>OX402064.1:840843-1440843 GCA_947859365.1 Archips crataeganus
AACTCAAAATATATTTTCAATACAGTTGCTCAAAAAGTGCCCTTTTTTTGGCTGTATTGCGTGAGCAAAGTTCGTTTTTGCGAACTAGTGCGATTTACTTTTCTAGTTTTTTAAACTTGTACTTGTTCCAATTCATTGAAGTCTGATGGATGGATGGATGGATGGATGGATGGACGGACGGATGGATCTGGATTTTGATGGATGTTGATGGATGTTGATGGATGTTGATGGATGTTGACGGATGTTGACGGATGTTGACGGTTGTTGACGGATGCTGACGGATGTTGACGGATGTTGATGGATGTTGTCGGATGTTGACGGAAGTTGACGGATGTTGATGGATGTTGATGGATGTTGATGGATGTTGATGGATGGACGGACGGACGGACGGACGGACGGACGGACGAACGGACGGATGAATGGATGGTTGGATGGATGTTGTTGGTGATAAAAATGTTTTGTATTATTATTATTATTAAGTCTCAAATTATTCTGTTGTATTTTTTTCGCAACTGTATTAAAAAAAGTCGTTCGATACACGCGCGGAAATGTCATTCTTCACTCGTCCCGAGTTTTGCCACTCGCCTTCGACTCGTGGCAAGATATCTCGGGACTCGTGAAGTAATGACATACTTTCCGCACTAGCATCGAAATGTGCTATTATTAAATTTACGCTATAACAAGCTGAATGTCGAATAATCTACCGCCGGTTCGGAAAAACCCTGTTAAGAAGAATGAGAATGATTGAGCCGTAGTTCTTACGCGGGCTCAGTGTGTACTGGGAACTTCACTCACACCATTAAACTTCAGCTGTGTGCAGGTTCCCTCGCGATGTTTTTCTACACCGTAAAGCTCATGGTAAATTCCAAATGTAATTTTGCTCATACATCCGAAAAATTCAGAGGTTAACCCGGTTTCGACCACCACGGATTATCATCTAGATATTCTATGGTTATACCAACGCACATTCCAAACGGCTGAAGCTAAATATTTTAAATTTGGCGCACATAATAATATTATTTATTTTATTAGCAGTTACGTCTGCTCACCGAACCTAAGATTTAAAAGCGAAAAAGTTCTTAATCTTAGGTTCGGTTAAATCTTAGGTTCGGTGAGCAGACGTAACTGCTAATAAAATAAATAATATTTGAATTAAATAGAAGTGGTACATCATTTCTTACGCATTTCCAACTAATTTGGAACGTAGGAGTAATAGCTTCTAATAGGTAGTTGTGATGGATGTTACCACACGCCACTGTTGGCGTATGTAAGCGATTAAGAATTTCGGGGAGGTCGGTTGGATGCGACGTGGTTCAGTTGGTAGAACACCCGTTGGTAGAATACCCAGGAGACGTGGGTTCAAGTCCCACCGGCGCATCTTAGCACATAATAAAATTCAGACGACCAGATGGCCTAGTGGTAGAGAACCTGACTACAAAGCTTGAGGTCCCGGGTTCGATTCCCGTGTCGGGGCAGATATTAGTATGAAAGATACGAATGTTTGCTCTCGGGTCTTGGGTGTTTAATATGTACTTAACTTAAGTATGTATCTATCTATATAAGTATGTTTATCCGTTGCCTGTACCCATAACACACGCTTGGCTTACTTTGGGACTAGCTCAATTGGTGTAAATTGTCCCCTGATATTTATTTATTATTTATTTTATGTATCTTAGAAGGAGGTATTTTTCGAATTCCCACGGGATAGAGAATAAATGGAATTTATATTTTCCCTTCAAATTGGCCCTATCTTCGTAACTAAAATTATTAGACACTTCAAATTTTAGTAGTGGTAGAGCCATGTTGTAGCTAGCCGCTACATCACGAATGGGCCGGCTCGTCCGGGGCAGTACCACCCTCTCACAGAACACCGGCGTGAAGCAGCAGTAATCCTGCTTGCGTTTCGTACGGTCAGTGAGAGTGCCGGGGGCCCAATACCTCATCCCTTCCTTCTTCCCCTCCCTCACCCCCTTCCCCTGTTCCCTTTCCTTTAGGGCCGACAACGCACTAGCATCGCGTAAAGCGCTGCGGGTGTCTATGGACAGTGGTGATCATTTAACATCAGGTGACCCACTAGTTCGTTTGTCTGGCCTTTCTAACATAAAAAAAACAATAAAAATTTGACATTTAACTAGATAGTTATAACAGTAAAAAACTAATTTGGACATACACACATCCATACATACCTACCCATCCACACTTTCACGTTATATTTGAAGGATCTATGGAAAATGTCAACCAACAGTCAGTCTGTAAATCTCTTCAAATCTGAACTCGTTAATCTAATTATAATTAAGAAGGTATACAAAACGTTGGTAATATTCTTGGCAGCTCAGGAGTGAAAGGGGCTTCCGGGAACGACTCCTTTTCATAGTGAAAAGGTTATCATATCACAAAGAGAAGCCTGGCTTTTGTCAAGAAATGTCATAAGCACACAGCTATATTTTTTATTTTTAATCTTACTAATATTATAAATATGATTGTTTGTGTTTGTATGTTTACAAATTATAGAACATAGAACGAAAAAAAATACGTTTCTTGTATGGTAACTCTATTAATTTTTGATTTACTTTGATTTTTATTTTTGTTGTTGTAGCGACAATAGGTACCTACACATAATAGGTAGATAAATTCAGTTGTCTCCATCACGGTTATTGAGGTAGAGTCCGGTGACAACAGACAGACAGACGGACAGCATTGCGGCAGTAATAGGATTCCTTTGGTCATTCTTTGTTTTCGGAACCTTAAAAATCCAAGAATTTCAATCAAACTGCTCTGGTCCAGCTAATAATAATCTATTATTTATAATTTTTACTTAAAAATATCTTTTTATGTAAATAGAAATATTGAGTTATCACGAAATATAATGAAAATGTATTATTGGTTTATGTGGAAGTAAGTATACTAATATAATAATATTGTATGTAAATAAAATGTTATTTTGGAAAAGTACTGTGTTATATCGATCTTTTTAAAATTAAATTACATTTTGAACAAGCTTGTTTTATTTCATTGCGATACATATATCTGCAAAAACGCTAAGGTTGCGAAAATTATTGTATGAACTGATAAGGTAAACGCACAGTCAAGGACTTTAATTCATGAGCCAACATGGAACCTTTTCAAAGGAAAAGTGATTACGATTTTCCTTGTTAGTTAATGCTATGTCACTATGACGTTTATTGTGAATGTTTCCATGGTGGCTCATGAATTAAAGTCCTCGACCGTACCAATGCTCGTCACCTCAACGTTCAGTAAATGACACCCAACTGTCACCTGTCTTACTATGACAAATATTGAAGGTGCCATGTATTGAGTCAGTGTTAAGCACAGAGACGTTTACCTTATACCGTATTATAAAATTAATTTGGAATGTTTTTATGACGAGTGGTAAATGGATAACTGGGTTAGCAGATGGTGAGTTATGCCCGTTTCACACGAGGGCAGAACAGTCGGGCAGGATAGTAGGACAGAACAGTTTGAAAGGGCAGCGGTGTTCAAATATAGAGCGAAAGAGTAGGACAGTCCGAGTGAAATCGCCACTTTAAAACAAGTCGGGACGTGCGCGCGCTCGCTGTCCAGTAGGTATGCTTTGTATAAGTTTTACTTCACCAAATAGTTCTCGATCGCGTTTACATAAAAAAATCAATTACTATGGAAACATGGACAGCGCCTCCGCGCGCGTGCGTCCATGTTTCCATAGAATTGAAATTTATACCTAAACGCGATCGAGAAGTATTTGGTGAAGTAAAACTTATACTAAGCATACTGCCCTTTGCACTGCACTGCCCTCGCGTTCACACAAGTCCAGCCACAAGACAGACGAGCGAGAAAGGTGGTGGGGGAAGCAAACTGCCCCGAAAAAATAGACCGGCGAGCTATTAACTGTTCTGCCTAGGATACTGTCAAGACAGCACTGTTCTGTCTCGGCGTGTGCGTTCAGATTGTAGCAGTACTGTGCTGTCTACTGTTCTGCCCGACTATTCTGCCCTCGTGTGAAACGGGCATTAGGGCCGGCGCCCACTGACGGCATGGCACGGCGTGGCATTTTATTACTATCAAGTTATTTGGAATCTTATTTCAATGAGTTTAGAATTCATGTTACTTTATTGGTTATGCGTGGCATCGGCCCTCAGGACGTCGCGGCATCGTGGTATCGAAATAAAGTAACATGAATTCTAAACTCATTGAAATAAGATTCAAAATAACTTGATAGTAATAAAATGCCACGCCGTGCCATGCCGTCAGTGGGCGCCGGCCATTAGTAGTACCACCGCCACTGGACACTCGCAAAGTTAGACAGCTACCTAGTCTTCATTATCACCATCATTTCAGGCATGCAGTGGTGAACATAGGCCTCCCGCAAGGTTCGCCTAGCAGATTGATATATAACCGAAAGCCCCGTCAAAATTTACAGTTACAATTTAAACCGGGAAGTGGGTCAAATTCAACTTGCAAGATTTGACCCGTTGAGGAGTTCCGCTGGCCATCTGCGGTCTTTTTCATCAGATGCAGTCTACCAAATGATACTTTCTGAATGCAAATACTTCACTTGATACATAAAGGTGTGCCTACAAAATTTGAGGGTTGCTCTCAATTTCCCTAGGATCCCATGATCAGATCATGACTTGGTGCCAATGGGACGACCTCAGGAGTTATACTCTTTCAAATATAAAATAATTTTGATAATCGGTTCTCAATGGGGGAGTAATCGCGTAACAGACATACAAAAAAAATAACATACAGACGAATTGAGAATCTCCTCTTTTTTGAAGTCGGTTGAAAAGTATGTTTTCGAGTTTTAGTCCGAGCAAAGCTTAGTCGCCCAGGTATTCAAGAATAAAAAGTGTAAATTTTAACTTTTAGGAACGCGAAATAAAAGCGTGTTAGCGTAAAACGCGTAAAAGGAAACGCCTTCCCTTTGAAAGGCGCTTTTCAATTTAAATAATAATGTAAGTTAATCAAGTTATGTCTTCCCGCCATTTGTATGCAGGAAATGATGGCCGCCAGAGATTGACACCATCTTTAAATTCAATCATGGAAAACCGGGCAAGCGTGGGTCGGGCCACACAGTAAACAAATATTCTCCTACTAGATGTTGCCCGCGACTCCGTGTGGTCTAGTCTAGTAAACCTACAATATTGAAAGACCTATACAATAGTACTCATCCTTATGAGTTTAGACGGGGAACACTTCATGGCCACTGTTACGTGGAAGGATACATGGGAGGCAAGTACATTTTTTTATTATTTTAATAAATAGTAGATTGCAACAAAAGCCTAAAACGAGCTTTTTTACCCGAAACGTTCATAAAGCTACATGAGCCGATTCGGCGAGGGTGGATAGACACGTCGAGGGGAAAATGGGCTTAATGCTCGAGTTTTAGGCTCTGCTTTTCACTTCGATTGCAAGGAAACGGCAAAATTGGAAATAAATGTTCATTTACAAGCTTTTATTTTTCATGCATTGCAATTTTTATAATATTACACTAGATTTGCTTAGTTTTATTAATTTCGTAAAACAACTTATTATAAAACACCGGTTATTAAAAAAATAAACAAAAAAAAAATTTTTATAAATCTCGATTTTGCGTGGCTGTATGCTCCCGATTGGATTGGTCTTAGACAAAGATTTAACGACCGCTTTAGCCTAGTTGGCAGTGACCCTGCCTACGAAGCAAGAGGTCCTGGGTTCAAATCCCGGTAAGGGCATTTATTTGTGTGATGAGCACGAATATTTGTTCCTGAGTAATGGATGTTTTCTATGTATTTAAGTATTTATTTATCTATATAAAGTATGTTTATCCGTTGCTTAGTACCCATAACACAAGCTTTGCTAAGCTTACTTTGGGACTAGGTCAATTGGTGTGAATTGTCCCTTGATATTTATATTTATTTAAAGATTTTACTTTATGCACTAGAGCATAAAACGTAATTTTATGCAGCTAGCATGAGAAGTGGATAAACTTTAAATACCTACCATATTCCAAGATGGAGAGACGGCTCCTCTCCCGGCCTTCCAGCAAATGGCTGAGGCAGGACACTGTGGTTAGATTAAGTCCCCTCCCTACCCCTCCCCTCCTCAAAATAGCACACGTTTTTTGTATTAATAATCAATAATCAATAGAGAAGGGGACTTGTGACCGGGTTTTTTAGTCCGTGCAAGTCGGACACTGTCTGGGCCCTTCATTCCCAGTTCGTCCGAAGGGATTTTTCCCGACCACAAGTCACTCTTCCTACCCTTAAGTAAAAATAGCAAAGACTTCGCGTCTTTGGCCACTCTGGCGACTCATTCAAAAAAAAAAGATGGAGAGACGACCTGGTGAAGCTAGCGGGAACGCGTTGGATGCAGATGGCCCAGGGCCGATCTGTTTGGCGAGCCTTGAGTGAGGCCTATGTACTATACTGTATGTCCTAGTGTACAAAACTACTGAGCTAAGGTATCGAAATAATCCACCATTTTAATTAAGACCCTCTCCCGAAGTAAATGAAGTCTAAATTAGTTAGTTGACTCTTGATGTGGGGCGATATGTCTTTTCCTGTAACTAACTAGTGAGTTTTAGTTTGGTGGTTGTATACCTATTGTTAGTGAAATCGTAATCTGTTTTTTTTTTAATAAAAAAATACTTTTTGCCAAGTTTCTTGTGGCGCATACTTCTTGGCAAGCATGGTATTTCTTTATTTATTCTTTCTAAAAGAACGCTTACAGAAATGAACTTTTGATTTTGATTGATTTGGTCATGACGACAGTATTGTCATACCTACTACAACAGGCTGATGATGATGACGATGATGACGGTGACCCAGATATCAACACGAAAATTATGCACGTGCGACCTGCAGATAACAGCCGCTTTTAAAAATACGGGTATGTAAACAAATACGAGACCTTTTGTTATATTTACGAGGCCTAAATTGTATGCACAAGACAAGATCCTACTAATATCATAAACACGAGAGTGTGTATGCGTGTTTTTGTTGCACTTTCACGCTAAAACGCCTTAACTGATTTAAAAGTACATACATGAAATTTGGTATGCAAATGGCTACATTTGTAAAATAATAATGCATAGGTTATTTTTTGTCTCCATATTTCCACAGTATTAAATCCAAAAACCCTAAGTACTAGGTAAATGTAGAAATATGACATTTTTTAAATTATTAAACTAAACGGCACTTATCACGCAAATAATATCTAAACGAACTTACCACCCTACAGTTCAGTCAACTCGTGACCACGGCTACTGCAATGTGGCCGAAACGTCGAGGTAAATATATTTGCATGATAAGTCCCGTTTAGTATAATAATTATGAGTCAAAATACCTAACGAAAGTTTGAGAGAGTACATAAATGTCATTTTTTACTGTGTTCTTCAAACAACTTAAATTGAACTTGAATTGTCATTTTCGGGAATTCCTACGGGATTTTTTTGTGAAATCCCGGAATCTCCATTCAAATGCGGGAGATCATTTAACGGGAGCGACGCAGCGTATAAAGGCTATGTGTTTATACGTGAGAAACACGCCCCCAATTCACGCGTAGGCTCATGCATTCGTAATAATTCCGCTTGGGGCGCCTTTGAGCCCACGTCCAATAGATATGCTAATGGCAACACGAACTCAGATAAGCCGGATAAGCTGGACCTTGTTTAATCATTCATAAACCTATAATGCAGCTGAAGAAATTTGTCTTTTAGGATTTCATGTCCAAATGCTCCTGGCTGTTAGCCAATAAGGTTACATTGTTTGTCTGTGTCTCATATATCATAACTATTATATTTTTTCTACGGCTTCGCCCGCTATATTCGTTAGATCTGGCATTTGAATTGATTTTCCGGGATTACGCAAAAAATCCCGTGACTTTTTTTTAAATTACATCGTAGCCTTCATAAATGTTGCATAAAAATCCTCGTTTACTTTTATATCTCTACACCTAACGGTTGAGATTAATGTATGTATGTAAAACTCCTTATTGTACATAAAAACATGAAATTGCTAATCAACAAGAGAATCAGACATACAAAATCGTACTTGTCCCTTTTTTTAATGGTATTCTTCAAGCGTTTTTGGGAATTATCACGTGTTTTTTTGTGAAATCCCGGAATTTCCATTCAAATGCGGGATTTTATTTAATGTTTAACGGGAGCGACGCTGCGTGCAAAGGCTATGTGTTTATAAATGGAATACACGCTTCCAATTCACGCGGAGGCTTCAAAGGGGGGATGAAAATTTCATTGATTTTGCCGTAGGATGCACCGTTTTCAAGATATTTGACAAAACACCGGTTCTCGTCCGATCACTGAGGTTAAGCAACGTCGGGCGCGGTCAGCACTTGGATGGGTGACCGCCTGGTTTCATTTTTGTTTTTTGAATGTTTTGTTATGACGTTGTCACGTTAAATTATCATCCGTAAACCGACTTTACAGACAACCGGTTTTCATACCCCTATTCTCGTATCGTACAATATATATTTTTACCTACTCCATGAAAAATATTTGAACTTATAAAATTTAACCAAGAACTGAACCGATAATTTAACCTTCTTAAGAGGGTACGATGCACACCATTTCTCCATACAAACGTAATCCCCTGATAATTTAACCTTCTTAAGAGGGTACGATGCACACCATTTCTCCATACAAACGTAATCCCCTGTTTCCTCCCTGGATTATGGCTTTAGAGCCAAATTTTTTTTACTGTGTAATCTGTATCTACCACAGCTATGCCCCTATGTTTCGTTTTTTTCCATATTTCAATTAACATAAGAAATATGAGCTTTCGAAAACTGAAAAAATTGCCCAATTTCAACGTCATTTTCAGACACTCATCAGAAAAGAATCCCTCCTATAAACAAAAAAAAGAAAACATAGGGGCATAGCTAAATCTGTCCTCTAATTATTTATGAAAAAAATAAATTTATTGGTCCAGTTTTCGAGAAGAAAACTGGGGATTACGAAATGCTGTTTTGATCAATTTTACGCGCCTATTAACGGTCTGAGGTGCAGTTGTCCCGCTCTCGCTGTACTGACACGGAGGGGTTCGGGCGAGACAGCGACATTTCATTAAAATACCTATTTCTCAAAATTCTCTCAGCCATCGTACCCTCTTAAGACTTATTCTTATTAGGGTCGTGTCAATAATTCGCGAGACGTGTCGCCTTACGAATAATAATGAGCATCGGGCATAATACATAATTCTGGAGAGCATGAACATGATCCCTGCCAAGTTAATAAATATGTACAAGACAAGTGGCCACCGCATTTACATAAAAAATCACATTTGGTTTATTTATGAGCTGCCGTATTGCCGCAAATTATACGTGACCGAGGAGTCATCATTATCATCATCATCAGCCAGGGCCGGATTAACCATTAGGCAGTCTAGGCAACTGCCTAGGGGCCCCTCATCGTAAAAGGGCTCCGCGAGCGCATTAAAGAAATTAAGAGCGTTTACACCTGCTGAGCTGGCAACGTTGCATTTTTGTTAGTTTTCCTCGATTATTCCATAAAAATTGAATGAAAATTAAAAATGTGGTCTATAAGAATTGTTCTAATATATAAGTTAATGTGTCTACTGCAATAATTATTCGTGAAAAGACTTTTATTTTTAAAAAAAACTAAAAAACTAAGGGTGTGTTAAGTTCCCAATCCGCGCCAGGTCCGCGTGGGAACTACGGCCTAACCCCTCTTATTCTGAGAGGAGGCCTGTGCCCTGCAATGGGACGTATACATATAGGCTGGGATGGTGATGACGATACAAGAACAATTATCCTAAAACTAAAAATTTCTTCTTATTTACTCTTATTCATTTTTAAGCAAATATGCTTGTTAAAAAATTGTTGTGGAATGAAATATTTTTGATTTAGAACCGTTTCATTTCATTTGCTAATAGGCTGAGATAAAATCAAATGGTATTTGCTGGGTAGGTACTTTACGTACCTAATTTACGACCTGGCAATTCGAACCCTCGTGTTATTGACATAAGAGTGCGAATAATTGGATGCTGATATACTTAAGCAACAACATATTAAATTAACCCACATGAACATTATTTTGAGAAAATGCTTTTTTGGCGGTTTTCGATATTATTGTTAAGGTTTTAAGTTATACTTAGAACTCGTTTTTATAAAATGTACCGCAAACCTTGTGCCTATATGTGCCTTTGATCAAATCGGGGCTACTTTAATAGTTTTAAAATCGCTATAAATTAGACATTGTTCATATTTATGAGGTAAATGGTTGACATAAAGACAAAAAGAAGACCCATGAAGACATCTACAAGAAATAGCAAATGCTATTAAAAACGTAGGATGACCCATTCGGTGGATCGTGAAGTTTTAACACTAAAGTATTTTTTTTAATTAAAGAAATACTTCATTGCTTTTAGACCATGTCTATTGAATTCCATTTCGGCTGGGAATCAATATTTTTGATCACCGATTAAAAAAACATAACCCTCCTTCGGCAGTCGGGTAGTTACCGTGTGTTCGCGCTACATTTAATTCGCTGAATAAGCATATTAAAACATCAAGTCAGTTTCCAGGAACATCTTAAACTTAACATTTCTCGATTTTTCACAAAATAATTTTACACGAAATCACTTAATATTCATAATCAGTTATCCTTCGGCTTCTATCGCGCCGATCTCCCTTTTTACCTGACATTAAAAATTTGTGATTTTAAAAATTTTTAAATCTTAGTCTACGTTGGAAAAATCTTTAATAATAATAGGTAATAGGTAATAACGGGCTAGTTTCCGCAACTTGACGTCTTTTACGCGCCTATTTTGCGTAACTGGCTGTAGGCACTATTAATGCCAGCCCAACTCCATAAGGAAGCCTAGCAGACCCTTCACATTGCCGACGACTTCCTGGAGCGACCTCGGTGTCCCGAGATGTAGCGCCCTGTAGCTCGCCACACTAACACACTCCAGCAGGACGTGTGAGGCCGTTTCTTCCGCCTCCATGCACGCTCTGCATAGGGGGCTGTCTGTAACACCTAAATTGTGTAAGTGTTTGTTAAGTAAGGCATGTCCAGTTAGAGCCCCGACCAGTAGTCGGAGCTGAGTTCTTCTATAACCGCGAAGTTTGCGGGATAATCCGGGGTGGAAAAATCTTTATTTCATGTAGAAGTTGAGAGCCTCAAGTTTCTAACGGAAAATATAGCGGCCTTTTATCGTCCTGAGTCTCGATTTTGTAACAGAATTCAAAAAAAGAGGAGGTCAAAATTCGTCTACATATATAATATGTTTTTTTTTTCTTACTGAAGTAGAGCGACCTAGACGGACATCATAAGTTTTGTAATTTTAAAAATTATTAATTCATATTTAAAGCTCTTTATTTAATTTACGGTAGGTATGGTGGGTTCGGTAAGTATTTATTTGTTTATTTGTTAAGCTTTCACGCCGTAACTACTGAATCGATTCCCATGAAATTTTGCTACTAGGATACCTTCTTTGCAAATGGAGTCGCGGGCAACAGCTAGTAATTACTATATTAGTCGGGACTTATCACGCACATAATATTTACCTCGACGTTTTGGCCACATTGCAGCAGCCGTGGTCGCGAGTTAACTGAAGTGTTACCCTACACTTAGGTAAGTTCGTTTAGCCGCTCGAGTCTTTCGAACTACCCGCACTTGATCCCGATTAGAATCAGCACCCGTTATCTCGATCTACTCGCACTTGACCAAGATTTTTTAACGGCACCCCATCTTTATCCTACTAATATTATAAACGCGAAAGTTTGTAAGAATGTATGTATGTATGGATGGATGTTTGTTACTCTTTCACGCTAAAACGGCTTGACGGATTCTGATGAAATTTGGCACACAGATAGTTTATAATCCGGATTAACATATAGGACACTTTTTATCCCGGAAAATTGCATAGTTCCCGAGGGATAGCGATAAACGAATTCTTCGAAGGAATGCCAAAACCGCTAGAGTTACACATATGTAATGTATGATGGAAATGTTTATCTTAAATAGTCCTACAAAAAAAACCCACCACAGTATATATCTTTCGAAATTCCCACGGGATAGGGAAATATCTAAACTTTTTTTTTTTTGTTTATAGCAGAATCTCTGAAACTATTGAGCCAATTTTAAAATTTTTTTCACCATTAGAAAGTTACACTGTTCTTGATTGACATAAGTTACTTTTTATGCGGGAAAATTCAAAATTCCCACGGGATAGAAATAAATTATTTCAATTTCGTAGCTGATTTTAATAATTCTTACATATTATGTGATATGAATATCCCCGATTAACAAAAGCTACTTTTTTTCGGGTAAATACAAAATTCCCACGGGAAAGAAAAAACTGAATTCAACTTCGGGGCTGATTTTGAAAATTCTTTCAACAATAGAAAGCTACAACTATTCCTGATTGGTAAAGACTACTCTTCTTCGGGAAAATGAAAATTCCCGTGGGATAGAAATGAGTGAATTCAACTTCGGGGCTGATTTAAAAAATTCTTTTACCAATAGTAAACTACAGTATCCCTTATTTACATAGGGTACTTTTTCCGGGATAATAAAATATTCCCGCGGGATAGAAATAAGTAAATTCAACATCGGCACTGATTTTAAAAATTCTTTCATATGATATGATATGACTATCCCCAATTGACATAGGCTACTTTTTCTTCAGAAATTCAACTTCGGGGCTGATTTTGAAAATTCTTTCACCAATAGAAAGCTACACTATTACTGATTGGTATAGACTACTCTTCTTCGGGAAAATGCAAAATTCCCGCAGGATAGAAGTAAGTCAATCCAAATTTGTGGCTCATTTAAAAAATTCTTTCACTAATAGTATGCTACAGTATTCCTGATTGAAACAGGTTTTCTACGGGAAAATACTAAATTCCCACGGGATAGAAATAAGTGAATTTAATATAAGGGCTGATTGTTAAAATGATTTACTAATAATAAAAAGCTACGATGTCTCTGATTTTCAAAAAAGGTCCAAAAAGGAATTTCTATCCCGCGGAAACTTTACTTTGCACTTTCCGGGATAAAAAAAAGCCTGTTCAATCAGGCACAGGCCTCCTCCCAGAACGAGAGGACTTGGGCAGTAAGATTTGGGAACTTCACACCCACCATTGAATTTCTTCTCAGGTGTGTGCAGCTTTCCTCGCGATGTTTCCCTTCAATATAAAGCTCATGGTAAACTTCAAACGTAATTTACCACATGAATTCGGAAAAACTCAGAGGTGCAAGCCTGGGCTCAAACTCACGACCCTTTGCTTAAGAGTCCATAGGTCTGACCACTAGGGCACCACGGCTTAGCGGCTATAGAATTCACTTATTCCTATTCCACGGGAACTTTTCATTTTCCTGGCATTATCCTATGTGTTAATCCATGTAATAAACTACCTGTGTGCCAATTTTCATCCAAACAACTAACGTTATTGTCTTCGCGTACGAAGTCGCGGGCAAAAGCTAGTAATATATAAAAGAAGAAACTGACTGACTGACTGACTGACTGACTAACTGACTGACTGACTGACTGACATATCAACGCACAGCCCAAACCACTGGGCCTAGAGATTCCAAATTTGGCATGTAGGTTCCTTATAAGGTCTAGGGGTGCACTAACAACAAAACAACAAAACAAAACAACAAAAATATTTATTCGTTTCCACACTAATTAACAACAACAATTACGTCCAGCCCCTCCCGGTAAGTATAACAATACTTGAGTTGGGAGGGACCGCTCCTTCCAACCAGACTATTACCTTAAATTAAATTAAATTAGTGGATACAAAACATAATTTCTTAAAAACTATACTTTAAATTACGGAACCTTGGTCCTCACCCATACTGAACACAAATTAACAGCACAACCGAATCAGAACAGGACTACTGTAAAAAACCTCAACACAGTAGTGCAGCTCACCGCGAAACTAAGAAACTCACTAAGAAAGGATTTTTCAAAATTCACTCCCTAAGGGGGTTGAACGGGGGTCCAAAGTTTGTATGGGGAAACAAGATTAGTTCGACTATTTTATTCGAAACTTCACAAAAGTACTCCGAATAATAAATGAGTAAACACGTGTTTCAGGTTTTTTCAGAATTCAACCCCTAAAAGGGAAGAAAGGGGTAACAAAGTCTGAAAATCAACATGGGTGTTGTTCCTATGGTTTATCGGGTCGCTGGTTATGAAAACAACAACGGTTTTAAAATCCGACGTGGCAGACGTTAGTGTGTATCTATCTATCTGTCTATGTCTATTGTATTCTTATTTTTGCCTGTGTACGTGTTATTGTTGTCATAAATAAATGTTTTTCTTTCTTTCCTTCTTTTCCGACGTAAAATACCATCTCCCTGGATGGGGTGCGATGGGGTTGAAATATCTAAATAAACTAAATGACTGTTGATATATCAACGCACAGTCCAAACCACTAGACCTAGAGACTTGAAATTTTGCACATAGATACCTTATACAATGTAGACATCCATTAAGGAAGGATTTTTGGGAATTCCCCCGGGAAAGGGAAAAAACGGGATTTATATATTCGATTCCGAGTGACCCTATCTCCCTATCTCAGTAACTATAATAACTAGACTCTTCAAATTTGATACACAAGTAGGTATTACATTAGTTAAAACATTAATTTCAGGATTTTTCAAAATTCTCACGGGATAAGGAAAAAACGGGATTTATATATTCAGTTCAACGGGATCCTATGAACTATAATTACTACTCTTCAAATTTGGCATAGATGTAGGTAATTATAATAGTAAAAAACAGGTTTTAAGGATTTTCGGAAATTCCCACGGGATAAGGAAAAAACGGGATTTTTCGTTTTACTGGTCGTAGAAAGCTGAAATTCGGCATGTAGGTCGTTTGGGAAGTGTAGAGGAGCATTGAGAGAGGACTTTCCAAAATTCCCATGGGAACGGGAAGAACGGGATTTTTCGTTTTACTGGTCATAGAAAGCTGAAATTTGGCAAGTGGGTTTCTTGGGGAGTGTAGAGCTGGATTGAGAGAGGACTTTCCAAAATTCCCACGGGAACGGGAAAAAACAGGATTTTTCGTTTTACTGGTCGTATAGAAAGCTGAAATTCGGCATGTAGGTTGTTTGGGGAGTGCAGAGGAGCATTGAGAGGGGACTTTCCAAAATTCCCACGGGAACGGGAAAAACGGGATTTTTCGTTTTACTGGTCATAGAAAGCTGAAATTTGGCAAGTGGGTTCCTTGGGGAGTGTAGGGGAGCATTAAGAAAACATTTCCCGAAATTCTTACGGGAACGGGAAAAAACGGGATTTTGCGTTTTACTGGTTGCAGAAAGCTAAAATTTCAAAATTTATAAGTTTATGCTGTAAGTAGGCCGCAAAGGGCACTTTAACCGACTTCTAAAAAAGGAGGAGGTTATGCATTCCACTTTATGTATTTTTTTATGTAGGTATGTTCACCGATTTCTCGGTCAATTGTGGACCTGCTTGCTTGCTTGCCTGTATGCTTGCTTGCTTGATATCTTGGTTCTTTGGAATACTCATAGTACACGCGAGCGAAGCTGCGGGCAAAAGCTAGTCACATTATAATACCTAATTATAATAATAATTAATAATAATTATTATTATTTAATAAAGTTTAACAGTAAATGATTATACTTTAGACGACCAGATGGCCTAGTAGGTAGAGAACCTGCCTACGAAGCTTGAGTTCCCGGGTTCGATTCCCGCGTCGGGGCAGATGTTTGTATGAATAATACGAATATTTGTTCTCGGGTCTTGGGTGTTTATTATGTATTTAAGTATGTATCTATCTATATAAGTATGTTTATCCGTTGCCTTGTACCCATAACACAAGCTAAGCTTAGCTTACTTTGGGACTAGGTCAATTGGTGTGAATTGTCCTGTGATATTTATTTATTATTTATTACTTATAAAAAATATTAGCACTTACCTGGTCGACTTACTTACTTACCATGACGCATGAGATTAACATGTAAGTAAATTCATATTAAACAGCTCGGGTTATGAATGATGGACGTGAGACTTAATCGGCTTAAATGGTATAACACCATTGCGTTATAAGCAGAATAAATTACCGACTTGGAAAATCATTCAACATTGCTCGGGAACATTTTTAACGACCGCTTTAGCCTAGTTGGTAGTGACCCTGCCTACGAAGCAAGAGGTCCTGGGTTCGAATCCCGGTAAGGGCATTTATTTTGTGTGATGAGCACGAATATTTGTTCCTGAGTTATGGATGTTTTCTATGTATTTAAGTATTTATTTATCTATACAGGGTTATTTATAATTCACTAGCATCCTTTTAACCCTAAACTCCTACCACTTAAACAATTGTTTTTTGTTTTACGGCTTTTGTCATAACTTAATATTTTTGGTGTAATTACGTTTTGACAATTTGAGATTACCTCTTATTTTTACGATACTCTGTGTATTTGTATGGGAAAAAAAGTGCTTCATTTTAAAAAGTCGTAGAATAAAAAACATTTGTTTGAGTGATAGGAATTCAGGGTTAAGAGGATGTCAGTGAATTAAAAATAACCCTGTATAAGAATGTTTATCGTCGTCTAGTACCCATAGTACAAGCTTTGCTTAGTTTGGGACTAGGTCGATTTGTGTAACATTGTCCCCTAATATATTTATATTTATTTATTTATTTATTTTCACGATTCAAATAGCTGCCTGAAACCAATGTGAATAGCAAGTTAAGTATGAAGTATCTTTTTCTATTTATTTTTTTCAACTTCATTTTTTATTACTTTTACGGTCATCCCGTGAAACCATATATTTCAAACTAAATACAAACTGAAATATAGATGCACAGAAAAAAACCCAGAAAAAAGACCAATGCTGGGAATCGAACCCAGGTCCTCAGCGCTCCGTGCTGCGTGCTTACCCCTACACCATCACTGGTCTAGAAGTTAGCGACGAATTTTTCCCATACATCGTACACTTCAGTCTGTTATAATCACATTATGCAGTGCAGTGAGTTGTTAAAGTTGTCTTGGTCCAGGTGAGCGGTTAGCTCCGAAGGAGTGTTAAGTCTCTCGGTAGAGGGCATAACATAGATGCGCGCTTTATCACTGCATAATGTGATTATAACAGACTGAAGTGTACGATGTATGGGAAAAATTCGTCGCTAACTTCTAGACCAGTGATGGTGTAGGGGTAAGCACGCAGCACGGAACGCTGAGGACCTGGGTTCGATTCCCAGCATTGGTCTTTTTTCTGGGGTTTTTTTCTGTGCATCTATATTTCAGTTTGTATTTAGTTTGAAACAATGTGAATGAGCTATAGCGATGCATTACCGGGATGTGGGCATTTCTAAATGAGTGATTCTTGTCATCATCATGATTTCAGCCCAAAGACTTCCACTGTTGAATTTTGAATTCAATGCGTTCCCGCAGTATCTCTAATATATAAAAATCTCGTGTCACGGTGTTTGTTATCGAACTCCTCCGAAACGGCTTGACCGATTCTTATGAAACTTTTTTCTCTGTATTCAGTAGGTCTGAGAATAGGTCGTAGGCTATTTTTTATACCCCTATTCTTCGCGGGCGGAGTCGCGGGCATAAGCTAATTAACGATAAAATGAATGCAGAGCAATTCTTGTGTATTTGGGGGTACGGTAGTGCCTCCGCCAAGACGAGCCAAGCGAAGCGCAAGGGCACTACTTCCTTTTCCTTTTTCGAACCCTCATAACCTTGAGTTTGGATTATACCAGATAGACAAAATTGTCGGGATATGATGTCAATAGTAGACTCATTAGAAATATAAAGGTTAAATTGCATAGCTCTTGTACTTTAAAATTTATTTTAACGACCGCCTTAGCCTAGTTGGTAGTGACCCTGCCTACGAAGCAAGAGGTGCTGGGTTCGAATCCCGGTAAGGGCATCTATTTGTGTGGTGAGCACGAATATTTGTTCCCGAGTTATGGATGTTTTCTATGTATTTAAGTATTTATTTATCTATATAAGTATGTTTATCGTCGTCTAGTACCCATAGTACAAGCTTTGCTTAGTTTGGGACTAGGTCGATTTGTGTTAGATTGTCCCCTAATATATTTTTTTTTATTTATTTATTGATATCTAAAAAACCTTGATTTCGTCAGTGACTCACTGATGATCATCAAAATTCTTAGGGTACTTCCTGAAGTCCTAGAAACCTGAAATAAAATTATGTATGTAATCTAGTACACAAACAACAAAAAAATATATAAAACTTGGAACTTTAAAAAAAATTGTCTTATATGTAACTTACAAAAAGAAGTGAAATCCCACCGAAAACTATGTCTTGTAAAATGTTGCCATACTTGCAAGCATCGTAACTCTACACGCCAGATAGCCAGATATTTGACTAATAGAATAGAATAGAATAGAATAATTTTATTTCAGGCTGCATAGGCCCATATAAAAATACCTTAAAGGCTAACATACATATTTATATTATACTTAACTAACACCTTAATTACTAGCACGTGAAGTCTGTGACGTCGGCACTTTCGCGGTGTCAGTTAACCGGCCACGAAACCGACAAACGACACCTTTCGGCCAAAACTCTTCTCTTGTTAAGGTCGACAGTTGATCAGTCGGAACCCCCACCACAAATGAATTAAAATTCACGTCATGCCGGGACTCCGACCGCTCGACCCTCAGAGTGAGCTTGGTCTTCACACGCACATATTCCACGATGTCCGCGACCTTCGTAATGTGCAAATCCTAATGTGTGTAATGTGTGTGTCCTAATGTCTAAAGTTTGTGAAGTTAAGGCGTGTGTTAGGAAGCGTGGCTCTATAATTATGACATCTGATAACTTTTTGACAGTGCAAGCAATAGCTCGCCTTGGCAACATTTTACATGAAAATGTTTTTGGTGGGATTTATTTATCCAGTTATTTCGGGGACTTCGGTAACGGTTTGTTATGTTGTCAACGTCTATTTTGGGGGTTTTCGGGGGCGAACAACCGATCTGAACTTCGTTTTTTTAGCATTAGAAAGAAGATAAGCGATCTTAACGTGTCTTTTTATTAAAAAACACTTTTGAAAAATAATTCATAGCTAATTATGTAACAATTTGAAAGGAAATAAGGTAATTTACACTCTTTTGGTTTCATAAGTAACAGTTACTATTTCTTTTAAAGGGTTTTTCAATAAAAAGACTCGTCACTATTGTTTACCTTATTTGTAATGCTAAAAAAACGAAAGTATAGCTTGGTCTTATCTCTGGGAAAATGAGTGGTTTTAGCGAAGCTCAGCCACCTAGGTATTTAGAAATTTAATCAAATTTAATATACCGTAGTAATAAATGGTCCGATATTACAATACCCGACATGTTCGTGACCGCACAGGAATTTATGACGATACTGTATTTGAAAATGGTGCTTATTCATTTCAATTTCATCTAGACACCGAAATGAATAAGAGCAAAGTACAGTTCGTCTCAAATTGTGGCCTTATTGCCCACCGTTGTAAGTTTAGGACCAATGTTCAATGTTCTTAATACTATGTAAATAAAGGTATTAAACTTCCTTGCTTTCTTTCTGTTGAAAAGGTTGCCTGGGAGAGATCGCTTCGAAGAGATAAGGCCGTCCAATGCTTAAATTTGCTATGTATTTTTTCTATGTACAGTCAAGGAATTTAATTTCCAACCCACCTAAGTTTGAATATCGTACAGCAAACTGTCACCATAAGAGCTAGCTACGGTGTTGCTTTCACGTGTTGCATTTGACATTTCGACCTTAATGCATTGCGAATGTTTAACGACATATTAACGAAACGGGTAGGGAAGTAAATTCCTTGACTGTACTTGTTTTTTAGGGTTCCGCACCTCGAAAGGAAAAAGCGGAAACCTTATAGGATCACTTTGTTGTCCGTCCGTCCGTCTGTCGAGACCCTTTTTCTCGGGAACGCGTGGAGGTATCAAGCTAAAATTTATATCAAATACTCAGGTCTACTTTCCCTTGGAGCTGTGAAAATTCAAACTTCTAAGCCAACGCAATCAAAAGATACAGCCATTGTGTGCATGACACCCTTCGACGTGCCCGCAGCTTGGGTCTGGTTACTCTGGACGCTGGTCGAAATAATAGGCCGGTTTGTTGGTTTCTTCCTGGTCCGCTCGGTGTCGCTCCTCAAAGTCGATTAATTTTCAGGCCAAATGGCCTACCTTTATTTCAGCGCTCGAGGGCGCAATTGATTGGGCGACCCGAGCGGATGTCGAGAAGCATTTATTGACCAATAAGCATATTATCCAATCATAACTTAGTATATAGCGATAGCCAATCAGGCTTAGTCATTATTTGTCAATAGTAGAAGGGCCAATTAGGTTAGCCCTTTTTTTAACCAATAATTGGTTTTACATTATTCTTGTAGTCGGCCAGTTCGATCCCCAGGCCACATAGAACCCTGTCGTAGTAACTAAATTCAAGTTAGTATAGACTATGCCTCTTGAGTGAGGCAAATGTTACTACGACAAGGTTCCGCGGCGGCCCGGGAATCGAACCCGGCCGACTTTACTTAACTAAATCGTTAATAAAAAACAGGAATTGCGTATCTTTAATTGACTTAAGGCATAATTAAACAGGTTAGTGTTTGTGCGGCGTCCTGCACATTAATTGACTTAAGCTAACATAATTAAACAGGTTAGTGTTTGTGTGGCGTCCTGCACACATTGATGCCGCAAATTTTCGACACTCGCAAGGGAATCAAAAACTACAGGGTAGGTACTTCCCGTGAACTCAGAATCTTGAAATTTGGTACGAAGCAAGGTCTTATCAGTACAGATATGGGAAAAATTGCGAAAAACATTTTTTTTTTGTCTTTCTGTCTATATCAGTAACCAATCTACAATGATCCCACACTGCGCACATTTTGCTTAGGAGCAGGGGTCTGCTAAGAGTGGATGTTCATAGATACATATAAATTTGTACGGAACCCTCGGTGCGCGAGTCCGACTCACACTTGGCCGGTTTTTTTATTGTATTTTTTATGGTGTACAATAAAGATTCTTGTATTGTATTTTATTGTACCAAAATTCCTGGAATTTCAATTTAATTGCCAGACTTCATAGTTCACGCAAACGAAGCCCCCGGGTAAGGACTTTTATATAAATACTAAATTTATCTAGGTACCTAATTTCCTGAGCCACTTCCTCATACACGTTACTTTACCAATACAACAAGTAACTTTACCAAAGTTGTTTCCTTACAAATATTGGCGACTGTACAATACAATAGCGAAATGAAAATCATTAATATTCAAACTGTCAAGAGTCTAGTAAATCACTCGTTATGGCATCCCGCAGTTTCAAAGTAGGCGCGAATTTTTCTTATTAATAAAAAAACTACACACCATTTTAACCATGATTACAGCGGAAAATTATATTGACATTGAAAACTAGCCTACGCCAGCTACCACTACGTGAGACGACGCATCAGCAGAACGTGACTCGCGTTTACCTAATTAAGATTATTGTTAACAAAATCACTTTCTGTTCTCGCATCGAACGACTGTCAACTTACTTAGGCTTAATTTGTGTAACAAGTATGTTAATTAAATTTAGTCAAAAGTTTTTTGTTTTTTTTTCGGATCTCTGGCTGCTGCTTTCTTATTTAGCTGACACAAAACATAATTGCTATAATAAAAAAGAGACAGCAACCAAATTAGTGCTGGGAAATGGGGGAGCGGTTCCTGCTGCTCCGTCTTCGCATTCAAAGACTCACTCATAGTGAAAAAATACGGATTAAGTATTCACATCTATGATCGAGTTTGACATGTTTCGGGCCACGGCGGCTGCTGTTAAACGCGCACGTTTAGGCTACGTATCCACCGGAGCTGTGCGAGGATGCGTTGTGAGGGATGTGTTTGTCATGAACCAATAGAAATACTTTTACCTATCCTTGCTCAGCTCAACTCTGGTGGAAACAATTCAGCGGAGCGAGGTTTTTGTGCATACAAAAGAAGGGAAAGATGTGTGCGAGGAATGTGTTGCGAGGGATGTGTTGTTGGGCGGCGTTGCTCCGCTCCCGTCTCACCGCACTCCGCCCGTTTATTTGAAAAGAGCCCGCTACACATCCTCGCACCGCTCAGCTACCTCTCACATCTTTGGTGGAAACATTCACACCGTTACACAGCCTCGCACCGCTTAGCTACCTCGCACATCTCTGGTGGTAACGCAGCGAGAAATTATTCTTAACACAATAACACACATAACACAATAAAACACATAACACAATAACACACATAACACAATAACACACATACAAATACACATCGCTGCTTATCTAAAAGAGCGGCCTAATTCGAAATGATACGCTGTGTAATTATACACCTTATTTGCAATAGTTAAAGTATTAAGTTAGTAGTATTTTGGATTAGGCCGTTGTTTCAGATAAGCAACGACATATTAACACGCTTGCACTCATTCCTACTCTCTTTCCATTTCTATTTCAGTAGTTATATTTATTTCAATTCAAAATTTGTAATTAGCTATAAATAGTAGTAGGTAGATATTAGGGTATCTAGATACAAATGAGATATCTAGATCCCCTAATATCCACTATTCAAGAAGTGAATTACCTACATCTATTCAAACACTGATTTTACAGTCATTCAATGCCCAATATCTACTATTGAAGAAGTCAATTACATCTATTAAAATACTGATCTTACATGTATTCAAGGCGAAAACTTATATTTTATTCAATTATTCATCTCATTTTTTTGTATTGAATAGTAATTCCATATCTATGCGAAAACTCATTACCAACTTAACTTTATACTAAATACGTTTAGATAATTTGATTAGTATGTTCGTGTTATCTATTCATTTTATTACAGTTACTTAAGTATAATTAAGTGGAGAGCCTTGGGTGAGGCCTATGTCCAGCAGTGGACGTCTCTCGACTGACATGATGATGATAATGATGTTAATGAATTATAAAGAAAATATTCGAACAACTCGTCTTTCATATTATCTATTTAAGAATCTTTAGTTATTAATCAACAATTATTTAACTGTATTGTAAATTGTAATGCATTGCAATAAGAAATCGTATCGCATGTGTTTCACATCAGCACTTGATGATAAATACACATCAGAGACTAAAGTCTTGTTGTTATGTAGGTATAAAATGCAATGTAAGCATTCCACGTTTGGAAGCGTGCTGCATTCCTTATCAAGTTATCACTGTTTAGTTATGTTATGGCACCATTGTAGGTACCTATAGAGCCAGTATGTTAAAAGGTTTTGTTGAGCTATTGGTACAGCGATAGATTAACTATGCATGTTTAACGAGTGTCTATGAGCCCCGGTTCGATTCCGGCCGGCACCCAAATTTGATATGGCTGAATATGATATGACATATTAATTAATTATGAGCTTCTGTGGCTAAGGATATGAATAAATGAACAAAAATTATATATCAGATATTATTTATTTACAGAAAGAAAAAATAGTTACAATTTAATATTACAATTGACTATTACAATATTGTATAATTATTGCTCGAGCCCGCCGATATGGAGCCCTCAATCTTATCTAAAACGTCACGTGTCGCCTCGTACACATTGTCTAAAAGCATATTTTTCACGACGTATTGTGCGCATAGCTCTGCATTACAATTACACATTTGGTCCCCATTTTCTATTCGGTCACCATTAAATATCTCGATTTTTATTATTTTTGAGGCACCATCCCGATGCGGTTTTTTGATAAATGAGTAGACTGGGGGTTCTGCTCTTCTTTTAAGTCCCAGGCGGCGTTCAGCTGCAGGTTTTCTTTGTGCTGCAGCGTCCGGTATAAAGTTGAAAAGATGTTCCGATGTATCCTAAAATGGAAAGAAATCATTTTAATTAATAAACAGCTTTTTTCAATGAAATCTCTGATAAAATAATGGTTAGGAAATGTCCATTAATCCGTCAGTTGGGGATAACCTATTAAGAATCTATTTATGCCTCTAAAACAGCACCGTGCCTGACTGACTCACAGACAACGTACATCCTAAACCACTGGAGCTAGATAGAGATTTGAAATTTGGTAGACATATACCTCGCGTATCATTGAGGTAAATACCCTACTAACTAGAGAACTAGCATATTTTTTTTTCACGAGGCGAAGCCGCGCTAGTGGCTTATTGCTTCTATGTGTATTCTAATAGAATTAAAATTATAATTATAAACACTTTAATAAATAGGTGTATATATTTACTTAGAGCAATTTATAAACTATTGACTTAAACAAGTATAATTTTAAGCAGAAATTATTTAGGTACTTACCGACATTTCGTAAGAAGACTGCTCACTTTTAAAATGATTTTAACACTGATTTGACCCGTAAATCAGGGGTTTATATATTTGACCAGAATTGTGTCGTTAAAGTTCAAAATAGATTATTTATGGGATATGAAATCAATAATTCAAATAAGGAAAGTCATTATGGAGCGTTCCGCGACAGGAGTAAGTTGATTCCGTCTGTGTTTACATTCACACATAAAATTATAAGGTTTGTCTGTCCGTTCAATACAATATTAGGGCGTACATATGTATACGAGTGGGTCTTATTCCATAACAAATAAGCCCGATACTAAGTGTTAAATAATATTACTAAGCGGAGACACAGGAAAATTCTAGTATATCGAATGCTTAGAGCCCGTTCACACAGCTTCAAGTTTTGTCGGATCTACTAACTATCGGAGTGCAAAACCGGATAGCGTGTTCACATGGCTGTCCGGTTTGTAGGATCGTTCGCCCCCGGATACAAGTATTAAAATACTGTTACCACTAAATCGGATCCGCAATTTTATCGAACGATCGGACCGATTTGTGGCCGCAAATCGGATGACACATTTTCAGGATCCGTTTTATTGCCGGATGTAACCGTATGCTTGTGTGAACGCGTCATTGAAATACTGTTACCACTAAATCGGATCCGCAGTTTTATCGAACGACCGGACCGATTTGTGGCCGCAAATCGGATGACACATTTTCAGGATCCGTTTTATTGCCGGATTTAACCGTATGCTTGTGTGAACGCGTGCATTGAAATACTGTTACCACTAAATCGGATCCTACAAAACGGTTCCCGCAAAGAATCGAATGTCTCCGTGTGAACGGGCTCTTACTTGGGAGCACAAAGTAATAATATGGCTCTGGCGTATATGTGATGTCTTATGCACTAGGAAATAGATTTGAAAATAACACAAAATAGTGTTATGAATTTTCATTACACTGCGTTTCTTTTCTGGATGTATGCTGACACTGCTGACAGTGCTTCTTTGCATTGTACCTTCAACACAAATATGGAAATTCGTGACGTGGATTAGGCTCTATATAAACTAGCATTCGAGATTCAACACCATTACACAGATCTCCATCCTACGGGACACTAACAAAGTGCAGCTCCAGAATCTACCCAGGAAAACCCATTCTACTGACATGTAAGTAAATTTATCTTATTCTTTGATTTGAAACCACTGATCGATTCGAATAGATCCTTTACTTCAAGACATTAGTGATAAATGCTGACTCTTTTTTAAATTACTGATCATTTATTCTATATTGAACATCTATTAACAATAATGATCATCTATAAATTCAATCAATGTTTTATTCGATTAATACATTATTTCATTTAGTTCACACAGTTTGTGTTGAGTGAAATTATTTATTCTATGATGATGATGATGATGATGATGATGATGATTGATCATTTAACTCTAACTGTAATCACCATTTAGCTTAAAATATAAGCTAGCAATCATAATATTTTTATAATGGTCTTAAAAGTTGACTGGAAGAGATCGGTCTGAAGTGATAAGGCCGCCTATTGTTTTCCTTGAAAAATGTTCCCTGTGTACTAACATTTATTATTATTGCAAAAAATAGGAAAAAACATATACAGGTGTAAATACAAGACTAAAACTACTATTAAATTAAAATAACTAAAACTAAACTTAATTAAAAAAAGAGAGGTGGGCCTCTTGGCATGGTGCCCATCACGCAGGCAGCATTCCCGCGCTGAACAGCGATTGCGATTCTTTGCGCGAGAAAGCTGCCGGCGCGAGGGTTGCCTGTTGCCTCTCTCAATCTATTGCTGAGCTCCCTGTGTAACTCCAGTGCACCCTTACCCCAAGGACCTAGAGTCTCGACGCCGAAAGGAAAAAAATGATATTGGGCGCCGAGACAGCTATATTTTGTGGCCTTGAGGCGTTCCCGGGCGTCCGCCGCCGCCCCCGCACGTTTGGTAGTTGCTGGTAGGTAGGACGCCGCCAGGGTGTCTGTACAGGTGGCGTCCCACACCAGCGCACGGCCAGTCTTCCAGGGTATCAACGACATTCCATCAGGGCGCTTGCCATCGCTCCGCACAATCTGGGGCTCCAGAGCAGCGGGAACGTTGGCACTAACGAGCGCCCTTCTGAGAATGTCGTTGAGAGCGGCGTGGCGGGACAGGCGGCCGGCGCCCGAGAAGCAGGAGAGGCCATGGTGGCCGAGTCGGTCCACTGGAGCCCCACAAGAAACACAGTTGTGACTTGCGCAGATCCCAACTCCCAGCCGGAGACCAGCAGCTATGCGTAGAGTGTCTGGGTCGATGAAAGTTCCAGTGTTAGGCGAGGGGTATGCATGGAGCCAGTAACCAGATTCTGGCTTGGCCACAGCTAACAGTCTGGCTCGATCCCTGCCTGTTGATGGTTCTGTTAAAGTCTGTAAGGTGGCGACGGAGGCTATTGTATCCCAGGCCCTTTGCCTATTTGGTTTGGATGGGAGATTTGGGCTCGGTCCAGCTAGCCAGGCGTTCGTGGCCTCGTTCAAGCATGCAATCTCGCAGTTAATGCCCGCTGGGGCTTTAAGTATTCTACCTGCGAGATCTAGCGTGCTGTGGATCGAAGACAGGAATGCCGGCAAAGCTACACTTGAAATTTTGCGGGTTCCCAAGCCGCCGTTCCTTATCGGTAAAGCGGCTTGGGTCCATGCCTGCTCGCTGAGATGAATGTTCAAAATGTTTTCAATTTGGGTTTTCATGAGACTGTCAATAGGTATGATCAAATGGGGGAATTTCCAAATGGGGCAACAGCGAAGCAGGTAAGTGAATTTAGGGACAAACAAACAGAATTTCAAAATAAATAAAGCTGAGTGACTACTAATTTTGACAAGGCGGTCCGAATACTTACTAAATTTTGTTGTTGATTTACTTAAGAGAAGAGGAATGGCCTCCTCGAAGATGGGGGAGCCGAGGAGGTGCAGACTGTCCTTCGATACTATTTTTATGTTTAGAGCAACGTTGTTAAAATTTTGAACGATTTGAGAAGCGTTTAGTGGATTTACTTTGTCTGAAATATATAATTCTGATTTGTCATAATTTAATTCTAAACCTATGCGATTGAAGTGCTGTTTAACATGCAACAAATCTGCTAGGACTGTCTGCGCGTCTCCGGCTAAGGTCCCATCGTCAAGGTACCAAATATTTAATTTTGAATTTAGGTTGTGGATTATCGAATTTATAGCCAAACTGAAAATCGCTGGACCGAGGGGATCACCCTGCTGACAACCGACGGCCGAAAGAATCTCATTCGATTTATGAAATTTATTTTTATTTATCAAGTGTACTTGTTTTCTGTATTACTTACTATGTGGCGTACAATAAAGTGTCATTGTATTGTATTGTAATTGGTCGTCATTTACTCGAGGTGATTGAATTTAGTGATTAAGTACGACACCTCAGATAGCCGATAAGTCATTAAAACGTTTTGGTTAGTTCAACAGCATTCTACCTATTTTAATTATTGGAACGCATTATTCATGCATTTTTTTACTATTAATTAAAATGTAGCTTGTAAAGTTTCTTTGTATGTGTGCTAATTTAATAAATATTTGATTTTCAGGTCGAATGCAGAGCAACTATTCGCTTCTGACAGTGAGTGTGAAGCAGTGCAGCCCAAGCCCAAGAAAGCATCCAGCAAGCGTATGAGGGCCATGAGTACTGAGCGTTGCACGCCTACGGCTTCGACTTCAGGTGGGAAGACCAGCGAGGCACGTGGCGCCAAGAAAAATAAGACCACCGTTATCAAACCCATCTCTGATGTTATGAAGCCATCGATGTCAGACTTGTTCGGAAGTGATAGTGACGAAGACGACGGCACGGTTCCATCCGAACCAAAGAAGGGTACACCTATTTACTCTTATATGACAAGAAGGCTAGCAAACGGTACTTCTCGTCAAACAAACGAAACCAAAACAGGATCTCATTACATAGAGCTTAAAGTCTATTCGTGTAATGAGATTCAAAATATACAACCCATGAATAGGTGGCGGCATAGTGTCGTGACTATTAAAAATAGAACTAACACTGGCACAGAGGCTTGGTCCCATCTCACTGAGTTTATTGCTGCCACGCGAAAAGAGTTCAAGCTTTGCCCACCAACTTTTACTAGTAATTATTATTGAGCCATTCCAAAATGTATTAATTATTACCTACATTTAATTCAGTTTAGTAAACGTTTAGTATTTGAGTTTCTAGGTATAATTATTAAAAAATGTTTTAACTCAATACATATTTTGTGTTAAACTGTAACCATATACCGAAATATGAATAAATAAATATGTACTTATTACTTTATTTGCCTTCATTTTACTTTACAGCTATATCCTGTGAGCCCCAGGTGATTCGGTGTGAAACATGTAATGTTGAAGTTCCAGAAAAAAAGTATCAATATCATATGAGAACAAATATACATAAAAAGAATTGTTTATTAAAGACTGAATTTAAAAATATTGACATTATTGGAACTGCATTTAAGAACAGAATTGTGGCTTATCGCATAAACCCCGAACAGGAAGTCGAGAACCTCACACCCGAGGCGTTCCTGTGCCACTGCAAAAGTGATGTTTTTAAAGTTATAAATTTATCATTACAAAAACACACCTGCTTAAAATTGAATTTAGAACTGTTTGCTTATTTTGTGTTACCGCAGTCAGAAACACAGCAGTTAAAATCGTTCAGTACAAAGTTTGATTGTGTCTTTAACAATACTGATATTAATGAGTTATATTTGAATGCTTTAGAAACATTTAAACAAAAACTTTCAGAATTTGAACATTGCGAATCTGGGTGGTCTCTTCTTTCAGTAAGCCATTTAGAATTAAATATAAATAAATATTGCCCCATGAGAGGTGGTACATTCATAGAGCTGCCATCAGTTGTCAAAAATAGTAAAAGTTGTTTGAATATACAGAATAAAGACGAGCACTGCTTTTTATGGAGTATTGTAGCAGCATTATTTCCTGCCAAGAGTAATGTATGCAAAACAAGTTCATATCCTCACTATTCAACTGTCCTTAAAACAGACGGTATGACTTTTCCTCCATCGTGCAAAGATATTCAATTGTTTGAGGCTTCTAATGATATCAGTATTAACATTTATGGATTAAGCACACAGAGTTCAGTAACTGGTCCATTATATTTATCTAAAAATCAGAAAAATAAACACGTCAATTTATTATACTTTGAAAATGGAATTAAAGGTCATTACTGCCTCATTAAAGATCTCATACGTTTAGTACGACGTCAGATTAGTAAATCTAAAGGAAAAATGTACATGTGCGAGAAATGTCTCCAGTTTTTCTCTTCCGAAATTAAATATACAGCACATGATTGCTCCCAAGTTTTGACAGTCTTACCTGAAAAAAATAGTACAATCGGATTTAAGCATTTTGAGAGACTACAAAAAATCAATTTCGTTATATACGCTGATTTCGAAAGCTTATTAGTTAATTGTGCAGAGAATAGTACTGGAAATACTCGAAAATTAAAAGTTCATCAACCTTCATGTTTTGCATATTATGTTTGCTGTTCACATGACCCGAGCTTAAACAAGTTCGTTTCCTACAGGGGTTCGGATTGT
The DNA here is from genome assembly GCA_947859365.1 of Archips crataeganus. NCBI lineage: Eukaryota > Metazoa > Arthropoda > Insecta > Lepidoptera > Tortricidae > Archips > Archips crataeganus. Next base: position 870,716 of record OX402064.1, read on the forward strand.
GTTGAAGTCTTTATTGAAAGATTAATTGAAGATGCGAAATGTATTCATAAGATATTAAGTGTCAAGAATCCTATGATGCCTTTAACCAAAGAACAAGAAATTAGTTATCAGAATGCCACAATGTGTCATATTTGTGGTCATCTATTATTCGATGACAAGGTTCGCGATCACGACCACGTTTCTTCAGAATATAGAGGGCCCGCTCATTCACATTGTAATTTAATGCTGCGAGTGTGTCCATTCATACCTGTGGTTTTTCATAATTTAACTAACTATGACTCGCACTTGTTTATTAGAGAATTAGCGAAATACAATGGTCCAGTTACAATTATACCAAAAACTAAAGAAAAATACCTCACAATTACCAAATACATAGACATAAAAAACTGTACACGTCCACTGCAAATTAAATTTATAGATTCATTTCAGTTTTTGAGCACAAGTTTAGACTTGTTAAGTAAAAATTTGTCTGATAGAGATTTTATACATTTATCTAAGAATTTTGAAAACACGCATCTGCATTTATTAAAATCTAAAGGTATTTATCCGTATGATTACATGGACTCTTGGGAAAAATACGAAGAAACTGAACTACCTTTTAAAAAGCATTTTTTCAATAATTTGAAAATGGAGGACATAAGTGATGCGAAATTTCATCATGCGCAATCGGTTTGGAATACATTTAATATTAATAATCTCGGTGAATATACCGACTTGTACCTTAAATGTGATGTTTTACTGTTATGTGATGTATTTGAAAATTTCAGAAACTTGAGCTTAAAATTTTACAAACTAGATCCGGCCTATTACATAACATCACCCAGCTTGAGTTGGGACGCTATGTTACTTTCGACAGGCATTAAACTTGACTTAATAGATGATTTGGAAATATATCAAATGTTAGAAAGAGGAATACGTGGAGGGTTAGTTCAGTGTTCACAGCGATATGCTAAAGCCAATAATAAATATTTACCAGAATTTGATGATTTCAAACCGTCATCGTATTTGATATATTTAGATTGTAATAATTTGTACGGGCATGCGATGACTAAAAGCTTACCTCATTCAGAATTTAAATTTTTAAATAAATATGAAATTGAAAAGTTTAATATTTTCACAGTATCTGAAAATGGAGACACTGGTTTTATTTTGGAAGTAGATCTAGAATATCCTGAAAACTTGCACGACTTACACTGTGATTTACCCTTCGCTCCGGAGAAATTTATTCCTCCTGGAGGGAAATCTCCGAAATTAATAGCAAGTTTGTATGATAAATATAACTATGTTATTCACTTTGTTCACTTGAAAGAAATTTTGAGAAACGGCTTAATCTTAAGAAAAATTCATCGTATACTAAGCTTTAGACAGTCGAATTTTCTACAGAAATACATCGATTTGAATACGAATCTTCGGCAAGCCTCCGTGTCTGTTTTTGAAAAAGACTTTTTTAAGCTCATGAATAATGCGATTTTTGGTAAAACTATTGAAAACCGACGCAAACAAGTAGATGTTAAATTGATCACAATTTGGAACGATACAGATAATGCTACAAAAAAGAGAATTGGTGCCGAAACACTTATCTCTCGCCCTAATCTAAAAAATATTTCAGTGTTCTCCGAGAATTTTCTAGCTGCTCAATTTACTCCAGAAAAGATTGTGCTCGACAAACCTATCTATATTGGGTTTTCAGTTTTAGAATACGCAAAAGAGCATCTATACAAATTTCATTATGACTTTATGAAAAGGATATATAGTCAGAATGCAAAACTTTGTTACACAGACACTGATAGCCTTCTTTATTTAATATTCACGGAGGATGTTTACCGAGATATTAAGAATAATTTGAGTGAATTTGATACTAGTAACTTTTATTTAAATAATCCTTACAGGATTGAAAGGGTGAATGCAAAAATCCCCGGCTTATTTAAAGACGAACTTGGAGGTGACGTCATTACAGAATTTGCAGGTCTTAGAGCAAAGCTGTATTCCTTGAATAGTGTTAAAACACGACTCAATAAAGCCAAAGGTGTTTCTAAATGCATAACTAAGAACCTTACTTTAACACAATATAAAGACTCATTATTCAATGCCAAACATTTAAAATGTAAAATGAATTTAATTAAGTCAATCAAACATGTACTATACTCACAGGAGCTTAATAAGACTGTATTAAATAGTGCTGATGATAAAAGGCAGATTCTTCCAAATAAAATCAATACATTACCTTGGGGCCATTACAAAACAATATTTTAATTAGTTGTTAATCGCATCTTTGCGATATTTATACATTATTGCCAGTGTGGGCATCACTATTATTCAAAAATAATATGTATTAATACATTTTATTTATTCTTATTTGTAAAGTGTGTTTTGTTATTTCTAAGATTATTAATATTATAATTTGTACTAAAAGAAAATAAAGAAATTTCTACACTTATGTAATCTTCTTTATTTTGTGTTAATCGTTTTAAATTCCTGTCAGATAGACGACTATATAAAGGCTAGAAATATGCCACTCCTTCTCAGTTCACGATGAAGTTCGTTAAACAAACTCAAACTTTAGAAGTAAATAATATTAAAGTAAACAACGACACTGAAAAAGTAAAGCATAGCTTGCTGTTGCCAAATACAATCCGCTGCATAATATGCGGTCCTTCTAATTGCGGTAAAACAAACGTTATGTTAAATTTATTGTTACATGAAAATGGTTTAAAGTTTAAATATATATATTTGTACTCTAAGACATCATTTCAACCAAAGTATATTTTTTGAAGACAAGTTATGGAAGGTGTTCCGAGAGGAGGACTGTTTTTATTTAATGAAAGCAAAGAAGTTCTTCATCCGAACGAAGCTTTGACAAATTCCGTTATGATTTTCGATGATGTCGCATGTGAAAACCAAATTAATATTCGTAATTATTTTGCAATGGGGAGACATAGGCAGATAGACTGTTTTTATCTATCACAAACTTATTCGAAAATACCGAAACAATTGCTCAGAGATAATGTCAATGTGTTAATTATTTTCAAACAGGATGACACAAATTTAAGACATATATACAATGAACATGTAAACACAGATTTAGATTGGCTTAAATTTAAGCAGCTTTGTGCTGGTATATGGCGAGATCAATTCAGTTTTTTATTAATTAATAAAGATTGTGCGATAAATAAAGGAAGATATAGACGAGGATTTGACACATTTATTCACTTTTAATTTTTATATTTAAAGCAATTTACTATTTTCAATATCTCACTTGAAGTCGAGTGTTCACATCAAACGGTGGACGTTGCAATACGTTAGTACAATGGAAATGGATTTAAAAGAACAACTCATTAAATCAGTGAAAAACATAAAGAAAAAAAATAAAAATGATTCAATGTGATGAAGATGAAGCTAATCTTAAATACAAAAAAGTATTTAAACCTATTACAGATCCTCTAGAAACATTGATCAACAATCGAAAGGCTATTAACATGGATTTTCACATGACAACCAAAACGGATAAAACTAACGCAAATGATGACTTGAACTCCTCTAGAGACGATAAACAATTTAAAGATTTAATTATTAACGCAGATTCTAAACCGCAAAAGGCTATCCCTGCTTTTAACATGCCAGCCAAAACAGATAAAACTAATGCTGACTTGAACTCCTCTAAAGACTATGAAAATTTTATAGACATAATTAACGCAGATTCTAATCTGCATTCAGAATATAATGAATATGCAAATGATAACCATAAAAGTTCTCTAAATGAAATTGACAGTCGCGATACTCTTTTATCTCTGCAAAAGGAAGACATGATGAACATATATGAAGATTTTAATGTACCATTCGGGATTCATAGTAAAAATAATAAACTCATGATGGGAAATAGTGTTGTATGTTTATCTTCGATAAATAATGCTTCTCAAACAGGAAAAAAATACATGATTACCATTAACAATAAAACATATGAATTAACCGCTGGGTTGAAAGAGCTTTTAATGCGCAACAAACCCAATCTTAACATTGTAACTGAAAAAGACAAAACTGATTACAAAGAAATGTTAATTAACACTAATGCACACAAACGGGATTTTGACCCGAACGGGCAATTAAAAGGTGACAAAGGATTAAAATACTGCACAATCATCAAACCTTTCTTTTCGCAAATAAATAACAATAATAAAGATGTGCTACAACAGTTACCGGAACTAAAAATCGGGGGACACTTGCCTGAGTTAAAACAGTATAAAAAAAACACTGATTATATTTATTGGGATGATCCAAATGAACTGATTGAAAGACTGAAACTCTTAATTGCATCTAAAAACGCTGGCAACAACAATCATGATAATGAAATTATATCAATTATTGAAGAGTTAAAGGAAGCTGGTATTATAAAATAATGAAATCCATGTAATATAATCATTATGCATTGTAATGTAAGAAACGTAAGACATGAATCTCGAGAAAAAAGAAAATACTTATATTGATAGTTGTAAAGTAGGAGCAAACAAAGTCCCAGGTAAACCCGAGTTATTTGAACTTTTTAGTAAAGAGTATGTTGATAAAAATGTTCAGAAGAATTCTGACAAACTAGTAGATTTAGAAAAGCTGTTTCTTACCTTAATTAATCGCATAAAAAATATTGAAAAAACAATTTCTTTAAAGGAACTCGAAGGAAATTTGAACAAGCATTATGAGCAAAGCCGACGTCGTTAATGAAATTCATAAGAACGTTAGAGTGAACTTCCCCCGGAGAAGTGTATTGTTAAAAGATATAGATGACCTTTGGCAAGCAGATTTGATAGATATGCAGGCTTTATCTAAATTTAACGCGGGATACAAATACATATTGGTGATTATCGATTGTTTCTCAAAATATGCTTGGGCATTTCCACTCAAACAAAAAACTAAAGAAATCGTTTGTAAAGAATTTAAAACATTGTTCACGAAGGGGCGTTATCCGAAGAATTTACAAACAGATATGGGTAAAGAATTTTATAATTATGTATTTAAAAAAGAAATTGAAAAGTATAAAATTAATCATTACTCTACATATTCAACAAAAAAAGCCTCAATTGTAGAAAGACTTATAAGAACTCTCAAAACTAGCCTATACAAAGAGTTTAGCTTAAAAGGGAATTATAAATGGATTGATGGAACCCTTGAAGATAAAGTTTATAAATATAATCACACCTTTCATAGAACAGTAGGAAAACCACCGGCTGCAATTAATCATAACAATAAAGAAATTATATTACAAAGATACATTAACAATTCACTACGTAAGAAAGTATTGACTCGTAACAGATTTGTAGTAGGAGATTTTGTAAGAATAAGTAAATTTAAAGGATGTTTTGAAAAAGGGTTTACACCTAATTGGTCTACTGAAATATTCAAAATAACAAAAGTTCAGCATACTAACCCTACTACATATTTATTAGAAGACGCAAAGTCAAGACCAATTTTAGGAGCATTCTATGGGCAAGAAATTCAGAAAACTGCACACCCTGAGGTATATCTTGTTGAAAAAGTTTTGAAAAGCAAAGGCAACAGAGTATATGTTAAGTGGCTAGGTCTTCCGTCAAGTGAGAACAGCTGGATTGATAAATCAAATCGTTTGTAATCGTAAGATACTGTGCCTATAAATAAGCTATTTACATTTCATGTCATCATTTGCATTTAGATGTTTACCGAACAAAGACCGCTTTTAATAAAGTATTTTGCTTCACCAATATTACTGAAAATGAAACGCACACAAGATCATGCCGGTAAGGCCAGTGCGAACAGAAAAGGCGATTTACCAACCGTTCAGAAAAGCGGAGCTGGTTTGAAAAAAACCTTCAGCAATATTATTTCGCATACTAAAAAACAAATCCGTAATCTGAAACCAAAATGCAAGAAAATGTTAATAGAATTAGCATACGCAGCTGCTCAAGAATTGGCTTCTGAGTTACCCGTACCATTACCGAGAGTGATACCTGTACCTAAAACCGGCGGATTTCTGCCATTGATTCCTATTTTTGCTGGATTGTCTGCTACAGGAAGTCTAGCCGGAGGTGTTGCTGGTATTACCAAAGCTGTCAATAATTACAAGTCGGCCAAAAACCAACTAGCAGAATTAAAAAGACGTAATATGAAAATAGAGCCAATGTGTATTGGAAAAGGATTACATCTTAAACCGTACAAGAGTGGTTTGGGAATTTATGTTTCAAATAAAAAAAACTAGATAGCGGGCTACCCAATAGAGCATTAACTAATATGGATATTATAAAGCACTCGAAAAGAATTCCTCATTTTCGTGGTGTATATATGAGAGACGAATTACCAGACGCACCATGGTCGATAGAATGTGGTGTGATCAATTTAGATTCTTCTAAAAATTCTAGCACTCACTGGGTAGCTTATGGAAAAATTAAAGATTATATTGAATATTTTGATAGTTACGGTAACTTAAAACCACCGAAAGAATTTATAAATTATGTGGGACCACACATTCATTACAATTATGGCAATTTGCAAGGAAACCATTTATATAACTGTGGACATTTATGTTTAAAATTTCTAAAATCATTTTGGAAAAGTAAATTCTTATAATATAAATAAATAAATAAATAAACAATAACTTTATTATGCAATAGCCGCATATTAATAAAATGAAATGTTAAACCCGTGAGGCACATTCCTTCACGATCATTGTACAGAATTGGGTGTAAAATATATCATAATTAAAGCTCTTTGCCTCATATTAAAACAATATGTACGTTTTTAATAAAAGCTTCGCGAATGCACAAAAGAACAGTATTCAACTTCCAGCATTCAAAGGAAGAAGACGCTTCAGAACAACAAAGAAAATAAGTAAAACTAATAAAAACTTCCTTTATTCTCTCGGTTTTGAAGTAATACCTAAACAAAATGCTGCAAATATCCGACCCACCACAACAAGATAATTCTATTGAAAGCTATGAAATCCATACTTACAATCCCTACAATGACAGCTTTAAAGAAAACGATGAAATCAGAATACCTATTCATCAGCAAGACGTTTACGTATTACCATCTGCGAGTTCCATTTATATTGAAGGGTATGCAAGTGTATTTGAAGTAGATGCAGCCGGAAACAAAAAAGAAAAAGAAATCAATTTTTCGAATAATCCAATATTGTTTTTATTTCAAGACATAAGATACGAACTAAATGGTGTTGAAATAGATCATATTAAAAATACTGGAATCACAACCACCATTAAATCTCTCATCTCAATGAATGAAGGAGAAAGTAAAAGTGCGAAACTGTGGGGTTGGGATTTAAATGGGTCCAAGCAAAAAGATGGTCATTTCTCTGCTATTATACCCCTGAATAAAGTACTAGGATTTGCGGAAGATTACAATAAAATTCTCATCAATTGTAGGCATGAACTTATACTTCACCGAAGTAATTCAGTTTTAAATAGTGTTATAACTGACAAAAATGATCATGTTTCGATAGACATACAAAAAATTCAATGGCGTGTGCCACATGTAAGATTTTCAGATCGTAATAGATTATTACTACTTAAGAATCTAGAAAAGGATAAATCCATACAACTAGCTTTCCGAAATTGGGATTTATATGAATATCCTCTTTTACCTAAAACAACAAAACACTCATGGTCAGTAAAAACCGCTTCTCAGTTAGAAAAACCAAGATATGTTATATTTGGTCTGCAGACTAATAGAAAACTGAACAAATTAGAGAGTTCATCCGTGTTTGATCATTGTAATATAACAAATGTCAAATTGTTTTTAAATTCACAATACTTTCCTTATGATTCACTTAATTTGAAATTTGATCAAGATAAGTATAGTATATTATACGAAATGTATGCTAATTTTCGTCAGTCGTATTACAACACGAGCATCGATCCCTTGCTTATGTTGAATACATTCGGGAAAAAAGCTCCACTTTTCGTTATTGACTGTTCAAGACAAAATGATACACTGAAAACCGGGCCAGTGGACGTTCGTTTAGAAATCGAATCTTCAAAAGATATACCCGATAATACAACAGCCTACTGTTTGATCATAAACGATCGTCTTATAGAGTATAGACCATTAAGTAACATCGTTCGAAAATTATCATGAACATGATTCTGGATGTTCAAGGTTTTAAAAACGAAAACAATAAATTTATACCGAAAGAAATAGCAATTATTTGCAAGAAGAGTGTGCTCGTGTTGTTGATTAAACCACCATATCCATTTTATTATTTAAAAAAGAAAGAACGTTTACAAGTTTCATGGCTAGAAAAAAATAGGGGAATATTATGGAATGAAGGATATGTGCCGTACTGTAGTTATAAGAGCTTGTTATTAGACTTCTGTAAAAATAAACGTATTTATACAAAAGGATGTGAAAAAGTACTGTGGGTAAAGGAGATAACAGAAAGTGATGATGTTTATAATTTAGAAGATACAAATTGTCCTAATTTAGAAATACTTAGCAACAAATATTCAATGTCATCGGATATTCAGAATTGTATTTACCATACAAATATATGTGCTTTTAAAAATGTATCGTATTTAAATAAGTGGTGTATAGATAATAATGTTTTTATGTAATAAACAAATTCAATCCATAAATATTGCTTTATTTTCATCGATAAGCTTCTTCTTCTTCTCTTTTTTAAGTTGATACACTCTTGACAGAATGATTGTGGACGTCAGTTGAGGATTGATATCCTTCATAACGACTTTCTTAGGAAAATAGTGTGGCTAAGAACCTTTAATTGATGGTAAACAATTAAAATGGATATCAAAATTGGGAGTATCGTCCAAGTTTTCATTCATAAATGGCAGCTAAATGGTTGTCATGAAGTCAAAATAATAAATGGTGAACACTATAGTGGTATGTTAATAACACCAAGTTATTTTCAGACTAGGCGTTTGCGAATTTATTATACAGGCTTACAAGTAACTGCGCAAGTAATTAGAAAAGATAAATGTTTTGTAGACTTGGTGCCTTATGACAGAAAATTAATATATTTATGAAGAACTGAATACAAATACCTACTATACAGCCCACAGTATAAATACTGTATTCGTTTTTTTTTTCTTGTTAACATTTTATTGAAACTAAGAATACAAATATGAAGAAAAAATAACAATGAATAAAACTTATCTAACTTAGAACCTACCTAAGTAAAATTAACTAAATATGTACATGTCACTATAAAAATAAAAATTATAAAAAGAATACCCCGTCCAAAAGATCTGACTGTGGCAGGGTTCCCATGATGCTGGCCGAATTACCCCTTTGGACCGCAAGTGCGATCCGTTGGGATAAATATGCGCCAGCTCTTGGGTCCCCAGAGGTGTCGACCAACCGGGAAGAAAGGGCCTTCATAAATGACTTCATGTCGGCTGACCAAGGCCCTAAGGTCTCAACAGCAAGCGCTGCAAACTCGTAATCCTTTAATAAAGATGAGTACTTGCGGCGCTTGAGGAGTTGGGCCTGATCAGCCGCAGCGCCGGCTTGTGAGCTAGTTGCCTTGATGTGGGACAGAGCGAAAGTATCAACGCATGTAGCGTCCCACACCAGAGCCCTACCGAGCTTCCACGGCACCAGTGTGACCCCGTCTGGACGCTTGCCATCGTCCCTTGCCATGCCAGCCGGCTCTAAAGCTGAAGGCACTGACGCGGTGGCAAGCGACCGACGTACTAAGTCATTTATGGTACCATGACGGTACATACGGCCGGCGCTCCTAACACATGAAAGCCCATGTCGTCCCAGTTGATCCACGTTTTTGCCACAAGCGCAGATGTGAGGAATGCATATTCTGGCCCCAAGTCTTAGGGAAATTGCTATCCGCAAAGTACTTGGGTCCAGAATAGTTCCAATATTCCTCGATGGCAAGGCGTTCAGCCAATGGCCTGCCTCGGGTGTGGAAACAGCTAACAGGCGGGCGCGTTCCGAATCGTCCGGACAGTTTTCGAGAAGGGAAGCGTGAGTCGCGTTAAGGCGAGGGGTGTCCCAGGCCCGCTGGATCTTTTTAACGGTGGGGGTGTCAACACCAGGGCACGAGTCACACCAAGCTCTCTCGGCCTCCGCCAGGCAGGCTAACTCATCGACAGGTATTTGTGGTTTATTTAAAATAATACCGACGAGAGACAGCGAGCTGTAGGCGGAAGACAGGAAAGCTGGTAATGCCACACTGGATGATGAGCGAACACCCAAACCACCAAATCGAATGGGGAGAACCGCTTGAGACCACGAAAAAGTATTGAATGTAATGTTAAGAATTTTGGATAGAGTTGTCTGGAGAGAATCGTCAATGGATGAGAGAATGGACGGAAATTTCCAAATCGGGCAACTGCGAAGTAGATACATGAATTTTGGTGTAAATAAGCAGAACCGAATAATAAAAAGGGCCATGTGGGGATTTATCTGAAAAAGGAGGTTTGAAGTACTATTGAATAAATTTAGTTTACAATTTATGACAGGGTTGATTGATTCATCAAAAATGGGTGAGCCTAAAAGTGTGAGAGATGAATTTGAATGAACGGAAATATTTGGCAGAAGCGTGTTAAAGTTCGACAAAATTTCAATTTTTTTATCAGAAGAAAGGTGATCCGGCAGATAAATTTCGCATTTAGTGAAGTTTAAAGTGAGGCCAATATCTGAAAATTTTTCGATGATATGCTGTAGATCTTGAAAAACGGTTAATGCGTCTCCACCAAGAGAACCGTCGTCTAGATACCAAAGATTAAATTTAGAATTTAGAAGGGATATGATGGGGTGAATTGCTAAACTAAAAATTGCGGGCCCAAGCGGATCTCCTTGCTGACAACCCACGCTGGAAAAAATAATTTTGTCGCCGAAAACTAATTTTGAAGGTGCACCGTAGCATTGCCATAAGTAAGGATAAAGCTCTGGTACCTCTTTTTTAACTTCTGCCAACAGCGCACCACGGTCAACTGAATTAAACGCATTTTTGACATCAATTTTTACGAAAACTTCATAATCCGGATGATTCAGGAAGGTTCGCGCAGCGTGCACAGCCGCCTCACAACCACCTTTGACGCCAAATCCTAGCTGTCGGGGCATGAAAACATTTGCAAGCTTTTGGTGGACTTTCCGGCAGCAGAGTTTGGAAGCCAGGCGCCTAAAAGTACAGCCCACTGCGATCGGGCGGATACCACCATCCTTTTTTGAAAGTGCCACCAGGTTGGCGCCGTATAACAGTGGTACTATCTCGGCGTTCACGCGGCCCGACAGCATCAAATTCATGAGGGCCGTCAATTCCTTCAAAAGGGCAGATCTTGCGTCGCCTAGAGACATGTTGGTCAAATCTTTAATGTGCTGAGGAGACAGTCCATCTAATCCGCCAGCGGAGCCGTTGGGGAAAGAACAAATGGCCAGCTGGACTGCATCCTCAGACACAGCAACTGTGGGATCGTCAGATGTGGGGGGATCTGGCAGAGTCAGAGAAGTGGGAGGGGAAGGGTGTTTTTCTAGTAAGGCGGCATAGGTTTTGGAAGAGTGCGTAGCCAAGTCGTCATTGGAAAACAAAAGTCGGGCCGCGCCGCTCACATTTCCTTCAGAAAGTTTATTTTCTATTAATTTAATTTTGGAATTTGTGTAAAATTTGTGGTTAATATATATATAATATATTATATAATATAATAATATATAATATATTCGTTATAAAATTGATTCATTCACATAGTAGCAATACGTGTATCAGGTCAACTCCATCGTTATATACAAACAAATCAAAATGGTTAATTTCTGCTGCTCGCTTAAATGCTTCGAGTCCCCAGATACTCAAGTCGATGGTGTTGCGTGTCTTCGTTGCCATGCGTTTATCTATTGTCATTGTCGATGTGTAACATATATGGCGGAGAACGAAGGCTACATCGAAATCAAAAATGAAATGGAAAAGTTTAGGAGCATGAAACGAAAATTTGATGATTACTGCTTTGAATATTTGGATAAGATGCGTGATCATAAAATTCGTCTAGAACAGTTAAAGAAAGCATGGAACTAGTCTCTGTGATTTTAATGTCTTTCTATGAAGTGTTATTTTAATACCTAATAATAATAATAATAATAATAATGATAAGAGCTAATGCTCGAAGGATGGATGTGTTTCCGTAAGTGGCGAGTTGGCATTTTGAAGTTTAAAGTCCAGGAACACCTCTCCATCCTTAGCCGTTCACACCAATGTTGCCGCCTCGTTGCCCCGAGTGGGCAATAGTTTGAGGGGCCCATTTAGTGAATGGCGAGTCACCGCCTACCAAAAGTTCAGTTTATGAGATATTGAAATGGTAGGTGTCCGTTATCTCACTCCATAGCCCGGTAATCCTGTCCACAACATCCCAAACCCATAGCCAATTCCATGTCGATTCCTACCTGGCAATAGATTGGCAACTGTGGAGGACTGTCCGCTAGCACATCCTCATGGTGTATTAGGGGATAGACCTCCATAGTTGCGCCCATCTCATTTATATTATATGGTACCAAAGGCCTCTTCATGTTGGCTTCGGCCCCATGAATGCCTTTCAAATGACCGGGTCCCCATGGGCCCGTGATCGGAAATCCGTACCAACATAATAATGATAATAAATTTAAGACTAAAATAATTATTGTTTTATTATAATCAGGTGACAAAATCGTACGTTGCTATAGTTTAAATCTTCCCAGGTGAATTTTTCGCTTCAAGCCCTTATCTTTCAAAACAAACGGTATCGTCATACTATTAAGGTTCAAATTTAATGTTATGGCTCGAAGCGAAAAATTCGCCTGGGAAGATTTATACTATACTTCCCCTCATACTCTTACAGAACAACTTAGTTCACAATGAATAGAGCCGTTTGAAGAGCTTATAATTAAAGGGATTTAGAATGAGTCTTTAAATAAACAAGATATCTCTTATGAATAAATGCCAGACCGCTTTGAAGATGAGAATTTGTAATGAATTTTGAATGACTGCAAAATCAGTTTTTGAATAGATGTAGGTATTTCACTTTTTGAATAGTGGATATTAGGGGATCTAGATATCTCATTTGTATCTAGATACCCTAATATCTACCTACTAATAGTTACTTTCTTAACGCTCAAACATTTTTATTAGGCAAACAAACTCAGGTGTCATTAAGGTTGTCATTGGTAGTCAACCAGATAGCCTAGTGGTTAGAGAACCTGACTACGAAGCTTGAGGTCCCGGGTTCGATTCCCGTGTCGGGGCAGATATTTGTATGAAAAATACGAATGTTTGTTCTCGGGTCTTGGGTGTTTAATATGTATTTAAGTATGTATATTGCACTAAAGCCTCGAAAAAAAAAAAAAAAAAGTATGTATCTATCTATATAAGTATGTTTATCCATTGCCTAGTACCCATAACACAAGCTTTACTTAGCTTACTTTGGGACTAGGTTAATTGGTGTGAATAGTCCCGTGATATTTATTTATTTATTTTATTTATTTATTTATTCTACGGGACAGGCCCATGCCTAGTGTAGGTGATTCGGATAATTATAAGTTGCAAATAATCATGTACAGTGAAATTGTGTGTGCAAACTTGATCATTTGTAATACGGAACTCTTGTATTTTCACTGTTTCAATAAATTTATTATTTTTTATTTTTTATTTATTTATCCACGAACCGTATTTTTTCACTATAGAAAATTTGCTTACATTCTCTTCTCGAAAACTTAAAGAACTTCTAAAATGCTGACCACAATATAAGTCCACGTCGCAATTACCTCAATAGGCCAGCAACTTTCGCCTTTTGAAGCACGGGAACTCAAACGAAAGTTAAGTATAAAAGTAAGAGAAAGGACGCCATGCCATAAGTGCACTTGTGCGCACTCAACCACGGGGTTTTTAAGATCTGAAGTTACCACAGTACCCTGGCGGGAGACGGTATTGCACTGTTTTAAACAGGTGAATAACTATAAATTTAAAAATTTAAAAACCCCTAACGCAATTTGGTCGCACATATGTTTGAAAATAAAGTAAATGTCCATTATTTATGTGTCTAAGATCCCTTCTGCAGCTAACTTAAGAGCTTATAACTTTGAAACGGTTGAACCGATTTTGATGTAAACATATCTAAGAACAATCGCCAAGAAACCTGCTTTCAAATAAAAAACCGCATCCAAATCATTTCACCCGTTTTAGAGCTATGATGCCACAGACTATTTAGTTATCAGATGGGATAAATTAAGGGTCTGCAGCCAATATTTTTTGTCAAGTCTACATCGACGTGTAGGACGCCTGGCCGAATTGATTGTGGACGAAATGGGATTGCTGATGAAGTGGGAATGTGGACGAAATAAACCTAAAGCAAAGGGCTGTTGTACACGTCACTTTTTTTAAACTACCAGCGCTTTTGGAAATACCATCATTGCCAAGAAGAATGCGCCCCGAGAAACTTGGCAGAAAGTCAATTGGGTAAAATGTGTTCGGCAAAAAGCCAGAAAACTTTTATACTTAGGTACTTACTGGCTGGGCGCAGCGACCCGAAGTGGGTCTTGGCCTCCTACACCAGAATACGCCATGCTTTGCGATCTTGGGTCAGCTCTTGCCAACCTTTGACCCTTAAATCCGAAAGATCCTTGTGGACCTCATCCCTCCAGCGATACCTGGGACGACCAACCGGTCTACGTCCACTCGGTCCTTCCAAGCACGCTCTTATCACGACTCGAAAACAGAACAGAAAACCTGTATGGAACTCTAAAAAAGCGCCGGAAATATCAGCTGTGCACTCCAAGTATTCAAATGAATTCCTAAAACGCTATTTAATAAGTAATTAATTAATTTCGCAAGTCGAACGTAACGAAGCGATTGCGATGTCCGCGCCGTTCAGCCATTAGGTCAGTAAGTTGCCCTGACAATCCCTAACTTGCCGAATCCCCGTTTTTGTCGCCTGATCCCAATAGAGAAGCGGCGGGGTTACTACAGTTACGCACTCTGTAAAAACTCTACGCGAGTTCAGCGTGATGTTCCACCTAACAACGCGCGCTCTTATGCTAAATCTTTCACTATCCATTCTGTCAAACTGTGGAACGATTTACCCTTGTTTCTAAGAGAATCTCCGTCTGGCTTGACACTGACATCATAGGTGAGTCTGTGTCCGCTTTTGTAATATGTTTTATGTTGCATTTAATGTAAATAATTTTTGTATTTATTTTATTTTGTACCTATTTATTTTCATTCTCTTTTGAGTATTTCTGTTTTTTTTTTCTTTACCGCACGTAATTTTAACTGTCTGCTTATACACTATACATATATAATAAATTCTAAGTGTCTTCTCTTAACTAGGTTAGCTGGAAGAGATCCCTTTTTAGGGATAAGCTCGCCTTTGTTCTCCTCTCTGTGTACTTGTATTTTTATTTTTATGTGCAATAAAGAGTTTACATACATACATACATACATGTTCTGTATTTCAATGAGAGTAATTTTTTGTTACAATCACCTACGAGGCTTTTGTGCTGACTATATTTTTGGTAGCTTTATTTACATTGTCGTCGTACCGTTTCAAACAAAGAAATCCGATCCTATGGTATACTTATACCAGCCTTAGGATTGAGCACAACATGTCGCTTTTGAATTAAATGACATTGTCAATGGTAGTTAGTTTGCAAATAAATGTAACTAGGTACTTATTTCAGTACAAAGAAGTTCTAAAGCTTGAAAAAAGTAACAAATAATATAGCTTACTTAAATTAAATACAAATAATGTAATAGCTGTTTAGGATGCCCATCAAATATTATCCCCTCGTAACACCGTCGTCATCAGACCCGTCTGTACATCATCTTGTAAAATCAACATAAAATTGGTGTATTTCCTATTCATCTCTCCATCCACGAGAGTCTTTTATAATATCTCTATGTTTATATCTTTAACTTTAATTTTACATTAAGATATCTCTCCTTTTTGAACAAATCTGTTATTACCTGTCAATGGAAACTGTTTTGGCCTTTGTAATAATAATTATAACAACATAATTATATTGAATCATGAAATTTACACAGTAATTATAAAAATTAAAACTAAAATTAAAAACTAGACTTAAAAATAAAAATTATAAATAAAAAATTTGCCCCAGATTGCTGCCTATGGGTAGCGTGCCCAGAAGGCTGGCAGCATTGCCACGTTGGATGGCAATGCTGATCCTCTGTGCCAAGTATAACGCAGCCTTCTGGTCACGCGTCGCCTCGACCAACCGCTTGGAGCATTCCCTGTAGACTCTGTGGGCGCTTTCTCCCCAAGGCCCCAGAGTCTCAACCCCAAACGGCTCAAATAGGTAGCCACTATTAATAGTTGCGTATTTGCGCCGTTTGAGGAGCTCGGCCGAGTTTGCGGCAAAGCCAGCCTTTGATGCGGTGCCATTAAGATGGGACGGCGCCAGAGTATCGCTACACGTCGCGTCCCAAACCAGCGGCCGACCCATCCTCCATGGCACGAGGGTCATGCCGTCGGGTCTCTTGCCATCATCGCGGGCAAGGCCGGTCGGTTCTAAAATAATAATTTGTATTACTGTACTTTATAATATTTATGCTGTTTGTTTCCCAAAAAAGATAAAATAAAAAAAAATAGTTTACGTTGTTTGAAACAAAAAGTCTTTGCACCACAAATGGCCACCTTTGTGAAACACCTCGGAGAAGCACTTGCATCTCGCTGGGACCGATCTTTGTCTTGCGTTTTGGGCTGGCTGAGAGCTCGAATAATAACTTCCATATTTAGAGCGACTAGCATGTGCATTCGAGGCACCCGTCATAAATGGAGGCCAGCAGCGAAGCTGTTTGGCTTTGACGATGGTGCTGCCCTACCACACTCTGACTGACATACTGACTATTAGTTTTCCATTTTTATGTGTTATTACTTTCTAATGTATTTTTTTCTTTGTATAGTATATAGAATATGTGTAAATAAAATTTGTGTGTTGTACAAAACAAAAATTCGCTACATCAATTCGAAAACATGAACATTTATTTGTGTGGAAAATACTAATAACAAATTTGTCAAATACTTACTTTAATATTTTTGTAAAATAAATGACAGCAACTACTATTTATTACTATTTATTTTTATATATTTGCACCACCTGCTGTAATATATTCCTTGCTCTCATTCTTTTGTAAAAAGGTTGCCTGGAAGAGATCGCTCTGAAGCGATAAGGTCGCCTATTGCTTACCGTATATATTTATTTCCATGTACTTGTTTTTCTGTATTGTTTTCTTTGTGGTGGACAATAAATTCATTGTATTGTATTGTAGCATTTACCGAGAATAAAGTTGTATAAAAACTAATGTGGCCGGGCTTATTTTGTCGATGCGCTCGCCTTACCGAGAATCCGTGGTTCCGCAGCCTCCGAGACGAGACTAATAACACTTCAGCCATCACCGGGGGTGTGAAAAATCGCTGCCCCATTTATCATTTTAATTGTCCTCGTATTTTACCCGCGCACAATGACGCCTGACTTTTGTATTGATTCGTCTAACAAATGAAAATACCTGTGATGGGATTTTTTGTGTGAATTGCGCATGGATTTAGGGTTCGAGGGTTTGTTCCGAATCAATTTAGTTTTCAACATTCATTCAAACTTAGGAGTTACACTCTGGTCGGTGGAGTATCTTCCACTCAATCCTCCTATGAACCATCTCTTTGACCTCCTGATACGACACAACACCGGCTTTTCCTTTAGTTGAGCTGCGCCTAGGCCGACTTTCCCCTATTTCCCTCGATCTTTCCTTCTAAAATAGTCTTAAAGTAGTTGTCGTGTCGTATCAAATGTCCAATCATTTTCCCGCGTCTAGTGCCTATAGTATTCAGGACTGTTCTTTGCTCATTAACATACCTGGGATAACTCGGGGAAAGTTCTAGGGATTTGATATCGATAAAAAAGATGTCGATTCGATATAATAAATTAACGCACATTGAACATTCTCGATTACTATAAAGAGGTTCGATGTCATATCTGATATCGAGCCTCTTAAGATAATAAATGTCATTTCAATCAAAATGACAATTTACTATCAGTACCATTCATATCTTAGAGTAAGAATAATATACGAGGTAATATTCCGCTACGTTTGTTACGAAGTCCAAAATAATCATGCCGCCAAAGAAACATCCACGCCCAGGCGAATAAATATTAAATACACGTTTTAATTTGTTATTTTTTTATTTAAAAATGAGCAGAAAATAAGTAAGATTTATTTATGCCGAATAACATTTCGACGTTGGCAGTAACATCGATATATTTTTTGTCGATAAAATATTTTGCTACATCACTTTCGTATAGATGCCCCGAGTTATCCCATGTATGCTCATTAACCATGTTTAAAACTTCCTCATTGGTTTTCCTTTCCATGCAACTTATGCCTTTCATTTTCCTCCAGAAAATCTTGCCCTACCCTTCTGTGTCAATGTTTACGTTTCACAATAGAGTTCGTTCTCGACAGAGTTTCTTTTTATGAAATGAAACGAACAAGTGTTGTGCTCAATCTGCGGATCTTCCTCGCATACTCGTAGCTATAGCTAGACCGTTTAAATGAGTCCTCGCCTGCGCGGTACAGGGGCGGGGGGTATGACGACAAAGGAGCCAAGTCGGATATATATATTTATTGTTTGTTTACTATTTTTATGTGCATTTAAATCATATTATGTCATCATATGTGCTATTCCTTCTTATTGATTCATTGTTCAGGGTTTTTAATCATTATATACGTACTTAACCTAAATTATTTTTCGTAACACTTATAACTTTAACTTTACTACCTTTTTTATACCACTTCCACAGATCTCTCTGTATGGTTCTGGCAGAATATCAGTGCTGCGGTTTCCGCAGTTTAATGCTGAGTCAGCGCCTTTTTTTTCATGGCACATGGTATCCACTGTTTCATTTGATTAAAGCGCATTATATTAAGTTTTTTATTTTTTTATTTTTAATTGTATTTCATTTTCTTTTTCATTGTTTTGAAAAATTTACTTTCTTAATTAGTATTGTCTGTTTTTGTATCTCATGTTTGTATTTTTTTAACATGTGTTATGGAGGAAATAAAGTTTCAATCAATTGTTAACCGCTGTGGCCGATGTGATTAAAATACAATATACACCTTAAGATTGTTTTATTCTTCCAGACCTTTTCATTACAAAAACTCCTTTTTTTATATCCCTCGACACCATCATCTTACAAGCTACCCGCAAATTATATTATGTGTCCTTATTTTAATATACCCTCTTTTATCTTATCAAAAGTGTTGCCACGTTATAATCAAAGTTATACTGACAAACTAACAATCATCTAGTAATTTACAAAAGTTAACACAATCAATCAATCAATCAATCAATCAAGCCAGGTCCGGGTGGCGAGCGCGCCTCCTGTGCCTGCCGCCCGCACCTCTCCCGGCCCCCTTTGTCGTCATACCCCCCAGCCCCTGTACCGCGCGGCGCGAGCGAGGACTCATTTGGACGGTTTAGCTATACATCACGGAGGCACATCTTCATAGATGAACTTCCTCGGACGGCTGCATAGCTTAAGTAGCAATACCGTAAACGGTTACATACCTATAGTTTCGTAGCGTAGCTTTCACATTGTCGCATCATAGCTGCAAAGCATAGATGGTAGTGGCGAACCGATCGTTGCACAAAGTCCTACCTATCATCATCGTCATCCGTGCCTGAAATGCCTGAAGGAGAGGGCCTACTGCGAATGGGAACTTCACACACATCATTGAATTTCTTCGCAGGTTTTGTTTTACTTCACCGTAAATCTCACGGTAAATTACAAATGTAATTTCGCACATAAATCCCGAAAATCTCAGAGGTGCGAGCCGGGATTTGAAGCCACGACCATCTGCTTGAGAGGCTATAGGTCAAACCACTAGGCCACCACGGCATTTTAAGTCCTACCAGCCGCAAGATAAGTTAAACCTCAAAATGTACGTTTTACGTAAACACTGTTTATTCAGCTACGGCACATAATACACTTTATAATGAAACGACGTTAAAATGAATAAAAAACAACATTTCTCATGACATTTCGGCTGCTTTGTCTTTAATGGAGCACATTCACTGGAATAGGTCTCCCTCTTCACGAGGCACAATAACACTGGCACAGACCCAGTAGATCCTACATTACTAGCTGATGCCCGCGACTGCGTTTGTCCTGCGGGAATCACGCTATTTAGGTTTGTACTGATGATGATGATGACAATGATTCTCTTCTGTAGCCAAATTCAGGAGGCATTTAGGAAGCTGCAATCAAGTATCTAAAGCGTCTATATAAACATAAAACTACCGTGGGACTCACTCATAGTGAAAATGAACGGATCACTCACGTATTAAAACGACCACGCGGTCGTGGTGCGGTGTGTTGTGCGGTGCCTTTGGCAGCCGCCGTGACGTGTGACTCCGAGAAGAAGGGCTACGCATTAGCCCGAAACATGTCGAGTTAAACTCGTTTTAAGACGTGAGTGATCCGTTTATTTTCACTGTATCTAAAGCCTCATCGGAAGGGTAAACTTCTAAGGAGGGAAGCCTAGGGCATCGTAGTTCCGGTACCGTATTTGTATGGAAATCCAGTACCGGGAGCAAACCCTAGGGAAGCCGCTGTGGGCTAAAAATCGGCTTTCATACGCATGCATAGGATAGGGGGCTAGGCAAAAGAGTGTGGGTAGACCGCGCCCGATGGTCCGCTGACAAGCCTGGTCAGGAAGACAGCAGGACCAGTCTGGAAGAGGTAGACAAGTAACCTATCTGGACGGAAAAAGATTGGAGAGGCTAAGCCCAACGGTGGGAGAAAACGTGCTGAAGAAGAAGAAGAAGACAAAATCGAAGTTTTTTTGCTTGCAATGGGTATTACTTGCCATTACAATAACCCTGACGTAACTTGGCGTGAAAACTGATGAGTTTGGCGCAAGCCACACAGAAGAGACGTGGAATGGGGGTGCGTCGAAATCGCGGCGCTCCTTGAATCAACTTTCATAATAAATGTATAGAAGAGTCGCGATCCAAAGCAGACAGAAGAGACGAGGCCGCGTCTCCACCTCTCGCGACGCTTCTATACATTTAGTATGAAAACTGATTCAAGGGGCATAGCGTATTTCCTCATCTCGTTTTTGCGTCTCTTCTGTGTGGCTTGCGCCTTATAATAAATATTTTTTTCTGATTAAAATGTAAGGAGCTGGAACGAAAAAATTGATACTTAGTCCACCCACTGTGTCGTCTAAATCTAGCTCACTATTAAAACTATATTTAACATCTCACAACCCGCCGTGGTGGTAATCGGTTGAAAAGACAACCTCGTATCAGTAAGCGATTGCTTCCAGTAAGTCTATGATTAATGGCCTTTTTCACAACTAGAAGCTAAACGGATAGCGATAAACTGTCATGTTACGAGTGATGAGATGACTTTGCTAGTCGTCCGTCCGCACAAGCAAAAACTAATATGGCGGGAAGGTCGTGGTAAATTCCAAATATAGAAGCGAATTCTCGGTTTCGAACCCACGAATCAACAAAAACAAGAAAATTAATGTGGGTATAGGTAACGCCATGAGAGTTTAGGTCACGCACACAACAACACGTCATGTAGTGACAACGGGATTTTGACATTTATTCGTACCGATAGCAAGTTCAACAGACTCAACAATGAATTACAAGTTTGACTAAAAATTTCTTCAACCTATTTCGTTTAGAACTAAAATACATCTAGTTCAAACAAAACAGAAAATGAAATATTTTATCTCTATTTTATTTAAATTAGATAAGCATATTTTTCGCAATTAATAAAATACCCATTCTTTGTTACGAATATTTCTTATCAGTTTCAAATTATTTTATTTCAAAAATAGGTTAGGTACCTATATGAAAAAAGAAAAAATATGTCGGAGAGATAAAACAAGGGGTGTACCTGGGGTGGGCTCGTCGTCAGATGTTGTAATGGGTGGGCTAGATTGGGTGATCGAGTAATGAGACAACCAGATAGTCAGATGAACACTTCTAATCAGCTAAGTGGATTACAAATCACTATTGGTAGTTAGGAGGTCTGCCAACACGTCCAGTCTCCAGCGCAGTCCGCAAGCGAATGTGTCAACCTTCGCTCAGCCGGCTCCGTTCTAGCGTGCGATCCGATCAACCGGTCCGGTGTGACGTCATAGTCGACCACGCGCTGCGCTACCTTTGAGTGTTCGTACTCATGACCATCTGTCTCCGACGAATATAATACGAGGGGCGTTCAATATAAAGTGAGAATGAGATGCAAACTCTTTTAATATTACGAAATTAAATACTGGCCGGTAAAGCTAATCTATCTAGCTGATTGCTATGAAAAAAAACTAACTGTCTTTTGTTTAAAAAAATATACGGTAATTTCTTTGCAATGCTATTGAGTACGTTAGCGAAAATGGAGAAAATTGAACTGCGCGCCGTTATCAAATACTTGTATTTGAAAAATTTTTCTACGGACCAAGTCAATTTGGATTTGCGGGACACTTTAGGGTCTAATGCTCCTCCGTATTCGACAGTCACACGTTGGTGCGCCGAATTTAGACGTGGAAGAACATCGACAATGGAAGACCCCCGCTCCGGACGCCCTACTACAGCAGTAACTGAAGAAATTGTGAAAAAAGTCGAAAACTCAGTTTTGGCGGATCGTCGTGTCACAGTTCGTTTTATTGCTGAAAATGTAGAGATTTCAACGGAGAGCGTGCATAATATTTTACATGAACGCTTGGGTATGAAAAAGGTATCTGCGCGTTGGGTACCAAGAATGCTTACTGACACGCAAAAACAAACTAGACTAGAGATTTGTCAAGAAGCTTTGAACCTGATGCAGCAAGACCGGGAACTTTTTTTGGCGCGATTTATAACAATGGACGAAACATGGCTCTATCATTACGACCCAGAAACGAAACTGCAGTCTATAACATGGAAAAGGCCATCATCTCCAACTCCGAAGAAATTCAAGGTGAGCCCATCTGCCGGTAAGGTCATGGGCTCTGTTTTTTGGGATGGTAAAGGGGTATTAATGATTGAGTATCTCGAGCATGGAGCCACTATTACGGGCACTTTATACGCCAAACAAATAGCAACATTGCGCAATGAGATCGGCGAAAAACGGCGAGGTAAACTCTCGAAAGTTGTGCTGTTCCACCAGGACAATGCCCCGGCACACAAGTCCGCTGTTGCAATGGCTGCAATTCGTGATGCTGGGTTCGATATCCTTAAGCATCCTCCGTATTCACCAGATCTCGCTCCCAGTGATTTCTACCTATTTCCGAGATTGAAACAATACCTGAGAGGCCAGAAATTTGAAGACGACGACGCGGTAGTCGCTGCAGTACAAGATTTTTTAAGTACTCAAGATGAGACCTTTTTTAAAAATGAAATTTTAAGTTTAGAAAAAAGATATACTAAGTGTATTATGCTAAAAGGTGACTATGTCGAAAAATAAAATGACATTTAGTAAAAGTTGTTTATAACATACTCATTCTCACTTTTTATTGAACGCCCCTAGTATGCATAGTATTGCGTAGGTATTTCATCATAAGATCGTTTAACTCACATTTTCATTCACTCATTCATTTCATTCACTGGAATATGTGGAATTGTCAAACCAAACTCAGGTTTAACGATTTAATAGTTATTTTAACTGTGCAAATGGCCCCTATATTCATTTTATTGTTGGGTGTACGAACTTCCCCCTGAATAACTACGCCAGCTAAAGCCCAAATTAATTTAAATTTCATGGTTGAAGTTGAATCATATCTCATTCCTGGAAGTTTCCACATATTACTATAGAAACCTCTTTGTTCACCAATCTTAAAAGTTTTCATAGCTCATATGCGTATAAATAAACAAAACTCCCTCCAACTTAGAGTTGAAGCATCTTAACTTACTTAAACCATTTTCCATTTCAAGTCCTTTGTGTAACTTTTTTAATTTAGCAGGTTACATCTTTGTACTCCGCCTCTCTCTATGCAGGTACAGTCAGCAACAAAAATATGAATACACCCTAAGTACCAAAAATATGCATCCACGACTC
Source organism: Archips crataeganus (assembly GCA_947859365.1). NCBI lineage: Eukaryota > Metazoa > Arthropoda > Insecta > Lepidoptera > Tortricidae > Archips > Archips crataeganus. The sequence goes on from OX402064.1 coordinate 894,740, forward strand.
TATTACCAAGGCATAAAGGCGTGTATACATATTTTTGGTACTTTAAGTGTATTCATATTTTTGTTGCTGACATTAGCGGTACTTAACTCCTTGTTATGGAAATGGCTTGGTGGCAATATTGTTTGTTTTGTTTGCAACTTCTGGGGTTTCTTTCAGCTAAAGAAACAATTATTTAAATTGGAATTCATCCTATATACCTACGGCCCACTGCAGGGCACAGGCCTCTTCTCAGAATGAGAGGGTTTGTGCCGTAGTTCCCACGCGGGCCCAGTGCGGATTGGGAACTTCACACACACCATTGAATGTCTTCGCAAGTGTATGCAGGTTTCCTCACTAATTTCGAACATAAATTCCGAAAAAGTCAGAGGTGCGAGCCGGGATTTGAACCCACGATCCTCGCGAGAGGCTATAGGTCAATCCGCTAGGCCTCCACGGCTTCCTGGCCCACCATGGCTTCATAGTCACCAACATAGTCCCGAATAATCGCCAGGCTCAAAGTGGCAGTTGGCAGGGCATATCGCTCGTAGAACTGATGGAGGATGGGACCAAAAGGTCCTCGAATGACTTCCATGAACCGGAAGACGCAGTCTAGGTAGGCCTCTGATAAGCTGGAGCGACGATCTGGTTAGGGTTGCGGGGACGCGTTGGATACGGATGACGCAAGATCTGTTGGGCGAACCTTAGGGTAAACCTACACACACACACACACTCACACACAGAGAGACACACGCACACACACATACAATACTTGTAGTTTTAAAATACCGATTAAATTTAGTAGTTCTATACTGTTAAAATATTATTGTCAACTGCACTCTCGGACCCCAAAATACAGGCTAAGCCTAGTTTGCGGCCCACTAGACACTGTGTTTTAATGTAAAAAAATATTTTTGTCAATAAACGATTTTGATTTTTTTTAAGCTGTGTTCAGCAGTGGACGCGGACGTCTTTCAGCTAAATTGATGACGATAATGACAAATGAGAAAGTAAAGATAGGAATGCAAATTTATTAATTTATTTTACTATCTTCAGGTTTCTACCACCACCTGGGTATAAAAACTTCAATAGGTAACAGGTCAGCTACAGTTTCGTGCACTATATGACCCAACCCTACGAAATCATTGGTATCACCTCCAATATGTTCATGCTCGCCTATGGTATCATGGCTCCAGCTTCTTGGGTTATCTCTGGTTCGAAGGAACCCTTTCTCCTTTTTCTTCCATCGTTTGTCGACATAGTCCAAAAAGTCAGTGTCGTAGTACCATTTCGGATGGACAAGTACAGCAGGCGTTGCAGTAGTTTCTTCATTCCAAGTTTCTTTTGTGGGTAGTGGAACATTGGGACGACCTTCTGGGGCGCTGGGGACTTTGTTGTAGCTTCCGCCCCTGCTTTTCCAATGTTTGTCGACGTAGTCTAGGAAGTCTTTGTCGTAGTACCATTTAGGGCTAATTGACTCGTGAGGGGGATAGTTGACAACTGGGAGTGAGGCGTCTGGGAGAATACCGTCTCGGCCCGGTAAACCTGGCTTATGAGGGCCACCGCTTCTGTCGATTCTGAAATATAAAACGATATCATAACCTCTCGAGTCCCGGTCTTTTCTAACTGATGTAGAGCAGAGCATTGGTATCCTATTATCTCGCCTCATTCGTTAAATTCGTTGATAGGATACCGAACTTAAGACCTACATAATTATTAATTATAAATATTAAAAATTGTTAAAATTAGTATTAAGTAGATACTTAACGGTTTTAAAGAATGTTTACAATGAGGTCCTTGACACTGAAATGCAAGTTATTTTTCAATTAACGTAAGTATACCTAATTGATAAAGTTAACATTTCATTACGAAAAAGTAAAATGTATTTTGAGGTTTTGATGCCTTGAGGCAACAAAGGAGAAAAATTTCTGTATAGAACAAGTAAAGTGGTATAGTATAAATCTTCCCAGGTGAATTTTTCGCTTTGAACCCTTATCTTTCAAAACAAACGGTATCGTCATAGTATTAAGGTTCAAATTTAATGTAATGGCTCGAAGCGAAAAATTCACCTGGGAAGATTTATACTATAGTCCCGTTGTTTTAATGCCTCGGGGCTCAAGCCCTTATTCTCACCTCTAAAATCGGCCCTGATCCATGCCCTTAAGGAGTTAGAACTTACCATTGCACTACACGATTTGCCGAAACACTGAAAAAAATTGCATGATGTTTTATTATTTTAATATTTAATTTAATTTTATAGTATAGTGCGATTCGCCCCGGTATCACACGGGTCACTTTAAAAAAAAGAGATTTAAAAAAATCGCTAACTTCACATTTTTCATCTTCCTTTCCCCAAAAATCACACACACATGAATTCTGATAAAATCTCAATTGCAACCTGGGTTTGAACACACGAGATCGTGAGAGGCTATTGAATACGTTTAAGCGATTATTATTGTATTTGCCTATTCCCGATTCTGCACAATTGGCTAAGTAAAGTTTTTTGAAGAGGTGCTAATTATATATTTTTTCGACAGTCGGCGTTCTGGAGATCGAGAAACTGCAGCTGTTTTATTTTTATCTCCCATTGTTTACTGGAAATATTTTTTGAGTGTTTGAGAATGACGTGAGATTTTATGGTTGACAAGCCGTTCGTGCTCAGAGCTTAGTAGAAACGGAAAAGAAACCGAAGTGAACTATCACTGCTGTCAATGTCAAATCGTTTGCGTTTCGTTTGCTTTGCGTTTTGGTGTGCTCAGTGTGATTTTTTGACTATTTTTATCGACCTCCGCATAAAATCCAGACTTTCAATTTTACCGCATTTTTCCACGACCTATGCACAATAATTGGATCACGATTGAATACTTTCGATCACTATTTTGGAACTGCTTCTTGGACAACGCAAAGCAAACGAAACGCAAACGGTTAGATTTCATTTGACAATGACAGAAGCGACAGTTGAATTCGTTTTTTTTTCTATTTCTTCTTAGTATCAGTACTAAGAAGAAATAGAAAAAAAAACGAACGTGCTCAGGCACGAACCGCTTGTCAGCCATAAAATCTCACAAATGTCATCTCGAACACTTAAAAAAATATTTCCAATAAATAAAAGGAGATAAAAATAAAACAGCTGCAATTTCTTGGTGTTGAAGTCGACCACTGTCGAAAAAAATATAATTAGCATCTCTTAAAAAAACTTTACTTAGCCAATTTAGATTCCCCGCAACAGTAATAGACCACATACGTTATTCTTCACTGTCATTGTTTTTACTCTATCGTCTTTCTTCCTGTTCGCGATCTGCACAATATCGATTCCAGACAAACGCAAACTATCACATTCGAAATTTTTCAGTCATTGTTTTACACTATTTCCTTTCTTCCTATTCGTGATTCTGCACAATAATAATATGAATAGCACACAATCGAAATTGATCAGCTGATCACATTCGTTATTCTTCACAGTTAGTATTTTTACGTTATCGCCTTGCAGGCAAATGCTTTTATAGGGTTCCGTACCCAAAGGGTAAAAACGGAAACCCTATTACTGAGGCTCCGCTGTCCGTCCGTCCGTCCGTCCGTCTGTCACCAGGCTGTATCTCAGGAACCGCGATAGCTAGTGAGGTGAAATTATCACAGATGATGTATTTCGGTTGCCGCTATAACAACAAATACTAAAAAACGGAATAAAATAAATATTTAAGGGGGCTCCCATACAACAAACGTGATGTTTTTGTTCTTTTTTGATCGATATTGATAACGGCAACAGGTAGAAACTTGAAATATTCACAGAATATTTAATTATGTAAGATTTAAAAGCGAAAAAGTTTCCGGGTGCGCCGGTGGGACTTGAACCCACGTCTCCTGGGTATGCGCCCCAACGGGTGTTCTACCAACTGAACCACGTCGCATCGAACCTTTCGCTTTTAAATCTTAGGTTCGCTAATAAATAAAATAAATAACATTTAATTATGTATTGACTTTAAAATTAAATTAAAATTAAATTAAAACAAAAAAAATATTTAAGGGGGCTCCAATACAACAAACGTGATTTTTATAGATAATTGTACGGAACCCTTCGTGCGCGAGTCCGACTCGCACTTGGCCGGTTTTTTGTTTATAGCTAGACCGTTTACATTACCTATACATTGTTACATTGTGTTTCACACACGCATCCGAGACGACAATGAATTTATTGAATTGTATACTGTCTGCGGTTGAGAGAGGTTAGTAACCCTTTTCATTGTGGCTTTTTTAATTCAATATAGCCGTAAACACATAAATTTTGGTAGTCTAGTGGTTTGGCCTATGGCCTCTCAAACAGAGGCTAGTGGGTTCGAACTCGGGCTCGAGCCTCTTGAGTTTTTCGATGTACGACATTACGTTTTATTATCGTGAAAGATGAGATGAGTGTGTGTAAGATGTGTAGATGTGTAGTAATGTTCATTAAAAATAAATATGTGAATCATCACCATCATCCCAGCCCCACGTCCCACTGCAGGGAACAAGCCTCCTCTCAGAACGAGAGGGCTTGATCCATAGTTTCCACAAGGAAACTCACGTAGTAGAGGAAATTCATTGCTGTGTGTAGTTCAACCAAAACTAGACTAAGGCTGCGTTTCCACCAGAGATGTGCGAGGATGCGTTGCGAGGGATGTGTGTGTCATGAACCAATAGAAACACTTCATTTAAAAGGTCCTAAGTGAATGAAGTGTTTCTATTGGTTCATGACACACACATCCCTCGCAACGCATCCTCGCACAGCTCCGGTGGATACGCAGCCTAAATACCCACAAATCGAAGAAAAAAAAATGAACAAAGAAAAATGTTCTATTTGTTAGGTAATAGGATTGTACATAATAGTGGCTGGAGCCTCCTTTTAAGCTTGAAAAAGCCTGTGTCAGGAGGTACCGCTCCTCCGAGAATGACATCAAGAACTACTGAACATAGGCTCCCCTAAGGCTCGCTAAAGAGATCGGCCCCGTGCCATCCGCATCCAACGCGATCCCGCAACCTTAACGAGGTCGTCGCTCCATCTTGTTGGACTAAAGTCACCGACATAGCTCGTAGAACTGACGGCCACCGCACGCTCGTGGCCGAAGGGGCAAGAAGGTTCTCGAGTGGCGTCCACGGATCGGAAGACGCAGTGTAGGTAGGCCTCCAACAAGATGGGGCGCTTATCATATTTCGCTGTTATCGCAATCTAGATAAATAAATAAATAATAATAAATATCACAGGACAATTCACACCAATTGACCTAGTCCCAAAGTAAGCTAAGCATAGCTTGTGTTATGGGTACAAGGCAACGGATAAACATACTTATATAGATAGATACATACTTAAATACATATTAAACACCCAAGACCCGAGAACAAATATTCGTATTATTCATACAAACATCTGCCCCGACGCGGGAATCGAACCCGGGACCTCAAGCTTCGTAGGCAGTTTCTCTACCTACTAGGCCATCTGGTCGTCAGAACCACCTGATCCTGGTGGTGGTGGTGGACACCTGAACCTGGTGGTGGTATAAAGAGTATATTATCAACATAAAATAATACGCCATTTTAATTTAGAGTTCACCCTGATTAACGCTGGTTTTATGGGTAATGGATAAATGGTTCGCGAGCGGAAATTCAATCGTTTGGGAGAGGATAGGAATGGGCTGAGCTTGGGATGAGCTTTATTTTCCTGTTAATTCGCTTGTAAATGAATAAATTAATAAATAAATAAGGCTCATCCCAAGCTCAGCCCAAACCTCTCGCAAACCAGTGATTTTTGTCGTTCCTGAATAGCAGTTCATCCCTATCCTCTTGCAAACGATTGAATTACCGCTCGCAAACCGTGTTGGGCCGTTCCTGAATTTAGCCCCAGACTGTTTTTTTTTTATTTATTTATTTATTTATTTATTTATGGAGAACCAACAGCTTGTTTATACATCTTAAAAAATAAATTAAATACAGAAAGCCAATTACAGGTTCTCGCCGACAATTACAGAGTAACAATAAGGCAGTATGCCCACACAGAGTCGCTTCGGACACACACAAAAGAAAAAAGAGAAAAAAAAAAGAACTACTTAGCTTAGTGACAAATTATTCAGCACTATTTAACACTATTTTAGCGGTGGAGAAAAAATATTCAAGTCTCTAACTCAACACACTCAATCTACAGTACGGTACAACGCTCAATGCACGCTCTCAAAGAATTTTAATTTATTTATAAATTTGATTACAACTTAAGTACATACAACATACATATTCTCTATAAATATTCTCTACATAATACATAATATATTCTACATAAATATTCTCGCCAAACTGTTACGTTTGAGGGCGAGACGCGCTCAGTTTTTATAAAATTAACCTATTAAACTTATCCTATAAAATAAACCATTAAACAACTACGGAAAAGAAACAGATAAGTAGGTAGGTATAGGTACTTAACTATGAAAATTCGAGAAGACATTCCTTTAGTTTGGTCTTTAGCGTGGGTCTACTTAATCTAGGACTTTGTCGTAGCAACGTAATCAGGTTGAATATTTTTGGTGCTACGTACTTTGAGGTTCTTTTGCCATAATAGTTTTTCATTTTTGTATCGGATAAAATGAAATAAATCAACTTTTTACGTCATTCATCGCACATTGGAGGCAAATCTGAAAACGGAAGCACTGCACACCGCGCTGGGTTGCGGTTGCAGTGTAATCCATACATGCCATTGGGAAATTGAGGTGAATTTTAAATACGAGAAAATTACAATTCTAATTATTTTTATCAACTTATTCAAGTATTATCACATCCCAGGCTAAATATTCGTCCCACTGCAGGGCACAGGCCTTCTCTCGGAATGAGAGGGAGTGGGCCGTAGTTCCCACGCGGGCCCAGTGCGGATTGGGAACTTCACACACTCCATTTAATTTGTTCGCAGGTGTATGTAGGTTTCCTTGCCATGTCATTCTTTACCGTAAGTCTCGTTCAAATTAATTTCGCACATAAAATCCAAAAAATTCAGAGGTGCGAGCTGGGATTTGAACCCACGACCCTCTGCTTGAGAGGCCATAGGTCAAACCATTAGGCCACCACGGCTAGCATCCAACTATTAAATTGAGCTATACTTTAGTAGCAATACGAAGATTTTACTAGTTTTTAATGGTATTTTAGATAATTTATTGAATCAGGCGTTACTTTGCGGAGGTCCATATTAATGAACTAAAACAATTACTTTGCTCACCCGCGACCTTACAATAGTTACGTTTAGTTACGGTTGTGGTAACTCTGAAGATGAGCTCTGGTTGAGTTCGAAACGCGTCAGTGTAGCTTGGTGGTGGTGATGGTTGGGTTTATGTGATTTGTGTGTGTTCGTACAGTGTGGAGGTGGAGGAACTGCATGAACGCACATTTCTTGCATAAACGTAACTATTGTAAGGTCGCGGGTGAGCAAAGTAATTGTTTTAGTTCATTGGTATTTTAGAGTAATGTGAATTCAAATATCCATACAAATATTATACTTAATTGCGAAAGTGTATCTGTCCAGCTATCTGTTATCTCATCAAGCTTTAACCGTTGAATCAATTTAGATTAAATTTTGTACAGAGATAGTTTGAGTCTCAGAAAAGGACATAGGTTTTTATCCCGGAAATCACCATTTAAGGGGGTGAAGAGGGGAGTGAAATTTTGTATGGGGAACCGGTTTACATGGAATTTGGTATGGACATATTTTGAGACGCTGGAAAGGCTACAGGGTAGTTTATATCCCAGAAGATTGCAAAAGTTCCCCCGGAACAGCGATAAACGAATTGTTTGCAGACGGAATCCCGGGCAACAAAAGTACCTACATTATAAAATCGCTCGCCAATCGCGCATGGTCGTAGCCGGACCGTTACATTCAAATTCCTTCGGACCCTTCACCCTTTAAGAAGGGATTACATTTATTACAAATACCAAGTCAAGGGACTTTTCTGTGTTAAAAAGGTTTCGAAGAGTTCACGCAGTCCGAGTGTTTTAAGGGTTCTGAACAATTTACGGGACTCTAAAGCCAAAACAGTCTTTTTGTCTTTTTAACTGACTTAAAAAAAAGGATGATGCTATCAATTCGGCTGTGGTTTTTTTTATTTTTTATATATGTTACTGTAGAACTCCGTCATTCATTAATTAAATAATTATAAGGACGATACATAAAAAAAAATATTGCGACGAATTGAGAACCTCCTCCTTTTTTGATGTCGGTTAATAAACCAATTTAAAAAATATATATAAAAAGCCGTGGTGGCTTAGCGGTTTGACCTATGGCCTCTAAAGCAGAGGGTCGTGGGTTCAAATCCCGGCACGCACCTTTGACTTTTTCGGAATTTATGCAGTGCGAAATTTACCATGAACTTTACGGTGCAGGAAAACATCGCGAGGAACCTGCATATACCTGCAGAGAAATTCAATGGTGTGTGTGAAGTTCCCAATCCACACAGGGCCCGCGTGGGAACTACGGCCCAAGCCCTCTCATTCTGAGAGGAGGCCTGTGCCCTGCAGTGGGACGTATATAGGCTGGGATGATGATGAAAAAATTTCTGTATCTACTTAGTTTGAATGATTATCATGTATAGTCGGTTTTCACGCGCGTATGTAGCGCCCGTTCAAGCGCGTATGCGTATGCGCATAAACCGCGCACGCGCGAACATACGCGCAGAAATAAACGCTAATCTGAAACCGCTATACTTATCGTCGATAAAACTGCAATACCGCGTATAGCCTCCTAAGGCCCATCGAAAAATTCGGCATGTAGTCACTACAGCCCGTAGTCCTACCAGTAGTACTATTGTTTTATACTTATTCAGACCCAAGTACTTGGAAGACTTTTTTTTATGTAATTGTACTTGTACAGGACCAGAACTTTGAAACCAAAATGGCGGGCTTCTATTAAGTCCTACTGGTAGGACCGTGCTACGCTATGACTACACAACTGTTGAAGGAGCTGGGTCTGAATAACAAAGTTAATAAGTACCTACTATGGGTAGGACCTTGGGTCTTAGGAGTATAGATAAATTACCGAGAGCGTGGAATTGCATATGTAGTGGTATTGTGTGTTTATAGGCATTGGAAAGAGAGATCTCTCAAATTCAAATTCAATAACGACCGCCTTAGCCTAGTTGGTTGTGACCCTGCCTACGAAGCAAGAGGTCCTGGTTCGAATCCCGGTAAGGGCATTTATTTGTGTGATGAGCACGAATATTTGTTCCTGAGTTATGGATGTTTTCTATGTATTTAAGTATTTATTTATTTATGTTTATCGTCGTCTGGTACCCATAGTACAAGCTTTGCTTAGTTTGGGACTAGGTCGATTTGTGTTAGATTGTCCCCTAATATTTATATTTATATTTATATTTAATTATATTTATTGCTTGGTTTCTATATTGTTGTCTCTCTCTCACTAAAGTGGAATGCCTATAAACACACAATACCACTTGCATTTCCACGCTTTCGATAATTTATCTATAACCAACATGCCGCGTAACAAACAAAATGTGTCAAATTTTTGTTTGGGTAAGTCTGGCTTCAATAAACTAAACACTAACATGTTCCATTTGAATGCTCTGTAAAATTTGCCACAAGTCAGTTACGCGGCATTAGCAATTGTTGGTTACGCGGTATTGCAGTTTCATCGAAGTGTAATCTTACAACTAACAAACTTACAACTGCTACACAGTTGGCGGCATTGCACTGAAAACAAATTGGATTATTGACGATTCCATTGGTGTGTTTTGATTAAATGTAACGTAAGGCTGCGGCTCCACTGAGGCGGAGACGAGAGGAGCGGAGAGGAGACGTGTAGGGGTCGACCAATCATATCAGTTCCATTGAAGCGGTGTGGAGACGAGATGTGGATTTCAACTGATATGATTGGTCGACCCCTACACGTCTCCTCTCCGCTCCTCTCGTCTCCGTCTCAGTGGAGCCGCAGCCTAACTCATGCTTAAAGCTCCAAACGCACAGACAGCGGCGGCGTGGCGGTGCGTTGGCAGTTCGCGGTACGGTACCGTACCGCACAACCGTTCATACAAATTAGAATATTACAACTCTCACCGCCACCGCACCGAAACGCCTCCACTGTCTGTGCGTCTGAAGCTTTATAACCAAACACTAACATAATAGACTTTGAAAAAAAACTAAACAAAACAGAGAGTCTTACTAATAAAAGCTTAAAAGGGACAGTGGGTTACATAATTTAAGTTAAGAAATATATTTAAAAATATTTGAGTTTTAAATAAAATTATTTTTATTACCGTCGCTCGACATCTATGACCAATGCACTAGAATAAAAATATGAAGTTTACAAGAAAACACATTTTTTTTAATATTTTTTTTTTATATTTATAAAATATAAACCCGGGCTCTGAGGGTTCCGTACAAATTTTTAGTTATGCCAAAAATACGCTTTAAAAATTTTTAAAATTTACGGCCGTGTCAATAAAAATCCAGTATTAGCAAAACCATGCTTCTAAGCAAAATGTAGGTACGCATGCATGTCATTTGATTCTAGTTGCACTCTCTTTTTTAACTTGATTTTATTTTTATTATTTGCTGATATAATGGCAATAGAAGTACATAATTATTATGTATACACTTCAGCTGTCTATTTATTACGATTTATGAGATGCAGCGCTGTGACAGACAGGCATATAGACAGGTACGAAACGTATTATTATACTCACAGCAGCAATGCAACCATCTGCGCTACACTATATTAAAAAAACATTTTTTTTTATTATCATATAATAAATAATAACAAAATCGCTGTATGACTAACGTTGATTATGAAGAACGATGCATTATGACTTATCAAATTATGCGAAACCATGGGATCCCTTAATTTTAACCCAATCCTATAAAATTTGCCTCTGATCAGATGCCAACGTCATAAATAAGTGATCACTTATGTACCTTGTCGCTTTCAGTCGTTACATAATTTCGTATGGCTTTTCAAACATGACGTTAAAGTGACAAGGTACAAAAGTGATCACTTATTTATGACGTTGACCCTACCTGCGCGGCATTGAAGGTATTGATGGTTAATGTCGACTACGCACTTTACGTAGGTATCACACGCTATAAAACAAAACCGAATACTTAGTAATACCACAGGATAACTAATCGTAATACAGGAATCAAGTCAAATTATATTTAAACCTTAGTTATTGAAACATTTTATTATAGAGTCTCTAATCACTATTGTTGTTTTCTCTGCATATCAAATTACTGTTGGTGGGTTCAAGTCTCAACTGAAAAGCTATCTTATGGTTCAACAAGGTACTGTTGCCCAAGCGTAGGGTAGGTATCACACCACACTGTCAGATTCTGGGCGACCGCCAAATAATTAAATAAATAAATACATAAATTAAATTATTATATTCATCCTAATTAATACGAGTAGGTAGGGCCGTCAACGCACTGGTATCGCGTAAAGCGCTGCGAGTGTCTATGGACAGTGGTGTTCATTTAACATCAGGTGACCCACTAATTCGTTTGTCTGGCCTCTGTAACATAAAAAAAAGGTTAGTTACTATAATTGTATTTATCTAACTCTATCTCGCTGGCTCCGCAGAAAACCAGCGCCGTTGACAACGCTAAACGCGCTAACGGCATTGCTGAGTGGAGACCATTTCGGCTTCACATCCTTATTTGTTTGCTTTTGTATTCTTTCTCATTTTGTAAATTAGTTTTTGCTATGATGTGTTGTCTGAATACCGCTAAGCTCAAGTGGGACTGGGCTGGTCATGTCTGCCGCATGCACCCACAGCGATGGGCCCAAATTACCACCTATTGGGTTCCGCGGGACGGCCATCCAAACAGAGGCAGACCGAAGAGAAGATGGCGGGACAACTTGGACGCATATCAAGTAGATTGGCAGGATCATGCTCTCGATAGGGACGAATGGCGGAAAAAAGGGGAGGCCTTTGCCCAGCAGTGGGACACTTTAACAGGCTAAAAAAAAAATGATGTGTTGTCTGAATAAACGTATTTCTATTTTATTCAAATTTCATCCAATTCCCTCCAGCCGTTTTAGCGTGCCAGAGTAACAGCACACCCTGTGTTTCTTGAAGGTCTTAATTTCTTAATTAAAAATGGTGGATTGTTTTGAGTTAATTGACTCTTGATCTAGAAGTGAGATATTAGCAGAGACGAAACCCAACGCGAGAAGGAATAACAAGTTTATACTTACAGAAATTTCACATTCAGAACCTATACACTGAAATAACAAAGGAAACATTGTGAATAAGAACAGCGCTTTTAATGATTCACAGTTAATTACATCAGACTTACTTATTACCTAAGAGCGATTTCAGACCAGCGTTTTATACGCGAGTATGAGCTCGTTTTTGGAAGCGAATGCAGAATTGTTTTCTATGGTTGCCAAGACGAGGTTGTACATTGCCTGTGCTGGCCACACTATAATATACCTTCCGTACCTTTAAGGCCCCACCGAGATTTTAGCACATTTATTGCATTCACTTAATCCCTAGCTGTATCATTACTAGCAAAGCTTTAGTTCATGTGTAAGATATTTGAGGATTCACTCTAATGACCAGTGATTTTTGAAACACGATTACTTGTAGACTGCTTGCTAGAAAAAAAAAAACAAAGTCGTCTCTTAAAATGCGAGAGCTCTTCACGAGTGCCAGAATACCTAAAATCGATTAGCGCAAGAAGCTCGGTTACAGTTACAGTTAGTAAAGGTCTGAGTTTGAGGCGCTTGCGGTTGAGATATTATAGGGTCATGGTCATCCGATATGAAAACTTTTATAAGGGCTCTGTCGTCCCGGATTATTGACGCTACAGGGACCCAAAAGCGCCCGTATTTATCCCAGCGGATCGCCCTTTCTATCGAAAGGGGTAATGCCGCCTACATCATGGGCATCCTGCCGTAGTCAGAACATTTAGATGGGGTTTTATTTCATATTTTTATCTCTTACCTTGGTAAATATTTATTTATTTAATTTGTTTTGATTGTATGAATTTAACTATTCAAAAATACGTACTGTGGCATCCCCGGGAAGACTTAAAATCCGGGAACATGCAACTATCTGAAATGAATAATTTATGAAGAGCGTTTAAGGGCATTTCTATTTTTCATTGTAACCGTTTAAGAAATTGTTAATAGGGAGTTACAATTAGTCCGTTTAGTACCCACTTTTTCAAACCTTTACAATTAAAACAAAACGTAACAAACCGGACAATCCTTCACTTCTCGTTGAACATTGTTAAACTTGTCCGATTTGTTACGTTGTTTTTTTATTGTAAAGGCTTGAAAAAGTGCGTAACGAAACGGACGAATTTTAACTCGGTGTTAACAATTTCTTAATTGGTTGCAAGGAAAAATAGAAATGCCCTTAACTATCTTTTATTGGCTTCTGTATCACGGGGTTGTGTATTTGGGAGATGAATGTCGAACGAGTTTAGGCAGGTAGTTCATATTCAAATAATTTACTGAACCAGCCGTTACTTTAACTTGTTAACATTCGATAGCATAGTGAATGGTTGCGATACTCCGAGGATGAGCTCTGGTTGAGTTCGAAACGCGTCAGTGTAGTTTGGTGGTCGTTTTGGACAACGCCCTTTATTGTTTAAAGTTCGAATTCCACAAGAATACCTACATTACTGGGATCTTAAGTGCCCTATGTCGCAATCCAAAAAAAATAAAACTAATTTCCATACTAGGTAAAAGAAACCCGCCTGTAAAATTCCCGTTCCCATGAGAACTCCGGGAAAATATTTATCCTATGTCACTCACGGAACTGAGACGAATCTTATGTCACCTCACTCTTCAAAATCCGTTGAGCCGTTTAGGCTGAAGGGCGTGTCAAAGATTATACATACATAAATACATATGCTCGAAAAACATAACCCTCCTTCGACTGTCGGGTGAAAATGTGTCTATTGTGTACGCCAAGTTTCGTCTAAATCCGTTTAGCCATTGTTCCGTGATCAGATCATCTAACAAACGTACAAACATACAAACATTTTACAAAACTTTTTCTTTTTTTTTATTATGAGAGGGAGGCGAACGAGCAAGCGGGTCATCTGATGGAAAATGATCACCGCCGCCCATAAATATCAACAACTCAAAGAGAGTCACTGATTTGTTGCCGGCCTGTAAAAAAGGAGAGGGAATAGGGAAGGGGGATAGGGAGAGGTATTGGGCCCCCGGCGCTCTCACTGACCGTACGAAACGCAGCAGGAGTAGGTACTGCTGCTTCACGCCGGTGTTCTGTGAGAGGGTGGTACTGCCCCGGACGAGCCGGCCCATTCGTGATGCATCAGGTACACTACAAAAACAACTAAAATAGCCCAAATCCTACTAAATTCACATTTATAAAATTAGTAGGATTTGGGTTATTTTTATTTGAAAAAGTTTGTTTACCTTAATAAAAGCTATATAAATAACGAGAGGAACTGCGCTCGCGCCGCCGATTAACATGGTTTAATCAGCAATTGCTTTGAAACACAATTTTACGCTAAAATCAATTATAGAGACACTGTATAAGTAATCATGACGCGGCACAAATTGGGATTGAATATATTTTGAATGAATCTTAGTTGATAAAGATAATTGAGATATTGTAAAACAAGAGCATAAAACGGGCCATTTTACCCGAGTTCATATAGCCACCCGAGCCGGTACGGCGAGGATGGATAGACGGGAGTGTAATGTAATGATAGACATAACAACATATTAAGGCTTGTCCTGTCCACGAAAAAAAGTAGCCACTATTATTCAGGTCTTCAATATGAAATTAAATTTATTAAAGAATTTAATCAGAAAGAAGGACTCTTTATTTATATCAGATGCTATTCATTTTTGGAGTTAAGTATTTTCGAAATCTCTGGATTTTAGCCTTAGATTTTGTATTTTTCACGTTTGGGTCACAGAGGTTCTTTTTTTCTTTACTCAAATAGAATATCGGCGCTATAATATTCCGCGAATATCTTTCCACTCTTAATTACCGTATACAAGTCATAAATTGTTTTAAATTATGCCAGAAGTAGGTACACACATTTGTAAGCAAACATTTTAGCTCTAAGCCTTAACTGGCATTATGTAGGATTTCACAACTTGTAAGGAAAAATGTATACATTTTAGATTCTTACACATAAAAAAAGAATACTCAGTTGGCAATCTAATTGCGGTTTGAATTACCTGGACCTACTGGGAGACAGTGGAGATTTAGTTTTCGATGGCTACTTTTTTTTAAATGGGCAAGCCTTATAATAGCGAAAGCGAGTCTGCCTGTTACCTCATCAGTCATCACGCTGAAACAGTTGGACCAATTTAGATAAAACTGGGTTCGGGGATAGTTTGAATCCCGAGAAAGGACATAGGATACTTTTTAACTCGGAACATTGCATAGTACCCGCGGAATAAACGAATTCATCGCAAACGGAGTCGCGGGCAACAGCTGGTATTAAATGATTTCGTTAATGTTGTTTTAATCTAACCATATTCAACAATAGACGCCCAAACCAGATTCTTTTGTGATCAAATCTCTCAGCCGCCAACAGTTTAATTTGCACCAAAAATAAATAATTAGAATTTGTTACATTAATGAGAATTTGAACAACACTCGTTTAGTATCCTGGGCGCTACGTGACTTTTTTCCTGACTTACTGTCGATTCAGATAACGCACAACCTAAACCACTGAGGGCAGTCTAGGGCGCAAGCCACATGAAGACGTGGGACGGGGGCGGGGCCCCTTGAATCAGTTTTCATACTAAATGTATAGAAGCGTCGCGTTCCAAAGCAGACAGATGAGACGGGGCGGAGACGCGGCCTGCGAACAAACGACGCGGACTGCGACGCGCCCCCGTCCCACGTCTCTTCTGTGTGGCTTGCGTCAAAAGCATTGATATTTAGCAGACATTGCTTGTGGATCATAAAGGTTCATTGAGAAGGTATTTTCCGAAATTTACACGGGATAGAAAATGAACAAAGACGATATAGATATGGACCGACCCGCCATACAAAAGATCGTTCCTCGTTGCTTATTAAAAAAAAACTAACTAGATGTCGCTGGATGTATTAAAATAAATATCAAAATAAATATCATGGGACAATTCACACCAATTGACCTAGTTCCAAAGTAAGCTTAGCAAAGCTTGTGTTATGGGTACTAAGCAACGGATAAACATACTTATATAGATAGATACATGCTTAAATACATATTAAACACCCAAGACCCGAGAACAAACATTCGTATTTTTCATACAAATATCTGCCCCGACACGGGAATCGAACCCGGGACCTCAAGCTTCGTAGTCAGGGTCTCTAACCACTAGGCCATCTGGTCGTCTAAAAACGTATTGAAACATGTAGCGAACTAAAGATGAACAATTGCAGCGGTCTAATTATTTGCAATGTATGTATTTGGAGATATGCAAGTGCTTTTCAAATCGTTTCCTGTAGTTATTTAAGTTTACATTCGGGAGTTTGATTTGGACCCGCAACGTCAGTGTCAATACAACTTGACAGTACCTTTGTTTTGACACGACGACATTGACACTAGTGACAGTTTACCATATCACCACAGGTAAAAAATAAATTAATACCGGTGCTCTACTACATGCGTATTTTTTTTTTACTAGCCTATGATTGTGTCCCACTGCTGGGCAAAGGCCTCCCCTCTGGTCCTCCACAGCTCCCTGTCCTGAGCGAAATCTGGCCAATCGTTTAACTCTGCGTCCAGGTCGTCTCGCCATCTGCGCCTGGGCCTGCCTCGCCGGCGGCAACCGTCGTGCGGCACCCACCACGTGGCTGAGTGCGCCCACCTTTGAGGATGCATCCGGCACACATGCCCGGCCCAATCCCATTTGCGCTTGGCGGTCTTTTTTCCCACGTCGGCTATTCGAGTTCTGGAGCGCAGAGTGGTGTTCCGAATACGATCGATTCTCTTCACACCCAACATGCTGCGCTCCATAGCTCGTTGGCAAACCTTCAGTCTGGATTTCTGATTCTCAGTCAAAGACCATGTTTGTGCACCATAGGTCAGGACGGGCAAGATACACGTGTCGACGAGTTCTCCTTCATGGACCAGTAGCTCTTCCAAGCATTCTCAAGGCGCCTTTCAATTTCCTGGTCCTGCCTGTACTTGAAAGAGACTACTTGATGCAAGTAAATATACTCGTCGACATAGTACAATACAACGGAGAGCGACTCGAATAGTCGGCTGCCAACGAACTTCTGATGGGCTTGATTCCTTGGCGCTGCGTAGAGATGTAGCTTCACTGTGCATCTTCTATCGCATGTACAACGGAGAGTGCTCCGAGGAGTTATTCGGGTTGATCCCTGCCGCATCCTTCCGCCACCGCCCTACGCGACAACACTTCCATCCTCACCATCTGGATGGTTGGTTGTCTTCTACTGTGCGTTTTTCCAGAAATTTCTCGCCTCGCACAGCAAAGCTCTGGAATGAGGTTCCTGCTGCGGTATTCCCGGACCGATATGACCTTCAAGCTTTCAAAAAAAGAGCGTACTCCTACCTAAAAGGCCGGCAACGCACTTGTGACTCTTTTGGTGTCGCAGGTGTCCATGGGCGACGGTAATCGTTTACCATCAGGCGATCCGTCTGCTCGTTTGCCCCCTATATCATAAAAAAAAAAAAAAAAAAATAGTGTGTTATTTGCCCATCTGTTACGATCCTATGTTTCGTACATGCGTATATGCGTATACGACATTTTTTTTTATATAAGCAGCTGTGTTTGAGGATTAGATTAAACTCTGACGTCATTGATCAACATAGTTTCAATAAGTAGTAATTAATTTTGAAAAAAGAAGTGAACTAAATGAAAAACATATTGAAATTAGTTTCATATACATATAAGTAATTGACTTTTCTGTACAAAAAAAATCAATGGTATTTTTTTTTGACAAGATCCCAATTACAATTGAAAGGAGCAAGTTTACGAACAAACTGACACAAGTGGAGTATTTTGTGTAATTAAACCGCTAATACTAGTTCATAAATTATGAGACAAATAGGGAAAAGCGATTTGTGGCTTTGTTAGAAAGTAATTAAGTATTTTCTGGAGCCAAAATATTCTTTAGACGGTTTTCCTCATCGAATCAATACCACGTTGTCGTAAAGGACTTTTCATACTCATTAAAAACTTGTTAGTTTACCTATATAGAATATGTTTTCATTAAAAGCTTGTTTCTTAGTAAAAGACCGTCCAGAACTCTTTAGAAAGAGAAAAGATCTTTTTGTGGGAAGAGAGAGAGCGCAGTACAGAGGTCTCTTACATCAGCCTCGCTGTAGTAGTGCTATTTATAGGAAAAATGCTTATAATTATGTGCATAATGATATACAATGCCACTCCATATGAATTGAAGGTCCTGCACGGTCAAGAATTTAAGACGAAATTTGGTAAATGGTTATTGGAACGTTGCTTTTACAGTTTAGGGGAATTTTATAAATTTGGATCGACATGTTAATTGATGGATAATTAAAAAAATATATGGATAATTTAATGATTTAATTAAAAATTCTGACATATTTTCATTTAATTATTGCTTATGATTGATTGATGGTTCCATTCATTAATTTTTGTATTTATATTTTTTTTAACTTTTGTTTAATATTTGCATGTCGTTTCCTGGTCGACTGAATACTGTATCGTACCACTATGTACCTTAACATCATGTACCTTTATTTATGTATTCTGGCAAATAAAGTATTCTGATTCTTATTCTTATTCTTAAAAAATGCTGAAAATTTATGCTTAAAATAGATGTTAAATACTTTAGACGTATGCAATTAAATAACACTGCAAATAGGTTTTGAAAATAAACATATAACTTGTTCAGCTTCTTGCCGGATTCTTCTCAACAGGGTTTTTCTGAATCGGTGATAGATCCTTCGACATTCACAGTGGACGTCTCCTAACTGATGATGATGATGATGACGGTACACCACGACGTTTAGAAAAGCCAGCAGTAAACTTTACAATATTGTACACGTATGCAAGAGTTATGCAATTAGCAGCAACGAACAAACCGACGAATAACTTCGAGTTTAATAACACAGTAGACAGTGAGGCATCAGTAGCTGAGATATTTTCAATTATTATTATTATTGCTTAGTCTGTATATGTGCTCCAGTGCCCAGCACGTGGCTGAGTATGTCCATCTTTGTGGATGAATTCAGTAGACATGCCCAGCCTAGTCCAATTTAAGTCTGGCGGTCGCTTTTCGAACATCAGCAATTTGAGTTTTGGAGCGCAATGTGGTGTTCCGGATTCGATCAATCCTTTTAATCCCTGGAATGCTGCGCTCTACTGGGTGACCTTATATAGCCTCTGGACAAATACTAAGTAATACTACTGGTTTAGCAAGATATTTAAAACCAAACTGCAAAGTATCATAACAATCAGTTCAATATTTACCGGAAAACTAACGGTTTTCAATGTATCAATTTGGAGGAACCTGTTTATTTGGATGATATGATTTCATAGAATTTTTCTTTGTTTTCTTGTCTAATTAAGCAAATAATTATTTTACGATATTGCTAAGTATCAGTCTTATCCATGGTTTCATTATTTGTCCAGAGGCTAAGGTCACCTACTCGTTGGAAAACCTCGAGTTTGGATTTTTGGTTCTCAGTCAAAGACAATATTTGGTAGGTCAAAACAGGTGAATCAGCTATCTAAAAAAATTCAAGCCCTGTTTCATAGTGCGGTACTTAGCTTTGTTTTTACTACTATTTATTACTGACATAGTTAGGAGAGTTTGCAGACTTTAGTGCCAGTGGGCAGGGCACATTTCTCGTAGAACTGGTGGTTGATGGGGCAGTACGTAAGGTTCTAGAGAGCCAACCGCCGCGTACTGGAAAACGTGGTGTCCAGCAGATCGTCTTGCAGTCCAAAAGGGTAATACCGCCCACCTGCATCAAAGGGAGTCAGATCTTTTAGACAGGGATTTCTTTTTATAATTTTACTAGCTGTTGTCCGCGACTCCATCTGTGAAGAATGGGTATGTATTACAATAGCGAAGTACGAAAGACCGAATGTATTAAAACATCGAATGGGTCAAAAGACCGACACGATTTTTTTCTGAAACCGTTAACTTTTTAAGATTGTTATAAAACAAACCTAACCTAACCTAATGGGTTCTGTATGATACCGTTTTAATAAATTCTGAAAAGTTTCAGAAAAAAATCGTGTCGGTCTTTTGACCCATTCGATGTTTTAATACATTCGGTCTTTCGTACTTCGGTATTGTAATACATACCCGTGAAGAATAGGGGGTATGTATACCGAATACAGAGAAAAAAGTTTGATAAAAATCGGCCAAGCCGTTTCGGAGGAGTTCGATAACAAACACCGTGACACGAGATTTTTACATATTAGATTTCAACATTTCTGGTCTAAAATAGGATCAACTTGTAATGCTTTCATTTATTGTTAGTTTTATTGCATTGTTTCACGGCAAGGGTTCGTGGAAAATTCCTTTTCTTGTAATACAGCATCGTTTTTGAAATATCAGTAGGAACAATAAACTGGCTAAAGTATTATCTACAGAATTTTGTTGTTTATACAACGTTCAAGCATACCTACTATATAATATATAGGTAGGTATACGACGTTTGCGACGCAAAAACAGCGCATTTGGTCAGGTAGACCTTTAAATCAAGCGAACATAATATTATTATGATGAAAATAAATATTATTATGTAAATTTTCAATAAATAATATTTTATTTGTATTTCATTGTATTCCATTATTTATCTGTTTTTGACTACCCCACGGTTTAAAGTTTTTTTTTTCATCTTTATTTTAAGGAACTTTGATCAGGTAAATTGAAGATGTCAGTTCCAGTAGGCCTTAACTAGATAAAAAAAACTACCAAACTTACAATTAAAAATATGGCTCAAGCCAAGAGGGATATACGACACGTCCCCCAAATCACACCGCCGAAGCCCCTGACACAGACCGCCAAGTAATTCAAGTCGTGCATTCTGTATACTGTGCGATTCTCCGAGCTTTTTCGGTATTAACTACTTCAGCAAAGTTTTAGTCTGATTTAATTAACGAAATACGGAACTCGTTAGTGACGGCGGCGACATTTCTAAAGCTAGAACAAAGCTGAACTCATCAATGGAGCACTGAATGTTAGTTGCATATTGTGCACTCCAATGTTCTGCTTTCGCAAAACTCAGGTCATAGACTGCGAACTTTGTATCATTCCGTTCCACACGCTTACTTTGTATAATAGGTAACAATTTTCGAATTTAAATTTTACATAGGTACTGTAGGCACGGCTCGATACCGCTAGCCAGTGGTAAAATGTTGTCCAACTGGCAGGTTAGTTTAATGTTATTATGTATAAAATTTGTAAATAATTCTAGAACTTGATTTTAAATGAAATAGAGTTGTCTGCGATATGCGAGCCAGGGCAGATTGCTCCGGACAGCCTAAGGTGCTGGTCATAATACTGTAGTAGTTATACTGATCTCAAGGAATAAATCCACATATAAAGATATATATTGTTATTACTTATTGAAGTTTAGCATCACGCGCGTATCCCCGTACTAGTTCTACCTAAACTCGAGCTCAGTACCACAGTACATACTTAGTACGAATTTCATAACTTTGACCTGCATAATTAATTAATTACCTAGCATAAAAACAAAATCAATACAAACGAATTGCAAAATTTAGAAAGTTTAGTTGGATAATAATGTATTTTCATTATAAACAAATACTTAGTAGGTATATAATAGTCACATTATATAGTAGCTTTTCTAAGTATGATATCTTCGTCGTTTTTTGCGTAACTGACAAAAGAAAAAGTATGTGAGTGAATGATTTATTACTCTGAAACACTATTATGTTTTATTCATATTTTTCAGGAATTGGGAAAATCAAATAAAATACATAGAAATCGAGCTATGTTGGTGGCCTTAGTTCTTGCACGGACCATACAGGATTAAACATGGGTAATTTAAAAAAAAAGTTCAACGACCTTGTACAGCGTCAAACATACCACTGTTACGGGTGAAAAATAGGAGGTGCCTTTTTAATTTCAAGTATTTATTTTATTAATAATGTTACCTACTCAGTTCTCGAACGATTATTAATTCATCTGGTACTTCCATTCAATTAGATTCAATTTGCGCATGAAATAGTCGGTACAATGATATCACATTATGCAGCGAAGCGCTATCACATTGGTTTTGGCCGGCATAGCATTATTCAAGGTATTTTTTTCATATTCAATTCTACAGCTAGACAAATTCATTCCTTCTGGAATTGTTTGAGTACATTTGAATATCATGAGCTTACGGTGAAGGAAAACATTGCGAGGGAACCACACAATATCTTCAATGGTGAAGTGTGTGAAAGGTGGAGAAATTCAATGGTGTGTGGTCCTCTGCACTGGGCCGCCTGGAAACTACGGCCAAGCCATTTCACACAGAGAGGAGCCCTGTTCCGTACAGTAGACTGATGTCTTTATTGGTATAAAAGACCTCCATCGCTGGGCAAAGGCCTCCTCAAAGGGTTCCACAATGATTGATCTTGCGTTGTATGCATCGAAGTGGTTCCGCCAGATGGTCGGTCTATCTTGTTAGAAGGATTACCTATCATATCCTCGAAAAACTCAGTTTCGCATATTAAAATTCCGAATACGAAACGCCTTTTTTTATTTTCCAAATTATTATTTGTCCGAAGTTTTATTTGCCATTAATGTTTTTCTGTCTTTCTGGAATTACAATTACTGCCAAATGTAATGATTCACCCAAACCAAGCGGCAGGTAAAGGCTATTTTTAATAAATCAATTTCAAGTTGTTTGTTTTAGGCAATAACCGGTGAATTATGTGATACCAGGGTAAGTTGGTTCCAATTGGTTCCACTCAATGTCCTTTTAAGACGATTCAACTTTAATAGAATTTTATAATTCATTAAAAAAACTTTTAAATGTTTTTATAATCTAGTGTTCAGGCTCAAAATGCGAGGCTGGGGTAAGTATGCGTCATTAATAAATACCCACTACACAAGGCCTCTTACATCTTGACAGATGATTTAAGCAGCGTCTATTTGAGAGAGGCAACCCACTAAGTACTTAAATAAAACTTAGCGTCCAGTGACCTAATGCGTACGGGCGGACGAGGCCATCTCTCCCAGTACGCACCGTATCCGCCCCTTTACTTCACACATTGTTAAGAAAATATTGAAAACTTGAATGATTTTTGATAATACGAAATACAGTAAATTAAAATAAAAAGTCAGTCAAATAAACCGCCCCGGTCGTACCAGGCACAAAGGTGCTCAACACACTAGCCGCAATGCCCCACTGAACCTCGATGGACAACCTTTGCACCAGAAACGACCCAGAGCGATGGTCAAGACCTTTCTCACGAAGACGCCCCACTTCTTTAAAAAAAGTAGGTATTACCTCTGAACTCCAACCATCAGTCGTCTCCACCGCAAGAGGAACAAACAAATAATTCGCGAGTGCTGAGTACTTCTCGCGCTTTTTAAGGGCTGCCATTTCAGCAGCCGCTCCCCCCATCCTCGAAGTGCGACCAAGGTGCGAAGAGGCAAAAGTACTGACGCACGTAGCGTCCAAAAGCAAACACTTCCCCTTTTGCCAGGGCACCAAGGTCAAACCATGAGGTCTTTTACCATCTGACCGGCTAAGACCTGGAGGCTCCAACGCGCAAGGGACTTTAGCCGAAACCAGAGCCCTGCGGACTATATCATGCGGACTATGTCATGTAAATAAACATCTCTCTCTCTCTCTCTCTCTCTATATATATATATATATATATATATATATTTCGTTCAGGGCGTGATGGCGCGGAAATTTCCCCGCACAGTGGCAACAACTCAAAACGTGGTAGTCGTTTTTGATGATTAAATTTTTGAGATTCCATTTAAAATAATATATAGCTTTT
Source organism: Archips crataeganus (assembly GCA_947859365.1). NCBI lineage: Eukaryota > Metazoa > Arthropoda > Insecta > Lepidoptera > Tortricidae > Archips > Archips crataeganus. The sequence continues at coordinate 918,648 of OX402064.1, forward strand.
TAAGATATTTAAGTGTAAGTATTTACGTGTCTTCTAAAGATACCTATATAAGAAAAATACCTACGACAGTTTTATCCACAGAAATAATAATAAAGAGGATAGAAGTGCCTTAGACGCGTGACCTTGGCGCCGCGCTTGTGATTCGTAGGTCACAAGCGCGCGACTTGTGGCTCAGTGCTATTTGAAACGTGGGTATGACAACAAGTGCTTTAAAATGGTGTTTTGCAGCATTAGCAATTGCGGAAACTCGTCCACACTGTGTAATTACACTAATAAGGGGATTACATTTCATTGGTATGTATTAATTTAATGTAATAATGCGGTTTATATCAAAATACAACTTGAGAAAATATTTCATTATGAAATATTGGTTTACACGTTATATTAACACGAAACTTCATATACCATTGCTACTCATGCCCATAAAAACGCAGATCGTTTTGAATTATACGCAGCAATGTAAAGTAATTTCTGATAACCCTTCCGTCTTGCACAAAAGTTCTTGGTACGGACAAAAAAACAGGTTACGACTAGTACAGACATAATGCCGACGCGGCCAATAAATGGCGCCGTTGTGTAAATGTGGGTATGACTTACGTTGAGTGTTATTCAACGCTATCTCTAAGGTGTAAGGTTCATAATTGTTTGTAAGCAAAAATATTAGTAATTGTGTGCGTGATTGCGTAGTACGGTTCCGGTCTTTTGCATGTGCGCATTAACACAGTAAGTGGAGGGGATGAAGCAGCGACACGAGTTCCGGAAGAAAATAGGAACTAAGGCATTTCTATCCTCTTTATTATTATTTCTGTGGTTTTATCTGCCCATTTCTGTTTTATGTTGTACCGGCCTCTTATTTTGCCCGAACTTTGGTAATTTTGGGGTTGTTATACTCAATCAGATTACAATCTTAATGGAATCTGGTAAAGAAAAAAGTGTCCCCAATTTTCGATACAACTGACTAAAAAGGTGTAAGTACCTACATAAATGTTTATGCAGGTACTTACACTTTTTTCTCTAAGTATGAAAATGAATTAAATACTTAGTAGTCATGATTCAGAATTACAAAAAGTACAAAATGACCAAAATTAGGTAACCATAAAATAAAAATGATTACTGTTTTTTTTGTAGCTATAAGTATTGTTAGTGTAATAGTATTATGGGAAATGTTTTATATTAGATATTAGCTGCCCGCCCCGGCATCGCACGGGGATACTACTGATTTCAAAAAAAAATCAGTTATACGAAGATTTGTTTGACACAAAAATTGTTTTTTTTCTCAATCTCAATAATTACTATTTAAATGGTGCAGCCGTTCTAAAGTTGTATGCCTAGTTACATTTTCTGCGATTGATTTTTATTTATAAATATTTTTGTTTAAGATTAACGACCTAAATGCCTGTGTAGCCGGCGTAAGTACTTATCTAGCGTACAATTAATTACATTTATAACTATGCAGAATAAAAAATCGGTCAAGTGCGAGTGGGACTTCCGCGCCAAAAGTTCTGTACAGACAAAGGCAAAAACACATAAAAAAGGGTATACGGAATAAACATGTCTATTCACCTTTTGCAAAAAATTTGATTTTAATCTCAAAATGCAGAGCTCGCAAAGTACTATAACTTACCATTGGATTAAATATGGATAAGTACTTATTTATTTATTCTTTTTGCTTTTAAAGAAATGGTCCCATATTGATTTTTCAGTGATGACTAACTTTCAAACCGCTAGAACTCAAAAAGTCGCTTAGATGACAAGACAGGTTCTTTCCGTACATAAGTAGGTACCCTTCATTATAAACACAAAAACACAGACCCCCTGAGACCTAAGACAGAAAAATTACGAAGCTTTATAGCTTTGAAGTGAAAACTTCTTTAGCGACGTTGTGCACTTTTTGGGATGGGTAAAAAATGTTAAAATCGCGTCAGGACATACGTGTTCCTGATTTAAAATTCGTAAGACGGGGGGGGGGGTGAGGGTAGGGGGTGAGGGGATGGGGGTTCGTAAGACGGCACAACGTTAATGTTCAAGTTTTCACTTCTGTCGGCACTCCCGGAGTGCAATCAGTTGTTTTTTTCCCCTAAGACTCACGCTTGGACGGTTTTTACGGTTACGGAACTCTACGGGGTACGGCGATTGAGTCCCATCCAAATATATCTAGTAGCGTAATGAAAAGGTTCGTCAATATTCGATCTTAACTCGTTGGCATAGAGTCGAAACGTCACAAACTTTTTCATTCCGCGACTATAAATCTCCTTGAAATACTAACGTGTCGCTCAAACGTACGTAGGTAAGTACGTAGGTAAGGACTTGCACGCGTGGTAGCCACAAGGTGTAAAGTTCAAGACAAAAAAAATATTTCACTTAAACAACTCGTAAGTATTTATTTCAAAAAAGTTTTTTCTTCAGTGTTATGATCAAGGATGTACTGCTGCTGTAAGTAACATTGTGAAATTACATACATTATTATTTTGTAGTATCTGAAGATAATCTTCGCCTGTGCTAGAGATACCTTTACAAAACACATTCACGTTCTGAGTGCCTAGATCAATTTACCAAAATTGTTATTTCCTAGTACCTAAGTAGCAAAAGTTCCATTCGCATTTTTTCCCAAATGCTTTTTTCCCAAAATGGTTTTTTACTGAAGCCTATTTTCAAAATCGCGTTTTTTCCCAATTCTTATCGACACAGAAACATAGGTAGGTCTAGTTTATGTTAAGCACACAGAAGAAGGAGCTCCGCGTTTCTGTGTCAATTAAAATTGGAAAAAAACCTTAGGTACTGTGAAAGTAAGCTTCAGTAAAAAACTAAAGTGTCTATTTTGTCTAAACATAAGTCATGACATGATTATTATGTTCTTTTTAATACAGGGTGACATCTAAGACGTAATCCAAAATTACATTTTCTGGATCCACTCATGATTACGATCAACTCTTAATATGGGACCAACTTCGAAAACGTAAACACAAAATCGACGTCTCCATACAAATTGCGAAACCAGTTGATTGCTTTTAGTATGGGAAGCTCAATTTTTTTCTACCGATTTCGATATTACTGATATTATTTATTTTATTAGCAGTACGGCTGCTCACCGAATCTAAGATTATTTAAAAGCGAAAAAGTTTTTCGGGTGCGCCGGCGGGTCGAACCCACGTCTCCTGGGTATGCGCCTCAACGGCCACTGTTGGCGTATGTAAGCGATTAAGAATTTCGGGGGAGTCGGTTGGATGCGACGTGGTTCAATTGGTAGAACACCCGTTGGGGCGCATACCCAGGAGACGTGGGTTCGAGTCCCGCCAGCGCACCCGAAAAACTTTTTCGCTTTTAAATAATCTTCGATATTACTCCCATAATAAAAGTTGATCGTAATCTGAGTGGATCCAGAAAATATAATTTTGGATTACGTCTTAGATGTCACCCTGTATATAAAAATCTCGCGTCTCCCCGAAACGGCTGACAGATTTTTATGAAATTTTTCTCTATGGTTGGTAGACAGGTCTGAGAATAGATCGTAGGCTATTTTTTATAACCCTTATTCTTCTTAGATGGACTAGCGGGCAACAGCTAGTATTATATAAACTTCGCAAAGTAAAAAGCCGTGACAGCCTAGTACCTAAACCCTCTCAAGCAAGAGTCGTGGGTAAACCCAACGACCCCGACGACCACGACTCTTGCTTGAGAGAATTTAGGAACTAGCCCGGGCTCTTACCTCTAGGTTTTTCGATGTGTGAAATTACAATACAATACAATGACTCTTTATTGTACACCACAAAGAAAACAATACAGAAAACAAGTGAAACAACATCAACAACAACAACACAAGTGAAACAAGTGAAATTACATAAGAAATTTACAGTGAGCTTTACTACTACTTGGAACTACGGTTCAAGCCCTCTCATTCTGAGAGGAGGCCTGTGCCCTGCAGCGGGATGTATATAGGCTGAGATGTTGAAGATGAACATTTGCAAAATAATACCTATAGGCTTTTTGTCTAACACGCTGACGCTTGTTTTGCATTCACTATTTCTTTCTCTCAAATGGTATAAGATGGTGACAGAAAGAGATGGCGAAAGCGAAGGCAAGCGTTAGAAGCGTTAGACAATACGGCCTTGGAAACTATCAAAGTGATTTTTTTTGTTTTCAGTGTTTTGGTCCCGATTGCCACGTAACGGTAAAATGCTCTACTAATGTTATAAAACTTAATATAAAACTTTGTGTATGTGCTTGTTACTTCATTATAAACAAAAAACCGGCCAAGTTAGAGCCGGACTCGCGCACGAAGGTTTCCGTACCATTATCTTAAAAAACGGCAAAAAAAGTCACGTTTGTTGTATGGGATTCCCCCATTAAATATTTGTTTTATTTTAATTTAATTATTTATTTTTAAATTGAATATATAACTAAATATTCTATGAATATTTCAAGCGTCTACCTGTTGCCGTTATCAATATCGAGCAAAAACGAGCAAAAAAATCAAGTTTGTTGTTTTATTCTGTACCTATTTTAGTCAAGTTAGCTATGAAGTATCTTTTTGTATTTATTTTTTCAACTTCATTTTTTAAAATCTCTCGATAGAGGGTGTAACATAGATGTGCGCTTGTCACTGCATAAGGTGATGATTTAGCAGACTGAAAACTATGATGTATAGGAAAAATTCGTGTCTAATCTCTAGACCAGTGGTGGTGTAGGGGTATGGCACACGGCACGGAATGCTGAGGACCTGGGTTCGATTCCCAGCATTGGTCTTTTTTCTGGGGTTTTTTCTGTGCATCTATATTTCAGTTTGTATTTAGTACGAAATACAAACTACAAAATACAAAATTACAAACCTATTTTAGTATTTGTTGTTATAGCGGCAACCGAAATACATCATGGCCCGTTCCTGAATTCAGCCCCAGATCGACGTCTTTTTCGCTCTTATTGCGTTGACATAAGTAAAGGTTTTCCGATCGGCAGAAGCTAAGTCTAAACTCATTATTTTTTTCAAAAACATTAATTATTTTTCCATAGTGCGAAGGAATGCTGTGTCAAGCCGGTGTGAGTCAAATTTTCATTTGAGTCTCTTCAAAATCCTTTCCTAGCAATATTACAAATGAGAAATTTTGTGATACCTGGCTTACACTCGCGTACGAGTGGCGAGACAAACTGCGGGACGAGCCACGAGACGAGAGTGTGCACAGGCGCGCCTCGCGCCTCGTCTCGTGATTTGCCTTGATTTTGAGGCTTGCGTCCGGAGCGAGACGACGAGGCGAGGCGCGAGGCGAGGTGACGAGGCGAGAGTGTAAATCAGGTATGAAGATCTTTAGATGTTTGGGTGTTCGGATGTTTGATAGTCACGCAATAACGGTTGGAATGGAGTTGGATGAAACTTCGGGTACAGATAGACAAAAATCTGAATAGAGTAAAAAAAATCTGGTATATCTACATCGACAAAATGGCCCTAGACACCCTAATTAGTCAGACTTTCTGCAGTTCACCGATATTTCTGCTGCATTATAAAACGCTTCTATCATGTTTGCTTCGCATAGAAATGTGATGGATGATGATGACAATTATGATGTATTTTACTTGTATTTTTAGTGTGAAGGTGATCGTTGCCAAGCTCAGGTAAGTTTGATATTTAAATAATTCAGCTAGATCTGTGACTATTATTTATCGTCTATTTTATCATAATTTATATTCGTTAGTAAGTAAGTATCTAGTGTTTGTCTTTGACTAATTGTCAGTGACATATGTATAACTCTAAGTATGTACCTACTACACCATCGACATAAAGATACCTAGTTGATAAAAAAAAATTCAACCCCTACGAAAAACCAACGTCAGTGCGACAAGATATCAGGGTTTATTTTTAAAGTAGGTACAAATAAGTAGTTCAAAGCATTATTCAATGAATAATAATCTAAATTTCAGTGCCGAGGAGCTATGTGTAAGGCGTGGGTGAGTGCGCAACAATTATAATTTCGAATTCACAAGAAATCCATATCTTATGGATAGGTAAAATGAAAATGAACACAGTAGTAAGGCGGTCACGAGTAGACAAAACATTCCATATTTCAGATTTTTGATAGGAAGTACCTGTAAAATTATGATATTAAGGCCAGTAGTGCCAATGTATGGTCTATTCTGAGAAAAAATCTAGTGGTGTCACTACTTCACGATTAAACCACATATTTTTTTGTATTTAGTCTTTTTTTATATGATAACCAGTATTATAACTAAACTGTTTAAATGAGTCCTCGCCTGAGCGGTACAGGAGCTGGGGGGTATAACGAGAAAGGGGCCTAGAGAAGTGCGGGCGGCAGGTACAAGAGTCGCTCTCGCCGCCCTCACCCCCTTTATTGTTATACCCCCCAGCCCCAGTCAGTACCGCGCGGGCAAGCACTCATTTAAACGGTCTAGCTATAGTTTTTTTTGGTTACTGGTGCAAATCTAAATATACAACATCATTTCAAAATTCGAAGCAAATCGCTTTAAGTACATCCTGAAAACAATAGGTACATTATAAAAAACTTTAAAAAATCATAAGTCAGAAACTGTCACAAGCACTCACAAAAAATACCCTAGCTAGCCTATTAGAACTAAAGGCCACCACAAACCGAGAGCGCGGGGCGCCGACGGAGCGTGCCCGCCCAGCGCGCTCTACAGGGTTATTTGTAATTCACTAGCATCCTTTTAACCCTAAACTCCTACCACTTAAACAAATGTTTTTTTGTTTTACGGCTTTTGTCAAAACTTAATATTTTTGGTGTAATAACGTTTTGAAAATTTGAGATTAACTCTTATTTTTACGATACTCTGTGTATTTGTATGGGAAAAAAGTGCTTCATTTTAAAAAGTCGTAAAACAAAAAACATTTGTTTGAGTGATAGGAATTCAGGGTTAAGAGGATGTCAGTGAATTAAAAATAACCCTGTATAACACTGAATCAAGTATACGGTGACACACTGGCAGCGCGGCACACAGTATTTTGATTCAGTGTTAATGACCGCGCTGGGCACGCTCCGTCGGCGCCCCGCGCTCCCGGTTCGTCTTGGCATTTAGGGCTGACTTACTATGGAACTTACTTTATTATTCTTACTTAACTTCAGCAATTTGAATTTGTATCCTATTAAATCACCTAAAGGCTATATTAAAGCACCTAAAGGTTATATATTTTTTTTTTATATTTCAGTGTAAAGGAGACAATTGTACTGAAACGATGACGATGTTTTGACACAATCGTCCAATTACTTGGTATTCTAAAGGTTATTCTAGAATAATTCGGCACTTTAAAAAAAATAACCTAAGTATAATTTCTAAATAAATACTTGTACTATAGCTATAGTACAGTTTTTTTTAAACTATGTATCTTATTTCTTTTGTAAGTAATATTCAAGTGGTGTTTAATTAAAGAGGGAAAAAATCCCTCCGGAGTCTTACGTGAAAGTCGTAAAATGTCCAGTGCCTCTACCATGAGTTTACACTAGTTTACAGTGACCGTACTCGCTAGCGACGGCGTAAATGATTTGTATGGAGAATTGTACTTCCGTAAGTGACCGCTAGAAGCGCTGTACAATTCTCTATACAAATAATTTACGCCGTCGCTAGCGAGTACGGTCACGTTAACTAGTGTAAACTCATGGTAGAGGTACAGTACGCTTAGTATAAGTTTTCCTTCACTTCAATACTTCTCGATCGCGTTTACGTAAAAATTTCAATTCTATGGAAACATGTAAGCGCGCGCGCGGAGACGCTCTCCATGTTTCCCTAGTAATTGATTTTTTTACGTAAACGCGATCGAGAAGTATTTTAGTGAAGTAAAACTTATACTAAGCGTACAGATGCCCAGGTCGTAGAATAACCAGATAGTAAAATGACCAGGGCCCAATTGCATAACAAATTACAACTAATATTACAAGCGGAACTCTTGCTTCAGTTAGGTATATTGACTAGAAAGGGAGTTCCGCTTGTAATATAAGTTGTGTTGTGTTTGATAAGACCGCCTATTGTCTACCTGAATTTTTATTTTTGTAATGTCACTGTACTGTTTTTGGTGATCAATAAAGAATATTTGTATAATATCTTATCGACTAAAAAGTTAAGAAATTCTTTTAAATTTAAGCTGGTCAGAAACTATTATCGCTTTTGTCATTATTTTGTACAGTCTAAGTACTCATCATTTCAAAAACACTCTTTCGAAGTTAGGCTTATTTTAAATGGACTATTCTAATCTTATCCTGTTGACATATTCTATTGAAAGCAACATAAATAACATAATTATTTAAAAAAGTATTTAGGGGATTACTAAAATTATTACCTCTGACTAGCTTTAAATTTCAATGTCTTTATCTTCATTTTTAGCTCATTTTGTTCTTCTTCTATATTTTCCGTGAATTTATTTATTAAATACAACATTACTTCCCGTGTCTCCTTTGCTCTTGGCTGGTTACACGTTGGATTATCTGCGCCCTCATGCGCGGGTGCCGGGTCAGTTATAAAATGTAATACTGCTTCGTCAGACCAGAACTCTTCTCCCACAGCCAGTTGAGACCGTACTGATGCCCTGACTTCATAAAATTTGTTTGCACAGGGAAGTTTCAATTCGATTACATCATAATAGCCAAGAAAATTACTAATGGTACTTACTAATGATGTGCCTGCGTCATAATGGATACCGGAGTATCGGTAACTTATTTTCCGCTCCAACAATGTATTTCCGATGTTCCGATTTACAATGAGTTGCATTCCTAGATTTACGCCGTACGAATTTTTTGACAATAAATCAAGTTCTGGCGCATTAAATTTTACGATTGCGCAATGCACGAAATCGAACGTCTGGTTTGTGCAGCCGACGCCGGTGCATGTGTTCATAATAAAAGTAAGGTTTTCAGCATCTTCTTTGTAGCGCAGGAACGGGTGTCCTTTATCCCAAACACAGTACTTGGCGTCATCAAACGACTCAGTTTTGCACAGAAGTGTTGGGATACCTTCATTCACATAATACAGCAGATGCTTGCGATGAAAATGTTTTATTGTCCAAGAGCAGTTGAGGTATTTAAAGTTCATAGATTTGCAAAGAAAATCTTCTGTGACGGGCACTGAATCGACCTTTACCCAAACATTACTCATGTCGGAAGGTGTGATGAAGCTTTTGATATACTTGCATGTGTACAATAAAACACCTTTATCTGGCCTTTCTTCAAACAACCGTACAGTTGTCTTGTTAATCGAAGTTATTGGTAATTTTATATCATTTTTAGTCATCAGTAATTCGTAATCTTGTCCGGCGCAGAAGAGTTCAAGTGGTTCTCCATATAAGTTGTAAATAATACTTCCATCAAATAATGCCGTCCCATTGGCTAACAGTATTGTGGGCGATTCTGATTCACTATAACTGCAGGCCCATAGTATAATCAGCAATATAAACGACTGCATTTCAGTTATATACATTTTTGTACTCATTATATCACGGCTCGTGTTTTTTTTTACTTTTCTTTAAAAAGATGTGTCTAAATGACTTTAAGCTGCGCGGCTCTGCATCGATGCAATTCGGAACGTGTGGGCTTTCATAGTCAGTATAATATTTTTATAGGTATAATATTTGTTTTCTTGGTAAATAAATCCAGATATTATACTCGTACAAAATGCACTGCGGTTAATTAAGCGTCCTTTATCGAGTATGCGAAACATTTTCTGGTGTTTCCTGTTTCTAAGTAGGTACCTATTTTAGTATGCAACCAATTTCAAGAAAAGGTATACTACTTATTATATAAGGGTTTTGGTACATCTATCTATACATATAATAAATCTGTAACAAGTCGGTGTCTGTACATTGAAGATATTGGAGAAAAACTGTCACTAGGGCTATTTATTAGCGCAAGAGAACCCAAAACAATGATTTTTAGAATTATTGTCCGTTTGTCTGTGCGGTTGTGCGCGCTAATCTCAGAAACGGCTTAACCTAGAAGGATGCGGTTTTCACTGATATGTTGGTATTTTCTTGGATTAACATTTAGTGTTTGTTTCATTTGAATCGGTTCACAAATAAGAATGATACGTCTATTTTAAGAATTTATCGAACAGGTTTTTTTGTTTGAACGCGCTAATCTCAGGAACTACTGCTCCGATTTGAAAAATTCTTTCAGTGTTAGATAGCACATTTATCGAGAAAGGCTATAGGCTATATATCATCACGCTAACACTGAAATAACACTGAATAACACTGAGTAACACTGAATAGGAGCGGAACGGAATGGAACGGAGCGGAAGAATGTTTCAAAATCGGGGGTTTTAGAAGTAAAACTTCTATAGGCACGCTTGTAGTGAATGTGAACGCGGGTGTGCGGGGGGTTCGGTAGGGGGGGGGGGGAGCGAGGGGGGGGGGGTTGCGGGGGGGGTACTTTTTTATATCGAGGAACTATGGAGAGCCATATTTGATGAAAAAGCAAATTGGATAAAAAAAATAAGCTGCCCAAATTACTAATTCCACGCAGACGGAGTCGCGGGCAACAGCTATTAGTAAATATAAACAAACATCAGCTGCCAACGCGACCAATAAAAGATGGCGTCGGGTTAACCAGGGCCTAAATTCAGGAACGGCCCAACACGGTTTGCGAGCGGTAATTCAATCGTTTGCGAGAGGATAGAGAAGAACTGCTATTCAGGAACGCCAAAAATCACTGGTTTGCGAGAGGTTTGGGCTAAGATTGGGATGAGCCTTATTTATTTATTAATTTATTTATAAATTACAGGTTTTTACGGTTTACTGATGTTTCGCAAATTACGTTTCCCAAACTGATTCATTTGGCAAATGTTTCATTTCCCAAATGTTTATTTTTTCTGAAACTGTAAACTTTTCAGGATTGTTATAAAACAAACCTAACCTAACCTAACATAACCTACAGAATAGTCCTGAAATATATCCTGAATAGTTTAAAGTTTCAGAAAAAATAAACATTTGGGAAATTAAACATTTGCCAAATGAATCAGTTTGGGAAACGTAATTTGCCAAACGAAAGTACACCATTTCTGACTTCGATCAACAATACTATTGTTGTAGTGTTGTATTGTTGATCGAAGATGGTGTACTTTCGTTTGGCAAATTACGTTTCCCAAACTGATTCATTTGGCAAATGTTTCATTTCCCAAATGTTTATTTTTTCTGAAACTGTAAACTATTCAGGATATATTTCAGGACTATTCTGTAGGTTATGTTAGGTTAGGTTAGGTTTGTTTTATAACAATCCTGAAAAGTTTACAGTTTCAGAAAAAATAAACATTTGGGAAATGAAACATTTGCCAAATGAATCAGTTTGGGAAACGTAATTTGCGAAACATTAGTAAACCCTTTTGAAATCATTCCAAGGTTGTGAAGACAATTTTTCGATATAGTGTTTCGTTGTGAAATATTCAACTAGTGTAAAACAATTGTAAAAAACATCAAAATGGGAAGAAATATGGCTAAGCTTGCTTGAGAATTATTAAGTAGTTTAAGAGTAAATAGCAGCCTACCTATAAAATATTGCTTGTTTAATACGGACAGTATAATTAATAGTAAAATTAATAAGATAAGCAAGGATTTTTTCGTAACGGCTGGTATCCTGCTATCCTGAGCGTGTCTGACATGCTCTAGGCCGGTTGCCTGCCTGTGCCCTGCAGTGGGACGTATCGTATATAGGCTATGATGATGATGGTGAGTTAGTAACAGGAAACACCAGAAATTGTTTCGTACACTTGATAAAGGACGCTTAATTAACCGCATTGCATTTTGTACGAGTATGGACTGATTAATTTTAAACTACAATACGTTTACTTTTAGTTTACCTCCGACAGATTGCTTGCCTTCATTTCATTTCCAACTTTAACACCATACAAATAAAGTAGTTATTACAAAATCTGCAAACGTGGGTAACAGTATTCTAAAATTGGCTTTATTTGTAGGTCGTTAAAGTTGAATATGAAATGAAGGCAAACCATCTGTCAGTGGTAAACTTTATGTAATTTTACTATAATATTATTTTGTTTAGAGGAGGAAAAATTCCTTGAGGAATATTTTTTTGGGTATCTTAACCCGTTATCTAACGCTCAGTTTGGCGGCAAGTGATGGGGCAGTTTCGATAATCTGAATCGATAAAAAATTAAGTTCATTCGCCGGATGACAAGCAAAACTCACTAAAATTTCTGTCACTGCTCTTCAAAAAGTCGTATCTAGTTGGTAGTGACCCTGCCTACGAAGCAAGAGGTCCTGGGTTCGAATCCCGGTAAGGGCATTTATTTGTGTGATGAGCACGAATATTTGTTTCTGAGTTATGGATGTTTTCTAAGTGTTTAAGTATTCATTTATCTATATAAGTATGTTTACAATGCATATGCTCGGAAAGTGCCTCTTGACGCGAGTCAACATATCTATAGAAAGTTAGTCATCCCAGCACACAATCGCAAGTGTGAAAAAAAATTGTATGGATTTTACTTTCCACACGCGTGCGGAAAAGTAACTTTTTAAATTGTCAATTCTCAAAAAGTTGTGTCCAAATTAGTGTTTAAAAAATAAGACTAGAGAGTTGAGTCTTCATAATTCAGCTTTGCACAAATAAGAAAATGTTTGATGCAACCAAATGAATATTTACTGATAAAATAATAAAACAGATTGTTTTAATATTAAAACACACAAGTTTTAATTTCGTTAAAGTTTTGAAATAAAAAATTTAGTACTAAAAAAAATCCTTGAGTCCATTTCGGACCGTACGACATCTGCGCTTTCAGTGCGCGCGCATGGCGTAACACGAACCAATCATGTTTACCCGTTCGAGCCTGTTAACCAATGAGCTTTCAGTGTGCGCGCATGGCGAAACACGAACCAATCACGGTTACCCGTTCGCGCCTGTCAACCAATGAGTTTTCAGTTCGCGCGCATGGCGTAACACGAACCAATCATGGTTCGTTCCGTTCGCGCCTGTCATGAAAACCCGCCACAGTAATGTTCATGAATTCAGTCCGGAGAATTAATTTAAGTTTAGTAAATTAAAATGGAGAGTTCAAGTGATGAATTTACATAGGACTTAACGCCGCCTGACGTCCTAGACCTAGCACAAAATTTAATGTGATAGCCTCCTGCTGACTAAACGGATGCTGAAATATGTAAACATCTACGAGACTTTCCCTCAATGAAAGGTAAATAAGAACGCAACATCTTTTTCCGAAAATGTTTATGGGCGCGCGCAGACAGAGAGCGGTCTGGAGTTCCGAGTTCAGAGTTCTGCGTTCTTTCAAATGTAGGTACTAAGTCTCTTATGATAACGCACACAGCAGGCGACTGGAACTCTCGAGCGATGAAAACACAGAACTCTGAACGCGGAACTCGGTACTCCAGACCGCTCTCTGTCTGCGCGCGCTCTTAGCCCCAATTTTTTTCCTCGCTTAATGCATTGTAAAATGTTGTATGATATACGTGTCGAAAGTAGGAAATTCCCAACTCATGTCGGCTAAACCAAACTCGCTTCGCTCGTTTGTTTAGATCTCCGCCATTCGTTGGGAATAGCCTACTTTCCGCACTTGTATCATAAATAACTATTATCGTCGTCTAGTACCCATAGTACAAGCTTTGCTTAGTTTGGGACTAGGTTGATTTGTGTAAGATTGTCCCCTTGATATTTATTTATTTATTTATTTTTATCTAGTTAGTAATTTTATACTGAGATACGAGCTTTGTTTTAAGTAGGTATTTGGTACTTAGTGACTTTTGCTTGTCACCCGACGAATTTTACTCACTCGGTAACATAATTATCAAAAGATCCATACTTACCAGAGCTCTGCTGTATCTACTCATAGTACAAGCTTTGCTTACTTTGGGACTAGGTCAATTGGTGTGAATTTGTGTCCCATGATATTTATTTATTTATTTAATTTCAGAAAGCATGATTTATAAAAGGAAGTAGGTAGGGTACGTAAACTCGTTTCCTTATCTTTGGTTGTTGACAAACACCCATGTCATGTCATGTCATGTCATGTCTTCACATCTCAACAGACATAACCTATTCAATCCTCTCAAGTCCGGCTTCCGCCCCGGGCATAGCACAGTCACTGCCTTGGTAAGGCTGCGGCTCCACTGAGGCGGAGACGAGCGGAGCTGAGAGGAGACGTGTGGGGATCGACCAATCATATTACATGAAATCCACATCTCGTCTCCGTTCATGTAATATGATTGGTCGATCCCCACACGTCTCCTCTCAGCTCCGCTCGTCTCCGCCTCAGTATACATACAATATTACCATTGCGGCCGACATGCATCGCGCGCGTTGCGCACCCGACTGGTTTCCGGCGGCGGCCGGCCATCTGCGCCTTGAGGGGTGGGGTAACTCGAATCGGTGCGGGGCGGAGCGTGGCCATTCTGTTCTGTACGTTAGTACTATTATATATTCTGTGACGTAGTGTACGAACGGATGACCTTAAGAGGGTCGCTGGCGGCGGATGGATGCGAGGGGCCGAAGACAGAGTGTTGTGGCGCGCCTTGGAATAGGCCTATGTCCAGCAGTGGACTGCTATAGGCTGATGATGAAAGAAAGAAAGAAAGAAAGAAAAACATTTATTCGTGGCAAAGAACAAAAGAAACACCAAATACAAAAAGAGGAATCGGAAACAGATACTTATATTGTCACGAAATGGTCCCAACTCAGCATGTTGTCGGCCTTGCAGCCGACGCTGGTCTTCCGTTGGAACCAATCCGACAATTAACTAGGCAACAGCAGTAACACCGTAACAGCATAACCAAATAATAATAAAAATAATAATACATACACACATCTGAAAATATACAACACAAAACACGACTAATATAATAACAATTCAAACAAAATTTGATGAAAAGAAATTCAAACTCAAATAAACCCCTATAGTTTTGCGTTACGAAATTAATACAAACTTGACTAGGTATGGTAAGCAGGACAACTATAAATGAAAGAGCAAAAGAATGTCCAATCAAATAACCAAGAGCAGCCAGGCCCATGAATCCTATTATTATTTAATGACAACGCAGGACATTTCATATTCATTTAAAATGGCATGAGGCGATGCAGACTTTGCCAGAAAATGACAACTGTCTTTTGCATAAAGTGCAACATAAAGCTTGGTTTGGTCGATGGGAAAAATCCCAGAAATTGTTTTCTATACTTTCATACTAAGTGTTTGGAAGCATAATAAAAGAATCATAATTATTTGTTAAAAAATAATTTTCATCATATTATTTAACATTGTATATCACAGTATACAAGACCATATTATAGACACTAAACTCCGCTTCTTTGGCAATTTATACATTGGTTTTCCGGAAAACTACAGAAACTACATTTTTTTTTTAATTTTTCTGAACATATTTTGCAGGGTGAGTGGGGGTAAGATGAAAAACAGTGTAAGATGAAAAACTACTCTTAGCACCGTAGCACCCGGTGCTACGAGTAGTTTTTCATCTTACACTGTTTTTCATCTTACCCCCACTCACCCCACCTACATTAATAGAAAACTTAACAAAGTATAACCTTTTCATTTTTTATTTCCTTGCCAAATAAAGGGTTAACAATCCAATTTTTTCCAAATTATATGAACTCAAACTTCGTCGCCTACTTGTAAAAATCCATTTTAAAAATGAAAATGACTTTTTGACCTTTACAGATTAACTGGCAAAAACTGCAGTTTTTTGTAATGCTCTATGCACCTTTTTCTTAGAATACTTTTATCAATTTAAAAATATATTAAATACTAAATTAGGCACCTACCTAGTAAGTCGTAGGTATCTGTACTATTCAATAATTATTGTCGCCCTCCTATCCAATCAAATATGTAAATGCAATGAATGAGTTATCTTAAGAGCATTCACAAAAGAAGAATTTTATTTTGACAAATAACTATCTATACTTCTATACTAATATTATAAAGAGGAAAGATGATTGTTTGTTTGTTTGTTTGTTTGCATTGAATAGGCTCCGAAACTGCTGGACCAATTTCAAAAATTCTTTTGCTGTTAGAAAGCTACATTATCACTGAGTAACATAGGCTACTTTTCACCGCGGGAAAATACCTTTTCCTACGGGAAAATCAATTTATCGCGGGTGAAGCTGCGGACGGAAGGCTAGTCTGTAATAAGTACCTAAATGTGAATCAACTAATTATGTGAAGCAACATCACTATTTTAGCTTACCCCAAACTGAGCGTTAGATAACGGGGTTTAGGTATAACCTGTGGTATAACAGAACACTCGCTTCGTATTGTATCAATGCAAACTGTAGCATGAAGTAACATTGAAGGAAATTTTTAAAGAAAAGTAAAAACAAGCACGAGCAGAGCTATAATTGGCCAATGAGTGGAGGCTTGCGTCAACTGGGTTATAATGGGTACAAAAATAAATATTATTAAAAATCAATTGTTTATATTGCTGATTATATTATGGGCCAACAGTTATAGTGGATCAGAATCGCCCACAATACTGCTAGCCAATGGGACGGCATTATTTGATGGAAGTATTATTTACAACTTATATGGAGAACCACTTGAACTCTTCTGCGCCGGACAAGGTTACGAATTACTGATGACTAAAAACGATATAAAATTACCAACAACTTCGACTAACAAGACAACTATAAGGTGGTTTGAAGAAAGGCCAGAGAAAGGTGTTTTATTATACACATGCAAGTATATCAAAAGCTTCATCACACCCACTGACTTGAGAAACGTTGTAGTAGCGGTCGATTCACTGCCCGTTATTGAAAATTTTCGTTGCATATCTATGAACGTTGAATACCTGAACTGCTCTTGGACATCAAAAACTAGTGCCGTTCATAAGCTGTATTATGGGAATCGCAGAATTCCAATACTTCTGTGCAAATCTGAGTGGTTTGATGATAAAAAGTACTGTGTTTGGGATAAAAGTTACCCGTTACTAGGCTACGAAGCAGAGGAAGCATATCTTACTTTTATTATGAATACATGCACCGGCGTCGGCTGCACGAACCAGACGTTCCATTTCTACCATTCCACGGTCGTAAAATTTAATGCGCCAGAAATTGAATTATTGTGGAAAAGATCGTACGGCGTTGTCCTGAAATTGCAACCAATTAAAAAAAAATTGGGAAAAGTTTTGCAAAAGAAAATAAGTTACTGGTACCCTGGAATCCATCAAAACGAATATAATGTATCAATACTTAGTGTCACTAGTATTCCGGACTTTTTGAATAATGAAATCGAATTAAAACTTCCCTGTGCCAACAAATTTTACGAAGTCAGGATATCAGTTCGGCCTCAACTGGCTGTGGGAGAAGAGTTCTGGTCTGACGATGCCGTTATACATTTCGAGACTGAACCGGCACCCGAGAAAGGGGGCGCAGATAATCCGACGTGCAATCATCCAAGAGCTAAGGAGACACGGGAAGTAATGTTGTATTTCATAAACAAATTCGCGGAAAATATAGAAGAAGAACAAAATGAGTTGAAAATGAAGATAAATGCTTTGAAATTGAAAGCTTGTCATAAGTAATAACTTTGTAAATAATTATGACGCTTTCGATATAATACGTCGACAGGATACGAGTAAGATCAGAAAATTCATTTAACAAGTATGTATGTTGATGGTTTTTCAGATGTAATTCTTTATTATATGAACAGATTTAAGTTACTGTTAGCGTGATCTTATACGTACCTATTTAAAGAAAAAAATGCTTGCAGTGGCAGTTGAATTACAATCATAGTTTAGAAATATTTTTTAAAAAGTTCTCAACTGATTAATTTGAAAATAATTTTACTAGAAAGTTTTTATTAAGTTTAACTTACTTGATTTTTTTCATATTTTTAAGACGTGCGGTTCAAAAGTTAGAGGGGGGACACATTATTTTGAAATTTCGGAGTGAATATCTCCGAAAATATTCACTTTATCAAAAAATGGTTATAGCAAACCCCTATTTATTTTCAAATACCTATCCAATGATACCCCGCACTATAGGGTTAGTCGAGAAAAAAAAATCACCCCCACTATACGTCTATGGGAGGTACCCTAAAAAAATTTTTTTTATTTTTTTTATTTAACCACTTTGTCGGCGTGTCTGATATATATATTCATGCCAAATTACAGCTTTTTAGTACTAACTGTCTCTGAGCTTAGCCGCGGACGGACAGACAGACGGACAGATTTGGTGAAACTATAAGGGTTCCTAGTTGACTACGGAACCCTAAATAATAAAAAACAGAAAGTATTTTTGAAATGATATATACTTAGAATCTACAACAAGTTGAACAAAGCAATAAAAGTTTCTGACCAGCCAAAATGAAAAAAAAAACAGTTTAATAGTTTTACTGTTTTTTTTTATTCAGTTGAAATAATATTTCAGATTTAAAGTTGTTGTTTTTAGGAGCCTGCAATATTTATTTCAATCACGGTGACTTTAAAAATGGCCAAAATTTTTAACCCCAAATCAAATCGGTATCAAACATAATAAAAAAATGATAACCGCCTCCTTTTTTTTGAAGCCGGTTAATAATACTGTAATAAGTACTTAAAAACAGGAAACACCAGAAAATGTTTCGTACACTAGATAAAGGACGCTTAATTAACCGCATTCCATTTTCAACGTATAAGTATTATCTTGATTTATTTACCAAGAAAACAAATGTTATTACGTTTCGTGGAGGTAAATAACTTGAGGAATATTTATCTATACTAATATTATAAAGAGAGATTTGATTGTTTGTTTGTTTGTTTGTTTGTTTTTTTGTTTGTTTGCATTGAATAGGCTGCGAAACTACTGGACCGATTTCAAAAATGCTTTTCCCGTTAGAAAGCTACATTATCACTGAGTGACAATAGGCTACTTTTTACCGCGAGAAAATACCTTTTCCTACAGGAAAATTAATTTATCACGGGCGAAGCTGCGGACGGAAGGCTAGTTGAGTATAAAAGAGCACTCGCTCTGTATTGCATCGATGCATAACCGAACCACAGCAGCATTTTTTTTTTTTTTTATGATATAGGGGGCAAACGAGCAGACGGATCGCCTGATGGTAAACGATTACCGTCGCCCATGGACACCTGCGACACCAGAAGAGTCACAAGTGCGTTGCCGGCCTTTTAGGTAGGAGTACGCTCTTTTTTTGAAAGCTTGAAGGTCATATCGGTCCGGGAATACCGCAGCAGGAACCTCATTCCAGAGCTTTGCTGCGCGAGGCAGGAAATTTCTGGAAAAACGCACAGTAGAAGACAACCAACCATCCAGATGGTGAGGATGGAAGTGTTGTCGCGTAGGGCGGTGGCGGAAGGATGCGGCAGGGATCAACCCGAATAACTCCTCGGAGCACTCTCCGTTGTACATGCGATAGAAGATGCATAGTGAAGCTACATCTCTACGCAGCGCCAAGGAATCAAGCCCATCAGAAGTTCGTTGGCAGCCGACTATTCGAGTCGCTCTCCGTTGTATGCGATCCAGAGGGAGAAGCTGGTACCGGGGAGCCCCCGCCCACAGATGAGAGCAGTATTCCATATGTGGGCGAACCTGCGCCTTATAAAGCTGAAGGCGGTGGGCTGGAGTGAAATACCGTCTCGATCTGTTGAGCACGCCGAGCTTCTTCGAGGCTAATTTAGCCTTACTCTCCAAGTGGTCGCGGAACTGGACTTCACTCGAGATGTCAATACCAAGGATTCCGATACTGGCTGTGGTAGCAAGGGGAGTGCCTTCGAAAAGAGGTGACGCGACAAACGCAGACTTTTTTGCGGTAAACGCGCAAACCTGTGTCTTAGTGGGGTTAAAACGGACTAAATTAAGTCGACCCCATTCTGAAACTTCTTTTAGGGAAGTCTCAATTTCAGACACAAGTTTGTTTCGGCACTCTATAACGTTTTCCCGAGAAATACCGGCGCGGCCGGTGTAAGAGGCATCAACCGTACTATCATCCGCATAACAGTGAATGCCGCCGGATGGCAGCATATCATTGACATGCAGAAGGAAGAGTGTAGGCGATAGCACACAGCCTTGAGGGACACCAGCATTCACAGACATGGAATCAGAGCATGCACCGTCAACTACAACCTTTATGCTTCTGTCCGTTAGGAAACTGCTGATCCATCCGCATAATTTCTCAGGAAGCCCAAAGGACGGAAGTTTTGAGAGGAGCGCTTTTGCAGTAACTTTTTAAAGAAAAAAGTAAACAAACTCGATCATTGCTATAGTGACATTAACGATCACTACGGCTTAAATCAACTGAATAATAATCTGTGCAAAAAATTATAATATCGAAATGCAGTTGTTCATATTGCTGATTATACTATGGGCCTGCAGTTATAGTGAATCAAAATCGCCCACAATACTGTTAGCCAATGGGACGGCATTATTTGATGGAAGTATTATTTACAACTTATATGGAGAACCACTTGAACTCTTCTGCGCCGGACAAGGTTACGAATTACTGATGACTAAAAACGATATAAAATTACCAACAACTTCGACTAACAAGACAACTATAAGGTGGTTTGAAGAAAGGCCAGATAAAGGTGTTTTATTGTATACATGCAAGTATATCAAAAGCTTCATCACACCTTCCGACATGAGTAATGTTAGGGTAAAGGTCGATTCAGTGCCCGTCACAGAAGATTTTCTTTGCAAATCTATGAACTTTAAATACCTCAACTGCTCTTGGACATCAAAACATTTTCATTCCACGCATCTCCTGTATTATGTATATGACGGAATCCCCACACTTCTGTGCAAAACTGAGTGGTTTGATGACATCAATTACTGCGTTTGGGATACACAACACGCATTACTGCCGTACCAAGAAGATGCTGTAAACCTTACTTTTATTGTGAACACATGCACCGGCGTCGGCTGTACAAACCAGACGTTTGAATTCGATCATCGTGTGATTGTTAAACAAAGCACCAAAACTTACATTATTGTTGAAGTACGCGTACAGAGTTATTCTACAATTGCGACTGCCGAAATATATAAGGAAATAGGCATTACGTCGTTCCAGCAGAAGATAAGTTACCGATACCCCGGTATTCGTCAAAACGAACGCAATGCATCATTAGTTTTCACTACTCATTTTACCAACAATTATAATGCAATCGAATTGAAACTTCCCTGTCCAAAAAATAATATGAGGTCAAGGCGTCAGTCCGGCATCAACTGTGTATGGGAGAAGAGTTCTGGTCTGGCGAGGCAGTTATAAATTTCGAAACAGAAAGTGAACCTTACGCTGACGAATATGAGCATGCAGTTAATTCGACGTGTAACAAAAGAGATAAGTTTACGAGGGACGTAATGTTGTATTTAATAGATGAACTCAAAGGAAAAATAAAAGAAGAAAATGAAGATAAATGCATTGAAATTGAAAGCTGGTCATGGGTTACTATAATATCTTTATGAAAATCAAGGAGTACCGTGCAAATATGATTGAAATAGCATACGTCAACAGAATAAGATCACAATACTTAATTACAAAACAACCTTACTTTATACTAAAGGTTCGTTTTGGAATTATACTTAGAATATAGACTGTTAAGACTTACCGGCGTGGGGGCATTCATTAAAAATGCTAATAATATGTTCCATTAGCAATTGTTTGTATGTATTAGCAAACCATAGTTATGGTGAATTAACTGCACAATTAATTTTCCGAAAT
The DNA here is from genome assembly GCA_947859365.1 of Archips crataeganus. NCBI lineage: Eukaryota > Metazoa > Arthropoda > Insecta > Lepidoptera > Tortricidae > Archips > Archips crataeganus. The sequence goes on from OX402064.1 coordinate 940,281, forward strand.
CCGCAGGTTAAATGTACTACGTAATTGTCATTACTCATATATTATCGCTAATGCACTTGGTACATCGCATGTAGTGGTACGAGGGTAAAAAACTGAGACAACTGTCACAAAATTATCGTTGTCCTTATCATTGCGTTCATGTATGGAGGCAATGGAGGTTTTAATACATTAATTAAAGAGTTTTTAGTAAACTTTGACATGACAATTTCAAAAGTGTTAACGTCCGGTTTTCTCGAGCCAAAATCTGTATAAACTCACGATATAAAAATAAAACTTTAACCAACTTAATCACCTTCAACCAACGAAAGCTGATCACGTGCGTCGTTGTTAATTTCTGATGGTAAATTTATGTCTACCGCAGTCGGATTGGGTTCGAATAAGGATGGTGGAAAAACGATCAAATCGTGCCCTTAATTTTCATCTACTCTCTGTGTAATAAAATCGGGCGGGGTTCTAAATAAGTGGCTTGGGAATCCTGATTGTAAGAAAGACGGAAGCGGAGCAGTGCGGAGGCGACGACACGACCGATTGGGATTATCTAAAAAAATACCGATGGTTTATAAATATATTTTTTGTACAGTAAAGTAGTAAGAAACTACTTTCAATATGCTTTCATTTGGTACACTACTTTGTTAAAATTAATTATTGTTGTAACTGTTTTAATTGAGGGCTCTCCATACGGTATTATCTCGCCTCATTCGTTTTTCGTTTAATTCTTATTTTGTCTCATTCTGTATTCGTCTTGTTCGCTATCCGTCATTATCTTATTTGGTCAAATTCTGTAACTTGTCTCTCTCTTAATAAGTCTTATTTGCTTTTCGTCGTGGCCTTTCTTGGACTTATTCTTTGTTTGTCTCCCTCGTTTTTAGTATCATTCGCAGTCTATCTTTAATCACATAGCACCGAACGCATCGAAATAATTTTGGCGAATAAGTAAATAAGACAAAAAACGAAAGGGAAGAACGACGAATGAATCGAAGGAAGACCGTGACGAAAAACGAATAAGACGTATTAAGAGATAGAGTACGTTAGTACATATATATCGATGGAGATAGACAAGTTGCGGAATTTAACCTAAAAAGATAGTGACGGATAGCGAACAAGACGAAGAGGAATACAGAATAAGACGAAATAAGAATTAAACGAAAAATGAATGAGCCCATACATACAGCGACATACTGCTAAATCTATCTAAATGCGTACGATAAGCCTATCATTATTATTTGTGTAGTGGTATACTGACACAATAGTGTCACCGGCGCTGTCAAAGGAAAGCGTGGTCCTAAAACTTGCTGGCGGATTAAAGTCAGGGAGATGGCCGTATAAGGAAATAAGGATATTAGGGCAGTTGAAGAATATGTGGTCTGGTGTAGGTACCTCGTCAAGGCCACACTCACACAACGAATGGTCACGCACGTGGATCTTTGCCAAAAAAAGGAGTGCATACATAGTATTTGCACAGAATAAGTAATAGTACTAACGTACAGAAGGATCACTCTTGAACAAAAGTCAACTTTAGGTATAAAAACTTGCCTACTCTTACTGCTTGCACGCGAAATTGAAACTTATCGTGTGATACGAGCGTTCATAATCCGTTGGGCACCGCTGATCCTAAACCAAGGCCACAAGGTTCCCACTCCACTCGCCGATATTAACGAAGATTAAACCGATTTAAAGGCTGGTATAAAATTATATGCTAATGTGCAATAAACAGTGGCGGCGTAAATAGGGGGGGGGGGGCGCCCCGGTGCCACGCACTAAGGGGTGACAACGACCACTCACTTTTACATCTAAAGAAGGTGCGCGAAATCTCTCTCTTTAAAGACCCAATAAATGTGACAATAATAATTCATGTAAAAGAAGCTTTTTCTAAGTTAAAATTAATCTGGGGGCACGGCAGTGCCCCCGCCAAGTCGAGCGCGAAGCAAACACTGCCGTACCATCCTTTACTGGAACCATTTCGGCGCATTTTCAGGCCCCTGTTTGAGACCCTCTGGATAAGACCAGAACGCTGAAAATTTCGTCATCCAGTAAGCTATAATCACATACTTAAAATCCAAAATTTCAAGTCTGTAGGTCATTTAGTTCCGAAGTTAAGCGAAAGCAAAGTTTCGCATTTATGACACTCACTCACTCACTCACTCATGATCATCAGAATAGAACTAGTACTTCCCATAAACTCAGAGAGCTGAAATTTGGTACAGAGTTAGGGTTTAATGGCCACATAAAGGGAAAACTATAAAAACTACGATAATCGAAGATCTGGAGTACCTGGTGACCCTGATTAGAAAACACAAGAGCCCAACCAAACTATTAAAGATAGACATACCGCCTTTACAAAAAATATTCAATTTGGTGGGCCGCTTCATTTGATGTCAAAAATCGAAGGTCTGAAGTATGTGATGAAGAACCCTCAGCTGGTCTCAGCTGTATTGGGTATGTATTACAATACCGAAGTACGAAAGACCGAATGTATTGAAACATCGAATGGGTTAAAAGACCGACACGATTTTTGTCTGAAACCGTAAACTTTGCAGAATTTATTAAAACGGCATCATACAGAACCCATTAGGTTAGGTTAGGTTTGTTTTATAACAATCTTAAAAAGTTAACGGTTTCAGAAAAAAATCGTGTCGGTCTTTTGACCCATTCGATATTTTAATACATTCGGTCTTTCGTACTTCGGTACACATACATACCCCCTGTATTAGAGATATGGTAATGTCCCCTTCTACTATTGGTACATAAAAAAATCGACTGTCATTGCAAAAATCCAGCGTAGTGGGACACATCTTCTAATTTAATCTAGCCTATAGCGTCCCACTGCTGGGCGAATGCCTTCCCTTCTGCTTTTAATACGCATATAAATAAAATTAAAGGAAAACTCTGGATAAGACTAGACGGGCTTTTACTAAAAAATAAGATTTGTAATAATAAAAAAACTACTCCTAAAAAGAAGAAAAAGGTGTCAAATAAGAAAATCGAATAAAATAAATCAATATGCCTACTTTTCTACAAAAATAAGTGAAATCCCACCAAAACATTCTGTAAAAAACTAGCCAAGTCTCGATGGAGCTGCTTGTTTATCTCTAAAAAGTAATGAAATCTAGACAAAGTCGTGCCAAGTCTAAGGTTCCTTACTGCGACTTCTTTATTATTATAGTTAATGTTGTGTGACTTGGCCGTTGAAGGGTACACAAGGGTACAAAACCGCAGGTTCTCCATGATACCATTGCACCAATCTGTCGCCAGAAACAAACACTTATTTTTGGAGCGTCAAATCGACCATCGATCTAACATAAAATAGACGTACAGACGGACTTCTATCAATGATTAGAAGTCCGTCTGTACTGGAAATAATTTTTTATACTGTTTGTTTCAGGCTCGCCTATAGATTAAGTATTATTGAAATACGCAGCTTTATCAAGCCTACAATTGACTGGTTATTCACCTGGTTATTGAATCAACGTTTTCCAAGTGGCAATTTTCCATCGTCAATGGGTAGCGGTTCTGGCGACAGATTGGTGCAATGGTGTCATGGAGCACCTGGTTTTGTACCCTTGTGTACCCTTCAACGGCCAAGTTACACAACATTAACTATAATAATAAAGAAATCGCAGTAAGGAACCTTAGACTTGGCACGACTTTGTCTAGATTTCATTACTTTTTAGAGATAAACAAGCAGCTCCATCGAGACTTGGCTAGTTTTTTAGAGAGTGATTTTGGTGGGATACAATCTTACTGAAGCTCCTCAATGAGCCAAGCGATAAGCCCAGATAGGTTATGTATGACATCGCGGGTCTTTCAAGAAAAGGGCTTAACTTCGTTTAAAGGCCGGAACCAGATTGTGACTCTCTTTGAATTTTATTGTTGATACACGGGTGGTGATTTTTACCCATCAGATGATCTGCTACGTCAATAAGGTACACACAAAAAAAACCCGAACCCATTTGATTTAAGGGCCGACTTACTATGGAAACCCGACACTGGCCTTTTTTTTTATTATGAGATGGAGCCAAACGAGCAAGCGGGTCATCTGATGGAAAATGATCACCACCGCCCATAAAAATATCAATAACTCAAAGAGAGTCGCCAATCTGTTGCCGGCCTTTAAAGGAAGTTTAAAAGCTTTTCTTGAAAGCCCCGATGTCATAACCTATGCTTACCTACCACGAGCTTTACATTAAAATAAAATATAGCGAGGAAACCTACGATAGCTTTTACGATAGAAGGAAAGAAGATATTTATTCACTTTCAGAAGAAGTCACACAAATACACGCAACACAAAATCACACAGACTTGCGAAGGAATCCGACCGTGGTGTCAATAAGTACATTGTTTTAATTTAATAACGATATTTTCTTTCGGTACCTACCTGGCGGCCTATCTAATAAAATGCTTTGAAGGAATTCGATTTAAAGCAATTTCGAAGCCGCTCCTTATTTCTCAACCACTCGATTCGAGACAATATTGGATTCGACAGGCCTATTAGTTGCTAATTTAATCTGTTCGAAATCGGAGGGCGTCCTATGTTGGTCCAGAAGTCAATATAATACATAGAAATCCTAGACTTTCTAGTACTCTAGCACTACGTTTTTTTTTCTAATTCAGATGAGATCATCAACATAACTTCATCAAAAATTTCGCCTAGCTGCTATACCTACAGTTTGTTGGCCTCGTTATTTTCAATATTATGTGTGTAAATACGTATACTTATAATAAATACTCATACTAAATTCAGTATTCAGTTCGCTTTGGGACGACGTTAGGCCCCACCGAGCTTCTTGCGCTAATCGATTTTAGATATTCTATGCACTCGTGTAATGTGAGCGTGAGCGTGCGCGCAAGCGACACAAGTTCCCTGTCCATTGGCCGAAGGAGAAGTAACGCAACTAACTACTGACGGACGGACAAGGCAGAAGCACGGCGGCTCAAGATAGGTTGATCAGACCGCGCGTGTATTCAGGTACTTTCATCGTTTTATTAAAACAAATACATATTTTAAAAATGTAGCAGCACTACGCCCTAGAAAACATCTTGATTTATTAACATTCAAAGAAAGATCAACCCCGGATTATCCCGCAAACTTCGCGGTTATGGAAGAACTCAGCTCCGACTACTGGTCGGGGCTCTAACTGGACATGCCTTACTTAACAAACACTTACACAATTTAGGTGTTACAGACAGCCCCCTATGCAGAGCGTGCATGAAGGCGGAAGAAACGGCCTCACACGTCCTGCTGGAGTGTGTTAGTGTGGCGAGCTACAGGGCGCTACACCTCGGGACACCTAGGTCGCTCCAGGAAGTCGTCGGCAACGTGAAGGGTCTGCTAGGCTTCCTTATGGAGTTGGGCTGGCATGAATAGTGCCTACAGCCAGTTACGCAAAATAGGCGCGTAAAAGACGTCGAGTTGCGGAAACTAGCCCGTTATTACCTATTACCTACCTAACATTCAAAAAGTCATAATTTCAGAAGTCGTGCAGTATTTACGCCGTAATAAGGATTTATTTTATTTTTTAGAGACAACTTTGTTTTCTTTTCTATCGAGCAAACAACAAGTAATCGTATTTCGAAATTCACTGGTCACTAGAGTGAATCCTCAAATATCTTACACATGAATTTCAGAACTAAAGCTTTGCTAGTAATAAATAAATACACCAAAACTCGCTAGGACCTTAACTTGCTATGTAGAATGTAAATAAGTTTGTTTGGGTTGAATCTTGCAACTGAAATTTAAACTAGTTATCCTCAACAGACTGAGATGAAATTTTGCATATTTACAATATGTCAGGTGACAATATAATATTGTAGTACCATAATATGGTACTGATCTGATAATGGAGACGGAAGGTGCCCGCACTCCTCAATAACTCGACATGGTGACATCGTGATTGTCCTCGTTTGATCTGTCTTGATGAGTTTAAGACTGTACAAATCAAACAATCAGCAATAAGAGCTTGTCACAGAATTGAACTGGAAAATAAAAAGGAATGGCGATAATTTAAAATTGTAAATATTCCGATGGATACCCTTTATTAAAACATCATGTATTTATATTCTAAGGTATTTGTTTAGGCGTGATTAGATCCTGGCAACGATGTCCTTGATCGCTTTGATGTAGACGGTAGCGTTACGGCCCATATCCAGCAGCTCTTCTACGGCCTTCCGACGCTCCTCGCGAATCTTCTGGTCTTCTTTGCTGTCAACTTTATCATTACCCGTTAAAATAACAAAGCTAGTGACATGAAACAGTCATTTCACCGCTCTTCCGCTACCAATCATCATAGCCATACATAGTTATAGTCGTTCATTGCAACCATAGTGTTGTACAGTTCTTTAACTAAGTAGGTACTGTAGGCTCTGGCCACCGAGACCGTGTTGCTGCTTTGAATATTTTCAAATATTTAAATATTAAGGATTCTGGAATTTGAATCCTGAAACAAAGAGCGGCGAACAGCGGACGGTCTTGGCAGCCATTGGTGACTAGGCCGTACCACGCGAGTGATCTATTTTAATACAATGTAATTTATCAATAAATATTGTTAAACTTCCAAACCAAGTTTCCTTCCATTAAGTAAGTCAAGTTAGGATAGCTTAGGCAGTATTTTATTACAGAGCGTAGGGCCCCCTGCTACAGTACATTTAGTTTCATATGATCATGCGTGGGCAGGGCACATCGCTCGTAGAACTGACGGCTGCGGCCGAAAGGTTCTCGAGTAGCATCCGCGGACCGGAAGACGCAGTGTAGGTAGGCCTCCAACAAGATAGAGCGAAGACCTGGTGAAGGTGGGAACGCATTGCGGAGGGCTCAGGGCCGATCTGTTTGGCTAGCCTTGGGGGAGGCCTATAGTGTCTTTCGGCTGAAATGATGATGATGATGATAATGAGGTTCCTTGATATTATCATCATCACCATCATCGTAATCACCATCAGTTTGTATCAGTCTGTTACCTCCGCAAAGTAACGCCTCAATCAAAACATCGTGAGGAAAAAGAAAAAGCGCTCTTACCTGAGTCATCAGCTCGCATCTTATGCCCATTCTTCTCGTAGCTCTCATTGAAGCTGTGCTTGGCCCGTCTCCAGATGCTCTTGACCTGATCCACCACGGGAGACTGGGCGATCTGCTGCGCTATGGAGTGCATGTCTTCCACGTTGGCAGTCAGCAGCACGTAGGATTTGACTTGGAGAATGCAGACAGCCACTAGAAATATCGAGTCTTCAGTATGCCGCACAAGCAGCTGTAGCTAACCGCCTAGCCGATTATTATTATAGGGATGTTAACACCATTAAAAAAGAATTTGAAGACACGACTCCAGTAAAAAAACGCTTTATTTCAGCTCTGAAAGCCAGATTAATTTTCGATTAAATGCAAAATTAGATTTTTTGTTGCTTTAAAGCAAATAAATAGTTGATTGAGTGTGCGAACAATGACGTCATTATGTCGCTATTGTCATTCAAACTCTATGGGAGATTGTGTTTTGACAGCTCATAAAAAGAACGTCAGTTGATTGGTGGTGTCAACATCCCTATTATACCAGTTCTGATAGTGACAATATTATGTCTAACATACTATAGGTACCTACTTAGTTTTGTCGTACACGTGTGAAAGTGAAAGACACAGGTAAATAGACTTGGGGTATTGTCAGATATGTTAAAGAAGTGGCTTTATCAGACCCAGGGCCTTTAACTTTGGTTTGTTTGAATAGGTTTTTTTTTTTTTTAAATTGAAACCAAATTGGAACCGACAGTTGAATCTAAATCGGACAGACATGAGTGGGAAGTGGGATCCGTTTAAAAACTAAACATACACATTGTGACGACACGAATGCCAGGGAAAAAATATATGGGAGAGCGTTTCGCCACTCGACAAGCAACTTGTTTTAGACATGTTCGGATTGTGGCCACTTCCGATGTTAAAAAGTCGGAATCTTAAGTTCCGACATTTCAGAATCGGAACCACAGAGGCCCTACCTACCACGAAGTGCATAATTCGAACTTCGTTTCGCGCCGTCCCGCTCACGCTAATATGATTTGACACGAGAGTGAGGGGGATAATACGATACGAACTTCGATTTTCGAATTTCGTAGTAGCGCCTCAGTTTCCCTTAACTAAACGAGCGATATGGACGGAAGGATTTATCTAAATGGTACACAGAAAGTACATATTTAGTCACCTATGGAACTTTTGAGTTAGCGCGATCTGAAAGTTAGTCATTACGAACAATCACTATGATAACCATTTAAAATTGGAAAAACTATAATATTACTAGCTGTTGTCCGCGGCTCCATCTCCAAAGAATTCTGCTATCGGTATCCCGCGGGAACTATGCAATTTTCCGGGATAAAACTTTTCCCGAGACTCAAACTATGTTTATATAGGTACCAAATTTCCTCTAAATCGGTTCAACGGTTTATACGTGAAGAAGTAGACAGACAGACATAGCATAGACATACTTTCGCATTTATAATATTAAGTATAGAATATGGATTTCCATATATCCATATTTTAATCCAGTGCTAAGTTAAATACATAGTAGGTACTTTGCGAGGTCTACATTTTGAATTAAAATCTCATTTTTCAAAAAAGATGACTAGACGTGTTCTTTCCGTGTTTTTAGGTATCTAATAGGGGAAAAGCTATGGGCGTACGCTATAGTATATCACTGTACCTCGCTCGATGCTTTTAATCGAGTACGTGTAGGTATAACGGGTTTTAACTTTCAGCTGGTAATTTGAAGCACTAAGTACACACACACACCAATCTACGTGTTGTATGCCTCCATTAAAACTGTCCAGCCTTTTCACCAAGCTAATAAAAACCTTTCAAAATGTTTTTAGACTGTCCGCTGGAGGTTTGCAACGATATATCGAATTTTCGATAATATTCCATAATATCGACTCCATAATGTCAATATATTGTAACCGGCTAGCCGGTCGGAGAAATAAGAGACAGAGAGATAGTAAATAAAATATAATACAGTATAAAATATGTACATACAAATTGTTTCAGTCAGCACTGCTCTTCAAAGAAATAATAAAAAAACACTGGCCTAGGTTCTCTGGACAGGTGGGAAGGCAGGGCAGGGTATTCAAGTAGCCTCGGAGCGTCCAATAGGGGGTTCAAGCTTCACCGGCGGTCTGCTCCGAGGCAGTAGAGCAGAACGTTCTTAGGTAGGTTGGAGAGTGGAATCGTAGGCAGAAGCGGAAAAGGAAGGGCTGCAATAGCGGCAGCCCTTCATAATACAAGCAACTCGGTAAACTAGTATTTTTACAGAGTATAAATTAAAATTATATATTCAAGAAATCAAATTTCGGCATAAGCCTTGCCAAATTGTAGAGCCAATGACAGGAATAAAAAACAAAAGAAAATCAATAGTTCAGAATTTAGAATTTTGTTTTTCTGTAAGCGGCCAGTTGCGCACCACGGAAGTTTGCCGTGTTACAGTATTTATCGATATAGGTATTAGTTTTGCCGATACGATATCGAAAATCATATCGTTAAAACAAATAATTATCGATATTTATACAAAAACAATAAAAGATATCGGTAATCATCATCCCAGCCTATATACGTCCCACGGCAGGGCACAGGCCTCCTCTCAGAATGAGAGGGCTTGGGCCGTAGCCCCACGCGGGCCCAGTGCGGATTGGGAACTTCACACACACCACTGAATTTCTTCGCAGGTGTGTGCAGGTTTCCTCATGATGTTTTCCTTCACCTCAGCTCATGGTAAATTTAAAATGTAATTTCGCACATAAATTCTGAAAATCTCAGTGGTGCAAGCCCGGGGTTGAACCTATGACCCTCTTCTTGAGGGGCCATAGGTCAAACCACTAGGCTATCACATCTTCTAATATAAAAAATCTCGTGTCACGATGTTTGTTATCGAACTCCTCCTTGATCGATTCTTATGAAACTTTTTTCTCCATATTCGGTAGGTCTGAGAATAGGTCGTAGGCTATTTTTGTAAACCTACCCCTATTCTTCGCAGACGGAGTTGCGGGCAACAGCTAGTCTTCTAATATAAAAAATCTCGTGTCACGGTGTTTGTTATCGACCTCCTCCGATACGCCTTGGCCGATCTTTATCAAAGTTTTTCTCGATATTTGGTAGGTCTGAGGTCGTAGGCTATTTTTTATACCCCTAATCTTCCCAGACGGAATCGCAGGCAACAGCTAGTAAAAATATATTACTTACTGCATAATAAAACCAGGTGAACCATCTTGAGTGTTAGACGCTACCTTACAATAAGATTTAACCGTTATTATACTTGAATTTCAGTTTGTAATTATCGATATCTACCAGTAAAGTTCAATAGGTGTGAAATGATAATGCTTAACTAGAATAAAACTTTAATATTCATGTAATTATTAATGTAAAAGCGTTGATTAGCAATTATACTTACTAATTTCATTTAGGACGTATAGCCTATTGTTTTTGCCTATGGTCTCTCAAGCAGAGGGCCATGGGTTCAAGCCCGGGCCTTTGCGCTCTTCGAAATTTATGCCCGAATTTGCATTTTAAATTTATCATGAGCTCATGGTGAAGGAAAATATCGTGAGGAAACCTGCGCACACTTGCGAAGAAATTCAATGATGTAGGTGAAGTTCCCTATCCGCACTGGGCCCGCGCGGATGCTGCAGCCCAAGCCCTCTCAATCATTAGTATTTTAATACATTCAAATTAAGAAAAATGATATAATACGACTAAGGTAAACGTACCAATGGTCGACACCTCAACGCCCAGTAGATGACACCCATCTGTCACCTCTCTTACTATTGATAATGATAATTTATTTATTTACATAGAACAAAATAAACGGTTCTGAAAACATGAATAAAAGGCACAGTCAGTGCGGTAGTGGAATTTAGACGCAGACAGCAATTCGAACAGTTCGTCAGAACACTCCCCATGATAAATTCGACAACCGTTGATGAAAACTTCCTAATTATCCAAAAAAACACAGCAGCAGAACAGTGTTTCCAGAAAACTATGACATCGGGGCTTTCAAGAAAAGGATCTACAGGGCTATTTTTAATTCACTGGCATCCTCTTAACCCTGAATTCCTATCACTCATACATTTCGTACTAAATACAAACTGAAATATAGATGCACAGAAAAAACCCCAGAAAAAAGACCAATGCTGGGAATCGAACCCAGGTCCTCAGCATTCCGTGCCGCGTGCCATACCCCTACACCACCACTGGTCTAGAGATTAGACACGAATCTTTCCTATACATCATACATTTCAATCTGCTAAATCATCACCTTATGCAGTGACAAACGCACATCTATGTTACACCCTCATCGAGAGATTTTAACACTCCTTCGGAACTAACCGCTCACCTGGACAAGAGATGGCGCTACTGTGCAACTTTAAACAAGTTAGCTAAGAAGTATCTTTTTTTTTTTGTACTTATTTTTTCAACTTCATTTTTTTTTTTTTTTTTTTTTATTACTTTTACGGTCATCCCGTGAAATCATACATTTCGTACTAAATACAAACTGAAATATAGATGCACAGAAAAAACCCCAGAAAAAAGACCAATGCTGGGAATCGAACCCAGGTCCTCAGCATTCCGTGCCGCGTGCCATACCCCTACACCACCACTGGTCTAGAGATTAGACACGAATATTTCCTATACATCATACATTTCAATCTGCTAAATCATCACCTTATGCAGTGACAAACGCACATCTATGTTACACCCTCATCGAGAGAAAAAAAAAAAAAAGATACTTCTTAGCTAACTTGTCCTATCACTCAAACAAATGTTTTTTGTTTTACGACTTTTTAAAATGAAGCACTTTTTTCCCATACAAATACACAGAGTATCGTAAAAATAAGAGGTAATCTCAAATTTTCATAACGTTATTACGCCAAAAATATTAAGTTATGACAAAAGCCGTAAAACAAAAAACATTTGTTTAAGTGGTAGGAGTTTAGGGTTAAAAGGATGCTAGTGAATTACAAATAACCCTGTATACTTCCTTTAAAGACCGGCAACAGATTTCTGACTCTTTGAGTTGTTATATTTATTGGGCTTGCTCTTTTTCCTCCCTCTCATAACAAAATAAATAATATGTTTGCAACCGAATTCATATTCATTTGTGACACCTGCGACCGCTTTAGCCTAGTTGGTAGTGACCCTGCCTACGAAGCAAGAGGTCCTGGGTTCGAGTCCCGGTAAGGGCATTTAGTTGTGTGATGAGCAAGAATATTTGTTCCTGAGATAAGGATGTTTTCTATGTATTTAAGTTTTATGGTGTACTGCCGTTTGGCAAATTATTTTTCCCAAATATGATTTCCCAAATTACTTATCGCAATAGTTTCATTTCCCAAACGAATGTTTAGCAAAGTTACATTTCGCGTTTTATTCATTTGGTCAAATCATTATTTGGCAAAGTTTCACTTCGTCAAGATTTTATTAAGCAAATGCTTCTTAAGCAAATGTTTTATTTTGTCATAAATTATATGCCAAAAAAATGTTTGCCAAATTTGTCACTTCCCATGCTCAACTTATAGCAAAAGTTCGGAAAATGATAATTAATTTTTACTGTTGCAGAAATAAAATAGTACGGATCTATACAGGAATTTCAGGTATAAAACGAATAAATGGCAGAAATAATTGGTGACCCCTGTCGTATTCCATGCAATATTTTGTTGCAGATATACAATAGTAGGTAAAATTGTGGCATATCGCTGGCAGCGAGCGAGCGAAGCGAGCGAGCAAGACCTTTCAGGGCAGAAGCGACTCGGACAGGTTAGGTTCAGAAGGCTAAGGCGGGAGCGAAGCGTAGCGTAGCTCCCGCCTTAGCCTTCGATGTTAGGTATTTTTTTATGACAGCACAGAAAAGGATTATTACCTTTGATATTATGGAATGTCATACAACCATGACATTGAATGTTTTCCATGCTTTAATTTAGTAGTCATAGATACAGTACACTTCGTCACTTTATCCCGCCGTAATTCACAATACCAGTATTATTCATTTTTATCCTACGCACTACTCATATTGGGATATAAAACGTATGCCATGCAATGTTTTGGGATTGGTATGTTATGCCAAACGATACATTTGCCAAAAAAAATTTGGGAAAATAGAACATGACCATTTAATTATTTGCTAAACAATCACATGCCAAAAAAGAGGTTTGCTGACTGTAAAATTGCGATAAGTAGTTTTGCCAATTGAGTTTTTGCCAAATAAAAATTTGGGAAAAAAAGTTTGCGATGTGATACTTTGGTAAACAGTTTTTGCCAAACATCAGCAATCCAAGTTTTATACTAACACAATATGGAATTAATCGATTGAGTCTGAAATAAATGTTTTTTTTTTTTAAGTATTTATTTATCTATATAAGTATGTTTATCGTCGTCTAGTACCCATAGTACAAGCTTTGCTTAGTTTGGGACTAGGTCGATTTGTGTAAGATTGTCCCCTAATATTTATTATTAAAAAAAAAACAATCTACCTACACGAAAAAAAATTAAGGGCCTGGGTTGCGAAATAATTTTTCATACTTTGGAGATCGTGTGGTCGTGTCTTGAAAAAGGTTGAAGAAGACTCTAAAACGTGGGTGCTTCATTACCCTGATCGAATATTTTGACCAATTAATACCTACTCGTAACTTTAACCCTCCGATCTACGGATTCCAGAAAGCAACGATTACTCAATTAGTAAACGAAATAGCTTCAAGTTATAACGAGATCGAACTTTTGCGATTAATTTCACCAATTAAACGAAATGTGCGGCGTATTATCATTACGAATATTCGTAGAAATAATCCCTTTTCCTTTCGGAGGACGCCCTCCCAACTGTAAATTGCATGTGTGCTCTTTTACTGTCCAGGCTATTTGGTTGAACTCCCTACCAATCTAAGGCGTAAATCTTTGTCTATTTTTGGATCCATGCTTAAGGAACACTACCAGCTTATCATCGTGCACGAGAATTATACTTAGTCCACTAGCTAACCCTGGAAACGTTGTTTTGCCATATAAAAAAATAGCAGAGAAAAATGTTACAGACATAGGTAGTTAATACGAAGAAAAAAGTTTCACAAAAATCGGTCAAGCCGTTTGGGAGGAGTTCGATAGCAAACATCGTGACACGAGATTTTTATATATTAGAAGTAAATAGAAATGACAGTCATCATCATTCTTTCAGCCGAAAGACGTCCACTGCTGAACATAGGCCTCCCCAAGGCTCGCCAAACAGATCGGCCCTGCGCCACCCGCATCCAAACTTCTGCCTTAACCAGATCGTCGCTCCATCTTGTTGGTGAAATTGAAATGGTAGTATTATTAGTAAATTAGTATATTAGTACTAGCTGTTGCCCGCGACTCCGTCCGCGAAGAATCGGGGAGGAGGGATAAAAAATAGCCTACGACCTATTCTCAGACCTACCGAGTGTAGAAAAAAAAGTTTCATAAAAATCGGCCAAGCGCCGTTTCGGAGGAGTTCGGTAACAAACACCGTGACACGAGATTTTTATATATTAGATTAATGATAGTAATTATGCATATAGCCTATGAAGGAAGTCCCCCACAAATACGCACACTATTTTGCCACGGTTTCCTTTAAGAGGCCATTTGGCCCCTCCACATCCCACGTGCGCAGCCGCCGCCTACAATTGCAAAACCATGAAATCATAAGAGTAGATGTGTTAAGTATCTCATAAATATGAGATCAGGGAAATCGCTAATCCTGTACCTATATCACACACAACTCGGAAAAGTCGATTTAACTTTTCCAATTTTTCTCCACGCCATTGCCATGTAACTCAACAAATATCTGGAATACATAATACTGGTAACACAATAAAATGGAATGTATTTGATGCAAGTTATTTAAAGAAAAAATCAAAGTGAAAGTGTCTTATTTGTCAAGGTGGTTACAGCACACAAGGCAATTGGTTTTTGGTGTAATCTTTAAGTGTGTCCAGGCGATTATTTCGTAATTATTAGGTAGGTACAAGATATCAAAAAACGGTGAACTGATATCGAAAGTACGTTACCTAATGAGTAAAATGACATCAAACTTTTTAAAAAGAAAAAGAAAAATATCCATAATTTTGACATCAAATACTCCCCTCCCATACATTTAGTACGAGATTAGTATAGGTAACGCCATCAGAGTTGAGGCGAATGATTACACACACAGCTACATAAACTACTGATTGCAAAAAAAGTAGCGAATGAATGAGTGAACGAAAATGTGAATTATTATGATCTTAAGGTGAAATACCTACGCTACTATGCATATTATAATTTTTCTTTTATTATATAACCTATTTTTGAAATAAAACAATTTGAAACTGATAAGAAATATTCGCAACAAAAAATCGGTATTTTATAAAAGCGAAAAATATGTTTATCTGATTAAATAAAATATTTTATTTTCTGTTTTGTTTGAACTAAACGTATTTTCTTAAATAATTCTTAACGAAATAAGTTGAAGAAATTTTTAGTCAATTTTGTAATTCACTGTTGAGTCTGTTGAACTTGCTATCGGTACGAATAAATGTCAAAATCCCGCTGTCATTACATGACGTGTTGTTGTGTGCGTGACCTCAACTCTGATGGCGTTACCTATAGAAAAGTTTTAGTTTCCTTTTCGAAGTCACGTCCTTGTTGTGCGACACAATGACGGGCTCTATGTTTGCAGGCTCTACGTTTGCGGATGTTTGATGTCAAAATTATGGATATTTTTATTTTTAGTTGTAAAGGTTAATGATGTCAATTTACTTATTAGATAACGTATTATTAATAGTTACAGAATAATCGCCCTGGACACACTTAACGATTACACCCTGTATAATATCACTATGATTCGCCCACAGGCATAGGTACAAATAATTTACGAGTCCAAAACTAAGTAATTAGTTTAATCAAAAACCAAACAAACTTAAATAATACCAAATGGAAACCAGTAACTCCATCTGTAGTGAAATATAGAAAGCTAGTGATTTAGCTGATTTAATTTTTGAAGTAATTAAGCTGTTTTGTAGCAGAGTTCTGTAGATCTGTACAAAATTTATAATTTAAGTTCGAAATATTCATTGAATGATGCAGAAATAATCATAAAAAAAAAATAACATTTTATCTTCAGAAAAGTTTTACAGCGCCATCTCTGATCAAATTTGACAGCTGGCATGAGTCGTTTTTCATTTGCTGGATAGTTCATAATTTTCTGTTTTAATAAATGCCTATAAAATACAGACACAAGTATTATTATAGTTCAGTAATAAACATGTTTTTTTAGAGACGGAAAATGAAAAACGGTACGAAACAAAATAAAAATAAAAACAAAAAAAAATGACTAAAGACGTACTAATTTAAATTTCTTAAAACGCCTCAATACTGTCACAGTCACTGTCAAATGTTTGTATTGTTTTCCTCCTCGTCTTCGAACTTTTTTCCAAGAATTATTTGGGGCAAAATATCAACAACACAACATCGAATTCTGCAATTCACCTAAATATTAGGTTATTTCGCTTCGGGAGCGATCAAGATGGAGTCGAACCTACAACATGAAGACTTATTGATACGATTGCGGGCGAAGCTGAACGAAGAACGAATTAAACTATGGGAATCTCCTTTTATTGTGCCCGATCATTCTATTTCGGAGAGTTTAAAGGTTAGTCCTTTGTTGACACAGCTGATTCAATAATCATATAGAAATTTAACTTTTGAATAACCTTTCGTTGTCTGGTTTACTTTTAAAGGTATTTGTTTTTAAGCATTATACTCTTTCGCTCTTTTTGCGTCTTAATTTTTGTAGAATACGAAATTGTCAATTTTATTTAAAGCGATTAAGTGAAGATTTTATTTTAAAATTAGAAGAGCTCTTCTACGTAATTATTTTTATCATAAATTGATGATGATGTGTTATATGTAAATAATAATAAATAAATAAATACTAGGGGACAATCCAACACAAATCGACCTAGTCCCAAACTAAGCAAAGCTTGTACTATGGGTACTAGACGACGATAAACATACTTATATAGATAAATAAATACTTAAATACATAGAAAACATCCATAACTCAGGAACAAATATTCATGCTCGTCACACAAATAAATGCCCTTACCGGGATTCCAACCCAGGACCTCTTGCTTCGTAGGCAGGGTCACCACCAACTAGGCTAAGGCGGTCGTCGTATAGGTATTGAAGCATATAATTTAATTATATAAGTACTTTGTTTATTCGTTTTTTAGCGCTTGAAGTGCAAGGTCCTTCAGTATTTATTGGATTTAAAAAAAAAATTTAAAAGTGTTATTTTATAAAATTAATTGATTTCTTGCATAAACGTAACTATTGTAAGGTCGCGGGTGAGCAAAGTAATTGTTTTAGTTCATTAATTGACACCAGCATCCTTCACATCAGGTTGTCCATCCTGGACTTAGGCCTCCTCCAGTTCTTGCCATTTTTATCAGTCCCTTGCAATTCTTCGGCATCCTTTGGGTAGGTCATCCTCCCACCACTTGCGGTACCTCCCTCGAGTTCTTTTGCCATCCCCGGGGTACCAAAGTGTGACATCCTTAGTCCATTTGTCCCTAGCTGACCTTATCACATGGCCTGCCCATCTCCATTTCAGTCTTCTTATCTTACGAGAGACATCTCTCACCTGTGTAACCTTTCTGATTTTTGTCAGTGTCCATTTGTTGCTGAGTTTTATATATAAGTAACATGCTCCTCTCCGTTCCCTGTTGACAAACTTTTATCTTATGGCTCAGTTTCTTTGGTTTATTTAATCATACTTAAATTTAGGAAAAAGTTAGGATTTCATGAAATGATTGTAATTGAAAGAATGAAAGAAAGAAATAAAGAAAATACATTTTTCACGACACTGCTTGAAAATGTGGCCATAGATAACCTAAATCCAGTACTCAAAACTGCCTATATATGTACATTTAACAGCTGACTCATTTATGGCGCACAAACACGACAACAAAGTTACACTAATCGAAAACAGGATGTATCAGTATATGTATTTCATTATACAATACGACTTTTTGAAAGATAATTTCTGAATTTCATTCCTGGCGTGCTGAAACGACATTATTGGACCAATCAACAGTAATCGTCTGCTGCATGCGATGGATGGATGGATGGATGGACGGATGGACGGACGGACGGACAGACGGACTGGATGGACGGATGGACGGGATGGACGGGATGGACGGATAGACAGATGGACGGGATGGACAGGATGGATGGGATGGACGGAATGGTTGGATGGACGGGATGGATGGACGGATGGACGGAATGGACGGGATGGACGGGTTGGACGGGATAGACGGGTTGGACGGGATGGACGGGATGGACGGGATGGACGGGATGGACGGGTTGGACGGGATGGACAGGATGGACGGGATGGACGGGACGGATGGACGGAATGGACGGGATGGCTGGAATGGACGGGATGGACGGGTTGGACGGGATGGACAGAATGGACGGATGGGCAGATGGACAGGATGGACAGGATGGACGGATGGACGGGATGGACGGAATGGACGGATGGACGGGATGGATGGACGGAATGGACGGGATGGACGGGATGGACAGAATGGACGGATGGGCAGATGGACGGGATGGACAGGATGGACGGGATGGACGGGATGGACGGGACGGATGGACGGATGGACGGGATGGACGGGATGGATAGATGGACGGGATAGACGGGATAGATGGACGGATGGACGGATGGTCGGATGGACGGGATGGACAGGATGGACGGGATGGACGGGATGGACGGGATGGATGGATGGATGATTATGATGATGATGATGATAATGATTTCCTCGCATTAGTCGTGAAAAGCACAATGTTTAGTCTCGGCCAAAAGTGCAATAGATGGACTCGTACTTTCGAGGGCCTCCGCTACGCGTCGGCCCTCAAACAAACTCGTCCGTCTATTGCTTACTTTCCAGCCTCTACAACAATGTACTATATTTACAACATCACAAGACACATTATCAATATTTTTACAAAACAAAAGACAACACTAAAGCTAAAGATATAGAATGTGTCATTGCGGTTGCAAATCAGACACTGGCTCAGCATAATGCTGAGGTGTTTATAGCACCCCAGCGCTGATTTTCAGCCAGTACCGTTGGTGACACCAGATCACTATTTAGATAGATAAATAAACTGCACACTAATAGCTACATAAGACTACATGCTCAAAAATTTTGCTCAAAAACTGTACCTACATTTAATTTGGGACTCTGACTTGCATTGAAATTTACATCTAAGTAGTTAATTGTATTCACGCTGCCTACCTGTAAATTTATATGCAATTTAGAGTTAAAAATTAAATAGGTAAGTATACAAAGTTTTTGACAAATGCACACACCTATAGCAATTCAAACTTTAAACATTAATTAAAGTAATAATTATAAAAGAAATGAAAACTGTGTTAAATTACAGGAGCTCTCAAAGAAGTTTGCCACGGAACTGTCACTGCCAGACACCCTGGTATTAGCCGTGCTACACGAGCTACAGCTCCACTCCATAGACCGGTCAAAAGCCAACTCCGAGTTCAAGGAGACAGGGCTCGCCACCTTCAGGATTAAAGCTACCGTTCCCGGGGAGAAGCCTCAAGTGCTCAATGTGAAGAACACGTTGGAGGCTGTCGGTGGAGAGCTGATCACCTCTGTTGCTAACGAGCTTGGTGTCAATGGGTCCAGGTAATCTTTAGTTTATTCATCAGAATAACTACTGGGAAAGTATTTAGGAATAGGCGTTTATCTGTTAATCGTTAATTAATGAAATTAACATTTAGAGTAACGGATTAACTTTTAAGTTAACTTTAAAAACTATTAACGGACTCGTTAACTTCTGTTGAACATCATCAAGTCCGTTAATCGTTATTGCAGTACCTATTATTTACCAAAAAGACGGCACCATACTTTGTTTTTTTTAGCATTAGAAAGCAGATAAGCGATCTTGATGTGTCTTTTTATTGAAAAACACTTTTGAAAAATAAGTCCCGGCTAATATGTAACAATTTGAAAGGACATAATGGTTACATTACACGTTTGGTTACTATTTTTTTAAAAGCGTTTTTCAATAAAAAGACTCGTCAAAATTGTTTACCTAATTTCTAATGCTAAAAAAACGAAGTATTGCCCACGCGTGTGAGTTGGAAACGCTCATTAAGTAAGAGTAAACGCTGCGATATCTCCGAGATTATTCACCGCCTGCGTGCGTGGCGGTGGCGGTGGTGTTTTGGGAGTAGTTGCAATACAGAGATCTCTCTCCAGACAGATGTTATGCCTGGAGACTGAAGTCCGAAGGAAGAGAGTTGGAAGTTGTATTTATGCAGCTGAGTTGCGAAACTTCGATAGCGCGATGTGGAACATAGCGGTTTCTCTAATTGGCGACTAGATGGCGCTGGTGGTCGCTACATCAGCCCCCCTTTTAGAGCGGAGGTCGATACGAATTGCAGTGGAGTGCAGTCTGTGCGTCATGTGGGCGCTTGCAAGGGCCAGTCGCTCAGAGCCTCGTCGGCGAGCGTTGTTGTTCCTCTGCTACTTCTGGATCCTTGTTGGAGCGGGTGGCAATAACGGGATGAGGGTTTTCGGACTGTAGACACCAGGCATGTCTGGTGTATACATAGCAATACGCTAGTGGTGCACAGTGCGGTAGTCTTGGCTTGCTGTGAGACTGCGTCTTCGTCTTGTATGTCTTTGAAGGTTGCGATTTGGTTCAATTTCATGGGTCACCAATTTGGGGATAGTTGCAATAGAGATATCTCTCTCCAGGCAGATGTTAGCCTGGGGACCGAAGTCCTAAGGAAGAGAGTTGGAAGTTGTATTTATGAAAAACTTCGATAGAGCGATGTGGAACATAGCGGTTTCTCTAATTGACGACTAGATGGCGCTGGAGGTCGCTACGGTGTCGTTTCGCGGCGTCGTCGTCGGCGGCGAATAATGGCGGAGATATCGCAGAGAGCTCGCCGCTTGCACGCCGCGTTCTCGCTCCGCCGAGAAACCACCGGCAAAAACGCTAGTGTGAACAACCCCTTTATTTTATTTTTCATCACTTAAGCTGTGAAAGTAGGTTGCATTTAACTTGAAATCCGTGTTGTAAATTCGATTTACATCTTTAGGGATGTAAGCAAATTCAAAAATCGAATGGTGCTCCTTTGTATTCACGAACTGGTAAACAAGGTTACCTCCAAACCTCCATGCTGGCATAATGCTGCTGGCCAGTGCTGGCTGAATGTGCCAAAGCCAAAGAAAGCGAGGCCATTAAAAAAAAACAAAAAACGGTTTGGCGCGATAAAATTTCCTTCCGCTCTGTTACAAATTGCGTATACAATTTTAACATAACGGTTTTTCTTTATTTGCTCGCTCGTGCGCCTAAATATCTTGGGTGTAATTGATCGATCACTTACGACCCTTATTTATTAAAACATCTTGTTTTTTTTTTCAGAATTAAGCTGATATTTAATGGCAAAGTCATGCAGCCTGCCATGAGTTTGGCGGAGCAGGGTGTCAAGAATGGTGCCCAAATCATGGCCTTAGTGATGGCTTGTAAGTAAAGTATAATGATATGGTTTTTATAAGCGGAGGCAAATAAATCAGCGGTTATCGAAAAACCACTTTTTTCATACAATAAAAACCGGGTTTAGATGACATAGCGCGAATTCTAAAGGCCACCACAAATCGGGAGCGCGGGGCGCCGACGGAGCGTGCCCAGCGCACTCTAAAACACTGAATCAAATATACGGTGACACACCGGCAGCGCGGCACACCGTATTTGATTCAGTGTTATTGACCGCGCTCCCGGTTCGTTGTGGCGTTAAAAATATTAAATTTTATATTTTCCAGTGAATCCTGAGGAGGCGAAGAAGCAAGACCTGATGTATCTCGAGATGAAGTCCACTAGGGATGATGCTATGCTCCTCTCAGAGTGTGCAGATGACTTTGATGATGAATATATCAAGGTAATCCGTACGGTCACGGACTTTAATTGATGTACTACTTGCCACTGTTCGTATTTTAGCAGTGTGTAATGCAAAAAACCGGCCAAGTGCGAGTCGGACTCGCGCACGAAGGGTTCCGTACCATTATCTATAAAAACGGCAAAAAAAAAACACGTTTGTTGTATGGGAGCCCCCCTTAAGTATTTGTTTTATTTTAATTTGATTGTTTATATAACTAAATATTCTGTGAATATTTCAAGCGTCTACGTGTTGCCATTATCAATATCAAGCAAAAAAATCACATTTGTTGTATGAGAGCCTCCTTAAATATTTATTTTATTCTGTTTTTTAGTAGGTATTTTTTGTTATAGCGGCAACCGAAATACATCATCTGTGAAAATTTCAATTGTCTAGCTATCACGGTTCATGAGATACAGCCTGGTGACAGACGGACAGATGGACAGCGAGCCAGCGAAGTCTCAGTAACAGGGTACTTAAAGCTAAAGGGGCCGAGAGAGGTGCAGGCAGCGAGCGCGCATCGTGCGCCTGCCGCCCGCACCTCTCCCACCCCCCACTTTAGCTATAATAGGTATATTTCAAACTAAATACAAACTGAAATATAGATGCACAGAAAAAACCCCAGAAAAAAGACCAATGCTGGGAATCGAACCCAGGTCCTCAGCGTTCCGTGCTGCGTGCTTACCCCTACACCACCACTGGTCTAGAAGTTAGCGACGAATCTTTCCCATACATCGTACACTTCAGTCTGTTATAATCACATTTAGGCAGTGATAAAGCGCATCTATGTTATGCCCTCTACCGAGAGACTTCAACACTCCTTCGGAGCTACCCGCTCACCTGGACCAAGAGATGGCGCTACTAGGCCAACTTTTACAAGTTAAGTATGAAGTATCTTTCTCTATTTATTTTTTATTTTCTTCAACTTCATTTTAGTTTGAAATATATGGTTTCACGGGATGACCGTAAAAGTAATAAAAAAAAAAAAAATGAAGTTGAAGAAAATAAAAAATAAATAGAAAAAGATACTTCATACTTAACTTGTATAATAGGTAAGCAAGATATGTGTTTTCTCGTTTAGTTAGAAGATCAGTCAGGAAAAGCAGTGGAGCTGCCTCCGTCAGAGCGCCGGGCGCTGATGGTGGGTCTCGCGTTACACGAGAGGGGCCGCGCCGCCGCGCGGGAGAAAGACTACCCGCTGGCGCTAGTGCTACTGTTGGAAGCAGATCGGCAGCTGAGGTACTTACTGTACACAAACTTCCTATGAAGTATCTTTTTGTATTTAGTTTGAAATATATGGATTTAACGGGATGACCGTAAAAGTAAAGAATCGGTTGTCTGTAAAGTCGGTTTACGGACGATAGTTTAACGTGACGACGACAACATAACATTCAAATAAAAAACCGGCCAAGAGCGTGTCGGACACGCCCAAGGTAGGGTTCCGTAGCCGTTACGAAAAAATCAAATAATATTTTTTTAAGGATTTCGTATGTGCACGGAATTATCCAAGTTTAGGTATGTTTTATACCTTAGGCTACTATTTACTCTTATACTACAAATAATTTCCAAGCAATCTTAGCCGCTATAATTTTCCTAGTAAATTTGATATATTTACTACCATTCTGAATTTTTTCAAATTTTTCCACCCAACCGTTTAGATTTTAGAGGGGGGGGGACGGTCGATTTTAATGAAAATTTTCACTTTAAAGTTGAATATTTCGCAAACAGATCACTGAATAGAAAAATCATGTTAGCAACCCCGCAATGGTTTTAAAAGACCTATCCAACGATACCCCACACTATAGGGTTAGTCGAGAAAAAAAAATCACCCCCACTTTACGTCTATGGGAGGTACCCTATAACAAGTTAAGTATGAAGTATCTTTTTTTCCATTTATTTTTTATTTTCTTCAACTTCATTTTTTATTACTTTTACGGTCATCCCGTGAAACCATATATTTCAAACTAAATACAAACTGAAATATAGATGCACAGAAAAAACCCCAGAAAAAAGACCAATGCTGGGAATCGAACCCAGGTCCTCAGCGTTCCGTGCTGCGTGCTTACCCCTACACCATCACTGGTCTAGAAGTTAGCGACGAATCTTTCCCATACATCGTACACTTCAGTCTGTTATAATCACATTAGGCAGTGATAAAGCGCATCTATGTTATGCCCTCTACCCTATAAACAATTTTTTTACTTTTTTTTATTTAATCACTTTGTCGGCGTGACTGATATATATATTCATGCCAAATTACAGCTTTCTAGTACTAACAGTCTCTGAGCTTAGCCGCGGACAGACAGACAGACAGACGGACAGACATGGCGAAACTATAAGGGTTCCTAGTTGACTACGGAACCCTAAAAACATAAATGAAACCAGGCGGTCGCCCATCCAAGTACTGACCGCGCTCGACGTTGCTTAACCTCGGTGATCGGACGAGAACCGGTGTTTTGTCAAATATCTTGAAACTGTGCATCCTACGGCAAAATCCCCCTTTAATGCCCCCCCCCGCACCCCCATTAAAAATTACCCGAGCGCTAGTACTAAGATTGTACATCCTGGCGCGCGCTGCTCTCTTGTACATCCTGGGCCCTGTACCACAAAAGTTACAAGTGCTACAATTCAACAAAATTGTCAAGTTTCTCATAGTAAAATGTTACAATTTTGTCGAATTGTAGCACTTGTAACTTTTGTGGTACAGGGGGCAGGCGTTCACTGCTCTCTCTTGTCCGATTGACACCACATTCACTTTTCACTGCACTTCATACTTGACGAAAACATGTAAATGTATTATTGTATAGCAGCTGTCCACGCGGACGCATCGCTCACTCAAGTAGGAGAAAGACAGATGTCGAACGCTGCCGAACGCGGAGGCCGATTGTGCCTCTTTGTCGCTCGTTCCGCGCTCTCGCTTGCACTTCAAGCCTTAAATGGAACGCCTCAGAGCGAGGTAACGCCTCAGAGCGAGGTAACGCCGCATGATTCATGTTTTTTCGTGCGTGCAGCCGGCTCTATCGAATTATAAGACGTTGTCACGTCAAAAAAAATGAAGAAAAAATCCAAAAAGATACTTCATAGCAAACTTTCTAAAGTGGGCTTAGTAGCGACATCTCTTGTCCGGATGAGCGGGTACTTCCGAAGGAGTGTTGACGTCCCTCGATGAGGGTTTAACATAGATGGC
Source organism: Archips crataeganus (assembly GCA_947859365.1). Lineage (NCBI taxonomy): Eukaryota > Metazoa > Arthropoda > Insecta > Lepidoptera > Tortricidae > Archips > Archips crataeganus. The sequence continues at coordinate 965,430 of OX402064.1, forward strand.
GCTGTATCACTGCAGAATGTGATTAGTTAGCCAACTGAGATGTGAGATGTATGGGAAAAAATTTTGTCTTAACTCCTGACCAGTAGCGGTGAAGGGAAATAGCACGCGGCACGGAATGCTGAGGACCTGGGTTCGATTCCCAGCGCTGGTCTTTTTTCTGAGGTTTTTTCTATGCATCCATGTTTCAGTTTGTATTTAGTTTGTAATATGAGGTACTGTACACGAGTAGCACTGTAAGACCCCTACCACGCCAATCTATCGATCGTCGACCGATGGTAGAATGGATTGGTCGACGTCGATTGACAGTTCCAACCACACCAATCGTTAGATGGTAGAATTGACTGGTCGACGCTGGTCGACCGTTTCTAATACACCAAAATCTACCACACTAATCGGTCGATTGGTGTGATGACTCTTCTTTAGCTGCCTTCGCCAGAGCAGCAGCGCTGATGGAACCGGGTTAAGGATTACCCGTTGGCGCTACTGCTACTGCTAGAAGCAGATCGGCAGCTGAGCTACAGTGCTCCTGTAAGGCAGTAAAGCTGCTACTGTCAAAATTAAAATCAAAATTTTATTTCTGTAAGTAGGCAGTCCCAAGCAGGTAGGTTCAACTTCGAGAAAGAGGTCAATCAACGAATTCGGCTCGGCTGGGCAGTGTTCGGGAAGTTCCGCAATATCTTGTCATCCAATATACCGCAATGTCTCGAGTCTAAAGACTTTGACCAGTGTGTGTTGCCAGTGATTTCTTACGGCACTGAGACGTGGCCGCTAACGATGGGCCTCATAAGGAAGTTCAAAGTCACTCAGAGGGCAATAGAGAGGGCTATGCTCGGAGTTTCTCTGCGGGATCGCATTAGAAGTGATGAAATCCGCGCAAGAACTAAAGTCACCGACATAGCTCGAAGAATCGGCAGACTCAAGTGGCAGTGGGCAGGGCACATCGCTCGTAGAACTGATGGCCGATGGGGCAAAAAGGTTCTTGAGTGGCGTCCACGGACAGTGTAGGTAGACCTGGTTAAGGTTGCGGGATCGCGTTGGATGCGGAGGGCACGGGACCGATCTGTTTGGCGAGCCTTGGGGGAGGCCTATGTTCAGCAGTGGACGTCTTTCGGTTGAAATGATGATGATAATGATGATCTCAGCAGTCGCGGCGCCCCTTGGACAGGGGGGTTTCACTCCGCAGTTTAGGTATGTTCGGCCGGCGCTCCTCCCGGGAGGAGTATGGCAGTAGGTTGTCGCGCGGCCTTCAGTTCGCACGCTAGCCGCGTCGCTCGTAATTAAGCATCTTTTTTCTGTGATTTTTGCAACAAACAATGACTTCTAAACGATTTTATAAATAACTTACTTACATACTAAAGGTAGTTTACTGAATTAATACACACTGTTATCTTTCTTGATTTATATACCTACCAAATATGGGCGAGTGGGAACCCTGTGCCCTCGGTTTCGGATCAGCGGTGCCCAACGGAATATGAACGCTCGTATCACACGATAAGTTTTAATTTCGCGTGCACGCAGTAGGAGTAGGAAAGTTTTTATACCTAAGGTTGACCTTTGTTCGAGAGTGATCCTTCTGTACGTTAGTACTATTACTTATTCTGTGCCTTGGATCAGTTTTCATACTAATTAATAGAAGCGTCGCGATCCAAAGCAGACAGAAGAGACGGGGCGGAGACGCAGCCGGCGAACAAACGACGTAGACCGCGACGCGCCCCCGTCCCACATCTCTTCTTTGTGGCTTACGCCTAGCGAACTTTTGGTCTAAACTACGATTTTTAATTTCGTGGAATTCTGACAAATGCCAGATTTTGACGTTTCAGAGGCAACAAACCATTTTTCATTTTAAATCAATTTATTATTTTCGAAACATAATAAAATAGGCACATTAGGTACTAATTATACATATAGTGAAGGAGAGCTTTTACTATAAGAAGTTATCAGTTTTCATTTATTAGTCTATATTTTTATTTCATAGGTTTTTAAGAGAATCATACAGACAGTTCATAATGATATTAGTCCTCTTTAAAAAACATAACACATAGCAAAAAACAAAAACTTTTCAAGGAAATAATTATATCAATCAACTAAAACGACAAAAATAATACGGAAACAGGAGAGCGAGCACATTCGAACATTCAAGACAGAAGCCGAATGACTTTAACATTGTTTTGACAGAAGAATGATATTTGATAGTTTTTATTATTTAAGTATGTACCTTGTCTATGAAATTTTAAATTACAAACCTCTTGAGACGGCGATTGAAACTTAATACATAACTGTTAATTATAATTTAAGTCCGAAAGTTTGTGATATATGTCAATCATCGCAATGATACCCGAGACAATTTATTTTTTACTCATAAAAGGGTTAAATATTTTATTACGTCTGAACAGTTAGATCAAAAAATATTCGAACTACGTATTAATTAATGATTTATTACATTATGTCCAATTTTAATGTGTATTCTAGTTTTTGTTTTATCTCGTTTAAGTTTTCGGGAAATATTTTTTGCCCAGCAACACTAAGAAATGTCAGAATTCCACGAAATTAAAAATCGTAGTTTAAGTATAAGTCGTGTCTCCAGCGAGTGCCGTTCCTCGATCCTGGCGACGGTGGACAACGTGGCGGTGCTCCAGCTGGACGTGGCCTGGTGCTACCTGTGCCTGCAGGCGTGGGCCGCGCTGGGCGACGCGGCGGCCAGGCTCGCGCGGGCCGAGCGCTCGCTCGCGGCCAGCTATGGCCAGGACCGGACCCGGGTGCTCCAGCTGAAAGGCACTGACGGTGAGTGCTTGCTGACCAACCAGTTTTTGCTAGTGGATGATGCTTTAGGCATACCCTTGCGCTGTGCGGACGACGCGAGAATTATGAGGGAAGCCCTACAGACTAAAACCAACCAGTATTTCTTGTCGTTTTGCGAATTCCATAGGAGTAGGTAACTGATCGTCCGCATGTACAGAGAGAGGTCCATGAATATGGTCCACCAACTACGACTACGACCAGGGTGCTCCAGCTTAAAGGCACTGACGGTGGTGAGTGACCCAACGGCCAGTAGACAACGTGGCGATACTCCAGCTAGACGTGGGATGGTACTACTTGTGCTTTCAGGCTGGGGTGCTCTGGGAGACAGGTGCCAGCTATGGCCAGGACCGGACCAGGTTGCTCCAGCTTAAAAGGCACTGACAGTGAGTGATCCAACAGCTAGTAGACAACGTGGTGGTATGCCATCTAGACGTGAGGCGGCACTACATGCGCTTTCTGGCGTGAGGTGCTCTGGAAGACTGCTGCCAGCTGTGGCCAGGACCGGACCCGGGTGCTCCAGCTGAAAGGCACTGACGGTGAGTGCTTGCTGAACAGCCACTTTTTGCTGGTGGAATCCGCTTTAAGTGCCCTTGCGCTGTGCGTCAGCGAGGGTTAGGTGGGACTCTTCTGCCGCAACCTCTTGCATCTAAGGGAAGGATGAGGGAAGCCCTACAGACTAAAACCAATCTGTATTTCTTGTCATTTTGCGGATGACACGGGAGTGGCTGGCCGTCCGCGTAAAGAGAGAAAGGTTCTCGAGTGGCGTCCGCGGACCGGAAGACGCAGTGTAGGTAGGCCTCCAACAAGATGGAGCGACGACCTGGTTAAGGTTGCGGGAACGCATTGGATGCGGATTTGCGCAGGGCCGATCTGTTTGGTGAGCCTTGGGGGAGGCCTATGTCCAGCAGTGGACCAATTCTGCTTCCACTTTGAAGTTGAAAACTCCACCGAAAAGAAAGCTTCGTGGCCCCACATTGGTGGCACCCGGACAGGGAAGCTGTTGAACTGTATGTTTGTCTGTCACAGCGAACGAGCGAGCTTTGCTGCTGCGCCTATATCTGCTGCAAGGCATCGTGTGCTTTCATCAAAACAAACGTGAGGAGGCTCGCCGGCTTCTAGACAAAGCGGAGGCCGAACTGAACTCGCTCAGGGTAAGTGCCATCTGCCTGTTTAGTCGACCAGATGGCCTAGTGGTTAGAGAACCTAACTACGAAGCTTGAGGTCCCGGGTTCGATTCCCGTGTCGGGGCAGATATTTGTATGAAAAATACGAATGTTTGTTCTCGGGTCTTGGGTGTTTAATATGTATTTAAGTATGTATCTATCTATATAAGTATGTTTATTCGTTGCCTAGTATCCATAACACAAGCTATGCTTAGCTTACTTTGGGACTAGGTCAATTGGTGTGAATTGTCCCGTGATATTTATTTATTTATTGTCTGCCTGAACGTTTATTTTTGTAATGTCACTGTACGGATTTTGGTGTTCAATAAAGAAAATTTTCTCAAAAATATCCGTAAAAGTTGACATTATACTTTACATATCAGAACGCGAAGTGCATAGTTTATGGATAGTAAAAAATTAAAAAGTTAAAAACGTTGCAGGCTCGATAAACTCGACAACAATGTCGCATACAAATTCCATTATTGTCGAGACTCAAACTTTTTGAAAAGTTAAAATGGCCATGGTAATAAGTTGGCACTATTCGTATACAGCCAACTCAAATGACCGGTATCAGTTGTTTTGTTGGAACTCCGGACTTTTTTTATTGTGTTTGAAACAGTTTGTGGTGTTTTCGGTGGAAAAATACACCTGCAGTTTTTTTTAATGAAAAAAGGCGGGAAAGGGATAAATAGCATTTAATTTTAAGTGATTTGCAATTCTTTGTACTTATTTCAATTAGTTAAAGTTTATTCTAATTTTTTTATTCCTTCACCATTTTTGGAATAGCAATTGCTGGCTTCGTATTAGTTAAACGAACTCGCAAGCTCGTCCGTTTAATACTCATACTGAGCCAGCAATTGCCTACTTCCAGGCCACGACAATAATGTATTATTGTGTTTTATTCTAAAACGTAGGTAATAAATAAAACAAATTGTTTTGTATTTTATCAACCGACGAAAACAAAAGGAGGAGGTTCTCAAGTCGACGTGTATATTTGTTTTTTTTTTGTCGCTACACTTTTCCATTTTATTACAATAGAACCACATTCCAAGATTAAGTACCAAACAGTGTTCCTCGCTATAGCTAAACCCTTTAAATGAGTCATTGGGCGTGAAGCAACAGTACTCCATGGTCAGTGAGAGCGCCGGGGCCCCAATACCCCTCCCCTATTCCCTATCCTTTTTAAAGGCCGGCAACAGATCAGTGACTCTTTGAGTTGTTGATATTTATGGGCGGTGGTGATGGTGATCATTTTCGCTTGCTCGTTTACCTACATCTCATAATAAAAAAAAATACCTGGGCGTTTATTCGAGCGTTTCAAAGGCATCATGAATCTGGTCACGTTTTTTAAGAAATGTATGTCGAGGTCGACAGGAGTCGACTCTTGACGGCCGCTGCAATGTGGTCGAATCGTCGAGGTAATATTGGCAATAAATAGTTCGTGATAATTCCCGCGAAACATTAGTTATTATAGCTAGACCGTTTAAATGAGTACTTGCCCGCGCGGTAGAGGGGCTGGGGGGTATGATGACAAAGGGGGCCGGAGAGGCGCGGGCGGCGAGCGCGCCTCCTGTGCCTGCCGCCCGCACCTCCCCGGCCCCCTCTGTCGTCTACCCCCGCGCCTCTGTACTCCGCGGGCGAGAACTCGGTTAAACGGCCTAGCTATAACCGGAAGCACTAGCCGTATTGGTTAAAATGCAGAGAAAATCTCCGTTATTTTCGTTTTCATACGCAATAAAATATTGATAAAAATGTATGTTTCATTAACAAGTTAAGTATGAAGTATCTTTTTCTATTTATTTTTTTTCTCGGTAGAGGGCATTAACATAGATGCGCTTTATCACTGCCTAATGTGATTATAACAGACTGAAGTGTACGATGTATGGGAAAGATTCGTCGCTAACTTCTAGACCAGTGATGGTGTAGGGGTAAGCACGCAGCACGGAACGCTGAGGACCTGGGTTCGATTCCCAGCATTGGTCTTTTTTCTGGGGTTTTTTCTGTGCATCTATATTTCAGTTTGTATTTAGTTTGAAATATATGTTTCATTGTTATTCATACAAATACTTTTTGTAGCTACTGATTATTTCAAGTATCGCTATTGGTTGACCGAAGAGGTCAGTAAGGGCTGATTTTTCAATTCCCAGATAAAAATATCTGTCAGATAAATGTAAGCTCTGTCCTTTTTTCCCACGACTTGAGAAAAGGAAAGCGATAGTTTTAACTGACGTATACTTTATCTGAGGATTGAAAAATCAGCCTAAGATTATTAATTACTATCCTACTAATATTATAAACGCGAAAGTTTGTATGTAAGTATGGATGGATGGATGGATGTTTGTTACTCTTTCACGCTAAAACGATTTGACGGATTCTGATGAAATTTAGCACACAGGTAGTTTATAATCCGGATTAACATATAGGATACTTTTTATCCCGTAAAATTGCATAGTTCCCGCGGGATAGCGATAAACGAATTCTTCGCAGAAGGAGTCGCGGGCAGCAGCTCGTGTAAATATAAATTGGAACCATACTATATGTAGCATGGCGTCAATATTGTGTCAAAGACATGAAATGTAAGCTCCCTGCGTATAACAATAACTTAACCTAATTTCAATCAGCATAAAATTCAACGGAATTTCCACATAACGTTAAATACGCATTAATACAAATACCCATAACTATGACTTATTTTGCATAGAAAAGTGAAAAGAAAAACATTTATTCGTAACAAAAAGAAATTAAGTACAAAAAAGAAAAAACTGACACATACTTATTTAATATTGTTACGAAATGGATCCAACTCAGCATTGATTGTTCCATCCTTGCAGCCGACGCTGGTCCTCCGTTGGAACCATGGAGTGGATACTATTTACTAGAAGAAGTCTTAAAAATAATTTCTTACTGAGCTTAAAATTAAAGAAACAAAACATACTATCCTCAGTAAATATACAGGGTGGCCCATTTAGATAGTCAGTATGGGAAAATCTGAAACTATAAGGCTGGTTTTAGTGTCACGCGGACCGTCCGTACGGATTGCTACGCACGGACCAATTCGCCATAGTACAGATCGGCCGCGGAAAAATAGTTCGATTTATTAAATCTAGATGGCGCTGACATGGCTGAGGGTTTGAAAGCAAAACAATGAGACTACAGATATTTCATATTCTTTCTTATTCTCTTTATATTGTATCTTTTCTTAGGAACCATGTCATCGATTTTAATAACAAGAAAAACTGCATTCATACATTGAAAAAACTAACACTTTTTCTATTTAGATATCGATTGTGTCGGTTTTAAGCAGCAAATGTTACTATGAAATATGATGTCTAAAATTAATAAAATGCATTGTTTTCATATCCTTTCGTTTATTTTAGTAGGTGTTCGAAATGACTAAGTACCAATTTTTTCAAAACACAGCATTCAACTCGTTTAGGTAACGATATTAATATTGCATTTTGTAACTTCCGGAAAAGCTTATAATGGCAAGCCTATGCCATATGTAAAAGCAGTGGATGTAACAAATTGTGACACCAGCAAAGAGTGACAACAACTATTTTACGCGCTTTTAAACGAGTTGAATGTTGAATTGAAAAAAATGGTAGGTACCTACCTAGTCATTTGGAACACCTACCTACTAACATAAAGGGAAGGATATGAAAACAATGCATTTTATTAATTGTAGACATCATGTTTCATAGTAAAATTTGCTGCTTAAGACCTACACAATCGATATCTAAATAGAAATAGTGTTAGTTTTATTTCTCAAAACGTCCGGGTTCGATTCCCGAGCTGAGTACTGGTTTTTTTTTTAATGTATGTTGCAGTTTTTCATGTTATTAATATCGATGACATGGCTCCTAAGAACAGATCTTCGTATGCCTTATAGTTTCAGACTTTCCCATACTGACTGATCTAAATGGGCCACCCTGTATATGTGTATAGTGGACCAAGTAAGTGCTTTACCGTTTTAATGACAGTTCCTACATCAGAAAAATCGTGCGTGCAGCTCCTCCGCGCGGAAGAAGTGAAACTTCGTAATGTGGAAATGAAAAAGGCACTTATACATCAAAATAATTTAAGTAATTCTCTAAGCTGAATTGAACTATATTGTATTGCATGGAATTCTTTAAAACAATAAATGACTGAATACTGAATACTGAATATGAACCGTATTGCAATAACTTAAAGAACTAAATTTACTTATGCATCTATGTGTTTAAATTACTCACTAGATGGCGCTTTTATCAAGTCTCATACAAATTTGTACAGACAGTATGAGTTCTGCATCGCACTGGCACGAAGTTTTGAACATCCGTTAGTATATATACTATGCGAGATTACTTGTTTCGGCAGTACATATACTAATGCTTTCGTACCCCCTCCATGGTAGCGTTAAACATTTAACGCGACCTTGTTGGAAGTCGCATTAGAAGTTTCACTTCAATAAAAACAATAAGGCTGATTTTCACATTGACTTGCAAGTGAAAATAGCCTTTGATGTATTAAGCCGTGCAACTGACATTGAACCTTACGGTATGGTAAAGGCATTACTTGGTCGACTATACATTCGATTTAAGCAACAAACCGCTAAATGATCTATTTTATGTGTTATACTTAAGTACTTATTTGAATTATGCCTTATGCTATATGTCCTTAAAAATTACGATCTCATTTGCAATACCTACATATTTATATGTATAGCTAAACCGTTTAAATAAGTCCTCGCCTGCGTGGTACAGGGGCTGGGGGGTATGACGACAAAGGGGGCCGGGAGAGGTGGGGGCGGCAGGCACACGAGGCGCGCTCGCCGCCCGCGCCTCTCCGGCCCCCTTTGTCGTCATACCCCCCAGCCCCTCTACCGCGCGGGCAAGTACTCATTTAAACGGTCTAGCTATAATAACTAATGTTTCGCGGGAATTATCACGAACTATTTATTGCCAATATTACCTCGACGATTCGACCACATTGCAGCGGCCGTCAAGAGTCGACTCCTGTCGACCTCGACATCCATTTCTTAAAAAACGTGACCAGATTCATGAGGCTTTTGAAACGCTCGAATAAACGCCGAGGTATTTTTTTTTATTATGAGAGGGAGGCAAACGAGCAAGCGAAAATGATCACCATCACCACCGCCCATAAATATCAACAACTCAAAGAGTCACTGATCTGTTGCCGGCCTTTAAAAAGGATAGGGAATAGGGGAGGGGTATTGGGGGCCCGGCGCTCTCACTGACCATGGAGTACTGTTGCTTCACGCCGGTGTTCTGTGAGAGAGTGGTACTGCCCCGGCGGAGCAGGCCCATTCGTGATGCAGCGGCTAGCTACAACATGGCTCTACTACAACAAATAGGTATAGCAATAAATAGTTCGTCAACTCCTGCTTAATATTAGTTATGAATGAGACTCGCGTAAGTTTAAAATTAACGACCGCTTTAGCCTAGTTGGTAGTGACCCTGCCTACGAAGCAAGAGGTCCTGGGTTCAAATCCCGGTAAGGGCATTTATTTGTGTGATGAGCACGAATATTTGTTCCTGAGTTATGGATGTTTTCTATGTATTTAAGTATTTATTTATCTATATAAGTATGTTTATCCGTTGCTCAGTACCCGTAACACAAGCTTTGCTAAGCTTACTTTGGGACTAGGTCAATTGGTGTGAATTGTCCCGTGATATTTATTTATTTCTATTTTTATTTTTTATTTTTATAAACATCATATTTGATGTTATTTTCACAAGGCGACTTGGCATGTACTGACGCTGGAGTGTCCCTCTGTATCGCAATCTGTGTCTATGTTGACGACATCGTCCAAATGTTTCGAGCATACCACAACGGGCTTGGCGGGCAGCCAGTCGGTTTCCTTTCTCAGTAACCTGATTATCTTCTGCCATTTGTCGCGGTTCACAGTTTCTTTGCGTATCCTGTAAGAGAAAGAACGTAATGCTTAGGATTATGTACACAAAGGCTGAAAACGGGGTTCGGTCGTCATACTACTATTCACAATACAATACAATACAAATATTCTTTATTGATCACCAAAAACAGTACAGTGACATTACAAAGATTAAAATTCAGGTAGACAATAGGCGGTCTTATCGCTAAAAAGCGATCTCTTCCAGACAACCAGATGTGAAAGTAACTCGGTCGTATACCTCTTAAGAGGGTACGATGGCTGAGAGACTTTTGAGAAATAGGTATTTTAATGAAATGTCGCTGTCTCGCCCGAACCCCTCCGTGTCAGTACAGCGAGAGCGGGACAACTGCAGCTCAGACCGTTAATAGGCGCGTAAAATTGATCAAAACAGCATTTCGTAATCCCCTGTTTTCTTCTCGAAAACTGGACCAATAAAATTTATTTTTCGAAAATAATTAGAAGTCAGATTTAGCTATGCCCCTATGTTTTCTTTTTTTTGTTTATATGAGGGATTCTTTTCTGATGAGTGTCTGTAAATGACGTTGTAATTGAGCAATTTTTTCAGTTTTTGAAAGCTTATATTTCTTATGTTAATTGAAATATGGAAAAAACGAAACATAGGGGCATATAGCTGTGGTAGATACAGATTACACAGTAAAAAAAAATTGGCCCTAAAGCCATTATCCAGGGAGGAGACTGGGGATTACGTTTGTATGGAGAAATGGTGCGCATCGTATCCTCTTAACGCTTAAACCGAAGATGTAATTTAGTATGGAGGAAGTTTGAGACCCTGGGAAGGACATACGAGGCTAAACCGTCAAAGGGGGGGGGGGCGGGGGCCGGGAAACCACCATACCATCATACCCTCCAGCCTCTGTACCGCGCGGCCGAACACTTATTTAAACGTTCTAGTTTGGACAGTTTTTACCTCTGAAAATTGCATAGTTCCCTCGGGATAAAGGAATTCTTGGGAGTTGCGGGTGGCATCTAGTTCCACTAATATTATACACATGAAAGTTCGATGGATGGATGTGTCATCATCATCATCATCATCATCATCATCATCCAGACGACATCATTTGACGACCAGATGGCCTAGTGGTTAGAGAACCTGACTATGAAGCTTGAGGTCCCGGGTTCGATTCCCGTGTCGGGGCAGATATTTGTATGAAAAATACGAATGTTTGTTCTCGGGTCTTGGGTGTTTAATATGTACTTAAGTATGCATCTATCTATATAAGTATGTTTATCCGTTGCCTAGTACCCATAACACAAGCTTTGCCTAGCTTACTTTGGGACTGGGTCAATTGGTGTGAATTGTCCCTTGATATTTATTTTATTTAATTTATTTTTATCATCATCCCAGCCTATATATACGTTGCAAAGCAGGTCACAAACCTCCTCTCAAGATTGCACACACATTAAATTTCTTCTCAGGGATGGTGCAGGTTTTTTTCACGATGTTTTCCAGCACCGTGAAACTCGTGGTAAATTTCAAATGTAATTTGGCAAATTCCGAAAAACTCAGAGGTCGCCTTGAACCCGCGACCCTCTGCTTGAGAGAGACCTTCGGCTTTTCCTCTTCATTTTTGTGTAAAAAAATTACTTACGTGTGAAATGTGACTCCACTTTTCTTGTCGTGCTTCTCGGTTCGCGAATCGCACTCTTTCACTACGCATTTACCCATTTTATGTGGATGATATGGTTTCAATGGCTATGTCGCATTAGCAACTAAATGTCGTTTACCTCGTTCGGTTAGTTCCCGTACCGTTTTCCTCCTTCAGTGAGTAATGGAGCCAGTGGTTTATCAATAATAGGTATCGGGTTTTCGCTAGTTGTGTTTTACGTTTGACAATTCATACATGCTAATATCACGCCGGTATCGCAAAGGGGTTAGGCAGGGCACACGAAACGCTTTATTTAAGTTTCGGGGCTACTTTTAGCAATTTTATCATCCATCATTATCATCATTTCAAAACATCCACTGCTGAACATAGGCCTCCCCTCCATCCTGCCATCGGCATCCAACGCGATCCCGCAACCTTAACCAGGTCGTCGCTCCATCTTTTTGGAGGCCTACCTACACTGCGTCGACCGGTCCCTGGACGCCACCAGGGGGGTTTCAATCCGCAGTTTAGGTATGCTCGGTCGGCGCGCCTCCCGGGCAGGCGTATGGCAGTAGGTTGTCGCTCGGCTATCGGTTTGCACGCTAGCCGCGTCGCGCGTAATTAAGCATGTTTTTTTCTGTGATTTTTGCAACAAACAATTACTTCTAAAAGATCTTAAAATTAACTTAGTTACTTACTAAAGGTAGTTTACTTAATGAATACACACTGTTATCTTTCTTGATTTATATAACTACCTAAATATAAATATCGGCGAGTGGGAACCCTGTGCTCCTTGGTTTCGGATCAGCGGTGCCCAACGGAATATGAACGCTCATATCACACGATAAGTTTAAATTTCGCGTGCAAGCATTTAACGGTCTTAAGAGTAGGCAAATTTTTATACCTAAAGTTGACTTGTGTTCGAGAGTGATCCTTCTGTACGCTAGTGCTATTACTTATTTTGTGACGCCACTCGAGAATCTTTTAGCCCCATCGGCCACTTGAGTCTGGCTGGCGATTCTTCGAACTATGTCGGTTACTTTAGTCCTTGCGCGGATTTCATCATTTCTAATGTGATCCCGCAGAGAAACTCCGAGCATAGCCCAATGAGGCCTAATGAGGCCCATCGTTAACGGCCACGTCTCAGTGCCATAAGTCACCACTGGCAACACACACTGGTCAAAGACTTTTGAATTTTAGGTTTAGGGGCTGTTTCACCACTTTTCTTAAAGTTCGGATTAGCTTAATCATAACCTTATTTGACAGATGGAATTAAAATTTCTGTTTCACCAGTCTCGATTAGCGCTAAGTGACGGACAAACTGTTTCTTAATTTGACCATCAGATCAGGAGGCATTTAGCATTTTTATCCGTCACATAAAGTTAGTTTATTTTTTTGTGGCCATGGTTGGAGAGCCCTTCAGCCGGTTTCAGAATAATAAATCAAAGTATTTTTTATTTTTAAAGAAAGAGGTCATGCTAAATTGCATAAAATAATTTAAATATCAAGATTTGAATAAAAAAATGTAGGTACACTTTTAGTATGTAAAAATAAATCCAAAATTTCGTAATATTTTTTGATAACAAACTTTTTTTCAGTGGCTCAATCGTTTGTTCTACCTGAACTTGTATGTCGCCATTAAAAAAAAGTTTATCTGTCAAATGGTTTGGCGCCACTTTTCGATTCGTTTTACGTGATTTTATTTTTATTTGTTATTGTTAACAAAGTATCGTAAATAAATACCGTTTTTGGATCAATTATAATTTTACATATTTGTTTATGCAAAAAAAAATAGAAGTATTCAAAAATTATATAGTTAACCATTTCTTTTGCTTTAATAATGAGTGACTCTTTGAACGAAAGTGTGCGAACAGGAACGCGTGGTCGTGAAATGCGACCTTGCCATTCCGACTTTTTGTTAAACCCACGATTAGTTAAGTGGTACTTAGTTCGCACAGGACCGGCGTGGTGAAACGAAAAAAACACTAGCTGACAGATTTGTCCAGTACTTAGTTTATTCATTGGTTACGTAACCAGCAGTTTGATAATAAGGTGGTGAAACACCCCCTTAATGTTATTAAAAGTGGTGGTCAAGTGCAAAAGTATGTATCGATTTAATCCGCTCATAATTATGAACCGTTACCTTAATTCGACGACATAAGAGCTATGAGACATATTTATTTATGAGCAAGTTTATGCACCCATATTTTTACAATTGACTGTAGAATAGTGACAGGTTGCTAGCCTATCGCCTAGAATATACCTCATCCTACTTCCTTAATTTATTATTTATTTTCATTATCTGTTTCGATGTCATTTTTTGTCACCACCGTCACACAGGTTGTTACGGAAAATATAAGGATAGTAGAGCAAAGGATTGACAAGACCAAGTTCCTGACACAACTGAATTTATTCACATGTGGCTCTCCGGCCGGGAATCGAACCCCGGTATCCCGCGTGACAGGCGGGGATACTTAACACTATACTACCGAAGAAAATTATTATTATTCATTATTTTATCCGGTTCGAAGGACCACAAAATGTTACGGAAAATATAAGGATAACAGAGCAAAGGATTGACAAGACCAAGTTCCTGACATAACTGAATTTATTCACACAGGTCAACACGAATTTTGACTGATAAGAGAGTATGAAATTCCGATAGATCTATCTACCGATAAGTTAGAAAAAAATATGTGTATGGCCTGAAAACATTTGCTTCTGTATCCAGGAGAATGTTTGATCAATATTTTAGAAAATTGATAGTTGAAATTTTTACTTAAGAGGGTACGATGCGCACCATTTCTCCATACAAACGTAATCCCCAGTTTCCTCCCTGGATAATGGCTTTAGAGCCAATTTTTTTTTACTGTGTAATCTGTATCTACCACAGCTATGCCCCTATGTTTTGTTTTTTTTTCCATATTTCAATTAACATAAGAAATATAAGCTTTCAAAAACTGAAAAAATTGCTCAATTTCAACGTCATTTTCAGACACTCATCAGAAAAGAATCCCTCATATAAACAAAAAAAAGAAAACATGGGGGCATAGCTAAATCTGTCTTCTAATTATTTGTGAAAAAAATAATTTTATTGGTCCAGTTTTCGAGAAGAAAACGGGGGATTACGAAATTTTTTTTTGATCAATTTTATGCGCCAATTAACGGACTGAGCTGCAGTTGTCCCGCTCTCGCTGTACTGACGCGAAGGAGTTCGGGCGAGACAGCGACATTTCATTAAAATACCTATTTCTCAAAAGTCTCTCAGCCATCGTACCCTCTTAATATAAAAAAAATCGAAACAAAAGCAAACTTTTTAAAGAATATGGGTATTTTTTCTCTTTCTTTCTGGACAAAGACAGTTTTATTTATGGTTTTTTTTATTTAAAAATAATCTTCTTTAGCACATTAAAAAAACCCTTTTTTAAATACTATTGTAGTTTTTTATGTGCAGTTTTCCTCTCTATGTTTTCCTTCACCATAAAGCTCATGGTAAATTTCAAATATAATTTCGCACTTAAATTCGGAAAAAGTCAGAGGTGCGAGTCCGGATTTGAACCCGCGACCCTCTGCTCGAGAGGCCAGAAGTCAAACCACAACTACTACATACATTTTGTTCACGCGATACTTCGTCATGTTCTGTTACTAATATACCCAGCTTTCAATTTCATTGTCTTTACCTTCATTCTCAACTCGCTCTGTTCTTCTTTAATTTTTTTCGTATGTTGTTCTATTAAATACAACATGACTTCCCGTGTAACCTTTGCTCTTGGTTGGTTACACGTCGGATCCACTGCTGCGGCAACGTCGTTTGGTGCCGGGTCTGTTACGAAATGTATAACTCCGTCGTCAGACCAGAACCCTTCTCCCACCGCCAATTGAGGCCGGACTGATACCCTAACTTCGTAAAACTCGTTTGCACATGGAAGTTTCAACTCAATGCCTTTGCCCATCGTGAAAACATTTGAATGTAATGCTAACAACGTATCCGTGTAATTAAGGAAATAGCGTATACCAGAATACCAGTAACACACTTTCCTCTCCAATTTGAGGTTAGCGTTGAAGGAAATGTCGATGAACAATGGCAAAACAGCTCCATAAGATGTCACGGTTCGTAGTTCTAGTCTCGGCGCCTTCAGCTTGACGATCGCTTTGTGAATGAACACGAATGTTTGATTCGTGCAGCCAATCTTGTTGCATGATTTCATTAGTAAAGCAAGCTCCAAAACCCTCCCCTGGTACCGCAGTGATGGGTGCTTGTCGTCCCAAACACAGTTCTTGGTGTCATTAAGACCGACCGTAATCCTGCACAGAAGTGTTGCGATTCCGTCTCGCTCTGTGTAATACAACTCATGATTGGTGTTAAGAGCACCGGATCTTAGTGTTGATATCCAAGAGCAGTTGAGGTACAGCCAATGCATCGATATGCAATGGAAATCTTTCACGACTGGCGGCGAATCTACAACAACATGAATAAGAGCGCTGTTATGATAAGAGTACTTCGTGGAACCGGCATACTGGCATGTATAATGCGAATCAATGTCTGGTCTTTCGTTGAAGAATCTTATCGTTGTCTTGTTGATTGAGGTTATTGTTAGTAACTCGGCTGGTCTATACTCGGATTGCCTGGCTGTCATCTTTAATTCGGAGCCGTCCCCTGTGCAGAATAATTCGAGAGGATCCCCGTCTAAAATATAAGTGTCGGTCTTTGGTACCGTACCGTTGGCCAGCAGTATTCTGGGCTTTACTAATCCACTGTGTCCACGAGCCCATAAGATAATCAGCGTTATAATACTTATAAACAACTTAATTTCGATAACACGCATTTTTTGTTTGAGTAATGCGGAATCGAAGCGACTACGCGAATAGTGCACTTCGTTGTTGATGGGCAATATACAGAGCGCGCTATTTATTACTTTTCGTCGCACGGTAAGATGAAAGAAAACTATGGAGTCGATATTAAAACCAATATTTAACTCATATTCATACTCATACTCACTCATTTTGTAAGTCCCGTAATACTTTTATCCCTTTATCAGGCTGACAGATCGAAAATGCCAATCGAAAGTTAATCGTCCTTAATGTAAAAAAAATTAAAATGAATTTTTGTAGTATGATGTTTGTGATAGAATATACTACTCTAACGTCCGTTGATGTAGTACGATTTTGCTCTAGAAAATATGGAAAAAGTCGCCATGATAATACTCATTTTACAATTGTTATTTTGAAATGGACCATACACACGCCATACCTTGTCTAGGTTTTGAAGCACCCATTCCTTTATCTACATGCCCTATGGATATTACAAACAAGGAGTTTGTTGTGGCAGATTTTTTTTTTATTTAAGACATAATTTAATTCAATTCAAATTATTTATTTTCTTTACAATTTTCTTTCGGTATTATTTAAATGAATGAGTATGAGTATGAATATGACTTGAATTTTAGTTTTAATATCGACTCCATAGTTTTCTTTCATCTTATCGCGCGACGAAAAGTCCGAGCCTTGTTTATTATAATTTAATATTGCGATACTTACTTAGACGAGTTTCGACTTGCAGGAAAATTAGCTCAAGTTACGTTACATTACGAAGCCGTAAAGCGAACGAGTTTGAAGTGGTCGAACAAGCACCGCAATGTAATGCAACTTGTCTAATTTTTCTTGCATTTTGAAACTGGGCTTTAAAATAAAATCATATTTGTTTCCTTAGTAAATAATTTAGGTGGATAAATAAATAGCACATTGCGGTTAGGCGTAGATAAGATATATTTTGTTTCAAATTCGACCTTAGTGTCTCGCACTTACGGTGTTGTTTGAGTTCGCCTGGAATGGTAGTTAAAGTTCATCTTCATATAGCGAACAACAGACAAGGAAAACGTGTATTGTTGCTACTATATTTTAAAAAACCAAAGCCGAGAATATTATAGTATTTTATTTTGTTTTATTTGAAAAACCAACAGCTTAAAATTACTATTACATATTAAAACGAAATAAATAACAATAGAGGCAATTAAAGGTTTCCACAGATATGCACGAAATTATTTACATTACATTTTTAGGGTTCCGTACCCACAGGAACGGGACCCTGTACTGAGGCTCCGCTGTCCGTCACATCATCTGTGAAAATTTCAACTGTCTAGCTATCACGGTTCACGAGATGCAGCCTGGTGACAGACGGACGGACGGACAGACGGAGTGTTCGGTGCAATCACAGAAATAATAATAAAGAGGATAGAAATGCCTTAGTTCCTATTTTCTTCCGGAACTCGTGTCGCTGTTTCATTCCCTCTACTTACTGTGTTAATGCACTGTGTGCATGTGTATGCAAAAGACCGGAACCGTACTACGCAATCACGCACACAATTACTAATATTTTTGCTTACAAACAATTATGAACCTTACACCTTAGAGATAGCGTTGAATAACACTCAACGTAAGTCATACCCACATTTACACAACGGCGCTATTTATTGGCCGCGTCGGCATTATGTCTGCACTAGTCGTAACCTGTTTTTTTGTCCGTACCACGAACTTTTGTGCAAGACGGAAGGGTAATCAAAAATTACTTTACATTGCTGCGTATAATTCAAAACGATCTGCGTTTTTATGGGCATGAGTAGCAATGTTATATGAAGTTTCGTGTTAATAACGTGTAAACCAATATTTCATAATGAAATATTTTCTCAAGTTGTATTTTGATATAAACCGCATTATTACATTAAATTAATACATACCAATGAAATGTAATCCCCTTATTAGTGTAATTACACAGTGTGGACGAGTTTCCGCAATTGCTAATGCTGCAAAACACCATTTTAAAGCACCTGTTGTCATACCCACGTTTCAAATAGCACTGAGCCACAAGCCGCGCGCTTGTGACCTACGAGTCACAAGCGCGGCGCCAAGGTCACGCGTCTAAGGCACTTCTATCCTCTTTATTATTATTTCTGTGGGTGCAATACACCTAACACACGCGTTCAGGCCGCGGCGCAGTGTCAGCAATCGGCAATCGGTTCATTGATCGCCGCGACCTAGGTTTAAGTTTTATTAGTGAATAATAGTTACTGCATTTTTGGAAACAGTCGCGACCGGGTGCATTCGAACAATCATAACATTAACATTTTCAACATTCTTAACTAACATAGTTGTAGTGGACTATATACTAGAGTTTAACATTTATACAATAATCCTCCAGTCGAAGTTTAAAATCTCTACCGCAATCCCCGCACCGCACACGGAGCCTCAGTAATAGGGTCCCGTTTTTACCCTTTGGGTAGGTACGGAACCCTAAAAAATGTGTAAATGGGTGAATGAACTTTTTTGTGTTGTTTACTCTGTCCCCAGTTGTCCAAGTGACGCTTCATACTGTTTCATAGAAAATTCTAGGTTGTCCAAGGGACGTAACCATAGCAACGGGTGTCACTAAATAGTTGATCCACCCAATGAGGGTTTTCTGACAGGTGGGATATCGCTAGATGGCGTTAGTATCGTAAGGTCTATTTGACGTTACACCCATACAACAAATGTCAAAGTTGTCAAACGGACCTGACGATACTAGCGCCAAATAGCCTGTCATAGAAAACCACAGAAATAATAATAAAGAGGATAGAAATGCCTTAGTTCCTATTTTCTTCTGGAACTCGTGTCGCTGCTTCATCCCCTCTACTTACTGTGTTAATGCACACATGCAAAAGACCGGAACCGTACTACGCAATCACGCACACAATTACTAATATTTTTGCTTACAAACAATTATGAACCTTACACCTTAGAGATAGCGTTGAATAACACTCAACGTAAGTCATACCTACATTTACACAACGGCGCCATTTATTTGCCGCGTCGGCATTATGTCTGTACTAGTCGTAACCTGTTTTTTTGTCCGTACCACGAACTTTTGTGCAAGACGGAAGGGTTATCAAAAATTACTTTACATTGCTGCGTATAATTCAAAACGATCTGCGTTTTTATGGGCATGAGTAGCAATGGTATATGAAGTTTCGTGTTAATTATTACACAGTGTGGACGAGTTTCCGCAATTGCTAATGCTGCAAAACACCATTTTAAAGCACTTGTTGTCATACCCACGTTTCAAATAACACTGAGCCACAAGTCGCGCGCTTGTGACCTACGAGTCACAAGCGCGGCGCCAAGGTCACGCGTCTAAGGCACTTCTATCCTCTTTATTATTATTTCTGTGCAGAAAACCCTCATTGTTTTGTGGGGCAGGTGGACGAGTCCGCGGTGACGACGCTGGTGGAGCTGGGCTGGTCGGCGGCGCAGGCGCGGCGCGGGCTCCGGGCCGCCGCCGGTGACGTCACGCGCGCGCACCACTACCTGGCAGACACGCGTGCCGCCCGCGCCGCCGCGCGCCAACAGCACGCCGCGCACAGGTCAGCCCAGCACTGGGTAGGGATGATCGATGATCATCGATGTTGAAAGCAAAAACATCGATGTTTTAACATGTTTTGCTATCAAACATATATTGATAGGATCGAGCGTGTACAGAAAAAGTTTATAAAGTTTCTCTGTTTTAAGTTAAAGATCCCATATAGTTCATCTGATTACTGCACCCTTTGTAAGAGGCATCACCTTATCCAGTTGCACAAGCGTCGTGAGATAGCGGACATCATCCATGCCCTTAGTATCACCAACGGTAAGGTTGATTGTCCCGAACTGCTGTCCAGTATATCTTTTAATACCCCTAATAGGTCAAAAAGATACTATCCACCTATTTCCCTTAAGTTCGGCACAACTAAATACAGGAGGAATAGTTTTTTGAGGCTAGCTTGTCGTAGTGTGAACGGCGTTGCGGAAGAGCTGGATATCGATATATTCAACTGTAATCTATCTACGGTGAGGCGGCGGTTGGTGGGGGGGGTGGTTTGATTGAGCGTGCTTAGGTACTAGGTAGTGACTGCTTTTTACTAATATGTTTTATTTTTGTATAGAGATTAGTTCTGATATCTTTTTGTATCAAAATTTGTGTGGCACAACTTTGCGATTGTTCGCGTTGTCTAGCAGTAATATTGTGTTTTGTTACTTATTCTATCGTGCGTTAGATGGCGCTGTACTGATAATTGGACCAGCTGAATCGCGCTGTTAAGATTTTTCCGTGACAGTATATATAGTGTGTCAAAATTAAATAAATTGTCATTCGAAGAGCAACCGTCGTATCATTCACACCTAAGGCGGCGGTTGAGGTTGAACATGGTCCTTCAGAAGTCGGATCTCCAGTGACCAAGTGGAATGCGGCGCTACTCGGAGCCATCAAGCGGCAGTCCGGGCTGAAGAAGCCGGACTTGCAGACGGAGCCACGGGACACGGCGACGTAGGGGCCCGAGGTAGCGGCGTCCACTGCCTTCCGGGACGAAGAAGGAGGAAGGGAGAGAGCGGAGTGCGCGCGCAGAGTCGCTAAGTATAGTGAAACAGGAAGACTGTAAGTGACCAGCCATTTAACTATTACCCTTAGTGTTTCGGACAGAAGAGTCAAAATTCTAAATTCAGTACAGTTAGTGTAAAAATTTAAGCAAAAGTGAACCTTATTGTAGTCAGTGAAAAAACTTAGAAAATTAGCTAGAACTAGACTTGTAAAATTTAGCGACAAAAGTGGTTTAGACGGGGAACCTACGCCCGATTTCCGGCAGAGTCTAAAAGTTCAAACACTTGTAAAATTTTGAAATTAATTTTGGGACTTAGAAAAATTTGGATTCCGGGACATGGAATATTTTCGAAAAATTTGGACTTAAGTTTTGTGATTTGGTTACGATTACGAGATGGCTGTTAAAATGGAAGTTATAATTAAAATGCAAATGGAAGATTGTAACCAAATTACCAAGGACTTTGGAAATTATAAAAAGTCACCGAGAGAACGAATTACCAAACCTTAGGTCGAGATCAGACTCCAAAGATTGGAAGAACTGTGGAAAAAGTTCTGTGGAGGTCATGATCGTCTTTTAGAAGAATATTCAGAGGTGTACGACTCGAGTATTTACGCGGAAAATGAGGTTTTTGATATGACAAGTGAAATTTATATGGACTATAAATAAGAATTAATGACAGCTGTAGAGATATTTAGATATGAGTTTATGACAAAAGATTCAAAAGAGGAATGTTACTAGTTCAAAGCATGCTGGGGTCAAACTTCCTAAGATTGTTTTTCCAAATTTCTCGGGGAACTATTCAGAATGGGTAACATTTAAGGATTTGTTTGAATCGCTGATTCATAATAATGATTCAATGAAGGATGTTGAAAAACTGCACTACTTAAAGGGATATCTGACTGGTGAAGCTGAATTGTTACTTCGTCAGATACCAATTTCAAATGTAAATTATATTAAATGTTGGGAGCTTCTAAAGCAACGATATGACAACAAAAGATTCAT
Organism: Archips crataeganus; assembly: GCA_947859365.1. Lineage (NCBI taxonomy): Eukaryota > Metazoa > Arthropoda > Insecta > Lepidoptera > Tortricidae > Archips > Archips crataeganus. Next base: position 987,298 of record OX402064.1, read on the forward strand.
TTGTAATACGATTTTAAAGCGACTTTTAAGTCAGAAAAATGCCACTGTGGAATCTTCTACATTTTTAAAGGAGCTGATTGATACTAGCTCTGATTGTTTAAGCGCTCTAAGAAACATCGGTATAGACGTGAGCACATGGGATACCATTATTGTTCATTTGCTCACTCTTAAGCTAGATCAAGAAACTCGCAAGCAGTGGGAGTTGAGTGCAATCGGAGATATGGATAGTAATAAATTTTCAACTTTTCAAGAATTTAAGGATTTTATAACCAAACGTTATCGAGCATTAGAGTTTGTGGAGACTAAGAAACCAGCAATTATTAATCAGAACCCTCGCGTATTGCATGTCATCCATGGCACTCTATGTCCTTGTTGTGCAGAGGTACACAAAATTGTATTTTGTAAGAAATTTGCTACTTTCAGTGTAAGCGCTCGCCGCAGTTTTGTTCAGGAGAAAGGGTTATGTTTTAATTGTTTAGGGGCTAAGCATTCGGCCAGGTTCTGCCAGAACTCTACAACATGCAGGATCCGCAAACGCCGCCACCATACTTTACTACATCCTAAGGTTAATACGCAAGCAGCTACAATAGACAAAGTTAGGATGACCAGTGAGAGTGAAAAAGACACTGACCAGATTGTTAACTGTTTTGCAATGGGAACGGGGTAAGTTGTGTTACCAACTGCGATAGTTAAGGCAAAATCTAAGAACGGGGAGTACATAGCAGTTCCAGCGTTATTAGATCAGGGATCGCAGACCTCTTTCATAACAGAGGCTGCCACGCAATATCTAGGCTTAGAAAAGAAACCAATCAATGAAAACATTTCGGGTCTTGGTAGGGAAAATAACCTAAAATCAAGGGCTATGGTTGCACTAAACCGGCTGTCCGCGGTATATCCGGAGATAAAAATCTCTGTGAAGGCTTACGTGTTGGAAACGATCACGGCATCACTTCCAGCAACAGTGGTAGATCTAAACGGCTTAGATACAAAGGATTTGAAGTTGGCAGATCCAAACTACCGCACACCTAATAAAATTGATGTTTTGTTGGGTGCTGAGGTTTTTAGTCAGGTAATTATGGATGGTGTCAAAAAAGATAATCGGGAGTCTCTTGTGGCTCAATCTACAAAATTGGGATGGGTTATTTCTGGGGTTGTCAGTTCAGAAAGAGAGGATAGATTCAGTCAGTTCAGAAATGGAAATAAGAGGCAGCGACAGGACTATAGATATAATCACGCTCAGGGAAATTTTGTAAAGCGAAATTATTTTGCTGAAAATAATGGTTTAATGTTTTGCCACGGTGGGCGGCATTTTTTAAGTTACAGATAAGGGGATTTATACAAAAATGAATTGTATTGTTATGTTTATCATCTAAAGTTATTGTTTTATACTATGGTTTTGTTTATTCTTTTAAATGTGTTTAAGCGATTTATGTCGGAATGTACCTATCCATTAGTGAGAAACAGAATAATTTGTTATTAACGCTTTAATTTTGGTTCTAATTTTAAAAGTAAGTATGTTTCGTACTAAATACAAACTGAAATATAGATGCACCGAAAAAACCCCGTGATGATTTCACGGGATGACCGTAAAAGTAATAAAAAAATGAAGTTGAAAAAATAAGTACAAAAAAAAAAAGATACTTCATAGCTAACTTGTAGTAAGTATGTGTAATTTAAAGTTTTGTGATGGTGTAAGTTTGTAACAAAGTGTATTTTAACTAGTTATGGACATATTGTCCATGGTGGGCGGAATGTCTAGCAGCAATATTACGTTTTGTTACTTATTCTATCGTGCGTTAGATGGCGCTGTACTGATAATCGGACCAGCTGAATCGCGCTGTTAAGATTTTTCCGTGACAGTATATATAGTGTGTCAAAATTAAATAAATTGTCATTCGAAGAGCAACCGTCGTATCATTCACACCTGAGGCGGCGGTTGAGGTTGAACACGCGTACTTTCTTTCTTTTTTTTTCTTGGTTCTATTTGTGAGATCCTATAATTGGCTCCTATGTTATTACATGTTTAGGGGCTGTTTCACCACTTTTTTAAAGTTCGGATTAGCTTAATCATAACCTTATTTGACAGATGAACTTAAAATTTCTGTTTCACCAGTCTTGATTAGCGCTAAGTGACGGACAAACTGTTTTTTAATTTGACCATCAGATCAGGTGGCATTTAGCATTTTTATCCGTCACATAACTTTTTAATTAGTCAGTTATTTTTTTTGTGGTCATGGTTGGAGAGCCCTTCAGCCGGTTTCAGAAAAATAAATCAAAGTATTTTTTATTTTTTAAAGAAAGAAGTCATGCTAAATTGCAAACGAGGATTCAAATATCAAGATTTGAATAAAAAAATATCGGTACGCTTTTAGTATGTAAAAATAAATCCAAAATTTCGTAATATTTTTTAATTACAGACTTTTTTTCAGAGGCACAATCGTTTGTTCTACGCAAGTTCTACGTGAACTTGTTCATCGCCATTACAAAAAAAAGTTAATCTGTCAAATGGTTTGGCGCCACTTTTCGATTCGTTTTACGTGATTTTATTTTTCTTTGTTATTGTTAACAAAGTATCGTAAATAAATACCGTTTTTGGATTAATTATAATGTTACACATTTGTTTCTGCAAAACAATAGATGTATTTTAAAATTACATAGTTTACGATTTCTTTTGCTTTAATTATTGTCACAATGCAATTGGGACAATATCAATTTTTGGTGTTTTGGACGTAATTACCGATATCCTTAGCGAAGTTAGTTCGATTCAATGCAACGAGCCTCACCCCGCGAGCACTAGATGGCGCTATTATCAAACTTACCGCTGCTATGATTTTTGGGCGTATCTATTTAATATAATTAAGTAAATACGGACAAAATCTGAGCTCTTGTCTTTCCTAAATATTTAATTAATTAAATAATGAGGAAAGCTAAATAAATTAAGTACATCGTTTTGTTGCGCAGTGTCTTCTCTGTGGCACGAACTGTCAAACCACATAACACAAATTACGGTTAGCGTTATCTCGAGGGGCGTGACTTAATTAAGCCTTTAAAACACAGTGCCGCCAAAAATTCGGCACATTTTGAATCTGAACACAGCTATCTAAAAACAGTACATCTACCATATAATAATCCTGTGGATACTCTGCCCGTTTATTGGTAAGTTCTCTCCAAAAGCAAATATCAACATTTTACCTTGTCTAATTTTATTTGTTTATTTCTAGCTTTCTATCTACAAAATTATTCTATTACTATCTCCTGTTTCTTCACCTAGCTAACTCCAACGGTCTGCATTTATTGTAAAGTATGTTTAAACTTCTTAGACCGCTAGGCAGTTTCAGTTAGTTCAAATTTAAATTTCAAAAAAAAAGAACAGTTTTCGTTTTCACTAAATCATTTTATTCTTTTGTATTACATTTAGCTTCATCTTTCTCTTTTTGTAAATTCCGTATGATTGCTCTGCCACACAGCCAGCGTTTAAATTCGGACCTATGGTCAGGGACCGTTATGGACGTTGGGCCGGTGGACAGAGCAATTGTATGGGCCCCTGCTGACATTAACCAAATTCCAGGGCAACCAAGTCGGGGTTAAACCGCCGAACGGAACTGCAGACTCCACCACTTGGCTCTACACCACCAGCACACTCTGAGCCCTGAAGCACCCTGGTCTCAGCCCTGCAAGTCAGCAGCGTCTCTGGAGATCCACCTGCAACGCCCGCAGCGCGTCCTACGGTCTCCTGAATCCAGGGCAGTGTCTGTCCGGAGAAAGCGAATCCCACTCAAGTGCTTAGAACCTACGACCCTCTAGTCTCTTGCTTGCTCACAGTTTAGCGTTCCTAATAAACGTCTGTACTTGTTGTTTATGGTTTAATTCCTCTCCGCAAGACCAATACCTATACTGTGACAAGTGGCGCCTCTTAACGTGGTCTTGAGTTGGGAAACGTTTTTTTCTGGTTTTATTCGTTGTGTTTGTGTTGGTATTTTGTGCACTTTCCTACTACTTGTGTCTCGCAGTAAGTAATATTCTTTTTATCACTTTTCTAATCACCGTGTGGTTCCGGTTAAGAATAGTGCCACCCTTTTGCACCTAGGTTTCGTAAGAGGCGAATAAAGGGCATTACGTTGCCCAGTGGTTGTCATCTTAACGGTTTTTTTTTAAATTTTAACGTTTTTTCAAATTTAACTACCTAATTTAAATTGAACTACCTACCTAATTTTTAAACTTAACTGCCAACCGTTATTCTACAACGGTAATTTCATACAAAATCGGAAGTTAATAACCAACGGTTATTTAACCTACAACCACTGCATGCTAAATTTCATCCAAATCGTTCTAAAATATAGGCAACACTACTCTACTTATTTTTTTTTAACTTCTATCTACTGCGAGGATATAATTGAGTGGGAAGGTACATACTTAGATTACTCCATGTTTGTAACGTACGGAATAGTCAAATTACTTGATATTTGCTATTGGAGACTACCCCAGTAGGCATTTTACTTAATCACCTAAAACTATACCTTAAATTTTAACGATCACTATCACAAAGTATCGTTAACACTGTTTTTTTAGTAAATTTAACTTCAGTACAGTACTACATTCTTTTTATAAGCTGTCGCTTGGCACGCGCCTTATAATTTGTTATTTTTCTAAATTTCATTATCAGCTAATTATTAACTTCAACGCGATCACTTAATCTAAATATCTAATATGTACAAAATCAAGTATTTGTCACTTCAAAAGAGTGAGCTAACTTATGAAGTCTTAATTCGTGGTTCTACACCCGCGGACTCTGTGCAAGAATTACGTAAACAAATATTAAAGCTAGCGCCATCTATGCCCGCGGGAGATATTCTGGAATCAGGCCTCGAAATTTCGGAGGATATTACCGGGGTTAGGGTTAGTTTACTTAAAGCCCAGTCTAACATTACAACACTTAGATCTACCTTCAATGAGGGATTGTATGAACGTACCGAAAATCTATTAAACCATATTTACCACCGTCTAAGGAGGATTTCACCAGAATCTGCCGAGGATTCCGTCACGTTAACTACATGTTGTAGTTTATTCCAAGACTTAGGCAAGGACTTGGCCGAAATGCGACCTAGTACGGCCGCGTTTGATAATTTAGCTAGTCACAGCGATGCGCCTTTGCAGTCGATGCAGCCTCCAACAAATATTCTGGTTACGTGCGATCGCGGAGTAACTTCTGATTTTTCAAAATTGAAATATAACGGAAAAACTTGTCCGCGCGCTTTTGTTCTCAGAGTACAAGAATTTATGCTAGCCCGTAACATTAATTCAGAAAAATTCCTTTTATTTGCAACCGAAATATTTGACGGAGAGGCACTGCATTGGTTCCGTTCCGTTAGAAGCACAATCAATGGTTGGGAAGATTTAGCGTCGCGTTTAATTAGCGTTTTTAGTCAATTAGATTATGACTACCGACTTAAGGCTGAGATCCGTGCTCGTACGCAAGGCGAGTCTGAAAATATAACTATCTACCTATCTATAATGAACGGCATGTTTTCAAGATTATCGGTGCCCTTTTCTGAGGAAGAAAAGCTGGAAATAATTCTTCATAATATACGGCCTTACTATGCTACCATTATAGCCACTGCGGGTATGATTGGAACCGTAGACGAGCTAAGGGAAAAATGCCACAATTATGAAATCGTTCACGCACGAATGTCTCAATTTAAAGAACCACCTCGTCCTAACTCTGATACTCTGGCTCCGGAATTTGCCTATAATAAACCGGTTTCTTATAACCATTCCCAGTTTAAACAGTATCCAAGTAACAACGCTAATAAGAGTTCGCATCACAATTTTAAATCTAACTATCCCGTCAGCGCTTTAAATTCACAATATAATAATAATAATAATAAACCATTCTGTCCGCGTTGTCGCACTAATACGCATTCTTTAAGACTTTGTCGCGCTCCGCGTACACTACTGTGTTTCCGTTGTGGCTTGACAGGTTACAATGCATCTAACTGTCCGCAATGTTTTAAAACTACTCAACCGCAATCAACTACAAACCCCAATTCAAAAAACTAGTAGCGGGGCGGAATACTAGCCACTTTAATAAAAATGACGACTGGCTAAAGTGGGTAGACTTCATAAGAAACTTTTTTAACTCTTATAACTTAGCTACTATTTTGCCCCCTCCTTCCTTATCGGATTCACGACCTTATGCTACTATATCTTTAGGTGGTTTAGAGGTATCTGGTCTCTTGGACTCTGGATCGGCTGTAACATTGATGGGAAGAAACTTCCATACGAATCTAATTAAATTAGGCTATCGTATGTCAAACGATGATTCTATACAGATAGTCGCGGCTGGCGGTCAACATTTGAGGAGTGTAGGTTATTTTGATCTCGACGTAACTTTTGAGCGTGTGACTCACTCAATTAGGTTTCACGTGGTTCCGGGGATCGAGACCTCACTCATTCTAGGGGTTGACTTTTGGCGCGCTTTCAAAATTTGCCCTAAATATTTATATAGTATTAGGGTAAATGAGTGTACTACTAAGCACTCAGAGGGGGTCCCAGATACTCGGAACTTACAGTCGTACACCGGGTTGAGTCAGTCACAGCGCATTCAAGCCGATAACGTCATTTCCCAATTTGATAATATTTCTTACGAGAGGAAAGGTCTCGGACGTACTACGTTAATTACACATCGTATCGATACTGGAGACGCTCAACCGATTCGTCAACGTTTTTATCGAATGTCACCTGAGAAGCTCCGTATAGTTAACGACCAGGTCGACGAAATGCTAAACCTAGATGTCATTGAGCCTTGTGAAAGCGCGTGGTCGTCTCCAGTACTCGTTGTTAATAAAAAGGATGGGAAACCTAGATTCTGTCTGGATAGCCGTAAATTAAATTCAGTAACTAAAAAGGATGCCTACAGCTTACCTTACATTTCAGAAATTTTAGATAACCTAAGGGATGCTAAGTTCTTATCTAGTATTGACTTATCAAAAGCTTTTTGGCAAATTCCTATTGATAACGCGGATAAAACTAAAACCGCATTCTTTGTGCCTTCTCGAGGTACCTTCTGTTTTAAAACAATGGCCTTCGGCCTCACTAACGCTCCAGCCTCCCAGCAGCGACTGGTTGATAGAATTTTCGGAGTTGAATTTGAGATGAAGGTCTTTTGCTATTTGGATGACATAGTCTGCGTCAGCAATTCTTTCGAAGAACACGTGACCCTACTTTTACGCGTTCTATCTAAGCTTAAAGGAGCGGGTCTCACTATTAATTACGAAAAATCACAATTCTTTAGAGACTCGTTAAAATACCTCGGTTACGTAGTAGACTCGCGCGGTTTACGCACCGATCCCGATAAAGTAAATTCTATCGTAAACTACCCTACACCAACTTCACCGAAGGACGTAAAAAGATTTCTAGGTACTGCTTCCTGGTACCGTCGTTTCGTACCAAACTTTAGTACGCTTGCTGGTCCATTGAACAAATTAACTTCGAATAAAAAGGGCGCACCGCCATTTTCTTGGACCAGCGAAGCTAATGAGTCGTTCAAAAAACTTAAACACTGCCTCGTAACAACACCGGTTCTTTCATGCCCTAATTTCGACTTGCCATTCGAAGTACACACGGACGCGAGTAACTATGGCGTCGGCGCTATGCTTTGTCAAGTCGTTAACAACGAAGAACACCCAGTGGCGTATATGAGTCGGTCATTAACAGCTTGTGAGAAGAACTACAGTGCAACGGAACGAGAAACGTTAGCCGTACTCGCGGCATTAGAACATTGGCGTTGCTACTTGGAGAACGGAAAAACATTTAAAGTCTATACTGACCATTCATCTTTAAAATGGTTCTTAACCCTTAATAACCCTACCGGCCGCCTAGCCCGTTGGGGTATTCGTTTATCGTCTTTTGATTTCGAAATATTACATCGTCGCGGAAAAGACAATGTCATTCCTGACTCGTTGTCCAGAGCCGTTCCGGTGTCTGCAATAAATATTGCTAATTCATACTTAACCTCAAAAGATAAATGGTACGTCGATCTATTTAACGGTTGCATCAATACGCCTCAAGGTTACCCTAACCTAAAAGTAGTTAACAACTCCTTGTATAGATTAACTAAGTCCAATAATAACTTAACTACGGAGTTCCTATGGAAAGAGGTCGTTCCTCAAGAATTAAGGAATCAGGTCATAAAGGAAAATCACGCAGAACCTACAGCCGGTCATCTAGGTGCCTTTAAAACCTATCACCGTGTAGCACTTAAATATTACTGGTTAGGCATGTATAAGGACATAACGAAATTTATATCTGCTTGCGATACATGCTTAGCTTACAAACATCCTACACACGCAACGTTAGGTCATATGGGCCGCCCTAAACACTGTGCTAGACCGTTCCAGGTCCTGTCCATAGACTTCGTAGGGCCGCTTCCAGTTAGCAAAAAACGAAACAGTTATTTATTGGTAGTAACCTGTTGTTTTTCTAAATATTGTTTTTTATTTCCCGTTAGGAAAGCCACAGCCTCTATAGTCGTAAAACACTTAGAAGAATCGATTTTCTTGGTGCACGGTGTACCACAAACTATTTACATGGACAATGGTTCCCAGTTTATTAGTCGCGAATTAAAAGTATTACTGGACAAATACAAGGTCCCAAACCAGTTTTTCACAGCAAAATATTCTCCACATATAAACGATTGCGAACGATATAATAAAACGGCCTTGACCTGCGTGTCGACCTTTGTGGAAAACGACCAGAGGTCTTGGGATACTAATTTACCTAAGATACAATTTGCGATGAATAACTCGGTTAACGAAACCACAGGTTATACACCAGCATTTCTAGTACACGGCAGGGAGCTCGTGACATGCGGCTCACACTATTTGGAAAACGACCTAGGCGATGAATTATTGTTCCTTCCACGCGATGTTTACGCTCAGAATGCAGGTTTCCTCACTAATATATTCGACAAAGTGCAACATTCATTATACTACGCGCACCAAAAGAATGTGCGTCGCTATAACTTACGACGTAAGCCTGCAAACTTTGAAGTAGGGGACATTGTATGGAAGCGAACCTTTTATTTAAGTGATAAATCGCAGTATTTCAGTAAAAAACTTGCACCTAAATTTATGAAATGCCGTATTTCCAAGAAAAGGTCACCGTTAATATTTGAACTACAAGATATGTCTGGCAAGGATTTAGGCGTATGGCACATAAAGGATCTGAAATTAACTCCAGGCAATAAATAGTAATAAACTTCAACATAACCTTTAAATAACGTACGAATAATTAACCTCGTTAAGAACGATTTAGCAACAATTAGTACTATTCCTAAACAGAAGACTTAATTTTCATCATAATTATAAAATGTACTTTTATTATTGTAACAACGTTGCACTCTTATTACGTTGTTGTCGTGGGCTCGGTCCATGATACCTTAAGTTAAAAAAGAGGGTGGCAGTAATTGTCGCGCTGCGCTAACTACCCTGTTTTATGTTCTCAATCGTATCGTCAAGTTTGTTTACCTTAAACAACGCTACTGCATAGCAAGGTCAACGACTTAACGTTACTTATAAATATTTTGCGCCTGCTCGTAAAATACTCTTCTGTATGATTAAATCTAGTTTTAAAATAAAAACGCATCGACTCGTTCGTGATCGTTGTGACTACCTTAGCGTCTACCTCGTCAGAGTGAGACGCACTAATTATAGTTAACTACTTAAATTTAACAAATACTAGCCGCGTGTTAGGAATAAACTATACACATGGTTCCGTGTTTAATATTATTTATCTCTAAGTTATAAAAGTTCTAGTTGCTTTGTTTACGTACACTAGTTCCTTAGGTCGACACAATTACTTCACTACCAATGCTAGTCTTAATCCAAAGCCTTTGCCGGAGCGGTCTTTACTAATTTCAACTCCTTAAAAATGCCTAATGAAAGCTATACCTAGCGTTGCGCGGCTAGGCAGCTAAACCTTGCGCGTAGTGCTGGATAATCTTATAAGGGCGGTTGGCAACCCTTGTCTAGATTGGCGGCTGTGTCTCCTAATAACTACCTCTTTACCATCTCGCCATTTTCTCGTAGCGTAGGGTCTTGCAGTGTCTTAAACGGCAGACCTGCCTGTGTTAGGTTGAATGAATAAAGTATGTTAGGAAGTATGATAGGATTGATAGGTTATTTTGAATGTGTTACGTTAGGGATTTTTCTCAGGCGGATTTTTTCGCTAAGACGAAAAAATCCTCCGCGGAGAGGGAGGTACTGTCACAATGCAATTGGGACAATATCAATTTTTGGTGTTTTGGACGTAATTACCGATATCCTTAGCGAAGTTAGTTCGATTCAATGCAACGAGCCTCACCCCGCGAGCACTAGATGGCGCTATTATCAAACTTACCGCTGCTATGATTTTTGGGCGTATCTATTTAATATAATTAAGTAAATACGGACAAAATCTGAGCTCTTGTCTTTCCTAAATATTTAATTAATTAAATAATGAGGAAAGCTAAATAAATTAAGTACATCGTTTTGTTGCGCAGTGTCTTCTCTGTGGCACGAACTGTCAAACCACATAACACAAATTACGGTTAGCGTTATCTCGAGGGGCGTGACTTAATTAAGCCTTTAAAACACAGTGCCGCCAAAAATTCGGCACATTTTGAATCTGAACACAGCTATCTAAAAACAGTACATCTACCATATAATAATCCTGTGGATACTCTGCCCGTTTATTGGTAAGTTCTCTCCAAAAGCAAATATCAACATTTTACCTTGTCTAATTTTATTTGTTTATTTCTAGCTTTCTATCTACAAAATTATTCTATTACTATCTCCTGTTTCTTCACCTAGCTAACTCCAACGGTCTGCATTTATTGTAAAGTATGTTTAAACTTCTTAGACCGCTAGGCAGTTTCAGTTAGTTCAAATTTAAATTTCAAAAAAAAAGAACAGTTTTCGTTTTCACTAAATCATTTTATTCTTTTGTATTACATTTAGCTTCATCTTTCTCTTTTTGTAAATTCCGTATGATTGCTCTGCCACACAGCCAGCGTTTAAATTCGGACCTATGGTCAGGGACCGTTATGGACGTTGGGCCGGTGGACAGAGCAATTGTATGGGCCCCTGCTGACATTAACCAAATTCCAGGGCAACCAAGTCGGGGTTAAACCGCCGAACGGAACTGCAGACTCCACCACTTGGCTCTACACCACCAGCACACTCTGAGCCCTGAAGCACCCTGGTCTCAGCCCTGCAAGTCAGCAGCGTCTCTGGAGATCCACCTGCAACGCCCGCAGCGCGTCCTACGGTCTCCTGAATCCAGGGCAGTGTCTGTCCGGAGAAAGCGAATCCCACTCAAGTGCTTAGAACCTACGACCCTCTAGTCTCTTGCTTGCTCACAGTTTAGCGTTCCTAATAAACGTCTGTACTTGTTGTTTATGGTTTAATTCCTCTCCGCAAGACCAATACCTATACTGTGAGCAACTCTTTCAACGAAAGTGTGCGAACAGGAACGCGTGGTCGTGAAATGCGACGTTGCCATTCCGACTTTTTTGTTAAACCCACGATTAGTTAAGTGGTACTTAGTTTGCACAGGACCGGAGTGGTGAAACTGAAAAAACACTAGCTGACAGATTTGTCCAGTACTTAGTTTATTCATTGGTTGCGTGACCAGCAGTTTGACAATAAGGTGGTGAAACACCCCCTTAACCTACTCTGTAATTTGTAGCTGTTGGTTCTCCGAAAATAAAATAAATAAATAAATATCGAACATCGATGTTGGGCTTTCGATTATGACATCGATGTCAACATCGATGTTTTTCTAATATCGATCATCCCTAGCACTGGGTCAGTGGGGCCGGTGACGTCACGCGCGCACCACTACCAGAGGCCGTATTGTCTAACGCTTCTGACGCTTAATAAATAAATAACTAAATAAATATCACGCGACAATTGACACCAATTGACCTAGTCCCAAAGTAAGCTAGGCAAGCTTGTGTTTTGAGTACCAGGCAACGGATAAACATACTTATATAGATAGATACATACTTAAATACATATTAAACACCCAAGACCCGAGAACAAACATTCGTATTCCATACAAATATCTGCCCCGACACGGGAATCGAACCCGGGACCCCAAGCTTCATAGTCAGGTTAGAGACCACTAGGCCATCTGGTCGTCTAAACGCTTACCTTCACAATTGACAGACAGACAGACAGACAGAAATAATGATTGTGAAGGCAAGCGTCAGAAGCGTTAGACAATAAGCCTGCTGGCCGACATTCGCGCCACCTACAGGTATGTCCAGCACTGGGCCACAGTGTGGCGGGTTTCGAGTGGGTACTATAGCTAGACTGTTCAAATGTGTCCTCGCCCGCGCGGTACAGGTGCTGGGGGGTATGACGACAAATGGGGTCGGGAGAGGCGCGGGCGGTCTAGCTAGTAATAGGCCAGGTGTGGTGAGTGAAAAACAAGGCATAAACACAGCCAATCGTTCTGAACGAGTTCATTCTTCGATTGACCGTCGTAGGATCAACGACTGCTGATAATAGTGATGATGATACTTCGGAGAGAGCCGAAACAAGCGTCCTATTTTTGGTTGTGGTGGTGGTTCTCTTGGTTGTGGGTTTTTAGTTTCGTTTGTGTTGGTTAGTTTCGATTTTTATATGGAAGGGGGCGGGAAAAACATTTTTTTTTGTCAACGCAAACCAAGCTTTTTCGCATAACTTGGCCTCACTCCTTCGCAGAGGAGCAAGATAAACTATTCCATTTGTTTTAACAAGAAACTCCGCAAAGTAACGTCTGAATGTACATAGTTTTTTTTTTCTAATTCCAGGGACCGCGTCGCCCTCGGCACGTGCACAGACGGTTCCCCTGTGAACACCCGTCTGGTGGACGCCCTAGTGGGCATGGGCTACTCGCGGCGGCTGGCGGCGCGGGCGCTTTCTACCTCCTGCAACCACGTCGCGGAGGCTGTGCGGATGATACAGGAACAGCCCGAGCTGGTAATGTCATCAACTTCAAGACTTGCAAAAGTATGGTATAGGTAACGCCATCAGAGTTGAGGTCACGCACACAATAACATCTCATGTAATGACAGCGGGATTTTGACGTTTATTTTTTTTTTTAGAAAAAAAATAGGCTTACGTTTGACCTCAATCTCGCTTGATAGAAAGCAAGTTCAACAGACCCAACAGTGAATTACAAGATTAAAAATTAAATTAAAATTATTTATTTTCAGCAAAGGTTTTGACAGGTGGTGTCGAATCCTCCTTTTAAGTAAAGCACTCGTATTAGGAGGAATTCGCTCCTTCATACAGGTTGTAACTTATGCTAAAAATAATAACTAAGACATAAGTATTTTTGAGTCACTTTCAAATGAAAATGACTCTTGATAAGTAGTTATCAAAACAAATAACTTATACAGTTTAAATACTAAGTAACAAGATTATTAAAAAAACAAAAAATTGGAAAGATTTGCTTGGTTTTTTTCCTTATTTGGTTATCTAAAATAATAAATTGGCTGAAAATTTCTTCAACCTATTTCGTTAAGAATTATTTATTTAAGAATCTAGTTCTAACAAAACAGAAAATAAAATATTTTCAAGTGTTTTATTTAAATCAGAAAAGGATATTTTTGGCTTTTTATAAAATACCGATTTTGTTCGTTGCGAATATTTCTTATCAGTTTCAAATTGTTTTATTTCAAAAATAGCTTATATGATAAAAGAAAATTTATAATATGCATAGTATGGCGTAGGTATTACCTTAAGATCATATAATTCACATTTTCATTCGCTCACTCATTTCATTCATTCACTACTTTTTTTGCAATCATTACTTTATTTAGCTGTGTGTGTAATCATTCGCCTCAACTCTCGTGGCGTTACCTATAGTGTGTGTATGTGTGTGTGTGTGTGTGTGTGTGTGTGTGTGTGTATGTGTGTGTTGTGTCCTATAAAATGGCGTTTGTTGTTGGTTCCAGTTGCATGACAGTGATATGTCTGAAGAAGAAGAAACCGAGTCGCCGAGCTCTGAAGAATCCCTCGTGGAGCCGGACAACAAGTTGGTTGGAGAGGTAATGAGATTTACTACCATAAAAAAACCGGCCAGGTGCGAGTCGGTCTTTTAAGTAAAATGTACGCAGTGCGGAATCATTTTATATTGGTAAGTCGGGACCCCCTTACAAAATTACCAGAGGTTGGAATTTTCACGGCAAAACGAAAGACTGTCGCGATCAAACTAGTTTCCGAGACACTTTTTTACCGATATCGGATAGTCATGTAACCGAAGAAAAAACGGTCCGCCATAAAAAAAGTATTTAATAAAATAAAACGTAAAGTTGGTATACATTTGATTATACACAAATGCAATTTCTTCTTCGAAATCCGCGTCAGTGCACAAAGCAGCAGATGACATTTATTTTTGGTTCGTGATAGTCATCGGAGTAGATAATCATTAACCACGACCATTTAGACACCACAGTTTAGACGAACAGATGGCCTAGTGGTTAGAGCACCTGACTATGAAGCTTGAGGTCCCGGGTTCGATTCCCGTGTCGGGGCAGATATTTGTATGAAAAATACGAATGTTTGTTCTCGGGTCTTGGGTGTTTAATATGTATTTTAGTATGTATCTATCTATATAAGTATGTTTATCCGTTGCCTAGTACCCATAACACAAGCTTTCCTAGCTTAGTACTTTGGGACTAGGTCAATTGGTGTGAATTGTCCCGTGATATTTATTTATTTATTTATTTATTAATTTATTTATTTATTTATTAATTTTCTCAACATTCTCTGGGAGTACTTAACTGTTTAGTTTATCTCACAAAGTGATTTATTTCTGAAACAGTATTTTATTTAGGACTATTATATATAAAGACTTATACACATATATACACCGTGAAATTTTAGTGGTTGTTTTCCCGAAACGAGGTGATTTAGTTTCGATTGTACAATCGATTTATAATTACTATTTTGACTAGAGTCAAAAATCCAATTGGGGATGTCTAAAAAAAATACCCATGGTTTTTATATTTTTTTTGTATAGAAAAGTCAATTATAAGAAACTAATTTCAATATTTTGTCATTTAGTTCTCTACTTTTTTCAAAATTAATTATTGAAACTATTTTAGTTGACGACGTCAGATTATAATTGAGGGCTCCCACAATGCCAAATTTCTAAATCTATCTAAATGCGTACGATAAGGCAACCCCTTTAATTATTTTTTGCGTAGTGGTACACTATACACTGTGTCACTTTACTGGCACTGTCAAAGTGCTAGATGTCAGACAGCGGGTCCAAATCAAACTCCGTAGTATAATCCACGCGTAAATTGTGAAGAATTCCTAACCACACAGAATAAAGTACGACTTGAACCGGTCACGCAATTTACACCAATGTCAAATGAAGGTCATTGCTTATTTGTTATATTATCTAATACCTTTAAACGAGCAATTTTTGTATATATATATATATAATCAGGATCTCGGAAACGGCTCCAACGATTTCGATGAAATTAGGTAAGTGAGGGTTTTCGGGGATGAAAAACTGATCTAGCTATGTTTCATTTTCAGAAAACCGCTTTTACTCGTGTTTTCCGGCTATTTTTGTTTGCATTAGAATACAAAGCTAAATTTCGCCGGCTTCGAGCAGATCATAATAGCACAGTAGAAATCGGGTGGTCGCGGATCCAGCCGACCTCGGTTCGATTCCACGTTTTTTTTAAGGATTTTAGTTTTTTTTTTAAGTTTATTTTTCATGAGAAAACGAAGTTTCTTCTTTTGTGAGAAAAAGTTACTTTTTTGTGAGAAAAAGTATTATAGGGAACGTGCAGTAACTATAGGCGGCAGCACTAATGCGACAAAAGAGACACTATGCGGACAGTAAAACAAACTTATCAAGGTAAAGCATTCAAATTGATGGCACCCTTATGACACCAGTTGGCAGCACCGTCTATGTGCACGTTCCCTATTGGGAGCAAAGAACAAGAAAAACCGGTTGTCTGTAAAGTCGGTTTACGGACGATAGTTTAACGTGGCTCACCCCCCCACCCCCTCCGGTGTTTTTGTCAAATATCTTGAAAACTGTGCATCCTACGGCAAAATCAATGAAATTTTCATCCCCCCTTGAAACCCCGAACCCCCTCCCCCGCAAATATATAATCAGGATCTCGGAAACGGCTCCAACGATTTCGATGAAATTTGGTATGTGGGGGTTTTCGGGGATGAAAAATTGATCTAGCTTGGTCTTATCTCTGGGAAAACGCTTGGTACCGAGTTTCTGCCCGAGCAGAGCTCGGTCGCCCAGGTACTTATTATAAATTCATTACGTAATATTAAAATTAAATAACTACAGCAAACGAGTTAAAAAGCATTTATCTCGAAATGGTTTTCGATTTACTATACATTGCAAAAAAATAGACATCCCCAATTGTGAAAAACGAAAGCCGAAAATGACCGCAAACCAATAGTAACGCTTCGTTGGTACCTAACCTATCGTACGATCGTACGCTACTTGTAAAATAGTAATTATAAATCGGTTGTACAGTCGATACTAAATCACCTCGTTTCTGGAAAACAACCACTAAAATTTCACGGTGTATATATAAATAATCAAATATATAAAAATCTCGTGTCACGGTGTTTGTTATCGAACTCCTTCGAAATGGCATGACCGATTTTTATGAAACTTTTTTCTCTGTACTCGGTAGGTCTGAGAATAGGTCGTAGGCTATTTTTTATACCCCTAATATAGCAAAACAACGTTTGTCGAGTCAGCTAGTAAAAAATAAAAATTTAATGCCATCTTATGGAATGCAGTAAGTTAAGTTAGGTTTGTTTTATAACAATTCCAAAGAAGATACTGTTTTAGAAATAAATCACTTTATGACTAACCTTGATTATGGAGAATAATACATTATGACTTGTTAAATTATGTGAAACTATAACCCGCTCGAAGAATCGCCAGACTGACTATGCAATAAATAATTGAAGACGTGAGTGGATGAAGGGGGTATGTCGCATTTTTTCATTTTCGGTTTTATGCCATAATTGAACGTTCTAAGTCATAATGCAACATCGAAAGCTATCAGTTCTCATGTTTTTAAACTTAACAGCTTTAAACCCAGTGTACGAAGGACCTACGTACAAGAATAAGTTACGTTCTTCGTGAATGAACGTGCTAAGGGCACATGACTCTAGAAGTGGTTAGCAGTTTGCGAGTGAATGTAACAGAAGAAAGTGTTATGTACGCACTTAGCTTCTTCATCCATGTTATGAGACAAACTTTTATTTTATCTTATTCTGACATATCCGATATCCCAAAAAAAAAGAAAATATTAGGTATCAACTGAAATTTATAAACTCTGAATGCTGGTAGGTATTTGTACGAAGAAATTCTACTAAATCAATAAATTTTGTCACAATATACACTTTCATTTATTTAACTTCTTTTCTTTGCAGAACAGCTTAAAGGAGAAAGAAGGGGTTATGTACATTTTTATATAAAAAAATGTTTTTAAAAGCATTTATTAAAAAAATCAATAGATCAGGCTATTTGGTTGATTTTTATAAAAGTAACAATACCCTATTCAATTTAAAAACAAATTTACAACGTAAAAACCTTTAACTGCAATTTTCTCGAAATAATGTTTTTGTGACATACCCCCTTCATCCACTCATGTCTTCAATTTTGAATTTGAATTTGCATTTTGACTCATGTGGCAGTGGGCAGGGCACATCGCTCGTAGAACTGATGACCGATGGGACAAAAATGTTCTCGAAGGGCGTCCACGGACCGGAAGACGAAATGTAGGTAGGCCTCCAACAAGATGGAGCGACGACCTGGTTAAGGTTGCGGGGTCACGTTGGATGCGGATGGCGCAGGGCCGATCTGTTTGGCGAACCCTGGGGGAGGCCTATGTTCAGCAGTGGACGTCTTTCGGCTGAAATGATGATGATGATGGATGATAGAGGACCGTCCCGTTGTCTATGTGTCATCAAATCTTGCAATAATCTCTGCCTACCCCTTTACTGGGAACAAGGCTTGATTGTATGTATGCGTTCCCGGCTGTGATTAAGTAAATAAATAAATAAATAAATATTAGGGGACAATCTTACACAAATCGACCTAGTCCCAAACTAAGCAAAGCTTGTACTATGGGTACTAGACGACGATAAACATACTTATATAGATAAGTAAATACTTAAATACACAGAAAACATCCATAACTCAGGAACAAATATTCGTGCTCATCACACAAATAAATGCCCTTACCGGGATTCGAACCCAGGACCTCTAGCTTCGTAGGCAGGGTCACTACCAACTAGGCTAAAGCGGTCGTTAATGAGATGGAACTCTTTAGCTGGAGGCGATGGGTTACGCGGTGGAAGAGGCCAAAGCGGCGTTGAAGCAGTCGCACAACCACATCAGCGGCGCCGTGGATCTGTTGGTTGCCGGCGTCCAACAAGGAGACGACGGTTAGTAGAACTCGAGGACGACACACCAGTAATTCATTTTCATAATTCATTCTATCAATCACTCAATTCATTTAATTGGATAAAAACCGGCCAAGTGCGAGTTGGACTCGCGCACGAAGGGTTCCGTACAATTATCTATAAAAATCACGTTTGTTGTATGGGAGCCCCCCTTTTTTTTATTTTAATTTAATGATTTTATTTTTGAAGTCAATATATAATTAAATATTCTGTGAATATTTCAAGTGTCTACCTGTTGCCGTTATCAATATCGATCAAAAACGAGCAAAAAAATCATGTTTGTTGTATGGGAGCCCCCTTAAATATTTATTTAATTCCATTTTTTAGTATTTGTTGTTATAGCGGCAACCGAAATACATCATCTGTGAAAATTTCAACTCTCCAGCTATCACGGTTCCCGAGATACAGCCTGGTGACAGACGGACGGACGGACGGACGGACGGACAGCGGAGCCTCAGTAATAAGGTTTCCGTTTTTACCCTTTGGGTACGGAACCCTAAAAACGGGAACAGAAAACACCGCCTAGGTTTAGCTGCTTAGTTTCTTTTTTGCGTTTACTGTCATTTTTTTTATGTTAGAAAGGCCAGACAAACGAATTAGTGGGTCACCTGATGTTAAATGATCACCACTGTCCATAGACAGTAGACACCCGCAGCGCTATACGCGATGCCAGTGCGTTGTCGGCCCTAAAGGAAAGGGAACAAGGGAAGGGGGTGAGGGAGGGGGAGAGGGAAGGGGTGAGGTATTGGGCCCCCGGCACTCTCACTGACCGTACGAAACGCAAGCAGGATTACTGCTGCTTCACGCCGGTGTTCTGTGAGAGGGTGGTACTGCCCCGGACGAGCCGGCCCATTCGTGATGCAGCGGCTAGCTACAACATGGCTCTACCACTACTATTAATAATGATAATAATCAATCTCTATTTATAATGATTTCAAAATTATTATACTAAACGGTACTCATCATGCAAATATTTACCTCGACGTTTCGGCCACATTCTAGCAGCCGTGAGTCACGAGAGTTTGTTCCCAGTTCTACAGATTTCTATTACATATTTCTATCTCTACAGATTTTCAATTATAAAGATTCCCAATTCACCGGTTTCAGCTTCTCAATTCACCAGATTCTCAATTCTACAGATTTACAACTCTACAGATTCTCAATTCTACGTATTTTTAATTCTACATAATTTAAATTCTACAGAATCTCAATTGACAACATTTCATATTTCTAAGACTATAATTTGATTCGTTCTCTGTATTCTGTTTGGAAAGAGAAAGACGCTGATAGTTTTAAATTTTCACTAGGATTATTAATTAATTTGTTACAATTTTTTAAAGATGTGCCTATTCTAAAAGAGCGTAACGATAGAATAGATCCATTACTTTTGTCTAGTCTCTATTAAAAAAAGTGATGACGTAAATTTGACGTTAAGGTTGTTATCAAATTTAAAATTATGACAGCTCTTTTTTCTAGTGTAAAGGGTAAAGGAAACATGTCTATTCTGTGGACGTATTTGTAAGTACATATATGTTTTTAAATTTGTTTTTTTTAAATATGGAGAAATAAATTATAATAAATATTTTTCCGTGTTCAGGAGGCGAAACTCTTTTGATTCCTGCAGTAATTTTCAGGTGTTAAAAAAATGAAAGGTTGTCAATTCTATATATTCGTAATTATACAGACTCCCAATTCAGACTCTCTCTCAATTTCCGTAAAATTGTCCCTAGGCATTTATTTATTACTAGCTTTTGCCCGCGACTCCGTCCGCGTGGAATTAGTAATTTGGGCAGCTTATTTTTTATCCAATTTGCTTTTTCATCAATTATGGCTCTCCTTAGATCCTTCCGGAAGAAGTGAAACTTCATAATAAACCAACCCGCTGCCAATCCGACCCCAAACAGCCCCCAACCCGCCCCAACCAGCTCCCAACCCGCCCCTAACCCGCCCCCAACTCGCTCTCACCCCGCCTCCAACCCGCCCCAACCCACTCCCAACCCGCCCCCAACCCGCCCCAACTCGCTCTTAACCCGCCCCCAACCCGCTCCTAAACCGCCACCAACTCACTCCCAACCCGCCCCATCCCGCTCCCAACCCGCCCCCATCCCGCCCCCAACCCGCTCCCCCACCCGCTCCCAACCCGCCCCCAACCCGCTCTCAAACCGCCCCCAACCCGCTCCCTACTCGCCCCCCCACCCGCTCCCAACCCACCCTATCTAATTGGGCTATCTGACACTGAAAGAATTTTTCAAATCGTATCAGTAGTTCCCGAGATATATAAGTTTCACTTCAAAAACCCCCAATTTGGAAACATTCTTCCGCTCCGCTCCGCTCCTATTGATTGGTGTTAGCGTGATGATATATAGCCTATAGCATTCCTCGATAAATGGGCTATCTAACACTGAAAGAATTTTTCAAATCGGAGCAGTAGTTCCTGAGATTAGCGCGTTCATAATAACAACTCTTATAAACACAGTTCGATAAATTCTTAAAATAAACGTATCTTTCTTATTTGTGAACCGATTCAAATGAAACAAACACTAATAATCCAAGAAAATACCAACATATCTGTGAAAACCGCATACTTCTAGGTTAAGCCGTTTCTGAGATTAGCGCGCACAAACGCACAAACGCACAGACAAACAGACAATAATTCTAAAAATCATTGTTTTGGGTTCTATTGCGCTAATAAATAGCCCTAGTGTCAGTTTTTCTCAAATATCTTCAATGTACAGACACCGACTTGTTACAGATTTATTATATGTATAGATTTGTTCGTTTTAAAAAAAAATATCCTTTTACAGCAACTGAAAATCTGTACAGTTAGGAATCTGTGGAATTGCGATACAGTAGTTATGAGACACAGTAGAATTAGAAATCTGTATAATTGTTTATCTGCAGAATTGGGAATCCGTACATATGAGAATCTGTAGAACTGGCAATCAGTAAACATGAGAATCTGTAGAATTGGGAATCTGTAGATATGAGAATCTGTAAACATGAGAATCTGTAGAACTGGGAATCTGTTAACATGTGCCTAAAGGGTCACGAGTTAACTGAAGTGTTAAGTGTAGTGAAGTGTTGGCTGCTGCAATGTGGCCGAAACGTTGAGGTAAATATTAGTTGCGTGATAAGTCCCGTTTAGTATTATAATTATGAATGAAAATCACGAAAGTTACAATTGGGAATGTCTAAAAAAAATTAACAGTGGTTTTTATATTTTTTTTGTATAGAAAAGTCAATTATAAGAAACTAATATCAATATTTTGTCATTTAGTTCACTACTTTTTTCAAAATTAATTATTGAAACTATTTTGGCTGATGACGTCAGATTATAATTGAGGGCTCCCACACTGCCAAATTTCTAAATCTATCTGAATGCGTACGATAAGGCGACCCCTTTTAATTTTTTTTTGCGTAGTGGTACACTGTAACTAGTGTCACTTTACTGGCGCTGTCAAAGTGTTAGATGTCAGACAGCGGGTCCAAATCAAACTCCGTAGTATAATCCACGCGTAAATTGTGAGTAATTCTAACCACACATAATAAAGTACGACTTGGACCGGTCACGCAATTTACACCAATGTCAAATGAAGGTCATTGCTTATTTATTATGTAATAAATTCATTACATAACATTAAAATTAAATAACTACAGAAAACGAGTTTAAAAGCGTTTATCTCGAAATGGTTTTCGATTTACTATACATTGCAAAAAAATAGACATCCCCAATTGAAATTCACCATGAGTTTTACGGTGAAGGAAAACATAGTGAGGCAACCTGTGCTCATACCTTTTACAATAGGGATGTTGACACCATTAAAAAATAATTCGAAGACACGACTCCATTAAAAAAACGCTTTATTTTAGCCCTAAAACCCAGATTAATTTTCGATTAACTGCAAAATTAGATTTTTTGTTGCTTCAAAACAAATAAATAGTTAGTTAATTGAGTATGCGAACAAGTGACGTCATATGTTGCTATTGCCATTCAAACTCTATGGGAGAATTGTGTTTTGACAGCTCATAAAAAGTTCGTCAGTTGATTGGTGGTGTCAACATCCCTATTCAGCAGTGTATGTTGAAGTTCTCGATTCGCAATGGGTCCGCGTGGGAACTACGACCCAACCCCTCCCATTCTAAAGAAGGCCGCCCTGCAATGGGATTTATAAAAGCTGGGATGATAGATGAGATGACATGTCAAATGTAATTTCGCGCATAAGTTTCGAATAACAAGGTGCGAGCCCGGACTCGAACCCGCGACCCTCTGCTTGAGACGCTATAGGTCGCTAAAATAAAAAAAAATAAAAAAAATAAAAAAATATTTCAGGCAGAACCCACCTAAGTCCACGCTAAGCCACCACGGAATCCTTAATGTTAATGTTATAATAATTATCTTTTCTCAAACATCCAAGGAAATGTGGTCCTTATAGTCGTGACAATAGAACACGAAGTATGCCATTGTATAGCAGTTGAGGAAGATTCGTTCTAATTTCAAATTAGACGACAATAATGGAATTTCATACAAACATTGCTGGCCAAGGCCAGCAAAGAGATTGTCTTTTGTTTTAGTGGGTCGTATTTTCTTTTATTGACTATCAATGACATACTGCCAATTAAGAAAAAAATAGTTTGTGAATTTACTTTTTAATATCTTACTTGGCTAGATTTAATCAGGTATTCAATAAAATAAATAAGGATTGGCGTTTATTGTTAACAATTTATTATTAATAAGGTCGTAATTTTTGAACAAATATAAATCATCTCAAGATTTTGCGTCAAAAACATTAACTGGAACAGCTTACAAATAAATTGCTGGAAAATAAATATTTTGGCAGGAATCAAAAAAAAAACAATTTGAATTAAATATGAATATATAAGTTGAACATTCGTGTCATTTCCTTGGATTTATTTGAGAAAAGCACTATACAAGCCTTGGCCACGAACAGGGATTGCCGGCCTCGTATCTCTAGATGGCCTCGTTCACACTCGGCCATCTATTACTACTCGGCCGGCAATCCCCTATTTCGCGGCCGCTGCAGTAATGTACTATTATTTCAGCCATAGATGCAGCAAATCCTTCCACGAGCACCGACTCGCCCAAAAAGAAAGACAAGAAGCGTTTGAAAGAAAAAAAGTAAGTTACTATAGCTAAACCGTTTAAATGTGTCCTCGACCGGGGGTACAGAGGCGCGGGGGTCTATCACACAAATACCTGCCCCGACCGGGAATCGAGCCCGGGACCCGCTTCGTAGTCCGATTCTCTAACCAGTCCACTATGCCATCCGATGATTAATAACGACCGCTTTAGCCTAGTTGGTATAGGTAACGCCATCAGAGTTGAGGCGAATGATTACACACACAGCTACATAAACTACTGATTGCAAAAAAAGTAGCGAATGAATGAAATGAATGAGTGAATGAAAATGTGAATTATTATGATCTTAAGGTGAAATACCTACGCTACTATACATATTATAATTTTTCTTTTATCATATAACCTATTTTTGAAATAAAACAATTTGAAACTGATAAGAAATATTCGCAACAAAAAGATCGGTATTTTATAAAAAGCGAAAAATATGCTTGTCTGATTAAATAAAATAGATCAAAATATTTTATTTTCTGTTTAGACTAAATGTATTTTCTTAAACAATTCTTAACGAAATAGATTGAAGAAATTTTTAGTTAATTTTGTAATTCACTGTTGAGTCTTGATCTTGCTGTCGGTACGCATAAACGTCAAAATCCCGCTGTCATTACATGAAATGTGGTTGTGTGCGTGGCCTCAACTCTGGTGGCGTTACCTATAGTGACCCTGCCTACGAAGCAAGAGGTCCTGGGTTAAGAAAGAAAGAAAGAAAGAATAGTACATTACTGCAGCGGCCGCGAAATAGGGGATTGCCGGCCGAGTAGTTATAGATGGCCGAGTGTTAACGAATGGTAAGGGCATTTCGCCGGATGACAAGCAAAACTCACTAAAATTTCTGTCACTGCTCTTCAAAAAGTCGTATCTAGTTAGTAATTTCATACTGAGATACGAGCTTTGTTTTAAGTAGGTATTTGGTACTTAGTGACTTTTGCTTGTCACCCGACGATTTATTTGTGTGATGAGCACGAATACTTGTTCCTGAGTTATGGGTGTTTTGTATGTATTTAAGTATTTATTTATCTATATAAGTATGTTTATCGTCGTCTAGTACCCATAGTACAAGCTTTGCTTAGTTTGGGACTAGGTCGATTTGTGTAAGATTGTCCCCTAATATTTATTTATTTATTTTATTTATTAATTGTCATGTCACTTACACGACATGTTGGTAGGATAGGATGTTTAGACTTATCAACTGGTTTTGCTTACCAGGAAGCATGCGCGCGAGCAAGCCCTAAGCCGACTCACGACAGCCATCCACACAGAAGAGGACGACCATTTGGACACCTCGCTGGTCGACGAAGAGGAATTCCTCGTGCAGTACAAATCCCTGCTGTAAACTGGTAGTATGACATACTGTGTAGTAACTTAATTCATCTCCCACTACATGTCCCAGTGGTGGGCAAATGGGTCCACTCAGAGCTTGGGCTATAGTTCCCACGCGAGCCCAGAGCGGATTGGAAACTTCGGGCGTGTCCACTAAGATCCATTGATCTATGTATAGGATCCACTCAAATTCATAGCAACAATGGATCCTAGTGGGCATGCCGGAAACTTCGCATTTTGAATTGCTTCACAGCGAATCGCTTCATTTGTTATAATTTAATTTGCTATATTTGCCATAAAATTTATAAAACTGTACTGTATAGGTAACGCCACGAGAGTTGAGGCGAATCATTACACACACAGCTACATAAAGTACTGATTGCAAAAAAGGTAGTGAATGAATGAAATGAGTGAGTGAATGAAAATGTAAGTTATATGATCTTATGATGAAATACTTACTTTATACTATGCATATTATAATTTTTATTTTTTCATATAACCTATTTTTGAAATAAAACAATTTGAAACTGATAAGAAATATTCGCAACAAAAAATCGGTATTTTATAAATAGCGAAAAATATGCTTAAGTATCTGATTTATATATAAAATAGATCAAAATATTTTATTTTCTGTTTTGTTTGAGCTAGATGTATTTTCTTAAATTATTCTTAACGAAATGGGTTGAAGAAATTTTTAGTCAAACTTGTAATTCTATGTTGAGTCTGTTGAACTTGCTATCGGTACGAATAAATGTCAAAATCCCGCTGTCATTACATGACGTGTTGTTGTGTGCGTGGCCTCAACTCTGATGGCGTTACCTATTGTAACATTTGTAACCGTGTAGTAGATTAGTTTAGGTGCTGAATAACAATTCTGAAAAAATGCTATTTCAGACATAAATTACTTTTTGTTATAACAAATGAAAATTATGGGAAAACTATTTATGGCATATGAAATTCGGATTAACGATAGAGAACCGATTATTATTATATTTTACTTTTACAATGTTTTGAAAGATATCATAGTACATTAACGGGTACGGTGGATGTACAGTCAACTAATAATATAAATAAGCGATCACTGTTGTACCTTGTCGCTTTCGGTCGTTACATAATTTCGTATGACTTTTCAAACATGACGTTAAAGTGACGAGGTACAAAATTGATCACTTATTTATGACGTTGACCCTACGTCCCAGAATATACGGTTTGGAATTTTCGGCATCTCCACTAGGATCCATTGTTGCTATGAAGTCGGGTATTAGCCAAACCGTTTAATGGCCGGCGCCCACTGACGACATGGCACGGCGTGGCATTTTATTACTATCAAGTTATTTTGAATCTTATTTCAATGAGTTTAGAATTCATGTTACTTTATTTCGATACCACGATGCCGCGACGTCCTGAGGGCCGATGCCACGCATAACCAATAAAGTAACATGAATTCTAAACTCATTGAAATAAGATTCAAAATAACTTGATAGTATGTATGTATGTATGTATGTAAAACTCTTTATTGTACGTAAAACATGAAAATTAACAGTTAACAAGAGAAACAGATGTACAAAGGCGAACTTATCCCTTAAAGGGATCTCTTCCAGTTAACCTTTGAACGATTGACAGGACACCAGAGACAAGAGTAGGCATACAATGCAGAGTAAAAAGAGTCGAAATCAAAAGTAAACCCAAACCAATAAACTTAACATAATCAATACATAAACACACAAAGAATACACGCAAGTACGCACTAATATAATATATCATGAATACAGAAGACTAATACATATCATATCAACATAAATAGACTAACTACATAAAAATTACATAAATACATTAATATACGCATATACACTAAACAGAGAATACAATAGAGGTTGTCTCTATTTAAGAGGAACTGTCAAACCAGTACGCCCCCAAGCGACTCCGGAAGATGGCTACCGACTGCGACTGCCTGATTTCACTCGGCAACCGATTCCACAGACTAACAGCGTGCACGGAGAAGGATTTGGAATAGGATTTGGATTTAGTTACAGGAAAAGCTAACGAAAGATTATTACTTGACCGCAACCGGTTCCCAGATCCAGCAGCCAAGTAATTAAATCTTTCGAAAAGGTAGGAAGGGGACTGTGGTTTAAAAAGGACATTAAAAAGCAACGACAGGATGTGAACATTACGGCGCAGACGAATTGGGAGCCACTTCAGCTGAGCGCGAAAACAGGACACGTGGTCGTATTTCCGGAGACCGAATATAAAGCGATAGTAATAAAATGCCACGCCGTGCCATGCCGTCAGTGGGCGCCGGCCCTAAATGAGTCCTCGCCCGAGCGGTACAGGGGCTGGGGGGTATGACGACAAAGGGGGACGGGAGAGGCGCGGGCGGCGAGCGCGCCTCCTGTGCCTGCCTCCCGCATCCCTCGGCCCCCTCTGTCGTCTACCCCCGCGCCTCTGTGTACCGTATGGAGCCTAGTGGACATACCCGTAATTTTCGACTTAATAATGCACGTCCTGATAAACTAGTGTACTGCGCACGAATTTTTAGGGCGTGCTTTATTTGGTCATACATTCTGGACTGACATTAAACTACAAGTTAAGTATGAAGTATCTTTTTCTATTTATTTTTTTATTTTCTTCAACTTCATTTTTTTTTTATTACTTTTACGGTCATCCCGTGAAACCATATATTTCAAACTAAATACAAACTGAAATATAGATGCACAGAAAAAACCCCAGAAAAAAGACCAATGCTGGGAATCGAACCCAGGTCCTCAGCGTTCCGTGCTGCGTGCTTACCCCTACACCACCACTGGTCTAGAAGTTAGCGACGAATCTTTCCCATACATCGTACACTTCAGTCTGTTATAATCACATTTAGGCAGTGATAAAGCGCATCTATGTTATGCCCTCTACTGAGAGACTTCAACACTCCTTCGGAGCTACCCAGCGTTCCCAGCATTGGTCTTTTTTCTGGGGTTTTTTCTGTGCATCTATATTTCAGTTTGTATTTAGTTTGAAATATATGGTTTCACGGGATGACCGTAAAAGTAATAAAAAAAAAAAAAAAAAATGAAGTTGAAGAAAATAAAAAATAAATAGAAAAAGATACTTCATACTTAACTTGTAGTGTACTGCGCACGAATTTTTAGGGCGTGCTTTATTTGGTCATACATTCTGGACTGACATTAAACTTTTGTGTAAGATAATAAAGGTTTAAGTCTTATTTTCGAATGACTATAAATAAAGATATGTATTTTTAAAACGCATTTATGAATTGTATTGTTAACGGAGTTAACTAAGTACGATCGACGTCAACACATTTTCTATTTATTAGTTTTAAGTATCCTGTTGTTTGGGACGTCGATTGCCATACTAAAATAAGTAAAGATATATTAGATATCCTTCCATGTTTGTCCATGATTCATGAAATAAATACGAATAACTTGAAATAAATGTTTTATTCAAAAATTAAATATTTGGCACTCCCGAATCAACAGCGCATCAATTGAAAATATTACACCACTAGCTTTTGCCCGCGGCTATGTCTGCGCAGAATTCAAATTTGTGGTAAAGCTTCTTCGAAACTGTTTTTACTGTTATAATCATGATCAGTCACCCACATGTATGTCAAATTTGAAGAGTCTATTAAGGCGCCATTCATTTATTACGTAAGATGGTTAAGGGGGAGGGGGATCGACAATTTCTTATTTTTTCTTTTCGTTTTTGCTTGATATTTCTTACGTAAGATCACAAAAATGCGCAGTTACGTAAAAACCTTGATTATATTACCAAAAATTTTAAATTATTACTAGGTACTTAGTTTAACAGTTGGTAGCATAGCATACGGTTGTGGTAACTCTGAAGATGAGCTCTGGTTGAGTTCGAAACGCGTCAGTGTAGCTTGGTGGTGGTGATGGTTGGGTTTATGTGATTTGTGTGTGTTCGTACAGTGTGGAGGTGGAGGAACTGCATGAACGCACATTTCTTGCATAAACGTAACTATTGTAAGGTCGCGGGTGAGCAAAGTAATTGTTTTAGTTCATTAATATGGACATCCGCAAAGTAACGCCTGATTCAATAACTTATTTTACAAAAAACGTTCCTGAAAAAATAGTTTCTTTGAAAAATAAAAATTAAAACAAATCAAACATGTATTCATTAGTTTCGTTTAGATTCGTAATAAATATCAAACAGGCGGGGGAGGGGATCGGCCAATTCTTATTTTTTCTTACAAACGAGGGGGGGTCATAAACTGGCAAAAATCGTCTTACGTAATAAATGAACGGCGGCCCCTAAGTAATCGTAGTTAGAGAGATAGGTTAGTTCCGAAGGAGTGTTAAAATCTCTCGATGAGGGTGTAACATAGATGTGCGCTTGTCACTGCATAAGGTGATGATTTAGCAGATTGAAATGTATGATGTATAGGAAAGATTCGTGTCAAATCTCTAGACCAGTGGTGGTGTAGGGGTATGGCACGCGGCACGGAATGCTGAGGACCTGGGTTCGATTCCCAGCATTGGTCTTTTTTCTGGGGTTTTTTCTGTGCATCTATATTTCAGTTTGTATTTAGTACGAAATATATGATTTCACGGGATGACCGTAAAAGTAATAAAAAAAAATGAAGTTGAAAAAATAAGTACAAAAAAAGATACTTCATAGCTAACTTGTTTAGAGAGATAGGGTAAGAAGTATTATCATTATGAATTTCGTTTACCTATCCCATGGGAATTTCAATGAATCCGTCTTTATTCCTTGCCTACATAATAGAGGCAATCTAAGCCAATATTTCAGCCTTCCACGGCTAAGGATCTGGGCTGCGCGTTGATGAGTAAATCAGTCGGGACTTTTCTTTTTGTGTGTAAACCTATAAATTTTAATTTGAAACTTGTTTGAAATTTGGCTAAATTAAAATTGTACCCACATTATTTTGACTTGAAACGCTGTCGATCTGGGAATGCGATTTGTTTAACCTAATTGTCATAACATCGTTGTTACATTATGTAGCTTATGTACAATAATAATACATATTTTGATCAACCTATTGACTGTCATAAAACGGGTTGGGTCCTGAAGGCCTTACTTGCATTTAGCCTTGGCGAGCAGAGCGCCTTAGTTGTATATTTGTCCGCGTTGCAAAATGTCTTGGTCTGTAAAACGCCCTCATTGCTATAAGGCATAGTAGACTGACTGACCTGGCTGTAAAACGACTTAATGTCATAATGTTTCAATAGGTAAATGGTCTGGATAACCTTCATTACCAATATAATACAATCAAGACCTTATACAATATTGAGTCATTCTGCCTACTTGTGCATTTCCCGTCCTAGACGTTTTGCTAAGAAAGTCTTCCTGAAATTTAGACAATTTTGTAATCATGGCATTAGATAAACAAGTCCTTTTGTATACTTAGTCAGTGTACTACTGAGACGTTTTGAATGGCAAGGCTAAATGCAAGTAAGGCCTTCAGGACCCAACCCCATAAAACAAACGAAGTTCTCTGTGACGTTCTCTGTACACCACGGAACAAACTGTCTGGCGGTCAAGAGGTTAAAATAGGTCAATCCGACATAATAAATAATTCAAACTTAAAATTTTGAACTTGGGAGCCTTTGCCTTTAAATAAATAAATAAATAAATATCACGGGACAATTCCCACCAATTGACCTAGTCCCAAAGTAAGCTAAGTAAAGCTTGTGTTATGGGTGCTAGGCAACGGATAAACATACTTATATAGATAGATACATACTTATATACATATTAAACACCCAAGACCCGAGAACAAACATTCGTATTTTTCATACAAATATCTGCCCCGACACGGGAATCGAACCCGGGACCTCAAGCTTCGTAGTCAGGTTCTCTAACCAATAGGCCATCTGGTCGTCTAAACCTGGTCGCTGGTCGCCTTTACTGGGTAACAATAAATTCAAAGAACACGACATCCCCTTTAACATATTCAAACTTGTCCAAGCTTGTATGCGGTATAAAGACGTACTGCCGCTTCAGTTGGGTCACAGATTTGTCCAATGTTTCCGTGGAGCGGGTCTTCTCGTCCATAGGATCGTAGTCGTGACGCTTCGACGAGGACTTGCGACGAACTTGAAGGGATTTCACGATGTCCATGGCCTAGAATAATGCATGTAAATTGGCATTAGAACGTATATTTCATACTAAATACAAACTGAAATATAGATAGATGCACAGAAAAAAAACCCCAGAAAAAAGACCAATGCTGGGAATCGAACCCAGGTCCTCAGCATTCCGTGCTGTGTGCCATACCCCTTCACCACCACTGGTCTAGAGATTAGACACGAATCTTTCCCCTACATCGTACATTTCAGTCTGTTAAATCATCACCTTATGCAGTGTCCAGACCTGGGTTCGATTCCCAGCATTGGTCTTTTTCTGGGTTTTTTCTGTGCATCTATATTTCAGTTTGTATTTAGTATGAAATATATGGTTTCATTCACGGGTGACCGTAAAAGTAATAAAAATTAAGTTGAAAAAATAAATACAAAAGAATACTTCATAGCTAACTTGGCATTAGAACGTTATAGAAAACTTCATCCTCTAGCCGAGAGTGAACGAGATGGTACGATATGAACTTCGATTTTCGAATTTTATCGTAGTCTCTTTACTGCGATTTTCACTTTTGCGATGCTACCAAATCTTATGCATAACGTACGATTGTGGTACCTACCCTGAAGATGAACTCTGGTTGAGTTCGAAACGAGTCAGTGTAGTTTGGTGGTAGTGATAGTTGGGTTTGTGTGTGTTCGTACGGTGTGGAGATGGAGGAACTGCATGAACACGCATTTTCTTTTATAAACGTAACTATCGTAAGGTCGCGGGTGAGCAAAGTAATTGTTTCAGTTCATTAATATGGACCTCCGCAAAGTAACGCCTGATTCAATAAATCTAGTGACTTTTGGGATTACGTTATTGACAAAAGTAAAAAAATATTTAGTGCTTCATAAAGCTTAGTGACTTTTTTTGTAGTTTTCCATACATTTATTGAAAAATGAGGTTAGTTTCCCGCAAACTACTTAGTGACTTTTTGCAAATTTTCTAGTGACTTCCGAGTAAATATACCTCTATTATGGTGGCAACACGGTTACCTATCAAAATTTAGAAATATTTTTTACCGAATATTAAAATCCCGAATGCTTCATTTATCCGAATGCATTTTTTTATGAAACTGTAAATATTTCAGGATTTTTTATAAAACGACCCTAACCTAACCTAAAGGGTTCTACACGATGGTCCTGAAATAAATCCTGAAATATTTACAGTTTCAGAAAAAAATGCTTTCGAACAAATGAAGTTTTCCGGATTCTAAGCCTTCGGAAATAAAATTTTCTAAACATCGTTAGGTTCCCTGGCAACACAGTAGGTAGGTAGGGTAGTCGGTACCTGGCTCCGGTTGTTGGGCTGGTCTCTCAGCACGATGTTGACGGGGACGTCGCACGGCCACTCCAGCAGCGCGTCGTACGGGCCCCCCACCAGGCGGATGGTGCACGTTATGTGCCGCCCCTTCCATTTGCCGATGCCGTTCAAGTTCAGTTCCGCCTGACAAACGGATGTTAGGCCAAATGAAAATGTTAAAATTTACACAAAGCGTATTTTAAATAATAGCTAGGCGATAAGTGCCATTTGCGCTATAAAAAAGTTACAATAAAGAAGGATACTTAACTTTAAACATGAAACTACCGTGAGACTCACTCATAGTGAAAATAAACGGATCACTCGCGTCTTAAAACATGTCGAGTTAAACTCGTTTTAAGACGTGACTGATCCGTTTATTTTCTCTATAAAGAAGGATAATAATTGAGTTATCGCATTTTAAAGATTCGGCCATACCGCTGCTTAAAATACAGAAACGTTACGGAATCGCAGTGACGTGCCGCAAACGTCAGAATTTACCGCATGCTCTCCATAGTAAAGTTACCTATGACGTTTACGGTGCGTCACTGCGATTCTGCAACGTCACCGTTTTTTAAGCGGCGGTTTCTCGCACCTTAACTATACTTACCTACTTTCTGTGAAATTATATTTTTTCAAAGTTTTGGCCACGCTTTGGCAGTTCACTAGCACATCGGAAAAGCATGGATCATTGAGTTTATCGATATAAGGAACCCGCTACCTATCATTCAATTTTGCCCCCTAAATTCGGATGTCTGCCGATCACTATTGATTTTGCATGTTTCCATTCTGCTTTTGTGAAATCAAGCACAACTTTTTCTTTTCGACACCAACGACGATGGGGATATAATATCCCCATCGCAGGTTCTACGC
Organism: Archips crataeganus; assembly: GCA_947859365.1. Taxonomy (NCBI): domain Eukaryota; kingdom Metazoa; phylum Arthropoda; class Insecta; order Lepidoptera; family Tortricidae; genus Archips; species Archips crataeganus. The sequence continues at coordinate 1,020,562 of OX402064.1, forward strand.
CAATGACTGATATATCAGTCATGGCGTGCAGAGCGATATCTACCTACATGCATTTCTCTAGGTTTCAATTCAACTTCGCGTTTGACATTCCAATGTCATGGCGTATGAGTGACAGCTGTTATATTTGATAGAGCGTTGAAAAGGTTAAAAAATACGATGAGCGAGGTACCTTGAGTGTGTAGCCATATTTGCTGGTCCGGAACAGTGGGCTGGTGAGCACAGCGTCACTATCCTTAGCCTCCTTCATCCGCGCCGTGAAGTTGTCAATGCGCCAGATTAGGTGTCCTGAACAACCAAAGAACTATATGGATGGATGAATGAATAAACGCCTCAGCATTATGCTGAGCCAGTGTCCGATTTGCAACCGCAATGACACATTCTATCTTTAGCTTTAGTATTGCCTTTTTTTTGTTTTGTAAAATATTGTGTCTTGTAATGTTGTAAATAAATGTATTTTCTTTCTTTCTTTCTTTCTAAATATCACGGGACAATTCACACCAATTGACTAGTCCCAAAGTAAGCTAGGCAAAGCTTGTGTTATGGGTACTAGGCAACGGATAAACATACTACTCAATAGATACATACTTAAATACATATTAAACACCCAAGACCAGAGAACAAACATTCGTATTTTTCATACAAATATCTGCCCCGACACGGGAATCGAACCCGGGACCTCAAGCTTCATAGTCAGGTTCTCTAACCACTAGCCCATCTGGTCGTCAACTACTGGATGGATGAATGAATTATTACTGAACACTTTTGTCATTGGGGTTTTGTCAACTATGCTCGAAGTTTCTCTGAAACGTCGAATTCGTAACGAAGTGATCCGACAGAGAACCAAAGCTATCGAGATAGCCCACCGCATTCGCACGCTGTTTTGGCAATGGGCCGGTCATATAACCCGAAGAACCGATAACCGTTGGGGTGAGTTCTTGAGTGGAGACCACGGATCGACAAACGTAGCGCAGGACGTCCTCAGACTCGGTGGAGCGATGATCTTCGCAAGGCGGCTGGCAAGAGCTGGATGAGAGTGGCCGAGGATCGTGCTCAGTGGCGTGCCATGGAAGAGGCCTATGTCCAGCAGTGGACGAGCATAGGCTGATCATCCATATTTTTTTCGGGAGTGTTGGTCGGTAGCCTCGTGGCGCAGTTAGTAGCACACTTGACGTATACGCAGGAGTTGGGGGTTCGAATCCTGTCCACTGAAAATCTAAGATTCCGTTGAACAACCGTACCTACTGCTGCTGATAAAAATCAAAATAAAAGATAAAGCGATCACATCACGATAAGAAACTGAATCGCGTACCTACCAGAGTGGAACCTCTTCACATTAAATTTCCCGTTCTTCGACAGATGTAGGGAATGTCAACATGACATTGGCAACAAAAAGGTTTTTGGGGGTAGCTGCAATAGAGAGATTTCTCTTCAGGCGGATGTTATGCCTGGGGATCGAAGTCCAATGGATGAAAGTTGGAAGTTGTATTAATACAGCTGAGTTGAGAAACTTCGATAGTGCGATGCAGGATGTAGTAATTAGATTCTCATGTGATGACAAGATGGCGCTAGTAGTCCATTCTGGTACGCAATTCATAGTCGCATAATGGTCCCGTTCGCAAATCGTCCTGTTGGCTATTCGTCCCGTTAGCAAGTCGTCCCGAAAACGCAACACGATTTTAACCCATTGTTCACAGTTGTCCGACACGAATCGTGTCGGACTAATGTAACATACTAATGGGACACGAATCGTGTCGGACAAATGTGAACAGCTTCATATAAAATGTTCTGCCACTGGAACGCCCGATTAAAAAACGGAACGACACACGACATAGTGGGAACGGGCGGTTACAGTCAACCAATTTGATTCCTAGGCCACTATAGAACCATGTCAAAATTAATCAATTTGTTTATCTCATGGACTTACTACCTAACCAGGACTGAGTACTAACTTTTATTAGTCAATCAAAAGTGACCCATATTACGGCCTCACTTTTTTGTCGCAGTACTCAGTCCTGGTTAGGTATTAAGTCTATGGTTTATCTTCTACGACAGTGATTATTGGGTGATGTATGTCATGATGACAAACTCGATCTTTGCGAACGTGTGTCAACGTGTCAACAATATTGAATAGGAAAGGAGTTTGCTTGTGTATTAAGTAATAACTTGAATTGTCACTGGCCGTCTGTCAAAACTTCTTTTTCCTCTCATGTCATAGAGCGATAACCTTTCTAAACTCTTTACGTTTATTGCAAATTGTGTTCGGAAAGTTGGTAATGCTGTGACTCGCACTGACGTGTAATTGTCTAGTAGTTAATGCGACAAGGTGCTATAGTGGTCTAGGAATCAAATTGGTTGACTGTACCAGGACATGGCTCACCATCATCGCTACCAAACTCAGCCCTCTCAAAGCCAACCCTGGCCTGGAAGTCCGCCAGTTCGCTCCTCATCTTCGAGTAAGACTTGGTGAGCGCGCGAAGGTCACGCGCGACCACGTCGACGCGCGCCGCGTGCTCAGACGCCTCTGCACGCGCCTCCGTTGTAGCCAGCTCTAGGATTGCCAGGCGATCATACTCCTGAAATCGTAATTCTCAGTTTTTTATCAGAGGGAGGAAAACGAGCAAACGATCTGATGGAAAGTGATCACCACCGCTCACAAATATCAACAACTCAAAGAGAGTCACTGATCTGAAAAAGGAGAGGGTGTATGGGAGGGATAGTAGAGGGAGAGGTACTGGGCCCCCGGCGCTCTCACTCCTGCCTGAGTACTGCTTCTTCACGCCGGTGTTCTTGTGCGAGGTTGGTCACGTGGGAATGAGATATTTTCCCGTTGTAAAAAGTAACCTTTGTCGATCCGCCCTTTAACTAGTCCATTAGTCCATACAAAAAAATACGGCGGCTTGGTTCCATTTGTCCTATAGAGCTGTGAAATCGTGCAGTAATAGAGTTCAAAATCGTACCAAATACATCAGTTCTATAGAACAAATGGGACTACCCAATACAGCAAACCGTCGCTCAGTTTCAACGTGAAAGAAAGACAAGATTCGTCAGCAATTCCATTCCCAATTCGTCCACATTCCTATTTCGTCCACATTCCCACTTCGTCCACATTCCCATTTCGCCCACATTCCCATTTCATCGTTTTCCCACTTGGTTCACATTCCCACTTAGTCAACATTATCATTTCGTCCACATTCCCATTTCGTCCACATTCCCAATTCGTCCACAATCCCACTTCGTCAAAATTCCTAGCCGATTTTAATGCGGTTTGTGCTTAGCTTAATACTCAGGGAATTTTATTTTGTGATTTAGGTAGGTAAGTATTCATGTTAAGAAAAATACTTGCTAAGCACGGTGCGGGTCAAATAATCAATTCGGTTGTATTTTTTGGGTGTTTTGGGAATGTGAACGAAAAGAGAATGCGGACGAATTGGGAATGTGGACGAGATGAGAATGTGGACGAAATGGGAATGTGGATGAAATGGGAATGTGGACGAAATGGAAATGTGGGCGATATGGGTTTGTGGACGAAATGGGAATGCGGACTATTTGGGAATGCGGACGAAGTGGGAATATGGACGAAACGGGAATGTGGACGAAATGGAAATGTGGACCAAATGGGAATTGATTATGGACGAAATGGGATTGCTGACGAAATGGAAATGTAGACGAGATGGGTATGTGGACGAAGTGGGAATTCGCCACTTTAAAATAATCAGGATTTTGAACGCATGCTTACCGGTCTTTCGTTAGCTGTGCTCTGCAGCTGTACCCTTACTGCCGCCAAATGTCCCAGCTGTTCGGAAGAGCGGCGTGCCTCCACTAGCTCTTGTTCCAACGCAGCACGACTTTCCGCGTTGCGCGTGCGCTCCTCCTCTACCGTCTGCTTTATGTATTCTATGACGTCCTCTGAAAATATTTATCTGATAAAAATTTCATTTTTGAAGCAAGCTTTTGGCTGACTGTACTTTTTGTTGACTGTATTTGTATTGTCATCCAACCTACATAAGTATACCAAATTTCAAGTGAATCCGACCACTGGAAATGGGTCAAATTCAACTTCCAAGATTTGACCCCTACATACATACATACATACATAGGTACGTTGCAAGTTAAATAAGGGCATTTTCAGAAACAAGTGTACCCTGTACTTTTAAAAAAAAACGAACAAATTTTGGGTTATTTCTACTCAGAATCACAAGCATAGCATTTTAGCAATAAAAAAAGTGTCCCACTTTTAATTGTCAGTTTTGTGACGCAGTTAACCATACAATATGTTGTATTAATTAATAATTAATTTATTAGTCACAAAACTGACCCCAAATTGTAGTGTTCAAGGAACACTGTTGTGACTTTTTTTGCACGATTTGTTTCGCTTTCCGCATACGAGGGGTGTTTTCCGTCCTGTACCTATACACTTTAAGACTGACCTAGTTTATTGACAGCCCGTATCCTGCTGTCGTGCTGCGTCAGCGCAGTTTCCAGCAGTTCCCGCTCCCGCTGCTCGTGGAGCAGGCTGCTGACCGTGCTCTCCAGCCGCATCGCCGTCGTCAACTGCTGGCTTTGCAGCTCCTGGAGTATGTGGCACACCGGGGTGGAAGTCAGAGTGGGATTCGAATCCGTGACTAGGTGTTAGGTAGGACATACAAGAGGCCTATTCCGACTAGTTCCATTATTAGTTCCATCGATGGAACTAGTTGGACTTTTTTTCCCAGTAGTTACATTCAAAGAATAGGGTTTCCTCAATGGAACTACTTGGACTTTTTTTTTAAACCGGCCAAGTGCGAGTCGGATTCGCGCACGAAGGGTTCGGTACCATTATCTACCCGTTGCCGTTATCAATATCGAGCAAAAACGAGCAAAAAAATCACGTTTGTTGCATGCCAGCCCCCTTGAATATTTATTTTATTCTGGTTTTTAATATTTGTTGTTATAGCAGCAACCAGAATACATCATCTGTGAAATTTTTAACTGTCTAGCTATCACGGTTCATGAGATACAGCCTGGTGTGGTGACAGATGGACAGAGGGATAGACGGACAGACGGACGAACAGCGGAGCACCAACAATAGGGTCCCGTTTTTACCCTTTGGGTACGGAACCCTAAAAAGAGGCTATCTAACAAACTCTTTTTCAATTCTTATCCTACCCAACACTATCCGGGATATTTAGCTTCATAGGTATACTGGAAAAGACCCTAGGCCGCTACAGTAAACTGGAATAGCGGGACCGTCAGACTACAAGCCGTCATATATAACCTAACCATTAAGGGGTTTGCTGCCGTAATCACCACGCTTGGCAGGCGGGTTGGAAATCACAGTAGTGTAAACCGTAAATATCGACGCTGCTGTTTGTTCTCCGGTATTACTGGCCGTAGTATTAGGACATACCCGGGTCGACATAGCTCGAAGAATCGCCAGACTCAAGTGGCAGTGGGCACTGGGCAGTGCACATCGCTCGTAGAACTGACGGCCGATGTGGCCAAAAGGTTCTCGAGTGGCGTCCACGGATTGAAAGACGCAGTATACGCAGCCTCCAATAAGATGGACGAACTGGTTAAGCGAACGTGTTGGATGCGAATGGCGCAGGACCGATCCGTTTGGCGAACCTTGGGGGAGCCCTATGTTCAGCAGTGGACGTCTTTCTGCTGACATGATGATGCATGACAAATCTTAGTACCTGCAAAGCCAATTGCACGTTCGCCAAGTCATGCTTAAACTGCGCCGCCCAGTTGGCCGCTCGTTCCGCCTCGTCGTCCACAGCAGCTCGGAGAGAGACCAGGGTCGAGAGGAAGTGCTGACTCCGCTCCTCCACTATGACCAGCTTGGAGCGAAGAGTCTCGTATTCGGATGCTTGGACGTCGCGGCGGTTCACTTCTTCTGTGAGTACTAATCTGAAATAGGAGACGAGTAAAGTTAACTTCGACCGCAAGCTAGATTCAAGATTTCTATTAGAGAAATTCTGGTGGTCTGACCAGGATCAAGGCCGCAAGAGAAAACTCATCAACGGTTATTAGCATCAACTTGAAACGTGGTAGGTAAGAGTATTCAAGCAAAAAAAGCTTTCTGAACTTACTTGATATTGGCGACTTCCTTCTCAAGGTAGGTGACACAGTCGTCCAAGGGTACCGCCCGAGGGGACCACGTGTGGTTCTTCGTGTGTTCCGGAGGCGTGGGGTCAGACATACGCGCATGCGTGGGTGAAGCAGCAATGCGACTCTGAAACAAATCGTTCAAAAACGATTTTAGCTTGATAGCTTGAGTTAATGAGCTAATTATGGTATCGTCTTGGGTCCCATTCGTTTTTTGGTAAGTTCGTGATTCGTCTCATTCTGCTTTCGTCACCCATTCTTCATTCGTCACTTTCGCTGGTAGTCTTGGTCCTCTTTGGTCATATTTGTAATAACAAGACAAATATGTCTTATTCTTATTCAGGTTCATTCGATGGTCGTCACTTCTTCAACAAAAGTGACGAATGAAGAATGGATGACGAAAGCAGAATAAGACGAATTAAGAACTTGACAAAAAACGAATGGGACGACCCAAGACGATACTGGCTTGACCTAATTAAAAGTTAAACTATAATTATTAATTCTAGGACCTTGTACAAGAAGCAAGTTTTCTCTGTATAATGCATCTTTTAGCCCTTCCAGGGCACTATGTCCAAGTGTTAAAATGTCCAAAGAGTCAATTTGTCCAAAGATCCAAACGTCCAAGGAGTCAATAGGTCCAAGGAGTCAAAATGCCCAAAGAGTCAATATATCCAAGTGTCAAAATGTCCAATGAGTAAATAGGTCCAAGTGTCAAAATCTCTAAAGAGTAAATATGTCCAAGGAGTCAACATGTCCAATGAGTAAATAGGTCCAAGTGTCAGAAGGTCCAAAGAGTAAATATGTCCAAGAAGTCAACATGTCCAAAGGGTCAATATGTCCATATGTCAAAACGTCCAAGGAATCAATTTGTCCGAGGGTCAAAACGTCCAAAAAGTCAATATGCCCAAGGTGTCAATATGTCCAAGGAGTCAATATAAAATAGGCTTTTAGCTGATATGATGATGATTGTGGGCGTGTGTGAGTGTGGTTACCTTTTCCATCTTGGGGCAGTCCTTGACGTGCGTGTCTTTGTGCTTCCTCTGGATCCAGGCGCCGCATCGCAACGGGCACTGCTCCAAAATGCTGCCGCATTGCTTTAGATGAGTCTGCCGATGCCGGTTAAAAACGAAACTCAAACTCGGGTATATCATAATATTAGTTGTGTTAATGAATACTATGAAATAAATCTAATATACTTTAAACATGAAACTACCGTGAGACTCACTCATAGTGAAAATAAACGGATCACTCACGTCTTAAAACGACGATGTTTTGGTGATGCGGAGACCCTGTGGGAGATTGGAAACTACAGTTTACCGTAAGCCAACTCATACAGATCGATATTTGAGGGCAGATTCACACCATCGTCCGTATCAATTATCTTCTGTGCCAAGGACGTTGATAGATCGAGCCTTAAGTATTTGTGATCCACAATTTGTGGATTGCGAACTGGGTCACGTAAGACGTGCGTTGGAGAGCAATGGGTACAACTGGAGGCAGAGTAACCGGTTCCTGAACGTATCGGCTCGTCAACGGCCAAGGGCGGCTGATAGGCTGCCGGTATACTTGCCGTTTATAAAGGGGGTAACGGATAAAATCGGGCAATTGTTACGCCGAAGATACAGCATCAAGTCGATTTACCGTCCTCATATGCAGCTCAGGCAGTTGGTACGTTCACCGAAGGATAGGGAGCCCTTTAGTGGTCCCGGAGTATATAAAATTCCATGTTCCTGTGGCAAGGATTATATCGGAGAGACTGGACGTAATGTTTCCACAAGGTTATCGGAGCACATACGCAGTATGAAAAATCAAGACAGCAAGGGGTCTGCGGTGGCTGAACACTCAATGGACTCGGGCTCGACGCACTACATCCGTTTTGATAAGGCTTCCGTACTTGCGAGAGAAAAGTTTTTCATTCCGCGGAAGGTGCGTGAAGCCATCGAGATTGGTCGTCATCCAAATTTTAACCGGGATAGTGGTTGGTCAGTACCCCCGAGTTGGAAAACAGTGTTGAATGTTCGTACTGCGTCAACGGTGAGTGTGAGCGAACCTTTACAAAGTGATGTGGTTAGTGTTGTGTGCTACCCTACATTTGACAATGACAATAAAAGTGATGATGAAAACGGGGGTAGTTGTGTGTCGCTGTCAGTTGCGTTGAGTGGCCGCGCGACCAGGGCGTTAGCACGCAGTGCACGTTTGGCAGCCGCCGTGACGTGCGACTCCGAGAGGAAGGACTACGGATTAGCCCGAAACATGTCGAGTTAAACTCGTTTTAAGACGAGTGATACGTTTATTTTCACTAAATCTAATATAATAAAAATCTCGTGTCACGGTGTTTGTTACCGAACTCCTCCGAAACGGCTTGGCCAATTTTTATGAAACTTTTTTCTCTACACTCGGTAGGTCTGAGAATAGGTCGTAGGCTATTTTTTATCCCCCCCCCCCCATTCTTCGCGGGCGGACGGAGTCGCGGGCTACAGCTAGTAAATATATTATTATTAAAACAAAAACATAGTTTAAGATGTCGAAAAGGAATTTGACTCAGCATTAAGCTGCGTAGGTGCCTGCTACAGCGCTGATTTTCAGTCAAACCCTTCATATCAGTGCATCAAACTTGTTGGACCCTTAGAGCCTTGACTTTTGCAATGTCCACGGAAGAGACGCGAACAAAACATGTGTATGACCCATAATAACATGCATGCTGTGACGTCACGAACAATACAATACAATACAATACAAATATTCTTTATTGATCACCAAAAACAGTACAGTGACATTACAAAAATAAAAATTCAGGTAGACAATAGGCAATGGGAACAATGTGACATGGATTCCAACTAAGCAATAGTGCTGTTGACACCACCAATCAACTGACGTCAACTGACGTACTTTTAATGAGCTGTCAAAACACAATTCTCCCATAGAGTTTGAATGGCAATAGCACCTTATGACGTCACTTGTTCGCCAACTCAATCAACTAACTTTATGACGAAGCTTGTTGCGGATAATAATATGTTTGCTTGACGAAGCCTGCGCTGCGGAAATTACTAATATGCAAGTCTTTCTAAAAATTTTTACTAATAAAGAATTTATCAACTAACTATATATTTGAATTTAAAGCAACAAAAAATCTAATTTTGCAGTTAATCGAAAATTAATCTGGTTTTAAATAAAGCTTGGAAGAAAGCGTTTCTTTACTGGAGTCGTGTCTTCGAATTATTTCTTAATAGCGTCAACATCCCTATTGGTTGATTTTGCAAGTCTGTGCCCGTTCCGTTTCTATAGAAATGCACCTTTTCGATAGCCATAAAAATAAAATGAATCATTAAAGCATTGAATACCTACAGTTCGTGGAACTGAATAAAAGAAGATAAACTAAGTATTTATTAATCGGTTCGACCTTCGACCGCTCCTTTTTAGGGTTCTATAGTCAAAATGGCAAAACCGGGACCTTTATAATCAGTCAGTATCTATTCAGTATCCGGCCTATCAGGCCACAATTTCACTATTTGGCTGAATACCGGATTATCATCATCATAATCAGGCTATGTTCGTCCACTGCTGGACATAGGCCTCACCCATGGCACGCCACTGAGCACGATCCTCGGCCACTCTCATCCAGCTGTTGCCAACCGCCTTGCGAAGATCATCGCTCCACCGAGTCTGAGGACGTCCCACGCTACGTTTGCCGATCCGTGGTCTCCACTCAAGAACTCGTCTACCCCAACGGTTACCGGTTCATCGGGTTATACTAACGGTACTGTCTGAAAATCAGCGCTGGGGTGCTATAAACGCCTCAGCATTATGCTGAGCCAGTGTCCGATTTGCAACCGCAATGACACATTCTATCTTTAGCTTTCGTGTTGTCTTTTGTTTTGTAAAAATATTGATGTTGTGTCTTGTGTTGTTGTGAATAAATGTCTTTTCTTTCAAATGATTTAGCCGGGTCAATGGGACTGAACACATAAGTGAATATTTAGGTAATCTATTTCAGACACGCTGGCCCCTTCCCATCTGCATGGAACCAACACCAGAGCTGGTGTAGCTTGTGAAGCGGCTGAAACAGCTAAAGCATGCAAATACAGGGGTCTAGGCTCCGAATATGATTTTGTCCCATTCGGTGTCGAGACTGGTCCGTGGGGTTCTAGCGCTATAAGGTTTTTTAAGGAAATATCAAAAAGGTTAGTCGATATCACAGGAGGCCGAAGAGCTGGCAGCTACCTCAGACAAAGATTTAGTTTAGCTACTCAAAGGGGGAACGCTGCCAGTATAAATAAAAATAAATAAAATGAAATAAATAAATATTAGGGGACAATCTTACATAAATCGACCTAGTCCCAAACTAAGCAAAACTTGTACTATGGGTACTAGACGACAATAAACATACTTATATAGATAAATAAATACTTAAATACATAGAAAACATCCATAACTCAGAAACAAATATTCGTGCTCATCACACAAATAAATGCCCTTACCGGGATTCGAACCCAGGACCTCTTGCTTCGTAGGCAGGGTCGCTACCAACTAGGCTAAAGCGGTCGTTAGTATCTTCCGAACCTTGCTGCTTAAAGGGACTCCCTTAAATAATACATTTTAGTTATTATTATTATATTTCTTATACCTGGTTTACACTCGCGTACGAGCGGCGAGACTAACTGCGAGACGAGCAACGAGACGAGAGTGTGAACAGGCTCGCCTCGCGCCTCGTCTCGTGATTTGCAGGCTCGCGTCCGGAGCGAAACGACGAGGCGAGGTAACGAGGCGAGAGTGTAAATCAGATATTAAGGTTTTTAGTTTAAGGTTTATTGTTCTTGTATATTAAATGTTTATTTATGTATATTAAATGCTATAATCTATTTTATACATACCTGCAACTGTCCTAATTCGAATAAATCGTTGCAGAAATAACATTCACTGTCCTTCGATTTCTTATCGCTATCTTTTGAACTCATCTTAGCACATTTTATTTTTAATCAGTAGGTACAATAACGCCCTTTTCACTAACACTCAACCGACGATAGTACACAACTGGCTTCGTACACAATACTGTTTATTTTGAGTGGGAACAATCACTTAACTAATGTAAAGATGTCATAATACCACGAAATTGTCAAACTAATTTGCGTTGATAAAACGAATCGTTCAACTTATTTTATAAACTCTTGTTACTGATAAAAACATATTTTCGGTCTTAATATACGGAATAGTGTGCCAAATGTGGCGTTGGCTGTATGTGGAGTGAATCATTGGTATCTGATAACGTTATCTCTCATTGATACCTGATACGGGGCGTTTGTCAGTGATAGCGTAACGCCTAAACAGAGATCTGAGTAAGCGTCGGTAAATAAAAGTTAGTATATTTGACGAGTCCGTCCGCAGCTTCGCCCGCGTTAAATTAATTTTCCCGTGGGAAACTCACTCACTCATAGTAAAAATAAACGGATCACTCAGTCACGTCTTAAAACGAGTTTAACTCGACATGTTTCGGACTAATCCGTAGCCCTTCCTCTCGGAGTCGCACGTGTGTTGTGTGCACGTTTGGCAGCCGCCGTGACGTGCCACTCCGAGAGGAAGGGCTACGGATTAGCCCGAAACATGTCGAGTTAAACTCGTTTTAAGACGTGAGTGATCCGTTTATTTTTACTATGAGTGAGTCTCACGGTAGTTTCATGGATAAAGAAACAATACCTCCACTAGATAATAGAAAAGCAGTAGCTTCAGCCTGAAGACAGAACAGACGTCCATGTTGAACAAAGTTTGACGACCAAAATGGCCTAGTGGTTGGAGAACCTGACTACGAAGCTTGAGGTACCGGGTTCGATTCCCACGTAGGGGCAGATATTTGTATGAATATTCCGAATGTTCGTGGATGATTTCAATTTAATACATACCTATAAGTAAAGTAAAATATGACATAATGAAATGTTAAATTTAGTTTTAAGTAGGTATTATTGTGTGCCCTTGCAGGGCGTCATGGACTGACTTATAAAGCTACTAGCTTTTGCCCGCAACTTCGTTCGCGAAGACAATAACGTTAGTTGTTTGGATGAAATTTGGCACACAGGTAGTTTATTACATGAATTAACACATAGGATAATGCCAGGAAAATGAAAAGTTCCCGTGGAATAGGAATAAGTGAATTCTATAGCCGCTAAGCTGTGGTGCCCTAGTGGTCAGACCTATGGACTCTTAAGCAGAGGGTCGTGAGTTTGAGCCCAGGCTTGCACCTCTGAGTTTTTCCGAATTCATGTGGTAAATTACGTTTGAAGTTTACCATGAGCTTTATAGTGAAGGAAAACATCGCGAGGAAAGCTACACACACCTGAGAAGAAATTCAATGGTGGGTGTGAAGTTCCCAAATCTACTGTCCAAGTCGTCTCGTTCTGGGAGGAGGCCTGTGCCTGATTGAAACAGGCTTTTTTTATCCCGGAAAGTGCAAAGTAAAGTTTCTGCGGGATAGAAATTCCTTTTTTGACCTTTTTTGAAAATCAGAGACATCGTAGCTTTTTATTATTAGTGAAATCATTTTAACAATCAGCCCCTATATTCAATTCACTTATTTCTTTCCCGTGGGAATTTAGTATTTTCCCGTAGAAAAGTAACCTGTGTCAATCAGGAATACTGTAGCATACTATTAGTGAAAGAATTTTTGAAATCAGCCACAAATTTGGATTGTATTACTTCTATCCTGCGGGAATTTTGCATTTTCCCGAAGAAGAGTAGTCTATATCAATCAGTAATAGTGTAGCTTTCTATTGGTGAAAGAATTTTCAAAATCAGCCCCGAAGTTGAATTCAGTTTTTTTCTATCCCGTGGGAATTTTGCATTTTCCTGAAGAAAAAGTAGCCTATGTCAATTGGGGATAGTCATATCATATCATATGAAAGAATTTTTAAAATCAGCGCCGATGTTGAATATTTACTTATTTCTATCCCGCGGGAATTTTTTATTATCCCGGAAAAAGTACCCTATGTAAATAAGGGATACTGTAGCTTACTATTGGTAAAAGAATTTTTGAAATCAGCCCCGAAGTTGAATTCACTTATTTCTATCCCGCGGAAGTTTTCATTTTCCCGAAGAAGAGTAGTCTATACCAATCAGGAATAGTTGTAGCTTTTTATTGGTGAAAGAATTTTCAAAATCAGCCCCGAAGTTGAATTCAGTTTTTTCTATCCCGTGGGAATTTTGTATTTTCCCGAAGAAAAAATAGCTTTTGTTAATCGAGGATAGTCATATCACATAATATGTAAGAATTATTAAAATCAGGTACGAAATTGAATTAATCTATTTCTATCCCGTGGGAATTTTTAATTTTCCCGGATAAAAAGTAACTTATGTCAATCAAGAATAGTGTAGCTTTCTAATGGTAAAAGAAATTTTAAAATTGGCTCAATAGTTTCAGACATTCTGCTATAAACAAAAAAACAAAGAAAGTTTAGATATTTCCCTATCCCGTGGGAATTTCGAAAGATATATACTGTGGCGGTTTTTTTTGTAGGACTATTTAAGATAAACATTTCCATCATACATTACATATGTGTAACTCTAGCGGTTTTGGCATTCCTGCGAAGAATTCGTTTATCGCTATCCCGCGGGAACTATGCAATTTTCCGGGATAAAAAGTATCCTATATGTTAATCCGGATTATAAACTATCTGTGTGACTAATTTCATCAGAATCCGTCAAACTGTTTTAGCGTGAAAGAGTAACAAACATCCATCCATACATACATACATTCTTACAAACTTTCGCGTTTATAATATTAGTAGGATAACATCTTTTTAAAATGTACATGACTTTACAGTGAAATAAATAAATAAAAATCGTCGTGTATATACATATACCTGTAATTAATTTATTGTTTCTAAACGCCTGCCTTAATACGCTTAGCAACCATCCTACGACGAATACTATTAACAAACTGCAACTTATTATCATGGAAGTAATAAGTACGTACAACGGGAATGAGCTGTTGTCGCAAAATTGAAGCCGAACGAGAGCTCAGTAAATAAATAAATAAATAAATATCACGGGACAATTCACACCAATTGACCTAGTCCCAAAGTAAGCTAAGTAAAGCTTGTCTTATGGGTACTAGGCAACGTACTCAGTAACTGTAGGTACCTCTTATCCCTTTCTGGCGATGGTTGATTGGTTGCATGGTTCATGTGGGGTTGTCAGGTCAGGTGTCCGTATTTCATACAAATAAAAGAAAACCTATACGCCAATCGCAAAATTTTTGCGTTAATAAGGCGTAACACGTACTTAACAACAAATAATATTGCTTTAACATTTTTTTTTTAATATAGCCTATAATATGTCCCACTGCTGGGCAAAGGTCTCCCCTTTCCTCCGCCATTTTTCCCTATCCTGGGCATGCACCTGCCAATCGAGCTGAAAAGCGCTCAGGTCGTCCCGCCATCTCCTCTTAGGTCTGCCTCTGCTCCTTTGGCCATCCCTCGGAACCCATTCGGTAACGATTCGCGCCCATCGGTCCGGATGCATTCGGCAGACATGTCCGGCCCAGTCCCACTTCAGCTTGGCGGTTTTGACACCCACATCTGTAAGACGAGTTTTGGAGCGCAGTGCAGTGTTTCTGATTCGATCAGATCTTCGAACACCCAGGATACTGCGCTCCATTGCTCGCTGGCAAACCTTAAAAGCCTGGACTTTGAGCTTCAGTTAATGACCAAGTCTGGGCGCCGTAGGTTAAGATGGGAAGAATACACATGTCGACGAGTTTGCGCTTAAGTGACAGAGGAAGGTTGCCCTTCATTAGCGCCTTCATGGACCAGAAGCTCTTCCAGGCATTATCGATACGCCTATCGATTTCCCTTGACTGCCTGTTCTCGAAGGATGCTATCTGGCCCAAGTAAATGTACTCGTCGACGTACTGTATGTCTTGCCCATCCACCGTAACTCTACGTTTCACGCTGTTGGCAATGCTTTAACATGTCGGCAATAAATTATTATTTATATTTAGAAACATTTTAGAAGTAAATGTTTTTACTTCATTACATTACACCAATCGCATTAGTATTGTTCTAGAAAAAATGAAAGGATTGAAATCAACTTAACTCTGGCAACTCTAAGTCTTAGAACGGGACACAGCGTTCAGTGGTTGCCCTCTCACTCGGCTTCAACAAGACTCAACAAGACTCTTACGACCTTAGCATAAGGTTTTATTTACTTTATTTTAGCTGCAAGCTGCACAAATAGAGCTCATTCCCGTTGTACGTACCTACTTATTACTTCCATGTTTCATAAAAAAAATTGTGATAATCAACTGCAAAATGTACAATAAAACCGAACGCGCTTATTTCAAAAACTTGCAGGAAATTAGTAGTGTGTGATAACTTTGTGCTGACTAAATAAAATAACAAGTATAACAAAGTATGAAATGGCCTTTATTTGTAAAACAACAAAAATAATACAAGAATTTTTCACAATTGCAGTTTGGATTGTAAGTAATGTAAGTGTGTCATTTACTTTTTTTAACAGGAGAAAATGTTGGGGTCTATTTATTCAAAATCACAAGTACATACTATTCATTTTCATAAAGAAAATCCGGCCAAGTGCGAGTTGGACTCGCGCACGAAGGATTCCGTACCATTATCTATAAAAACGGAAAAAAATCATGTCTGTTGTACGGAGCCCCCTTAAATATTTGTTTTATTTTAATTTTATTTTTAAAGCGAATATATAACTAAATATTCTGTAAATATTTCAAGCGTCTACCTGTTGCCGTTATCAATATCGAGCATTAAAAAAACACGTTTTTTGTATGGGAGCTCCCTTAAATTTTTTTTATTCTGTTTTTTAGTATTTGTTGTTATAGCGGCAACTGAAATACATCATCTGTGAAAATTTCACACGTCTAGCTATCATGGTTTATGAGATACAGCCTGGTGACAGACGCACAGATGGACGGACAGCGAAGTCTCAGTAATAGGGTCCCGTTTTTAGCCTTTGGGTACGGAACCCTAAAAAAGTGTACCGTACAGTTAGTTATTTTTGTGTTTTTTTTTTCGTACAGTTTATAAGGCTCGATACAAATATGAAACCAAAAAAAAGGAATGGAAAATTGGGGACATTTTTTTTTGTCATCAAAGTCTTAGCGCTTAGTAATAGCGCTCTTGATTCTGAGCAAGAAAATTCTAGGGAATCTGTCAAATTAGAACAGACATCGGTCAGAAAACATGGGAGTTATTTCAGTTCTACTTATGTCGATATTCAGCACAACACTAATGAAGAATGACAATTGTACTGAATTGAACAAAATCAAAAATACAACGATAAATGGAGAAAAATCTGCATTTCTATGATGGCAGCGACAAAAGCTTACTTACCAAAATTAACTATCACTGAGTAAATATTACAATCTAATGACACTATTTGATGAAAAAACTGTTACAAACCTATGAGAAATTAAATTCGGTTGATTTTTCGTTTTTCGTGAAGCACACCCTTTTATGGAACACGGAGCCATATTGCGTTTTTATTAATAGATATCCACAACACAGAACCAAATGGAATAGTATTTAAAAATCGCTGTAAAACACTAAAAACTGCGCAGTTATCGTTCACTTGACAGCTCAAGTACCTAGAGCCTCTGTCACAAGCGGCAGCCGGAAATGCTGTCTACTCGTTATGTCAAAATATTTCCGAGCATAGAACAAACAAATGTCATGCCATCTCTTTCTTCATATGCCAAGTCACCTTAGAAAGAAAGAGACCATATGTGTTTTTTGGTTTTTATGTCGATTTCACACATATTTGTATAACAAATGTATCTATAGAAGAATACCGCATTTCCATTTGTTTCCTATTTCTGTGGCACCGGCGCCCGCTCGGAGACAAACCGGTTTGAACTAGCTCAGTGAGTAGACAAAGTTCAGGTGTGCCGCTAGCGACGACGCGACCGTTTAGCGTTTAGCTACATAGTTCGGGTGTTCGGTTGTTTTTAAAGATACCTACCTGTTGTAGTGTTTGTAGATATACAGATATTAGATATTTAGGTACTTGTTTGAATAAAATATTTTGATTTTTAATATATTTTTTTACCGAGCGACAACCCTATGATAATAGGTAAGAATTTCGAGCACTGTTCGGAAGCTTTTCTTCTGCTCTGTATTTATTCATGTGACAGGCGGGTCGATTTCAGAGCGTTTTGACCGCCGCGTTTTTTTTCATTACCGTCGACGTAAATATTGCAGAGGGGGATGATGATCAGAGTTAACTTTTATATAAATAAAAATAAATAAATAAATATCATGGGACAATTCACACCAATTAACCTAATCCCAAAGTAAGCTTATGTGGGTGGTGTGGCGGTACCGAGGCTTAGTCTGATTTTATCCAAAGTTGTCGCGATTTATCATTATTTTACAGCAATAATCGAGTGACACTAATTAAATTTAAAAAACGCTGACTTAACGCTCTGAAATCGACCCAGGCCTCCTCTCAGAATGAGAGGGGTTGGACCATAGTTCCCACGCGGGCCCAGTGCGGATTGGGAATTTCACACACACCATTGAATTTATTCGCAAGTGTATCCAAGTTTCCTCACGATATTTTTTTTCACCGTAAAGCTCGAGGTATATTTAAAATGTAGCATATCCTCCCTTAAATCTATCCCTGATACCTCGACCAATCGATATGAAACTATCCGAAACTAACACCAAAAAGAATACAACATCTTAAATTATAATGGCATACTAAAATTAAACAAAACATCATTTTAACCACAGACAACAACAAGTATGAATAACATCATAACATAAAAAAAGATTTCGACGGACTGAGAACCTTCTTCTTTTTTGAAATGGGTCAAATATACGTGGAACTAAAGTGGTTGGCGGTGCAAGATAACATCGGAATAAGAAATTGACGAGTATTAGTATTGTTTATTTAATTTCAACCCAAAAAAACACCAAGTAAGTAGTAAAACTGAGATGGCAAATTACACAGTAAGTAAGATAACTATAAATTTTAAATTTTAAAAACGCCCAACGCAAATTAGTCTAAGATCCCTTCCGCAGCATGCAAAAGAGCCGATGACTTTGAAACGACTGGACCAATTTTGATGAAACATATCTAAGAACCAACGCCAAGAAACCTGCTTTCAAATTAAAAAAACCGTTGTATATTTTTTTTTATTCTCTAGCTACACCCAAATAAATCAGGGCCTATGTTAAAACTGTACAAACATTCCAGTTCCCACAAGTGCTACAACTCGTACTGTCATGCCACAAACCAAATTAGGAACGTATGTGTTTTTGTCAACTCGCACCCAAAGTACTATAAAAAACCGGCCAAGAGCGTGTCGGACACGCCCAAGGTAGCGTTCCGTAGCCATCACGAAAAAATCAAGTAATATTTTTCTTAGGATTTCGTATGTATACGGAATCATCCAAGTTTAAGTATGTTTTATACCTTAGGCTACTATTTACTCTTAAACTACAAATAATTTCCAAGCAATCTTAGCCGCTATAATTTTCCTAGTAAATTTGATATATTAACTACCATTATGAATTTTTTCAAATTTTTCCACCCAACAGTTTCGATTTTAGAGGGGGGGGACGGTCGATTTTAATGAAAATTTTCACATTAAAGTCGAATATTTCGCAAACAGATCACTGAATAGAAAAATCATGTTAGCAACCCCGCAATGGTTTTAAAAGACCTATCCAACGATACCCCACACTATAGGGTTAGTCGAGAAAAAAAAAATCACCCCCCTTTACGTCTATGGGAGGTACACTAAAAACTAATTTTATAGCTTTTTTTATTTAACCACTTTGTCGGCGTGACTGATATATATATTCATGCCAAATTACAGCTTTCTCGTACTAACAGTCTCTGAGCATAGCCGCGGACAGACAGACAGACAGACGGACAGACATGGCGAAACTATAAGGGTTCCTAGTTGACTACGGAACCCTAAAAACGCGAAGAAGTTATATCGAGAAAGACACGGGCAAATGTTATGTCTCTTTTATGCAAACCTCCTTGTCGCAAAGATGTGTATAAGAGAAATGTATATAATATGAGCATTGTAATTTTTAACCATTTACCAAAAAATTTTAAAACTCTGTCAGGAAACATGTTTAAATGTCATTAACAAAATGGCTATTGGAAAAATGTTGCTATAGTGTCAAGGATTTCTTGAGTCACAAGTAATTTATTTATTTGTCTGCTGTTATTTTATATTTCTTTTTTTTTCAAATGCTAATATAATTTATTCATAAAACTAAAAACTATTATACATTATGAGCTATAAATTTACGAAATACAATATGATTTAAAAAATGTCGAAACCCTGAATTTCTCCTACCCGGGGCATCGTGCCAAGCATGCTTGCGGCATTCCCTCGCTGTACGGCTATGCTCAGCCTCTGAGCGACAAAAGACCCGGCCCTGAGGTCGCCAGAGACGCTAACCAGTTTATCCGACACCTCGCGAACAAATTTTTTGGTGTCGGATGACCATGGTCCTAAAGTTTCTAATGCAAGTGCCGCAAATATAGAATCATTTGTTAAAAACGAATATTTGCGGCACTTGATTGTTTGGGCATGGTCGGCAGCAGTCCCTGGCTTACTGGCAGAACCTCTGACGTAGGACGGAGCCAGCGTGTCTGAGCAAGTGCCCAAACTCCAAGACACTAATGTGCAACCATCGGGTCTCTTTCCGTCCGAGGCAGACATGCCTGAGAGCTCAAGAGTCGCCGGTATGGCAACAGTGCTGAGTGCCCGGCGGATAAGGTCATTAAGTGATGTATGCCTGTAAATGCGACCAGCACTCAGTTGACAATGTAGGCCGTGTCGGCCTAAAGCATCAACTGTAATGCCACACCGGCAGCAAGTATGAGGTTCACATGTTTTTATTTATTATTTTTTTCTCTTAATATTAATTTACTAGCTTTTGCCCGCGGCTTCGCTCGCGTGTACCATGAGTATTTCCCTGAGATCCCGTCATCAGATCCTGATTTGGTGACAATGGGACCATCTCAGGAGTATATTCTATTCTTTCGTATAAAAAAACAATTTTTAAAATCGGTCCACAATTGACCGAAAAATCGGTGAACATACCTACATAAAAAAATACATACAGTGGAATGCATAACCTCCTCCTTTTTTGAAGTCGGTTAAAGAGCCCTTTGTGGCCTATTTACAGTATAAACTTTTGTATTTTGAAATTTTACCTTTCTAAAACCAGTAAAACGCAAAATCCCGTTTTTTCTCGTTCCCGTAAGAATTTCGGGAAATGCTTTATTAATGCTCCCCTACACTCCCCAAGGAACCCACTTGCCTAATTTCAGCTTTCTACGACCAGTAAAACGAAAAATCCCGTTTTTTCTAGTTCCCGTGGGAATTTCAGAAAGTTCTCTCTCAATGCTCCTCTGCACTCCCCAAGCAACCTACATGCCGAATTTCAGCTTTCTACGACCAGTAAAACGATAAATCCCGTTTTTTTCCTTATCCCGTGGGAATTCCTGAAAATCCTTAAAACTGTTTTTTACTACTATAATTACCTACTTCTATGCCAAATTTGAAGAGTCTAGTAATTATAGTTCATGGGATTCCGTTGAACTGAATATATAAATCCCGTTTTTTCTCGTTCCCGTGGGAATTTCGGAAAGTCCTCTCTCAATGCTCCTCTACACTTCCCAAGCAATCTACATGCCGAATTTCAGCTTTCTACAATCATTAAAACGAAAAATCCCGTTTTTTCCTTATCCCGTGGGAATTTCCGAAAATCCTTAAAACAGTTTATTACTATTATAATTACCTACTTCTATGCCAAATTGGAAGAGTCTAGTAATTATAGTTCATAGGATTCCGTTGAACTGAATATATAAATCCCGTTTTTTCCTTATCCCGTGAGAATTTTGAAAAATCCTGAAATTAATGTTTCAACTAATGCCTACCCTACCCTACCCTACCTAATACCTACTTGTGTATCAAATTTGAAGAGTCTAGTTATTATAGTTACTGAAATAGGGTCACTCGGAATCCAATATATAAATCCCGTTTTTTCCCGTTCCTGTGGGAATTCCCAAAAATCCTTCCTTAGTGGATACCTACATTGTATAAGGTTAAGTATGAAGTATCTTTTTCTATTTATTTTTTATTTTCTTCAACTTCATTTTTTTTTTATTACTTCTACGGTCATCCCGTGAAACCATATATTTCAAACTAAATACAAACTGAAATATAGATGCACAGAAAAAACCCCAGAAAAAAGACCAATGCTGGGAATCGAACCCAGGTCCTCAGCGTTCCGTGCTGCGTGCTTACCCCTACACCATCACTGGTCTAGAAGTTAGCGACGAATCTTTCCCATACATCGTAACACTTCAGTCTGTTATAATCACATTTAGGCAGTGATAAAGCGCATCTATGTTATGCCCTCTACCGAGAGACTTCAACACTCCTTCGGAGCTACCCGCTCACCTGGACCAAGAGATGGCGCTACTAGGCCAACTTTTACAAGTTAAGTATGAAGTATCTTTTTCTATTTATTTTTTATTTTCTTCAACTTCATTTTTTTTAGTACTTTTACGGTCATCCCGTGAAACCATATATTTCAAACTAAATACAAACTGAAATATAGATGCACAGAAAAAACCCCAGAAAAAAGACCAATGCTGGGAATCGAACCCAGGTCCTCAGCGTTCCGTGCTGCGTGCTTACCCCTACACCATCACTGGTCTAGAAGTCAGCGACGAATCTTTCCCATACATCGTACACTTCAGTCTGTTATAATCACATTTAGGCAGTGATAAAGCGCATCTATGTTATGCCCTCTACGCAGCACGGAACGCTGAGGACCTGGGTTCGATTCCCAGCATTGGTCTTTTTTCTGGGGTTTTTTCTGTGCATCTATATTTCAGTTTGTATTTAGTTTGAAATATATTGTATAAGGTATCTATGTGCAAAATTTCAAGTTTCTAGGTCCAGTGGTTTGGGCTATACCTACATTAAAAACGACACCCATATTGATATTTAGACATTTCAACCCCATCGCACCCCATCCAGGGAGATGGTATTTTACGTATGCCACATTGGATTTTAAAACCGTTGTTGTTTTCATAACCAGCGACCCGATAAACCATAGAAACAACACCCATGTTGATTTTCAGACTTTGTTACCCCTTTCCCCCCTTTTAGGGGTTGAATTCTCAAAAAACCTGAAACACGTGTTTACTTATTTATCATTAGGAGTATTTCTGTGAAGTTTCGATTAAAATAGTCGAACTAATCTTGTTTCCCCATACAAACTTTGAACCCCCTTTTTACCCCTTTAGGGAGTGAATTTTGAAAAATCCTTTCTTAGTGCACCCCTAGACCTTATAAGGAACCTACATGCCAAATTTGGAATCTCTAGGCCCAGTGGTTTGGGCTGTGCGTTGATATGTCAGTCAGTCAGTCAGTCAGTTTCTTCTTTTATATATTAAGATTATAATACCTAATATGATAATAATCCAAGATATAATGTAAAAGTGTAGCAAGTGTTTTAAATCATAATAACTCGTTTATTAATTATCAATAATAATATAATATGAAATAGAGAATATTGACGAAAATTGAAAATTAATCTTAGTGATCTAAAACTAAATAATTGTACGCTTGCTTGCGCTGAATACATGATCTTTTTACCTACTGTATTCTTACAAATAAATGTTTTTGTATTTATTTTGAACAAACACCGTGACACGAGATTTTTATACATACTCGGCGTCAAAAATATCGCCCCTCCCATTTGTGCACTTTTTTCCGAAACGCTCTGATTCACAACCCATTATGTTTCGTTTAAATTAAACATTGTTAATTTAAAACACATTAAACGTGCTTTTAATTGATACTACGTAATATCAATTAGGTAACATAATTTCGCTATAATGTCTAGGATTAGCTTGTATCTGATTTTCGCGGAGGGGCGATATTTTTGACGCCGAGTATATTAGAAGAAGAAGAAGAATACTAGTTAGGTGTTGCCCGCGGCTCCGTCCGCGATAGATAGGGGTATAAAAAATAGCCTACGACCTATTCTCAGGCCTACAGAATACGGAGAAAAAGTTTCATAAAAATCGGTCAAGCCGTCTCGGAGGCGTCCGATAACAAACACCGTGACACGAGATTTTTATATATTAGACTAGCTGTTGCCCGCGACTCCGTCTGCGAAGAATATAGACTATACAGGGTGTTACAAAATTACCCGTAATAACTGAAGGGTATGGAAGTACTCCAGTAAATAATTAAATTAGTATATATTTTTTTAGAAAAAAAGAACAGCGCGCAAAATTACAGTTTTATTTACTGTTCATGGGGTTTCAGGCTTTAGGGGTTATTTTGTAACACCCTGTAGAGGTATAAAAAATAGCCTTCGGTCTAATCCCGGACGTAATAAATATATTATTAGTCTCTTTATATAAATGTCCAGTCTATTTTTAAAACAGTTTGTTGCTCTTCGCTGAACCTTCTCCAGCATAATGATGTCCTTCTTAAAAATCGGTCAAGCCGTTTCGGAGGAGTTCGATAACAAACACAATGAGACGAGATTTTTATTTAGAAAGATTACATTGTTCGGATCTCAACAGTTTGGGTTATTTTCAATAATTATTACGTTTCACTTATCTAATACTGGCAGGTAAATTGACTTCTTTACTGTTTTGGATGCGAGACCGGCGCGCGCGCCAGTACGTGTCGGGCTTGCGCAAAAGACGCACGCAACCAGCATCGCAAAAAGCGCGTTTGTGCAGTGGTTTTTTAGAAAAGTGGATGTTTTGTGAATTATTATCTGTGACATAAGGGTTTCTTCCGGAAGGCTTGTTGGTGTAAGTTTATTTCTTTTTTTTTAGTTTAGTGTCGTTTGTTGTTTTGATGCGTTAGCTAATTACAGATTTATAGTTTATGGTTTTTTACGCGATGTTATCAATTAAGCTGTCTATTTAATATATAATTGTATACTTAATTTTTAAGTGACGTTTGCTCACAAAAAGTGTTATTCTAACCTTCTTAACCGGATATTATTAAAAACAGCGGTAGGTAGGTTTAAAGTTTACGTTGAACTGATTCAAATAAACAAATCACACACCTGTGATGAAAGCATGAACAGCGCTTATTGGATGTTTTTTAAATCTCGTACGAAAGTGTCTGTCTGTTACCTTTTCACGCTTAAACCGCTGAACAGATTTAGATTAAATTTAGTATGGAGATAGTTTGAGACTCTGGGAAGGACATGGGATAGTTTTTATCCCGTAAAATTGCATAGTTCCCGGGGGATAGCGATAAACGATTTATTTGCAGACGGAGCGCGGGCACCAGCTTGTTTGAAAATAAAACACTCATTTTATTTTTCATTATGTTAGAGAGGCCAGACAAACGAACTAGTGGGTCACCTGATGTTAAATGATGACCACTGTCCATAGACACCCGCAGCGCTTTACACGATGCCAGTGCGTCGTCGGCCCTAAAAGGGAGAGGAAAAATTTTTCGTACGTATTTGAAAAAAAAACAACTACTTGACCAGTCCTTACTAATACATAATTATTATTATAAATGCGAAAGTAACTGTAGATGAGTTGATTTCATTATAAATGACTACTAAATAAGACAAGCTATTAAATTGGAGATTAAAGGCCCCCATCAACGTACACAGGGTGTCCACTTTCTGGAAAGTCAGGGAAAGTCAGAGAAAAGTCAGGGAAGCTCAAGGTGGTCAGAGAAAATCAGGGAAATTTGCTAGAAATCCAAAAAGTCAGGGAAAAACTCGTTTTTTCCCAATGATTGTAAAATGAGGGAAATATTTCATGCTCCAGTCTGACCCTTTAACCAGACTATTGAAGCAATTTTTTTTCAGGTTTGGAGTGATCTACATTATGACAAATACATTTGCAGTGAATTCCCATCATCCGGTGTAGCTTAGCAACGACCGCTTTAGCCTAGTTGGTAGTGACCCTGCCTACGAAGCAAGAGGTCCTGGGTTCAAATCCCGGTAAGGGCATTTATTTGTGTGATGAGCACGAATATTTGTTCCTGAGTTATGGATGTTTTCTATGTATTTAAGTATTTATTTATCTATACAGGGTTATTTTTAATTCACTGACATCCTCTTAACCCTGAATTCCTATCACTCAAACAAATGTTTTTTGTTTTACGACTTTAAAATGAAGCACTTTTTTTCCCATACAAATACACAGAGTATCGTAAAAATAAGAGGAAAACTCAAATTTTTAAAACTTTATTACACCAAAAATATTAAGTTATGACAAAAGCCGTAAAACAAAAAACGTTTGTTTAAGTGGTAGGAGTTTAGGGTTAAAAGGATGCTAGTGAATTACAAATAACCCTGTATAAGTATGTTTATCGTCGTCTAGTACCCACAGTACAAGCTTTGCTTAGTTTGGGACTAGTTCGATTTGTGTAAGATTGTCGCCTAATAATATTTATATTTATTTATTTATTTATTTATTTATTTAGTATCTTGGGCAGTAAAAAAATTCATATAACCTGCTTTGAAATGTACATGATTAGTCAGGGAAATTTAGAAATGTGATCAGGGAAAGTCAGGGAAAAGTCAGGGATTTCTTTTAGGATTTGTAGTGGACACCCTGGTACAAAGGGTTTAATTAAATCCATTTTTTTATTTGTAATCCTCGAAGTTTTGACCTTCTTGGGCTGCAAAGGAAAACCACGTCCAGAAAAAAAACCGGCCAAGTGCGTGTCGGACTTGCACACAAAGGATTCCGTACCATTATCTATAAAAAAAGGGGAAAAAATCACGTTTGTTGTATGGGAGCCCCCTTAAATATTTGTTTTATTTTAATATAATTATTTATTTTTAAAGTGAATATACAACTTAATATTCTGTGAATATTTCAAGCGTCTGTCTACCTGTTGGCATTATCAATATCGAGCAAAAACGAGCAAAAAAATCACGTTTGTTGTATGGGAGCCCCTTAAATATTTATTTTATTCTATTTTTTAGTATTTGTTGTTATAGCGGCAACCGAAATACATCATCTGTGAAAATTTCAACTGTCTAGCTACCACGGTTCGTGAGATACAGCCTGGCGACAGACGGACGGACGGACAGACGGACAGAGAAGGCTCAGTAATAGGGTCCCATTTTTACCCTTTGGGTACGGATCCCTAAAAATTGACGAATCAAATAAATTTTGTCCCAAGCGCGCATTGCACGTATCTCATGAAAGTATTAAACGCATAGGTACGGTAGATACTAATAACGTTTTAAAACAATATTCAATTACAATGACTAGCTTGAAACCAAACAAAAAATACAGTCACATCGTAAAATGTTTTGAATGTGAGTCCATAATCATTAGCAGTAAACTAAGGTCAGCACGTAAAGTTAAATTGGCGTATTTGTATTCCACCAGCTGATGTTGTTTGCTGTCCTTACGTCTTAATAGTCTGATTACGGTTGTTTTTAGATATATATACATGAAAACCTGCTTTTAATATGCGTCGAGAGTGGATGGTTCCATGAACTTGTTATTATTTGATTTTGGGCATTTTCGTTTTAAAGTATGCTATTTTAAACTATAGCTAATGCCCGCGGGTTCGCTCCCGCTGAAGTAAATTTAAACGTGTTTTCCCGTGGAAATGAGATATTTTCCCGTGATAAAAAGTAGCCTATGTCACTCCCCAGCCCTTCAACTATGCCCATACAAAAAATAACGGCAATCCGTCGCTCAGTTTCGACGTAAAAAGAGGACAAACAAATAAACACACTTTCACATTTATAATATTATATTTCATACTAAATACAAACTGAAACATGGATGCACAGAAAAACCCAGAAAAAAGACCAGCGCTGGGAATCGAACCCAGGTCCTCGGCATTCCGTGCTGCGTGCTAAACCCCTACACCACCACTGGTCGGGTTTTTAGACACAAATTTTCCCTATGCATCACACATCTCAGCTTGCTTAATCACTTATTGCAGCGGTACTAATAATATTAGTATGGGTTTTGGGGGTTTTTTTATTTGAAATCTCGATCGCTAATTCATTGTCATAAAGATAAAAGTGTCTTTATTTATGAGTCAATTTCGGGACTTTTTCATATACCTACATTAGTAGATTGATAAACAAGGGTCGTAAGTGATCAACTACATATTTCCGTACCCAAAGGGTCTCTATTACTAAGACCGCTGTCCGTCCGTTTACCTATCTGTCCGTCTGTCACCAGGATGTATCTCATGAACCGTGATAGTCCGACAGTTCAATTTTTCACAGATGATGTATTTCTGTTGCCGCTATAACAACAAATACTAAATAAACCGGCCAAGTGCGAGTCGGACTCGCGCACGAAGGGTTCCGTACAATTATATATAAAAATCACGTTGGTTGTATGGGAGCCCCCTTAAATATTTTTTTTATTTTAATTTAATGATTTATTTTTAAAGACAATACATAATTAAATATTCTGTGAATATTTCAAGCTTCTACCTGTTGATTATCAATATCGAGCAAAAACGAGCAAAAAAATCACGTTTGTTGTATAGGAGCCCCTTTAAATATTTATTTTATTCCATTTTTTAGTATTTGTTGTTATAGCGGCAACCGAAATACAACATCTGTGAAATTTTCAACTCTCCAGCTATCACGGTTCCCGAGATACAGCCTGGTGACAGACGGACGGACGGACGGACGGACGGACAGCGGAGCCTCAGTAATAGGGTCCCGGTTTTACCCTTTGGGTACGGAACCCTAAAAATAGAATAAAATAAATATTTAAGCCAGTACAACAAACGTGATTTTTTTGCCGTTTTTATATATAATGGTGAAACCCTTCGTGCGCGAGTCCGACTCTCACTTGGCCGGTTTTTTTCGCAGTAATACCTACTATGAAATACGAATTTATTACTTGCTTAGTGTTAAATTTCTACAGAACCCTCAGTGCGCAAGTTTGTCTCGCATTTGTCCGGTTTTTTAACGTCCCATGATTTGTAACTTTCATTTCAAACTAAATACAAACTGAAATATAGATGCACAGAAAAAACCCCAGAATAAAAACCAATGCTGGGAATCGAACCCAGGTCCTCAGCATTCCGTGCTGCGTGCTTACCCCTACACCATCACTGGTCTAGAAGTTAGCGACGAATCTTTCCCATACATCGTATATTTCAGTCTGTTATAATCACCTTATGCAGTGATAAAGCGCGCATCTATGTTATGCCCTCTATTGAGAGACTTAACACTCCTTCGAAACTAACCGCTCACCTGGACCAAGAGATGGCGCTACTGTGCCAACTTTAACAAGTTAGGTATGAAGTATCTTTTTGTATTTATTTTTTCAACTTCATTTTTTATGTACGATGTATGGAAAAGATTCGTCGCTAACCTCTAGACCAGTGATGGTGTAGAGGTGAGCACGCAGCACGGAATGCTGAGGACCTGGGTTCGATTTCCAGCATTGGTCTTTTTTCTGGGGCTTTCTGTGCATATTTCAGTTTGTATTTAATTTGAAATATATGGTTTCACGGGATGACCGTAAAAGTAATAAAAACCGGCCAAGAGCGTGTCGGACACGCACAAGGTAGGGTTCCGTAGCCATTACAAAAAAATCAAGTAATATTTTTCTAAGGATTTCGTATGTGTACGGAATCATCCAAGTTTAGGTATGTTTTATACCTTAGGCTACTATTTACTCTTAAACTACACATAATTTCCAAGCAATCTTAGCCGCTATAATTTTCCTAGTAAATTTGATATATTTACTACCATTCTGAATTTTTTCAAATTTTTCCACCTAACAGTTTAGATTTTAGAGGGGGGGGGGACGCTCGATTTTAATGAAAATTTTCACTTTAAAGTTGAATATTTCGCAAACAGATCACTGAATAGAAAAATCATGTTAGCAGCCCCGCAATGGTTATAAAAGACCTATCCAACGATACCCCATACTATAGGATTAGTCGAGAAAAAAAAAATCACCCCCCCTTTACGTCTATGGGAGGTACCCTAAAAAAATATATTTTTTTATTTTTTATTTTACCACTTTGTTGGCGTGACTGATATGTATATTCATGCCAAATTACAGCTTTCTAGTACTAACGATCTCTGAGCTTAGCCGCGGACAGACAGACAGACGGACAGACATGGCGAAACTATAAGGGTTCCTAGTTGACTACGGAACCCTAAAAAAAGAAGTTGAAAAAATAAATACAAAAAGATACTTCATACCCTAACTTGTAACATTCACTTCCTCATTTTTATCCGCATTATGATACGGCACCAAATCCAATCGCAGTGTCATATTTCAAAGCAAAACTTCCTAGCGTTTTATATTCGAAGTGTCCAATCTGCATTCGGATTTAAGTTACGACTTTAAGCTACCCAATACTAGAAATTATTATTTATGTTTTATGCTTCTGTAAAAGCGTGTACCGTTTGATTAAAAAAAAAATTGAGCCTTAGGGTGGTAAAGGGGATTTCTTGGTCGATTACCATCATCATCATCATCCCAGTCTGCATACGACCCACTGCAAGGCACAGGCATCCCCTCTGAACTAGAGGGCTTGGGCTTCACATACGCCATTTAATTTCTTCTCATGAGTGCAGGTTTCCTCACTGTTTACCTTCACCTTCACCTTGTAACTAGCTGTTGCCCACGCTCCGTCTGCAAAGAAGTCGTTTATCTATTCCGCGGGAACTATGCAATTTTCCGGGATAAAAACTATTCTATGTCCTTCCCAGAGTCTCAAACTATCTCCATACCAAATTTCATCTAAATCGGTTCATCTGTTTAAGCGTGAAGAAGTAACAGACAGACAGACACACTTTCGCATATACAGGGTTATTTGTAATTCACTAGCATCCTTTTAACCCTAAACTCCTACCACTTAAACAAATGTTTTTTGTTTTACGGCTTTTGTCATAACTTAATATTTTTGGTGTAATAACAATAACGTTTTGAAATTTTTTTTTTTTTTATATATAAGAGGTGGCAAACGAGCAGACGGGTCACCTGATGGAAAGCGATCACCGTCGCCCATGGACACCCATAACACGGGGGGCATCACAGGTGCGTTGCCGACCTTTTTAGGACTTGGTAGGCTCGTTTTTTAAAGATCCCTAAGTTGTAACGCTCCGGGAATGCTGCCGCAGAAAGCTGATTCCAGATCTTTGTCGTGCGAGGAAAGAAGTTTCGCTTAAAACGCACGGTACTAGAATGCCAATCATCAAGATGGTGAGATTACCTCTTATTTTTACGATACTCTGTGTATTTGTATGGGTAAAAAGTGTTTCATTTTAAAAAGTCGTAAAACAAAAAAACATTTGTTTGAGTGATAGGAATTCACGGTTAAGAGGATGTCAGTGAATTACTAAATAACCCTGTATTTCACAAAAGATTAATGGTTACTTAAAAGTAGAATGGCCCTTTTACCAATTTACACTATAGTCTTTAATATTCAATCCTCATTCCCGCACATTTTCTACTTTTCACTTCGTAGTCTGTTGTGGTTTATGGTCGGGATTCTTCATCGACAATTTGACATGCATTTGGAAAGCATGTTGCGATGGCATAATGCTTCAAGAGTCTATTTTTAACATTTATAATCCCACTAATGTTGTAAAAAACCCGGCCAAGTGTGAGTCGGGCTCGCGCACGAAGGGTTCTGTGCCATTATCTTATAAAACGGCAAAAAAATTGACGTTTGCTGTATGGGACCCTTAAATATTTGTTTTAGTTTAATTTAATTATTTATTTTTAAAGATAATATACACCGTGAAATTTTAGTGGTTGTTTTCCCGAAACGAGGTGATGTAGTATCGATTGTACAATCGATTGTACAATCGATTTATAATTACTATTTTGACTAGAGTCAAAAATCCAATTGTGAAAAACGAAAGTCGAAAATGACCGCAAACCAATAGTAACGCTTCGTTGGTACCTAACCTATCGTACGATCGTACGCTACTTGTACCAACGAAGCGTTACTATTGGTTTGCGGTCATTTTCGACTTTCGTTTTTCACAATTGGATTTTTGACTCTAGTCAAAATAGTAATTATAAATCGATTGTACAATCGAAACTAAATCACCTCGTTTCGGGAAAACAACCACTAAAATTTCACGGTGTATAACTAAATATTCTGTGAATATTTCAAGCGTCAGCCTGTTGCTGTTATCAATATCGAGCAGAAACGAGCAAAAAAATCACGTCGGTCGTATGGGAGCCCCCTTAAATATTTATTTTATTCTGTTTTTTAGTATTTGTTGTTATAGCAGCAACCGGAATACATTATCTGTGAAAACTTCAACTGCCTAGCTATCACGGTTCATGAGATACAGCCTGGTGACAGACGGACAGACGGAAGGACAGCGGAGCCTCAGTAATAGGGTCCCGTTTTTACCTTTTGGGTACGGAACCCTAAAAAAGCAGCACCTTTCAAACAAGTATATCACATCACGTAAGTTACGTAAAACGTCAAAACAGCACGGACGAACGAATCGATGATACCATTATGAAACCGGTTAAATGCGGCTGGACCATTCGTCGAAACCATTCGCTACTGTCCCACTGCTGGTCACAACCCTCTCGGAATAAAATTACAGGTCTGTTTTTTTTATGAGAGGGAGGCAAACGAGCAAGCGGGTCATCTGATGGAAAATGATCACCACCGCCCATAAATATCAACAACTCAAAGAGTCACTGATCTGTTGCCGGCCTTTAAAAAGGAGAGGGAGGGGGAGAGGTATTGGGCCCCCGGCGCTCTCACTGACCGTACAGTATCCTTAGTATAAGTTTTACTTCACCAAATACTTCTCGATCGCGTTTACGTAAAAAAATCAATTACTTTGGAAACATGGACAGCGCCTCCGCGCGCGCGCGCGTTCGTGTTTCCATAGAATTGAAATTTTTACGTAAACGCGATCGAGAAGTATTTGGTGAAGTAAAACTTATACTAAGCGTACGGAACGCAGCAGGAGTACTGCTGCTTCACGCTGGTGTTCTGTTAAGAGGGTGGTGGTGGGTTATACAATAAACTTCGTAACGGCACTTTCACACGGGCAACGTCCCGTTTTTTGCGGGTTCGGTTTTTTGCAGGATCCCGTTTAGTAGCATACGTGCTACTGTGGTAACATTCACACGAGCATTCGGTTTACGGTTTCCTGCAAACCGAATGCTCGTGTGAATGTTACCACAGTAGCACGTATGCTACTAAACGGGATCCTGCAAAAAACCGAACCCGCAAAAAACGGGACGTTGCCCGTGTGAAAGTGCCGTAACGCGCGCTCACATTCGGCGGCCGACAGTCGGTTTGGTCTGAACACAGCCTTATCCGGTAAGCGCCAAACTAGGCTGAGCCTGTATCTTGGCACTCACTGAGTCGGTTTACAAACATTATGATATAACTTTTAACACATTACACGGTTAAGTTGGTTGTCCCGCAGGTTTTAGTGGAATTATAACCATAAACACTGCAATTGCAATGTGACAAAATATTCTAAAGCAGAACAATATCTTGAACGGAGAAGAAAATTGAAATTAAAAATAACAAAAAATAAGACTGCATGCAATTTAAATTTAGACGTGTGCGTGTATGTGTGTAGAATATATTAGAAGAGATTTTGATTTAGACTTTTAACTTCGAAATACGACCAAGCCCTCTTTGCCAGAGGAGGTCCAGCCCAAATGTCCAACAGTGGGACGCGTAAACCGAGGATCACACACAAAACACCAATGACTCATATTCTAATGACATCTAAAAATAATGACGTCTAAAAATACTTACGAGTAAGCGAAGTTGTTTTGGATTTGTACAATTTGCATACAAACATTTATTTGCGCAAGTAGGGCGCTAACGTGACGAAATCTGCACGTCTGTGTGAGGCAGCGATCGTGAGTGTAACCTGTTCAACCGGGTTGAATCGATTGTCCAATCAAAGGTTGTAAGTTATGTAATCCAATGGATTTACCCATGATCCTTAGAATTAACCGTACACATAAAAACCTAACTACATTGTAGTACACACTGTACTACTGTGCTACTGTACTGTAGTCCTAAGCAACCTTGTTATAACAACTATGGACATGTTTTCAGAAAAAATATTATTATTATTAAAAAAAAAACTTTACGGTGAAGGAAAACATCGTGAGGAAACCTGCATTCACCTGCGAAGAAGTTTAATGGTGTGTGTGAAGTTCCCAATCCTCACTGGGCCCGCGTGGGAACTACGGCCCAAGCCCTCACATTCTGAGAGGAGGCCTGTGCCAGGCAGTGGGACGTCTATAGGCTGGGATGATGATAATGATAAAAAAGGTTTTTTTTTAAATAATCTCAAAATCTTTATTGCGTTAAATGTTGTGATTTAACATCATAAAAGTAGGTACTCAAATGTAAGGCCGGTACCGAAAAGTTGTTTTACAAGACAACATAATCGAAGATAAAGCTCGGAGTGGATGACCGAAAGCTCCTTCTAGTTAAATTTAATAAAAAAAACCGACCAAGTTTGAGTTGGACTCGCGCACCAAGGGTACCGTACAAATTTATATGTGTATCTATGAACATTAGTCTTAGCAGACCCCTGCTCCTAAGCAAAATGTGCGCAGTGTGGGATCATTGTAGATTGGTTATGGATATAGACAGACGGACAAAAAAAATTATGCTTTTCGCAATTTTTCCTTTATCTGTGCTATAAGACCTTGCTTCGTTCCAAATTTCAAGATTCTGAGTTCACGGGAAGTACCCTGTAGGTTTTGATTCCCTTGCGAGTGTCGAAAATTTGCGGCATAAATGGCTGTATCTTTTGATTGCGTTGGCTTGTTAGATGCTTGATTTTTTTACAGTTCCAAGGGTCAGTAGACCTGAGTATTTGATATAAATTTCAGCTTGATACCTCCACACGTACCTGAGAAAAAGGATCTTGACAGACGGACGGACGGACGGACAACAAAGTGATCCTATAAGGGTTCCGCTTTTTCCTTTCGAGGTGCAGAACCCCAAAAACAACCAAACCACTGTGCAAAATTTTGACGGCGGGTTTATTAAACCATACTTCTATAGGTATATATGTAATATTTATTGTAAATAGGCACTATGTAACACATGATTGAATTAAAATGTGTCAAAAAAATATTCTAGATTTCATTGAATATAATAATATCTCAAAAGTACAAAATGTAAGAACCTCCTCCTTTTTAGAAGTCGGTTGAAAAAATAGACAACCCGAATTAAAGCCGGTGTTGGGAATTGGTTTGGTTGGGTGGTCTGTTTTTAAATATTGGAGAGGTAACGTCCGAGCGCCCATCACGGTCCCAATTAGCTGCCATCTTTAATTTTATGTTATTAACATTATAGACGACAACAGGGTGTCATCAATTGGACAAGAATGAGGTTCCTGCTGCGGTATTCCCGGACCGATATGACCTTCAAGCTTTCAAAAAAAGAGCGTACTCCTACCTAAAAGGCCGGCAACGCACTTGTGACTCTTTTGGTGTCGCAGGTGTCCATGGGCGACGGTAATCGTTTACCATCAGGCGATCCGTCTGCTCGTTTGCCCCCTATATCATAAAAAAAAAAAAAAAAAAAAAAAAAGCATGTTAAGCACTGGGAAATTTACATAAAATCATCTGTTCGATTTTAATTGAAATTACCTGTGATTTCAACTATAATCATTGCTATAATTCGCATCTAACTAACTCAAGGATATTCTACGTAGGTTAGTGTCTATGTTACAATAGCATTTAAAACAGAAATTATGGTTCTCAGCTATATTTCAATTTAATTTGTATAATCATTTCGAAGTAAGTACTAAAACTTGTCGTTTTTTTCCAAGTAAGTAAGTTAGTAATTAAGAACGAAATTTGTTATTTTAATCTGTTTAATTATCGTCTTGGTAGATGTAAATTGATCTTCATTATTGTATGAACAGTCAACCAACTTGATTCCTAGGCCACTATAGGTCCTTATCGTAGTGAATAATTTTAATGGGGATGTTGACACCACCAATCAACTGACGTTCTTTTTATGAGCTGTCAAAACACAATCTCCCATAGAGTTTGAATGACAATAGCGACATATGACGTCATTGTTCGCAATGCTCAATCAACTAACTATTTATTTGTTTTAAAGCAACAGAAAAATCTAATTTTAAATTAATCTGACTTTCAGGGCTGAAATAAAGCTTTTTTTTACTGGAGTCGTGTCTTCAAATTCTTTTTAGGGTTCCGTAGTCAACTAGGAACCCTTATAGTTTCGCCATGTCTGTCCGTCTGTCTGTCTGTCCGCGGCTAAGCTCAGAGATCGTTAGTACTAGAAAGCTGTAATTTGACATGAATATACATATCAGTCACGCCAACAAAGTGGTAAAATAAAAAATAAAAAAATATTTTTTTTTAGGGTACCTCCCATATACGTAAAGGGGGGTGATTTTTTTTTTCTCGACTAATCCTATAGTATGGGGTATCGTTTGATAGGTCTTTTAAAACCATTGCGGGGTTGCTAACATGATTTTTCTATTCAGTGATCTGTTTGCGAAATATTCAACTTTAAAGTGAAAATTTTCATTAAAATCGAGCGTCCCCCCCCCTCTAAAATCTAAACTGTAAAGTGGAAAAATTTGAAAAAATTCAGAATGGTAGTAAATATATCAAATTTACTAGGAAAATTATAGCGGCTAAGATTGCTTGGAAATTATTTGTAGTTTAAGAGTAAATAGTAGCCTAAGGTATAAAACATACCTAAACTTGGATGATTCCGTACACATACGAAATCCTTAGAAAAATATTACTTGATTTTTTTGTAATGGCTACGGAACCCTACCTTGTGCGTGTCCGACACGCTCTTGGCCGGTTTTTTAATGGTGTCAATAACAATGCTTATCGAATAACATAAAATGTCACATCGACAAGGTTCTTGGCCTAATAGGTATAAGGTAAACGTCACCGACCCAAAACATGGCACCTTCAATCTTATGTCATATTAAGAGAGGTGACAGATGGGTGTCGTGTACTAGGCGTTTAGGTGTCGAGCATTGGTACGTTTACCTTTAGTGTTTAACTTTTTTTAAAGATCGCTATGTTTTGCCATGAGGCATATTATAATGCATATTCATAAACTTCACCTCACCGTGTGATTGTTTTATTCCAAAGATCCAGCTATATTTTAATTTCATTCAAATCTGTTTGGCCGTTTTATCGTTAAAGAGTAACTTCGCGTTTACAATATGGGACTGTTTCACCACCCATTGACTAATTGTAACTGACGGATAAATGTGATGCCGTCTCCGTCTATTCGAACAAAACAAACACAGACGGCATCACATTTATCCGTCAAATAAATTTGATCAATGGATGGTGAAACAGCGGGTAATACTTACTTAGTATTATAATTTACTAGCGACCCGCCCCGGCTTCGCACGGGTGCAATGCATGTATTAATCATTATAAACCTTGAATCACTCTATCTATTAAAAAAAACCGCATCAAAGTCCGTTGCGTAGTTTTAAAGATCTAAGCATACATAGGGACGGACAGACAGCGGGAAGCGACTTTGTTTTATACGTAGTGATGGTATGTTCGAAACCTGTTTGAATGCGGTGTTATTAAAGCGCGATTATATTCAACATAAACTTGAAATGTGAGTCATTCACCAGTACCATCGACAAGACAGCTTCTGGACACCTGAAGAACAAAATATGGTTTCAAATTCAAATGCACAATTCA
The DNA here is from genome assembly GCA_947859365.1 of Archips crataeganus. NCBI lineage: Eukaryota > Metazoa > Arthropoda > Insecta > Lepidoptera > Tortricidae > Archips > Archips crataeganus. The sequence goes on from OX402064.1 coordinate 1,057,354, forward strand.
AATTCAAAATTATTTATTGCAATCAACACATCACACATAACACACGCACATCTGGCTAATAGACCAAACACCCTATTGTCTAATCTAATCTAACGCACTTGGAATCGCAATCGTTTTCACAATTTCTTTATGTCACGGGTCTCTATTGTTTCCCATAATTTAATTCATAAGTCATAATGTATCATTTTACGTAATTATTATTAGTTATATTATAACAAACGATTGTAACAAAACGCCTGTAATATTCATGAGTTTCTATAGAAAAATTACGAAATTGTCACATGTCACCATTAATTTCTGAGTAATTGGTTGTCTGGAAGAGATCGCTTTTTAGCGATAAGACCGCCTATTGTCTACCTGAATTTTTATTTTTGTAATGTCACTGTACTGTTTTTGGTGATCAATAAAGAATATTTGTATTGTATTGTATTGTATTGTATTGTCACCTATTTTATTACAGGGTTATTTTTAATTCACTGACATCCTCTCAACCCTGAATTCCTATCACTCAGACAAATGTTTTTTGTTCTACAACTTTTTAAAATGAAACACTTTTTTTCCCATACAAATACACAGAGTATCGTAAAAATAATAGGTAAACTCAAATTTTCAAAACGTTATTACACCAAAAATATTAAGTTATGACAAAAGCCGTAAAACAAAAAACATTTTGTTTAAGTGGTAGGAGTTTAGGGTTAAAAGGATGCTAGTGAATTACAAATAACCCTGTAATATGAAACCTTGGTGCAACATTTTGTATGGAACCCACTGCCCTACGAGTACTACTATTCACGCTTAGAACATTGAACAACCTATTTATAAACATTGTTACGGGTCTCGTCGTCAAAAAAGAGCATAAAGGAAGATTTACCAATATTGTACTTGTACAGTCGCATGAACATATGTAGCACAATGGCGTACACTCGTCAACAAAGATGTTTTGAGCGGCCGGGCAGGAAGCGGCATTGTCTTAATAGTTTGTAATTCTACTTAATATTATGCAGTTCTGAACGGGTACTGTCGGGGACGGAAGTGCTAGTTAGTTTTATTTTATGTTTATTATTTTTTCCCCTTAATGCTGTGTAAGCTTCATTAAGACGGTCTGAGAAATATACACTAATATTAGCTGTTGCACGCGACTCCGTCTGCGAAGAATATGGGTATGAAAAATAGCCTATGACCTATTTTCAGACCTACTAAATATAGACAAAAAATTTCATAAAAATCGCTCAAGCCTCCCTCTCATATAAAAAAAACCGTGACACGAGATTTTTGCGAGATGCGGTGGCGGTGACGGTTGTAATATTCTAACTTGTATGAACGAGTTCGCGGTGCGGTACCGTACAACCGTTCAATACCGCTGTCTGAGCGTTTGGAGCTTTAATGTAATTAAGCAATTAATAACAAAACCTCAGCATAAGCATTGCACTTGGCCGATCTCTCTCGATGTATGTCGAGAATTGCCGAGTGCCAAAGTGAAAATAATCTTACTGTACATATGGTTGAAAAACAACCCTCCTTCGGGCAGTCGGGTAAAAAAAAGTACAATATTAGGTACACCTATGGAGTCCTTGGCACGCGAGTTAGCCTCGAACTGGACCGTTATTTACCACCGCTAACAGGGTCGGATTAACCATTATTGTAACGCAAGACTGACACAGCTTTAATCTTATGTCAAGACACAGAATAAGTAATATGTAACCAGTAATCCAACTTCATACTAGAGCGCCCGATCGACGCACGCACACAGCCAAGCGTCACGGCCGCTAACCAATCTCCGCTAGACAAAACAATGCAGTTCCCACGCTCGCGCCGTGTAAGACGCTTGGCTGTGTGCGTGCGTCGATTCGGGCGCTCTAGTATGAAGTTGGATTACTGGTTACATATTACTTATTCTGTGGTCAAGATTTACAGACAAATCTACAAATAATCGAGTACAAAAAAATATTCTCGTTTCACAACATAATAGTCATAACAAATTGCCAAGAACCCGGTAGTGGTTCAATAGTTTCTCGACATATGTCGCTGACAATTGTCACGTTGGTGAAATAGGATCCTGGGAGCCCCCACATTGTCAATCCGGCGCTGATCGCTAACCTAACCCCGGCGCCACACATATTACAAATGTTTCAACACATATTTGAACACATATTTGATCTATGGTTGATTGTATGGATGTTCTATTGAACAAATAAGCAAATACCGGTGCTACACATGTGATCAAATAACTGTGTTCAAACATTTGTAATATGTGTGGCGCCGGGGTATGGTTGATTGTATGGATGTTCTATTGAACAAATAAGCAAATACCGGTGCTACACATGTGATCAAATAAATGTGTTCAAACATTTGTAATATGTATGGCGCCGGGGTTACAAGTTACGTTCGTGACTGTACCAGATTCAACAAACAGTTTTTTCCAGTCACTCAGTCACTTGTCCTCCAAGAATCATCACGATGTACTTAATAAGTACCTACCTACCTGCTGACGTACGGTATCATTACTCAGAATATAATGGCATTCATTACAGCTTTGTAAGATCAGCATCAGGTAATAAAGCGGCCAAGTGCGAGGCGGACTCCCGAACTGAGGGTTCCGCACAAATTTAAAATCAGTTAAAAGTTACTTTTTTTATTCAATTGTTCGATTGATTTATTTTTATTTAATTCAAATATTTTGAATTGGTTGCCTGGATTAAATTAAAAAGTAATGTGATTGACGTTTAGACAGTTTAAAAATAATCGGTCGGTTGGTTGACGGGCAATCAATGTGGAGGAGCGGAAGGAATAAGACGTGTGCTCTTTGACCTGTATTGTTGGAGAATATATATTTATGTTTCGAGTGATTACGTGAGTTTTACTATACAATCATCAAAGATTCCCTTACGTAGAGCATTAAAAAGGTACAAAGGGCACACAGAAAAATATATAGATTTACTAGATGTTGCCCGCAATTCCACCTGCGAGGAATAGGGGTATAAAAAATAGCCTAAATACGAGCTATTCTCAGAATCTCAGACCTACCAAATGTAGAAAAAAAAACATAAATATCTGTCAAGCCGTTTCGGAGGAGTTTGATAACAAACACCGTGACACGAGATTTTTATATATTAGAAGATGTCTATTATTATGGTAGAAAATTAAATACCTACTTTTGAATAAATCTACAGACTAGTTATTTCGCTTACTTTTGGTTATTATACAATAAGCATACTGGTTGATGGCCAAGTGGAGTATGATGGAATGGCATAGTTTTTATTTATTTTTTAGTATTTTTTCGTTTGGCCAGTCGAAAGTTGCTTAATATTTAATCTAATTTTAGGTGCACTAAATAAAAAATAAATAAAATAAATAAAAAACCATTTATTGCCCATAAAAAAGAAAAAAAAAAATACACAAAATTATGCGGCAAAAGGCTCAGGCTCAGCATGTGCGGTGAGGATTACTCATCACCGCGCTGGTTTTCAGCCTGCGCCCCTATATAGCGTGCTGACATTGCAAAACAGGCGGGTAGGACGATAAAAAAAAAACGTATAGCGGTATAGTCTACCAAGAAATCCCTTCACCATCCAAGGTTCAATGACAGTTGCATGGCTCAAAACATCAAAAGCTATTTTCACTCACAAGTCAGTGCGACAACCAGGCCCACTACGAAGCGCGAAACTCGAACCCCGTTTCATGCCGTTCCGCTCACACTAATGATATTTATTACGAGAGTGAGAGGGACCGCACAATCCGAACCTCGAACATCGAATTTCGCAGTAACCCCCCAGTCCTATTGCTTTCATTCATAAATGAAAAAAAGTACTAAGTAGAAGTTAATAAAAAGTATGCCATTCCATCAAACTTAGACGACCGGATAGCCTAGTTGTTAGAGAACCTGACTACGAAACTTAAGGTTCCGGGCTATACTTGTGTGAAAAATACGAATGTTTGTACTCGAGCTTTGGATGTTTAATATGTATTTAAGTATGAGTATGTATTTATCTATGTATATAAGTATGTTTATCCTTTGTCTAGTACCCATAGTACAAGCTTGGCTTAGTTTGAGACTATAGGTAATTGGTGTAGGTGTCAATTGTCCCAATATAAATAAAAAAAAATCCAACGAAACGAGGTGTCAGAGTTGCTGGGCCATTTATTCGAGCCTTTCAACCGACTCACTTCAATGGTCACATTTTTTACGAATTAGGTCTAGATTTTCATGGTATTTTCGGTTATTTATTAAAGGCCCTATCCTTCTACATGATTACTGGAAACTGTATCAATTCTAATTCTGCAATTTCTAAAAAGATGCGTCCACGAAAGAGATTCTGAACACATGTTCGAATAATAACCCTGCTCATCGTTCAGTTACATACTGTATACTAAGGGGGTGTTTCACCACCTTACTGTCAAACTACTGGTCACGTAACCAATGAATAAACTAAGTACTGGACAAATCTGTCGGCTAGGTTTTTTTCAGTTTCGCCACTCCGGTCCTGTGCAAACTAAGTACCACTTAACTAATCGTCGGTTTAACATAGAGGGGTATGACAACGTCACATTTCACGACCACGCGTTCCTGTTCGCACACTTTCGTTCAAAGAGTCGCTCATTGTTAAAGCAAAAGAAATCGTAAACTATGTAATTTTTAAATACATCTATTTTTTTGCATAAACAAATGTGTAACATTATAATTAATCCAAAAACGGTATTTATTTACGATACTTTGTTAACAATAACAAAGAAAAATAAAATCACGTAAAACGAATCGAAAAGTGGCGCCAAACCATTTGACAGATTAACTTTTTTTGTAATGGCGATGTACAAGTTCACGTAGAACAAACGATTGTGCCACTGAAAAAAAGTGTGTAATTAAAAAATATTACAAAATTTTGGATTTATTTTTACATACTAAAAGCGTACCTATATTTTTTTATTCAAATCTTGATATTTGAATCCTCGTTTGCAATTTAGCATGACTTCTTTCTTTAAAAAATAAAAATACTTTGATTTATTTTTCTGAAACCGTCTGAAGGGCTCTCCAACCATGACCACAAAAAAATTACCTGACTAATTAAAAAGTTATGTGACGGATAAAAATGCTAAATGCCACCTGATCTGATGGTCAAATTAAATAACACTTTGTCCGTCACTTAGCGCTAATCGAGACTGGTGAAACAGAAATTTTAAGTTCATCTGTCAAATAAGGTTATGATTAAGTTAGCTATGAAGTATCTTTTTTTGTACTTATTTTTTCAACTTCATTTGTTAGTTCCGAAGGAGTGTTAAAATCTCTCGATGAGGGTGTAACATAGATGTGCGTTTGTCACTGCATAAGGTGATGATTTAGCAGATTGAAATGTATGATGTATAGGAAAGATTCGTGTCTAATCTCTAGACCAGTGGTGGTGTAGGGGTATGGCACGCGGCACGGAATGCTGAGGACCTGGGTTCGATTCCCAGCATTGGTCTTTTTTCTGGGGTTTTTTCTGTGCATCTATATTTCAGTTTGTATTTAGTACGAAATGTTATGATTAAGCTAATCCAAACTTTAAGAAAAGTGGTGAAACAGCGCCTAACTCTACTTCCATTTTGATCAGCTTCCCCTATAGCTGCTACAATATGTCCAAACCATTTCCGATTAGCATCAAAAAGTAGGCTGCGTGTGAGTGCGACCCGCGCGCGTAATGCATTGCGCAACGTTTGCGACAGCGCTATGGGAGCGCACGCGCCGGCGATCGATCTACGATCGCGAATGAACTCGTGCATCAGAAACGACCATTACCCATCCGTTTAACCATCATCATCATCATCTCAGCCTATATAACGTCCCGCTGCTGGGCACAGGCCTCCAGAACAAGAGGGTTTTGGGCCATATTCCCACGCGGGCCCACACACACCATTAGAAAAAGTGGGAACTCAGGAGGAACGTACCTATACATATATTAGGACGGGCTTCTAATTACGTCTCCAATGTCACTTAAGAGGGTTTATACCTGCTGAGCTGGCAACGTTGCATTGCACAAAGTTTTGTATACAAATTGTTCTAATATATAAGTTAATGTGTCTACTGCAATAATAATTCGTGATTGACTTTTATTTTCTTTAAAAACGATCAAATTATTAAGTAACGGTTTTTAAAGAAAACAAAAGTCTTATCACTAATTATTATTGCAGTAGACACATTAACTTATATATCAGAACAATTTGTATACAAAACATTTTTAATTTTCATTCAATTTTTATGGAATAATCGGGAAAAACTAACAAAAACGCAACGTTGCCAGCTCAGCAGGTATAAACCCTCTTAATTCCACTGCAAAAATACTTCATCATCATCTAAATCATCATAATTTCAGCTGAAAGACGACCACTGCGGAACATAGGGCTCCCCCAACGTTCGCCAAACAGACCGGTCCTACGCCATCCGCATCCAACGCGTTCCCGCGACCTTAACCAGGTCGGCACACCATATTGTTGGAGGTCTACCTACACTCCATCATCCGGTCCGTGGACGCCATTCGAGAACCCTTTGGACCGATCGGCCATCAATTCCACGAGCAATGTGCCCTGCCCACTGCCACTTGAATCTGGCAAGTCTTCGAGCTATGTCGGTGATGATTTTAGCTCTTGCGCGGATTTCATCAGTCCTCAAGCCCTCTCCAACTCCATCGCTCTCTGAGTATAAGCTTGAGCTTTCTTATGAGACCCATCGTCAAAAACACTTAGCTGTACCCATAACCCATTTATTTACTATTATGATTATAATAATAGTCCTTTGTATGATTCCATACAACTGTCTAATACTCTCAGTTTACATATCACACAGCTATAAATTAAACCCTGAAAAAGCTACACAAAAGGCAGTTAAACAATCGAAACAAACCAATTTAACAATCGGCAAAGGCCAAACAGGGGTATCAAAACCGCCGGTATAATATTTACACAAGTGTTTCGCGTCGCCTTCTTCACTGGGTTTTATGTCATCGGCATAAAGGTTAATTTCGAGTGCACTTGATTGTTTAGGCTAGAGGCAATTTGATACGTAACGCCGTAAACGTAAACGTAGAAGCGATGTTTTCCTTCGCGTATTATTCCTACATGTGTTTACGTCTACCGAATCGCATTTTAATTTGAGTATATAATGCTTAGATTATTTAAACACTAGATAAATATAAATAAATTATTTAAATACTAGTGTCAGTAGCAAACACTGCGATACAAAACGTCCGAAAACCCATTTGACAGCTTCATATTACGATCGCGTTACGTCATTCAGACTGAAGGGTGGCAAATGACATATAAGCCAACAGTTGGCTTATATTTATCGGGACGTTTTCATGTCGCCTAAGCTCTATCTAAACTCAACGCCGTATTGAGATTCTAAAAAAACTACTCGTGTGTTGCCAATAAAATGAAAAAGTATTGCGTCGGTAAGTTTTAACTTTTCTAAATGTAATACATAAGTAATTTATTTATATATAATTGTAAAGTTAAAATTAAATGCAACCGCATAAATAAATAATTTAGTATCAGTATTAATTATTTCACCTACAGATATTTGGTTGAAACTGTTTTGTAGAAGAAAAGTTCATATTACAGTGGTAATACTTCAGGTTTAAACAACATTTGTTATGATTTGCGTACCTATACATATACTAAATTCGGTGTTAAAAACGATTGGCATAGCAACACTATTTCACATAACAGCTATTTGACTAACTCTTACCCCATGCCAGCTCTATCCAACAAAAGATTTGTAAAAAAAAATTACATCCAGTCTCATTCGACTTGAAGAACACACTTAAATGTTAAATGCAATGCGCACAATTATTATGGTTAGATAACCGCGCCGGCGCCGACGCGTTGCCCAACGAGGCGGAAGACTCGATAATAACTAATAGGTATTCGTTGCATCTTTATAAACCACAATTTTTCCTTTGATCTCTTGGTTTTCCCTAATTTAGTTTGTCTTGTCATAATTTAGCTTGTCATATGAACGGGTGCCTGTCGTATCGCATAATGTTGATTGACCTATTTTTTTTGGCCGAGAATGTGCGTTGAATGGCATACAACTCGTTTATCCTATTCATTTTTGCGCATACACATTTAAAAGTCCTAAAACATGTTTGTTTTAACGTTGATAACTTCGAACATCGAATTACCTAAAACGTCATATTCCTAATGTTAATTGTCCTAACGGTTACAATTAAGTACACCACCTAAACTATGGCAGGTATGCAAGTTACAGTGGAAAGAGGGGAAGGGCGGGGGGCGAAGCTATTCAATGGAACGCGTTGGATGCGTATGGCACAGGACCGATCTGTTTGGCGAGCCTAGGGGGAGGCCTATGTTCAGCAGTGGACGTCTTTCGGGTGAAATGATGACGATGACGATGATTCAAAGGGGCAACGCTGCCAGTATCTTTGAGACCTTACCTAAGGGGACTCCTTTTAATTTAATTAGGGTTCCGTAGTCAACTAGGAACCCTTATAGTTTCGCCATGTCTGTCCGTCTGTCTGTTTGTCTGTCTGTCCGTCCGCGGCTAAGCTCAGAGACTGTTAGTACTAGAAAGCTGTAATTTGGCATGAATATATATAGGTATCAGTCACGCCGACAAAGGGATTGTATAAAAAAAACTAAAAAAAATTTTTTTTAGGGTACCTCCCATAGACGTAAAGTGGGGGTGATTTTTTTTTCTCGGCTAACCCTATAATGTGGGGTATCGTTGGATAGGTCTTTTAAAATCATTGTGGAGTTGCTAACATGATTTTTCTATTCAGTGATCTGTTTGCGAAATATTCAACTTTAAAGTGAAAATTTTCATTAAAATCGAGCGTCCCCCCCCTCTAAAATCTAAACTGTTGGGTGGGAAAAATTTGAAAAAATTCAGAATGGTATTAAATATATCAAATTTACTAGGAAAATTATAGCGGCTAAGATTGCTTGGAAATTATTTGTAGTTTAAGAGTAAATAGTAGCCTAATGTATAAAACATACCTAAACTTGGATGATTCCGTACACATTGAAATCCTTAGAAAAATATTACTTGATTATTTCGTAATGGCTACTGAACCCTACCTTGGGCGTGTCCGACACGCTCTTGGCTGGTTTTTTTTAAGGTAAATTTATATTTTGTCTGATTACTTAGTGACAATCGTTCACCAAAAAAAAGGAAGTGTCATCAATAAAACCAGCTGGATGGATAATCTAATACACAAATGCGTAATATATGCAACCATGCAATACCTAGAACCACGCAAAACTGTGCGAATTGAAAATATCAACAAGTCACACTCACACTCGGCGGTGTTTATTTTATTATGAGTTGTTACTGCACTCCGTAATGTACACGGTAGTTGCCAACCACAGAAACCTAAGTAAACAGGCAGTACTAGTCTTCTTCTTCTTCTCCGTAAGATATAAGGCTGTGGTATAACAATTAATCTAATATATAAAAATCTCGTGTCACGGTGTTTGTTATCGAACTCCTCCGAAACGGCATGACCGATTTTTATGAAACTTTTTTCTGTATTCGGTAGGTCTGAGAATAGGTCGTAGGCTATTTTTTATATCCCTATTCTTCGCGGACGGAGTCGCGGGCAACAGCTAGTAATAATAGATAATTAGCATAGCTCGGACAGGTCATGGCAATAATAGCTACGGAAATAGAACAAGATTCAATGGTAGTGAAAATAAACGGATCACTGTCGTCTTAAAACGAGTTTAACTCGACATGTTTCATATGTCGAGTTAAACTCGTTTTAAGACGTAAGTGATCCGTTTATTTTCACTATGAGGTATCACGGTAGTGTAGTTTCAAGTTTAAAGATTCAATTGAGTGGTAATAGTGTAGATTAGGACCTGCACTGTGGTACCTAAGATTACGATTGTCTCAAGCGATTATTACAGCAATTACCTATCATCTTACGTTTCTTATTTGCATTTGCCACAAACCTTTATAAATTGTTTATTTTTACACTTCATTGTTCTTTTGTGTTTGTGGCAATAATTTTTTTTTTTTTTCTTTTTTTCATTTCTGTCTCAGTTTTGCAAAGTGGCAGGACGTTTTATTTACAAATAAAATTATTAAGATTGTTTACTTATGGTTATTTTTAAATAGGTATTTTAAATATGATGAGATGAAAGACTGCTTACGAAACCAACACAAATATGTGGACAATTTTAAGTTACCGTTATAAATGTAAATGAAAATTAAAATAAAATAATACTCATATTGAAAAAATACGGATAACTCACGTCTATGATCGACCTTAGCTGGACACGTTTCGGGCTAACCTGTAGTAGCCCTTCTTCCCGGAGCCATACGTCACGGCGGCTGCCAAACGCGCACTGCGCGCTACTGACAGCGACACACAACTACCCCCATTTTCACCGTCACTTTTATTGTCATCGTCAAATGTAGGGTAGCATACAACACTAACATCACTTTGTAAAGGTTCGCTCACACGCCATTGACGCAGTACGAACATTCACACTGTTTTCCAACTCGGGGGTACCGACCAGCCACTATCCCGATAATACTGTTCATAATTCGACTCTATTATAATCTTGTTCTATTACCGTGTTGCGATTGTTTTGCGATGACCTGACCCAGTGTATAAATCTTCCCAGGTGAATTTTTCGCTTCTAGCCATTAAATTAAATTGGGTATGTATTACAATACCGAAGTACGAAAGACCGAATGTATTAAAACATCGAATGGGTCAAAAGACCGACGCGATTTATTTCTGAAACCGTTAACTTTTTAAGATTGTTATAAAACAAACCTAACCTAACCTAATGGGTTCTGTATGATGCCGTTTTAATAAATTCTGAGAAGTTTACGGTTTCAGAAAAAAATCGTGTAGGTCTTTTGACCCATTCGATGTTTTAATACATTCGGTCTTTTGTACTTCGGTATTGTAATACATACTTCATTAAATTTGAACTTTAATACTATGACGATACCGTTTGTTTTGAAAGATAAGGGCTCGAAGCGAAAAATTCACCTGGGAAGATTTTAACTAAGTATACAATGTATGTACTACTTACTCGTATTGGCATACAATTTAAAGCACGAATTCATCATTTGTCGGATAAAATACATTATTTCGCCGAACTCTTTTTCTCAGAAACCATTATTATTCAGAAATTTTGAAAAGGTTATACATACTGTAGGACCTTATAGGTAAGGTTAGGTTTATTTTATAACAATTCTGTATAATTATGTATGTATATAAACTCTTTATTGTACAAAAACGACCACGACGACGACCAAATGGCCTAGTAGGTAGAGAACCTGACTACGAAGCTTGAGGTCCCGGGTTCGATTCCCGCGTCGGGGCAGATATTTGTATGAATAATACGAATATTTGTTCTCGGGTCTTGGGTGTTTCATATGTATTTTAAGTATGTATCTATCTAGATAAGTATGTTTATCCGTTGCCTTGTACCCATAACACAAGCTATGCTTAGCTTACTTTGGGACTAGGTCAATTGGTGTGAATTTTCCCGTGATATTTATTTATTTATTTATTTAAAAAAACACTAATTAATGGTCTCAGAGTAAAAAGAGTGCGGCGAAATGATGAATTCTGACAAATAATGAATTCTGACTTTAAATAGGGCTGTTGACACCACCAATTAACTGACGTACTTTTTATGAGCTGTCAAAAGGCTGTCAAAATACAATTCTCCCATATACCTACCTGGTTTACACTCGCGTACGAGTGGCGAGACGAACTGCGGGACGAGCCACGAGACGAGAGTGTGAACAGGCGCGCCTCGCGCCTCGTCTCGTGATTTGCCTTGATTTTGCGGCTCGCGTCCGGAGCGAGACGACGAGGCGAGGCGCGAGGCGAGGTGACGAGGCGAGAGTGTAAATCAGGTAGTTGGAATGGCAATAGCAACTTACGACGTCACTTGTTCGCCAACTCAATCAACTAACTATTGTTATACCTACCTCTTTATACCTACTTTTATTGTTAAGTAAATTATTAAAGAAATTGCAAAGCATGAAAAACTAACTATTTAAGGCCGGCGCCCACTGACGGCATGGCACGGCGTTGCATTTTATTACTATCAAGTTATTTTGAATCTTATTTCAATGAGTTTAGAATTCATTTTACTTTATTTCGATATCACGATGTCGCGGCGTCCTGAGGGCCGATGCCACGCATAACCAATAAAGTAACATGAATTCTAAACTCATTGAAATAAGATTCAAAATAACTTGATAGTAATAAAATGCCACGCCGTGCCATGCCGTCAGTGGGCGCCGGCCTATATTTGTTTTAAAGCAACAAAAAATCTAATTTTGCAGTTGATCGAAAATTAATCTGGTTTTCAGGGCTAAAATAAAGCGTTTTTTTACTGGAGTCGTGTCTTCGAATTATTTCTTAATGGCGTCAACATCCTTATTTCATGTAACCCGATATGGACCCATGATAATTACTTTTAAGACAGTATAACATAATCTTTAGCGGATTGCCTGTCTTAAGATCGGTTCGGAAGTCTATAATAAGGGTGTTTACCATGCATTTTAACACAAAGTGGCATTTAGCGAACATGACAACTTCCTGGATTGGAGGTTTTCCTTGAAGAGAGGTATAAGATTATTGTCACTACTTTTAAAGAACCTCGTATCTAAACATCGATAATCTTATGAAGTGAACTATACCTACTCCGTGTGTGCTTGCTCGTGTGCCTCCCTCACACAATAAAAAAATAAAGAATCCATATTTTTGTTAGTATACATTTACGTCCTATAAACTATGTTAGTAATGAATTTAAATAAATCTAATATATTAAAATCTCGTGTCACGGTGTTTGTTACCGAACTCCTCCCAAACGGCTCGACCGATTTTTATGAAACCTTCTTCTCTGTATTCGGTAGGTCTGAGAATAGGCCGTAGGCTATTTTTTATCCCCCCTCCCCCATTCTTCGCGGACGGAGTCGCGGGCAACAGCTAGTAATAATAGATAATTTATTTATAACACACAAAGCTTACTATTTAAAATAATTATAACAACATAAAACAACAATTCGATGTCACAAAATATAACACAATCAAAAAACACAACAACATAATTTAAACAAGTTAGCTATGAAGTATCTTTTTTTTTTTTTTTTTTTTTTTTTTTTTTACATAATTTACATAATTTAGTTATGAAAACTGGGGGGAGGGGCAATTCTTTTTCAGTACAGAATTCCTGCTCCGTCGTCACATTCAAAGGTTTTGATATGTCATCTAGTGGCTCTCAACTCAACCTCATGGAGACTGCTCGTATTACTGAGTTGTACTTTGACTTTAACCAAAAAAATATTTGTGAGTATGGTTTTGATTTGGTTGTAATTTGGATGCTGTTCTTTTCAAGATATTATTGTATTCAGTCTCTAAGGCTCCACTACATGAGGTGAATTAGTGTAAATGAGGCTCTTAGGTCTTTTGTGGCTTGGTCGTATTTTAAATATTTTTCCGTGCTGTTAAAGATTTATGTGACAAACTTAATTTTATAACTTTATGCGGTTGTAGAGCACTAAAATTACATGTAGCTGTTTTATGCCATAATCCTTGACACTCTAAAAACCTGTTTGGACCTTTGCTCTGAGGCTTATTCCGACATTTGACCGATTAAAGTTGGTCGCTGTATCCCTTTCTTTCCAAGCAGATTGAAGTGAGTCAAGTCGACTTTGGAGCAGGAATTTCGATGGAAACTATATCGGAATACTGCCGCTACAATAGCTAATTGGTAATATAATTACTTTAGCCAACATAACAGCAAATTCTAGAAATAAAAAAAGTTAAAAATTAAACATAAAAGGAACGTGTTTTTGCAGCGTTTTTAATTCGATCTTTGTATTTTTTTTATAAACTGTTTTTAAAAACATTGTACTAACGTATGGAACCCTACATGTACGAGACCGGCTCGCACTTGACCGGTTTTTACGTAAACTATTAAACTTGTATGTATTGTATAAAAATATGTACGACGGTCTCGCAAACGGCTCTAACGGTTTCGATGAAAGTCTAAGGTCGGGTTTTGGGTTCATGTGATTGGGATGAACCTTATTTTTTTCGTTCTAGGAGCTCATCCCAAGCTCAGCCCAAAGCTCTCGCAAACCAGTGATTTGGCGTTCCTAAATAGCAAACGATCGAATTACCGCTCGCAAACCGTGAAGGCCCGTTCCTGAATTTAGCCCCTGTTCTTCGCAGTGGGACGAATACACATACAAGCTGGGATGATGATTATTAATGTTAACCTGAAAGCCAATTTAAACAAGAAACTACCGTGAGACTCGCTCATAGTGAAAATATACGGATCACTCACGTCTTAAAACGAAGTTTAACTCGACATGTTTCGGGCTAATCTGTAGCCCTTCTTCCCGGAGCCAAACGTCACGACGACAAATAACAAACATGTCGAGTTAAACTCGTTTTAAGACGTGAGTGGTCCGTATATTTTCACTCTGAAAGCCAATGTTATTCTCGGTGTCTCCTTGACCGGGTGGTTCATCTGTATACTCAGCCTGGTTATCGATGTGAAAAATTACGACTGTAATTGGTGTCAGTTAGTAGGTACTAGGCACATAATTTTGACCGCATATGGTCGGTTGGACGGTATAATGAATAGTTTATGCAAATGAGGCACAAAGGTTACATTACATCTCGATGACATCAGTTTTTTTACCTTTTAAAATCATATCACTAATACAGTACTGCCGTCATATGGAAAAAAAAGACGAGGCATATTCTTTCGAAATTTTGTTGCATGCATATTCGCAATCACTAAAAACCGGCCAAGTGCGAGTCGGACGCGTAAATGGAGAGCTCCGTACCTTCATGCAATTTATTTTTGTCAGGTGTGTTTGTTGTATTAGTGGGTTATTTGTAATTCACTGGCATCCTTTTAACCCTAAACTCCTACCACTTAAACAAATGTTTTTTTTGTTTTACGGCTTTTGTCATAACTTAATATTTTTGGTGTAATAACGTTTTGAAAATTTGAGATTACCTCTTATTTTTACGATACTCTGTGTATTTGTACGGGAAAAAAAGTGCTTCATTTTAAAAAGTCATAAAACAAAAAACATTTGTTTGAGTGATAGGAATTCAGGGTTAAGAGGATGTCAGTGAATTACAAATAACCCTGTATATTCTGTGAAAATTTCAAGTAAGTAGTACCTATCTAGTCAGTGGCATTAGAAAGATCGAGTTATAAACACAAATAAAAACCGGCCAAGTGCTACTCGCTCACCGAGGGTTCCGTACAAATTCATATGTATCTATGAACATCCAGTCTTAGAAGACCCCTGCTCCTAATCAAAATATGCGCAGAGTGGGATCATTGTAGGTTACTGATAGAGACAGACAGACAAAAAAATGTATGCTTTTCGCAATTTTTCCTTTATCTGTGCTATAAGACCACCAAATCCCAAATCCAGAGTTACCATTTTTTCCCACAAAATTTCTTTATATTTAAAGTTTTTTTGCTTTAAAAGATTAAGGGGTTGTTTCTCCACCCATTGATTATTTTTAACTCACGGATAAATGTGATGCCGTGTCCGTCTATTCGAACAAAACAAACAGAGACGGCATCACATTTATCCGTCAAATAAATTTGATCAATGGATTGTGAAACACCGTAAATTTAGTTAGTTCAGTTTTTATTTGAGTTATTTACACTTGAAAAATCACCAGGTATGCCTTATATTTCACAAAAGATTAATGTTTACCTAAAAGTAGAATGGCCCAAGTACTGGCCCTAAAAATAGGCTTTGCAGCATTAGTCACCATCAAGTGCACCGTATGTTATCATCCCCAACGCTGTGTAATAAGTGTAATAACAAATAAGTGACAGTAAAAAAACTCAATTACCTGCGGTATTATGTGACCCCCATCAACAAACAGCGACCTCGATTATAAGAATATCGCTTAGCACTTCGTTTTACTATAATTACGGATGTCACGTTTTTCACTTTGTTACACTAACGCAACGTACAGTGGCGGATGAAAAGATTAGTCATCTTAAAGTCGACTTTTGCTTGCACAGTTGTTGACGTCAAGGAATCACACGATATGAAATGAAATGAAATTAAAATTTATTGCGTATGAATTAAGGTTTTAGATTGCCTTACCTTTACAGATGTACACGCAGTTAAAAATTGCAATGATATTGACAGAAACTGTTTTTTGCATTTAGTTTTAGCGTCGTTAGTCGTGAGCGGTAGAATTTCGGTCGCGCCATACAATATGCAGGTTATCACGTGACACTCACTTGACAAATGTATGGCACGACCGAAATTCTGCCGCTCACGACTCACAAAATTACGCTCGTCTGGCTTCACCCTTCATCATCGTAAGCGAATAATTTTTATCGCTTCGTTTAGCAGAATATTACTAATTCCTAAAAGGGTCTGCAACGCACCTGTGATTCCCCTCGTGTTGCGGGTGTCCATGAGCAACGGTGATCGCTCTCCATCAGGTGACCCGTCTGCTCGTTTGCTCCCTCTTATATGTATAAAAAAAAGATCTACAATAACATTGAAATACATAAATAAATAAATAAATAAATAAATATCATGGGACAATTCACACCAATTGACCTAGTCCCAAAGTAAGCTTAGCAAAGCTTGTGTTATGGGTACTAAGCAACGGATAAACATACTTATATAGATAAATAAATCCCTTACCGGGATTTGAACCCAGGACCTCTTGCTTCGTAGGCAGGGTCACTACCAACTAGGCTAAAGCGGTCGTTAACATACATACATCTAAAGTATATTTAACACAGCTAAATTTTTAACACAGTAGATACGCTATATGAAACTAAAGATCGCCAATGCGGATCGGAATTATTTCCAAACATCCCTGTCCATGATATAACAATGACTGTTTGGTCCGTACAGTCTTTTGTGTCATATAGTTTGTAGTATAAATACATATAATGGTTTTTTATATAGAAAAGTCAATTATAAGAAACTAATTTCAATATTTTTTAATTTAGTTAACTACTTTTTCAAAATTAATTATTTTAACTATTTTGGTTGATGACGTCAGATTATAATTTAGGGCTCCCACACAGCCAAATTTCTAAATCTATCTAAATTCGTAAGATAAGGCAACCCCTTTAAGTATTTTTTGTGTAGTGGTACATTGTGATTAGTGTACTTTGCTGGCGCTGTCAGAGTGCTAGATGTCAGACAGCGAGTCCAAATCAAACTCCGTAGTTTAATCCACGCGTAAATTGTGAAGTATTCTACAATTTGGACCGTCTACGAAATTTACTTCAATGTCAAATGATGGTCATTACTTATTTGATATGTAATAAATGCATTACATTATATTAAAATTAAATAACTGCAGAAAACAATTTAAAAAGCATTTATCTCGAAATTGATCAATGCGGCCGCTCACATACTTAACTCGAACTATTTTTGATTTAGTCACATCGCTGTCGCGTTGCCGTCACCTTACCAGTGCGGCCCCGGCCTCAAACTATGAAAGCTTGCGAATCTTTTCGTACCGTGACTGTACCATGTCTTAACTTTACTAATCCGAATTAGGTAAACCATAAAAGCTTTTAAAGGTTAAATTTGCCAAATGAATGATTGTGAGGCAACACAGCCTAATGATTTTAACTGTTTCGTCAAGTTCAAGTTTTTAGGAAGTCTTTTATGACTAGTTGCACGAACGTTTCCTAATGCTACATGCTTAATTATAATAGCCGTCTATTCATTAGTTAGTTTTAAAAGTTGGCCATGTTTTGCATATTAAGTATAATTATTTAGATAACCCTTTACTACCTATATCCAAACAGAGATTTACATTCGAAACAAGGATGATATAGACTGGATTGGCAGTCGCCATAGTACGGATCGGCCGCGGTTTTTGTAGTTCGATTATTAAATCTAGATGGCACTGAAATATAGCCAGAGGCTTTGAAGGCAAAACAATAAGACTACAGATATTTCATATCACTGCAAATGTATTATAATGCAATATTTTTGAAAAATAATACAAAACGCTCTCAACGACATTCTCAGAAGGGCGCTCGTTAGTGCCAACGTTCCCGCTGCTCTGGAGCCCCAGATTGTGCGGAGCGATGGCAAGCGCCCTGATGGAATGTCGTTGATACCCTGGAAGACTGGCCGTGCGCTGGTGTGGGACGCCACTTGTACAGACACCCTCGCGGCGTCCTACCTACCAGCAACTACCAAACGTGCGGGGGCGGCGGCGGACGCCCGGGAACGCCTCAAGGCCACAAAATATAGCTGTCTCGGCGCCCAATATCATTTTTTTCCTTTCGGCGTCGAGACTCTAGGTCCTTGGGGTAAGGGTGCACTGGAGTTACACAGGGAGCTCAGCAATAGGTTGAGAGAGGCAACAGGCAACCCTCGCGCCGGCAGCTTTCTCGCGCAAAGAATCGCAATCGCTGTTCAGCGCGGGAATGCTGCCTGCGTGATGGGCACCATGCCAAGAGGCCCACCTCTCTTTTTTTAATTAAGTTTAGTTTTAGTTATTTTAATTTAATAGTAGTTTTAGTCTTGTATTTACACCTGTATATGTTTTTTGTGATTAATTGCTTATTATAGTCCAAATTGAATAATTTGTAGTAATATAGTAATATGAAACATCTGTAGTCTTATTGTTTTGCCTTCAAAGCCTATGGCTATATTTCAGTGCCATCTAGATTTAATAATCGAACTACAAAAACCGCGGCCGATCCGTACTATGGTGACTGCCAATCCAGTCTATATCATCCTTGATTCGAAATGATAATGAGTTTTACGGCGAAGGAAAACATCTTGAGGAAACTTACACACGGGTCTCTATGGCTTCACATAATTTAACAAGTCATAATGTCATAATTCTTCATAGTGATCGTTAGTCATAAAGTGCTTTTTTTCGGAATTGTTATAAAACAAACCTAACCTACTCCTTTCTATGACATGGCATTTAAGAAGATCCTGAAAAAAATACTTTTTTTAGAAATAAATCACTTTATGACTAACGTTGATTATGAAGAATGATACATTATGTTATTAAATTATGGGAAACCAAGGTGCGCCTCCGCAGACACACACCTGCGGAGAAATTCAATGGTGTGTGTGAAATTCCCACCCAATCCACACTGCCCCGTGGGAGCTACGCCCTGAGCCCTCTCATTCTGTGATATCTGTGCCCTCAGTGGGACGGATATAGGCGTTAATATCACATGACAACGACTGAATCTACAAAAGGTCCTGTTCTGCATAAGGACTAGATCGCAAAACGACTACAGATTCAGAATTTTAGAGGTCATGTATCGGCAGTGGTGTGGCACGCTCGCAAGCGGAGCAAGTACAATTTCCTCAAGATTACACTAGGATGGGTCGATACAATTAAATATACTTAATAATATTATTTTTGCACGCTATGCCAGTCGAAAAAGAAGAAGAAAGCGGAAGGCCTTCGTTGTCACACACAACAACAATATGGATGTTGACGCCATTAAATAATAATTCGAAGACAAGACTCCAGTAAAAAACGCTTTATTTTAGCCCTGAAAACCAGATTAATTTTCGATTAACTGCAAAATGACTTACATCTTTTGATGCTTTAAATAAAATAAATGAGAGGATGGGAGAGGTAGGGCAGTGAAGAGAGCGTATATGGGGCGACCAAGCGGAAAACGTCCGGTGGGTCGCCCTAGATACCGCTGGTTGGACGAAGTGCAGAAAGACGTAACCGCCCTCGGCGCAGCCAATTGGCGCGAGGTGGTGCAAAATAGGGAAGAGTGGCGCTCTCTGGTGTCGGAGGCCAAGATCCTCTTTGGGTCGCTGAGCCAGTGTAGTAAGTAAGTAAATAAAATAAATAGTTAATGAGTTGGCGAACAAAACAAGTGACGTCATAAGTTGCTATTGCCATTCAAACTCTATGAGAGGATTGTGTTTTGACAGCTCATAAAAAGTACGTCAGTTGATTGGTGGTGTCAACATCCCTATTATTTATTGTTAGAATCAAAAAATAAACTAATGTCCCACACATTGACACTCCCGTTCACTACGTGTGTGCTCTAGACCAGGGGTTACCAAATGGCGGACCGCGGTCCGCATGCGGACCGCGAGAACGCACCAACTTGCAGTAACCAAAAAATGTATCCCCCTTATTACGACCAGACGACCAGATGGCCTAGTAGGTAGAGAACCTGACTACGAAGCTTGAGGTCCCGGGTTCGATTCCCGCGTAGGGGCAGATATTTCTATGAATAATACGAATGCTTGTTCTCGGGTCTTGGGTGTTTACTATGTATTTAAGTATGTATCTATCTATATAAGTATGTTTATCCGTTGCCTTGTACCCATAACACAAGCTATGCTTAGCTTACTTTGGGACTAGGTCAATTGGTGTGAATTGTCCCGTGATATTTTTTTTTTTATTATCTTTGTTGACATCAATTTGAAAACGGCCGAGCGAAGTAACGAGCTAACAAGCGAGAAAGACTTGAAACTTACTTCTAAATAACTTTGTCATTTCCGTAATTACATGTTTAATTTTTTTTTTAAAGTTGTGTGCGGACCGCGAGTGTCATTTCATTTCTTAAAACGGACCCCGAGCGAAATTAATTGGTGACCCCTGCTCTTAGACTATCCAACAAAGAAGGCATCTCTAAAAATGACATGGTAGCAAAACGTCTACCAAGCAGGTCTTCATCTCGGAATGGCTTAGTATCAAAACGACTACTTACGCAAAACGACCACCTCATGCAACGTAGGCTAAGATAATGTTGACGGAACCGTTTGTGTGCGAATCCAAAGAGCTTAGCCAGAATTATTACGTTGCATTTTAATTATTAAGGTTTTCCCCGCGTGGCAAATTATATCTTGCAGCAAAAACAAGTACCTTGTATTATACAGAACAATAACGACACGACCTCTAGATAAGAAGCAGGCGAGGGAAACACGTAGGCGAACGGTAGAATAAATCTAGTGTCCGACCGAAGTTTCGGTTTCGGTTTCGGCCAGTTTCGGCCAGAGGTTCGGTTTCGGCCGAAAAACAGTCGAACCTTTCGGCCGCGCCGAAACTTACATCGTACTATAACCTAATGCTCATTCTTGTAGAAGTGTTATACAATGTTAAATTAAAGTAAAGTTATGACTTTTGGGCTGTATTTTACCAAACTTTTATTCCGAGAATAACGCTTACTCTCAGATAGTAATGTCAAACCGCCATAGTAATTTGACATTACTATCTGAGAGTAAGCGTTATTCTCGGAATAAAAGTTTGGTAAAATACAATACAATACAATACAATGACTCTTTATTGTACACCAGGAATAGTAAGCAATACAGAAAACAGGTACACAGAGAGTAAGTTACAAGGTAAGCAATAGGGTAAAATCCAGCCTTAATAAGTAAAAGAAGTAAAAAATTGTGATGTACAGCATTATACTAATTATAGTTTATAAATCTCTTTAAAAAAAGTACAAATAGCGTTTAAAATGTTGTATCTTAGAACAAAAAGATTCCTATAATAATTCGCTAAATTAATTTTGATTTGATTTGATGATATTTTGTTAATAAACTTGTTCTATTTAAAACCATCTACAATTAACAGGTCGCTGCCTCAGTATTACAGTTAATGTTACAATTTCACTTTTTGGATAGTTTAATTTATAGGTAGACCCAGTGTCACTATGACAATGTTAAAATTTGATTTATATAAAAGTGAAACGTAGAACCCTGTAATATTAGGCCAGTCAGATGTTTAATTATTCATATATATGTATATCTGGAAAGAACGACTCATTGTTATTCAACGTTTAATCACGTTTATAAAAGGTTCGGTATCAGTTTCGGTTTCGGCCGAAACTATAATCAAAACCGAATCTTCGGTTTCGGCAAAAAATCATGTTTCGGTGGGAGACTAAAAAATCCAATGTTTTTATTTAATTAGCACTTACAATGAAAATATCCAGTAGCGTCTTCGAAAAGCAAATGAAATGACTCACACATGACATATTATAAAATTACCTACCGTGAAGAAGACAGACTTTGTTTAGTGCTCGGTAGGTTAAAGTTAGCTAACCAACAGTCTTTTATTCATTTAATTTCATCAGATTTAAAAGCGAAAAAGTTTCCGGGTGCGCCGGTGGGACTTGAACCCAGTCTCCTGGGTATGCGCCCCAACGGGTGTTCTACCAACTGAACCACGTCGCGTCCAACCGACCTCCCCGAAATTCTTAATCCAGTATTCTTGATTGAATACTGTTGGCGTATGTAAGCGATTAAGAATTTCGGGGAGGTCGGTTGGATGCGACGTGGTTCAGTTGGTAGAACACCCGTTGGGGCGCATACTCAGGAGACGTGGGTTCAAGTCCCACCGGCGCACCCGAAAACTTTTTCGCTTTTAAATCTTAGGTTCGGTGAGCAGACGTAACTGCTAATAAAATAAATAATATTTAATTTCATCAGTATTTATTCAATTACTAGCGTGCCCTGGCTTCACCCCCACTGAAGTACTTAGATTAAAACGTGTTTTCCCGTGGGAATGAGATAAATATCTCGAAAATTCCCGTGGTAAAAATTGCGTGGTAGCCTAATATGTCACTCTCCTGTCCTTCAACTATGTCCATACAAAAAAATCACGCCAATTTGACGCTCAGTTTTGACGTGAAAGAAGGACAAACAAACACACTTTTACATTTATAATATTAGTATAATTAATAAAAGGTAAGCGGGCTATTTTCCTATAATAATAATAATTGCAACATTCCTTAGATTTTTTTATAAAATAATACCATTTTATAGAGTAGCAATAAAGTTAATTACATTAGCTAGGTAATGCAGTAGTTTTTAGAATTTAATTTATAGATTCGCCTCGGGGTTCTGTCTGGGGCTAAATTCAGGAACGGTCCAACACGGTGTGCGAGCGGTAATTCAATCGTTTGGGAGAGGATAGGAATGAATTGAGCTTGTGATGAGCCTTATTTTCCTGTTAATTTGCTTTGTAAATAAATAAATAAACAAATAAATAAGGCTCATTCCAAACTCAGCCCAAACCTCTCGTAAACCAGTGATTTTTGGCGTTCCTGAATAGCAGTTCATCCCTATCCTCTCCCAAACGATCGAATTACCGCTCGCAAACCGTGTTGGGCCGTTCCTGAATTTAGCCCCTGGTCTACGCTCCTTATCATAACGCACGTTTAAAATGAAACTGGCTCAATGCGAAATAAGATAAACTTCCCTGTGCTCGACACTGACCCAATACAGCACCTCCAATCTTATGTCATAGTAAGAGAGGTGACAGATGGGTGTCATCTACTGGGCGTTGAGGTGTCGAGCATTGGTACGTTTACCTTATTCTCATGTGAAAAATAAACTATTTCTTTCCGTCAAACGATATAAGATGATGATGACAGAAAGAGATGGTGAAAGCGAAGGCAAGCGTTAGAAGCGTTAGACAATCTGGGTTAGCTACTTAACTCCGAGTTAACTGCTATAACCCAGGGTTAAGAAGTAGCATAAAAAAACAAAATAATAATAAATATCATGTGACAATTCAACACCAATTTACCTAGTCCCAAAGTAAGCTAAGCAAAGCTTGTGTTATGGGTACTTACTAAGCAACGGATAAACATACATACTTTTGTATACAGGGTTATTTGTAATTCACAACGTTTTGAAAATTTGAGATTACGTCTTATTTTTACGATACTCTGTGTATTTGTATGGGGAAAAAAGTGCTTCATTTTAAAAAGTCGTAAAACAAAAAACATTTGTTTGATTGCTAGGAATTCAGGGTTAAGAGGATGTCAGTGAATTACTAAATAACCCTGTATATAGATACAAACTTAAATACATATTAAACACCCAAGACCCAAGAACAATCATTCGTATTTTTCATACAAATATCTGCCCCGACACGGGAATCGAACCCGGGACCTCAAGCTTCGTAGTCTGGTCATCTAAATTTATGGAACTGTCATTCTTAATATAGGGTTGTAGATTTTTTTAAACCTGTACTGACTGTATGGACTGCAAGTGGCCCTAACAACCATATATAACGTGGTCAAATTTATTTAACCCTTACACGAGAGAAGCCGCAGAAAAAAGCTAGTGCAATATACATTATCATCCGTTCATCATCCTAGCCTATATACGTCTCACTGCTGGGCACAGGCCTCCTCTCAGAATGAAAGCGCTTGGGCCGTAGTTCCCACGCGAGCCCAGTGCGGATTGGGTACTTCACACACACCATTGAATTTCTTCGCAAGTTTTCTAACGATGTTATCCTTCATCGTAAAGCTCATGGTAAATTTCAAATGTAATTTCGCACATAAATTCCAAAATACTCAGTGCGAGCCGGGATTTGAACCCACGACCCTCTGCTTGAGAGACCATAGGTCAAACCGCTAGGCCACCACGGCTTTTTTCATCCGTTCGGTAACACGAAAATTGCACGCACACACAAAAATACGTTGTTCTTATTTAGTTCCCTTAATGAGCATGCATTGTTGTTATTTCACACATTGGCCTCTACATTGTTGTTCAAATTCGCACACCATCGGAATTCGTTTGTGTAGGGTCTGGCTTGGGAAAATCTCACTTTATCTTAGAAACCTTTACATTAAGAAATTTTGGATATTGTTATGTACATTACTTACTTTACTTTTTACTGTACATGGAATTATGGTGGGAGTTTTCACCTGCTATTAAGTATACAACCTATTCTTACATTACATCGTTAATTTAAACAGAAAAATGATTTATTGAATCAGGCGTTCATATTAATGAACTAAAACAATTAATTTGCTCACCCGCGACCTTACGATAGCTACGTTTATGTAAGAAATGCGTGTTCATGCAGTTCCTCCACCTCCACCCTGTATGAACACGCACAAATCACACAAACCCAACTATCACCACCACCAAACTACACTGACGCGTTTCGAACTCAACCAGAGCTCATCCTCAGAGTACCGGTTCACTGTGCTACCAAATGTTAAACCAACTCTTTGACCCTGTTATTTTGTTAATATATCAAATGTATTACAATATCGAATGGTTAAAATATCGAAAAGTTTTTTTAAACCATAAACTGCAAACATATATCGAGCCTTTTCCTGTCTGAGGCACAGATGCCTAAGGGCCAGGTTCATCAATAATATGGTCAGTTTTTACAAGAAATAATAATTATGCAATGTTGTGTATGAAATCAAATATCATTTCAAAATACGACCGGATAGCCTAGTGGTTAGAGAACCTGACTACAAAGCTTCAGGGCGGGTTCGATTCCCAGTCGGGGCAGATATTTGTGTGAAAAATACTAATGTTTGTGCCCGAGTCTTGGTGGTTTTTTATGTATTTAAGTAAGTATGTATCTAATATATAAAAATCTCGTGTCACGGTGTTTGTTATCGAACTCCTCCGAAACGGCTTGATCGATTTATAATGAAACTTTTACTATAAATATGTTTATTGTACCATCCACTATTGTACCTACCTATGTTCTAGCAAATAAAGTGACTGATTACTGATTACTGTTGTCTAGTACTTACCCATAGTACAAGCTTGCTTAGTTTGGATAGGTCAATAAAATCGGTGTCAATTGTCCCATGATTATTATATATTTTTTTTATTAGCCTGTTTTGGTGTTCCACTGCTGGGCAAAGGCCTCCCCTCTCTTGCTCCACTCTTGCCTATTCATCGCGAGCTCCTGCCATCCCACGTGATAAACATCCAGGTCGTCCCTCCATCTCCGCTTTGGTCTGCCTCTATTACGATATCCATCGCTAGGGATCCATTCCGTGACAAGTTTGGCCCATCGTTCCGAGTTCATTCGACATACATGTCCAGCCCAGTCCCACTTCAACTTGGCCGTCTTTACGCCCACATCAGCAATACGAGTCATAGAGCGCAGCTCAGTATTTCTCAGTATTTATTATCTATTTTTATTTATAAATAATATTGCATTGTCTTGTCACCGGATTTACACATGCATGCCAAATTTCAGCTCAATCGGTAATCGGGAAGTGGGTTAAATTTAACTTGCAAGACTTGTTACAGACAGACAGACAAACACCGGGACAGGTGTAACTAAATAAAAGCTTGTAAAATCAGTCGTCCCTGCGTCGTCTGCGCATGAAACGTGCATAAAAAACACGCCGTTTGCACAACCTTAAAACAATGCCAATCAATGAAACAAGATATTATACTTAAAAAGTTTAAGTAATTAACTAAATGTAAACAAAACAATGTCAACTGATGTCTTAAATACTGTGATTCTCCCATTAAACTATCTAAACCTTTACATTTCTGTATTAAAATACGTTAAGTCTAGTTTGTATAAATAACAATGATAGATAAATAAAATGCTTTGAATCCTTGAATGTGCCAAATTTGATAACTGAAGTTTGTTTACATTTAGTTAACTACCTAAACCTTTCAAGTATAGATAATATAAAAAATAACAGCTGAACAAATTCAAATAACACTCGTGCGCGGAGTCAATTTTGATTAAAAACGGTTCAGAAGCAACAATGGCTATCAGATGACAATTGCAGTGTTTTCGGAACATTATAGAAGCACTCATTGCTCCGCTGCCAAGGTGAAAGATAATTGGCCGATCCAAATTCAAACAACGCTTGACAAATTGGAAAACGGATGTGGATCGCGGAAACGGTTAAAGTATGTCCACGAATTTGAATTCGAACCGTGATTGGATTTAGTTGATTTAGGCTGCGTTTCCACGAGAGATGTGCGAGGATGCGTTGCGAGGGATGTGTTTGTTATGAACCAATAGAAACACTTCATTTACAAGGACCAAACACATCCTCGCAACGCATCCTCGCACAGCTCCGGTGGATACACAGTCTTAGATCGCATTCGTTTTCATTTACATAGAGCAATGAAATGAAGTTAATTTGAAATTTGCAAATGGGCCGCAGAAGACTCTCGTACTTTTTCGACTGTACCTACCGCAGAATAACTAATAGTACTAGCGTACAGAAGGATCACTCTGGAACAAAAGTCAACTATAAGTATAAAAATTTGCCTACTCTTATGACCGTTAACTGCTTGCACGCGAAATTGAAACTTATCGTGTGATACGAGCGTTCATATTCCGTTGGGCACCGCTGAATCGAAACCAAGAGCACAGGGTTCCCACTCGCCGATATTTAGGTAGGTAGGTGTATAAATCAAGAAAGATAACAGTGTGTATTAATTCAGTAAACTACCTTTAAACGCAACAGTATCTTTTATACGGATTATAGGATCGTTTAGAAGTCGTTGTTTGTTGCAAAAATCACAGAAAATTAATTACGCGCGACGCGGCTGCCGTGCTCATTGCCATTTCATCGAGTTAATCCATTTGGCTATGTCGGGTCGATACACTACTTAGATGCGTCGAAATATCGGAGGCTCATATAGGTAATCAATCGTAGTCTAAATAAATAAATAACTAGAGCTAATTAGCTCTGATATTTTTTGACACAGTTCGAATCTTTATAATCTTCGAGATTTTCTAAAACAACAAACATCAAACACCTAACAATTTATCTGTCTCGCGCGTCCTTCGAGACGTTGCATAGTAATCGGCTGATGTGTAATGATCGTGTAATGACAGGTCCGCACTTTTGTCATTTCCTGTCAACGCTGTCACCAGGGGCGACGTCGCGTGCGGCGTAACTGTCAATTAGAGGCGACGCGAGTTGACGGCAAACTTGCGGTTAGATTTGGGCAGCCGTCTGTAAAATTTATTGCTAAAGCCCAGTTTAGAACCTTATTCCATAACATGCACACGCTTTGCTTACTTTGGGACTACGTCAATTGGTATCAAGAGTCCCGTGATATTTATTATTTATGTAAATAATCATGATTAATTGTTTTTTTTTGTTTTAGTGATGTCGCGTGCGGCGGCGCGCGCGCACGATGCCTGCGGCCCAGCAGTTGCGTCTGCTGCTCTGGAAGGAGTACCTTATACGGAAACGGAAACTGGTGGGTCTTACAAACACGAATACTCTTGTAGCATCTCCTAGCGCCATCTAGTCATCAGACAGAGAAACTGCTACATCCTGCAGCGCACTATCAGGGGGGTTTCACCACATGAATAAATACGGAGCAGAAGAAAAGCTTCCGAACAGTGCTCGAAATTCTTACCTATTATCATAGGGTTGTCGCTCGGTAAAAAAAAAATTAAAAATCAAAATATTTTATTCAAACAAGTACCTAAGTAACTAATATCTGTATATCTACAAACACTACAACAGGTAGGCATCTTTAAAAACAACCGAACACCCGAACTATGTAGCTAAACGCTAAACGGTCGAGTCGTCGCTAATAGCGGCACACCTGAACATTGTCTACTCACTGAGCTAGTTCAAACCGGTTTGTCTCCGAGCGGGCGCCGGTGCACGCCCCCACCGTCTTGTCTGTGACAGGTCACGCACACATATGTTGTGCGTGTAGTAGTGTAATGCGTGCGCGACGTTGTTTGAACTTGTAGCGACTACTAGCGCCATCTAGTCATCACATAAGGAACTAATCACTACAATCCTACATCACGCTATCGAAGTTTCACAACTCGGCTGCATAAATACAACTTCCAACTTTCATCCATTGGACTTCGGTCCCCAGGCATAACATCTGCCTGGAGAGAGATCTCTGTAATGCAGCCTACCCCCAAATTGGTGACCCACGACATTGGACAAAAATCGCAAC
Source organism: Archips crataeganus (assembly GCA_947859365.1). Taxonomy (NCBI): domain Eukaryota; kingdom Metazoa; phylum Arthropoda; class Insecta; order Lepidoptera; family Tortricidae; genus Archips; species Archips crataeganus. The sequence continues at coordinate 1,086,047 of OX402064.1, forward strand.
CTTCAGACACACAAGACGGATGACGCAGTCTCACAGCAAGCCATACTCACCGCACTGTGCACCATTAGCATGTATCTATTATCTGCCTGGTGTCTACAGTTCGCAAATCCTCCTCCCACTACTTCCACTTGCCAATCAATCAACCAACGCTCGCCAACAAGGCTCCGAGCAATCACGCAACAGGCATGCATCTACAAGTAGCAGAGGAACAACAATGCTCGCCGACGAGGCTCTGAGCGACTGGCCCTTGCAAGCGCCCACATGACGCACAGACTGCACCTCACTGCAATTCGTATCGACCTCCGGTCTAAAAGGGGGGCTGATGTAGCGACTACTAGCGCCATCTAGTCATCACATAATGAACTAATCACTACAATCCTACATCACGCTATCGAAGTTTCACAACTCGGCTGCATAAATACAACTTCCAACTTTCATCCATTGGACTTCGGTCCCCAGGCATAACATCTGCCTGGAGAGAGATCTCTCTATTGCAACTACCCCCAAAAACTTTTTATTCTGCTCCGTATTTATTCATGTGGTTTCACTCCGCAGTTTAGGTATGTTCGGCCGGCGCGCCTCCCGGGCAGGCGTATGGCAGTAGGTTCAGTACCTCAACCATGAGTTTACACTAGTTTACGTGACCGTACTCGCTAGCGACGGCGTAAATTATTTGTATGGAGAATTGTACAGCGCCTCTAGCGGTCACTTACGGAAGTACAATTCTCCATACAAATCATTTACGCCGTCGCTAGCGAGTACAGTCACTGTGAACTAGTGTAAACTCATGGTAGAGGTACTGTAGGTTGTCGCTCGGCATTCGGCTCGCACGTTACGTTAGCCGCGTCGCGCGAAATTATTTTTCTGTGACTTTTGCAACAAACAGTGACTTCTAAATCTAAACGATCTTATACGATCTTAAACGATCTTATATCTTATCTTATTACTTACTTACTAAAGGTAGTTTACTGACTTAATACACATTGTTAGGTATCTTTCTTGATTTATATACCTACCAAATATCGGCGAGTGGGAACCCTGTGTCCTTAATTTCGGATCAGCGGTGCCCAACGGAATATGAACGCTCGTATCACACGATAAGTTTCAATTGCGCGTGCAAACAGTAAGAGAAGGCAAGTTTTTATACCTAAAGTTGACTTTTGTTCGTAAGTGATCCTTCTGTACGTTAGTACTATTACTTATTCTGTGCACCTACGAGGTTTTTTTACGCGACTCAAAATGTTAGTCTAACATTTGGTAGCATAGTAAACGGTTGGGTTAGGTAAGTACTCCGAGGATGAGCGCTGGTTGAATTCGAAACGCGTCAGGGTAGTTTGGTGGTGGTGATAGTTGGGTTTGTGTGATTTGTGTGTGTTTGTAGTCCAGGTTGAGAAACTGCATGAACACACATTTCTTACATAAACGTAACTATCATAAGGTCACGGGTGAGCAAAATAATTGTTTCAGTTCATTGATATGGACGTCCGCAAAGTAACGCCTGATTCAATAAATTATTCCAGGCTGTCTGTCTTTAGCTATCCCGGATGCATACCTCAAAGAGATAATCAAATAAAAAAGGCCATCAGACTCACTCACGTCAGTTTAAAGTTCGGCCCAAACACCAAATTACGTCAACTGACTGTCAACATCCAAATACACTGCAATTTGAGTTTGCGTCACAGATTATTTCCATTTATACTTGACTAGCCCGCCCGCGACTTTGTCCGCACGGAATCAGTAATTTGGATAGCTTATTTTTTCTGCTGACTATTTAATTTTGGGAATAAAAACTTATTCTATTTCCTTCCCCAAAACTCCAACTATCACTATACCAAATATCATTTAAATCCGTTCAGTGATAATTGATTCCCCATGCATACTTCCGTGCCCCTTTTCACCCCCTTAAAGGATGATATCTGGGATGAAATTTTATTCTATGCTCTTGCCCGATACTCAAACTATTGCTATACCAAATTTCATCTAAATCATATCGGTTCAGTGGTTTAAGCGTGAAGAGGTAACAGACAGAAAGACAGACAGACACACTTTCGCATTTATAATATTAGAAGTTTTGCCTCTTTATAATGTTCCAATGCAATGGCAATGGGCAGGCCATATAGCACGCAGAACAGATGGCCGTTGGGGGCCAAACGTTCTGGAATGGAGACCACGGACTGGCAAGCGCAGCGTGGGACGTCCACCAACGAGATGGACGGACGATTTGGTGAAGGCAGGTTCAGGGTGGATGCAAGTCGCTTCCAACCGTAATGATTGGGCATGAATGAGGGAGCCCTATGTCCAGAAGTGGATGAATGATGATGATGATGAATGTTCCTAATACCTTGCATTTTTTCAGATCACTCTAGGCGGCGTGATATGGGCCACCGCAGTGGTGCTTAGTCTCTACATCGTGCGGGTGAACGTGAACAATGTGGACCACAAGACATGTAAGTTCTTTATACATTCTTACCAAGAACGATCGAATCAAGAGGGCTGCCAATGTTGCGTTCCATTAAAATAATAAGCCTCCTATAGCTAGTTTTCTTACAGACGGGTCTCTTAAAGGCCTATTTGTACCAGACGAGCGAATGCTCATTCTATACGTATCCCCACTCTATTAAATTATTTTAGTGTAAACAGATGTAGTACTTACATTCTTTCATTGTTCTGCCTGCGTTCGCACAGATTCTATAGAATAGTCTAAGATTGCTCGCGCGCTTGATAAACGACTTTAAAGCTCCAAACGCACACACAGCGGAGGCGTGGCGGTGCGGTGGCGGTGGCGGTTGTAATATTCTAACTTGTACGAACGGTTGTGCGGTACCGAACCGCGAACTCGTTCATACAATTTAGAATATTACAACCGTCACCGCCTCCACACCGCCACGCTTCCGCTGTCTGTGCGTTTGGAGCTTAAAGCCTGCGAACTGTTGCTTGGAACGTTCTTGCGTGTTCGGACGTACTCGATCCCTGGAGCCGATAAGAGCCGATTTGGACCAGACGAACAAAGAGCAAGCAAGCAAGCTGAAGACGAGCTTTCGTTTACACTAAAAGATCAAGAAATAATGCTCTTGTTCTAGCTCTTTCTCTGTGTTCGTCTATGACCTGAAACAATTACTTAGCTCACCCACAACCTTATGATAGTTACGTTTATGCAAAAAATGTGTGTACATGCAGTTACTCCACCTCCACACTGTACGAACACACACAAATCACACAAACCCAAATATCACCACCACCAAACTACACTGACGCTTTTCGAACTCAACCAGAGCTCATCCTCAGAGTACCATTCACTATGCTACCAGATGCTAGACTTTTGACTGTTGATGACTTTGTTCGTATGGTGTAAATCAGTCTCTATTAGATTCTTCATTGAGGTCATAGATGGCTATATTGTATTAAGCAGAGATCAAATTACCTTACGAAACGAATGTTACAAATCTCTCTATAGTGGGTGCGCCTCGATAGATATAACAACATTTGATATAACTGTAACATTTGGTATAATGCTACATTTGATATAATGCGATTTACTCAAAAAGTAAACTTCGGAGGATTGATATTAATTCTATTTGATATGCATTAGGTTAGGTTAGGTTAATTTATTTTATAAAAGAATCGTAGAATGTTTACTTCTCGAGTAAATCGAATTATGTCAAATGTAGCATTATACCAAATGTTACAGTTATATCAAATGTTGTTATATCTATCATTACACACCCCTCTATAGTAAAACTACCTACAGGAGGCTTATTATTTTAAAATAATGCGACACCTATAGACATTGACAGTCCTCTAAAAAATGCATGAAGCAGTCAACACTTTTTTAATGCGTATTATCAATTCCTAGGTCAATACGCAGCCCGAGCGTTGCCCAGTGCTGGGTTGCTCAACTTCTTACAGTCCTTCATATGCACCGTCAACAACGAGTGCTTACCCTTGGACGAGTACGAGGAAATACCCACATTTGAGAACTCCACGTAAGTCTGTTCATCATATCCAGCTTATAAACGTCTAGTATAACGCAGGATCTATTTTAGTCCCCAACCCGCACCGAACAAGTCATCATCTTGGCCTATTATGCTCTTACGTTCCACTGCAGTGCACAGGGCTCTCAGAATTAAAGGCCTTAGACTGCAGTTTCCACTCTGGCCCAGTGCGGGCTGGGAACTTCACAAACACCACGAAATTGCTTCGTAGGTGTCCAGGATTCCTCAAGTGGTTTTTCTCCACCGTAAAGCTCATGGTTTAGGCAAGGTCCTACCATCCACAAAGTATACTTATTATCAGCTTTGTTGAAGACCCTAAAGTTGCTCAGCAACGTTTTGTATATTTTACTTTAAAAGATTGCATGAAGCACTTGAAGTGATGTGTACTTTTGGTGACATTATTTGCCAACCGCTCGAGCACTGTGAAGTGTCGATACGATGCCAAATATTATGTTTTGGAGTTTACGCGTTACAAAACTACAAGGTTTTTGTTATAAGTATTATAACGTCGTTTTTAGTCAACTTGTAATTGGTTAAGAGAAGATATAAGAGAGTGAGGAAGGTTTACGTCCCTGGGCATTTATGCGACCATTCCAACCGCCTCATTAACTGGTCACATTTTTTAAGGAGTGGCAGTAGATATATTGATCCACATAGGATAGCACTAACTAGTAGGAACGGTTTCATCTTAGCTATGTTTTTGCATGGTTAGATGCTTGCTCTGGATCTTCCTCGAGCAGCTACAAAGCTTAGCATTTAGTGTAAGCAGTCACGTAATTTATAGCGTAGCTTACACATCCTCTCAGCATAGCTGCAACACATTTCTGGTGAGAAGGCACCCTGAATTTGGTTTTGGGCGATAAACAAAATCTTCGGACGGAGACGCGGGTAACAGCTATTTACTTTTTGCAGATTAACGAAACTGCAGCGTCAGTTCACGCCGCTGCTGTACAATGACTCTGTCCTCAACGTCGCAGCCACCGTCCCGGACGCGTTGAAACTGCTCGCCACGCTAGCTGATATCGTCGACGAGCCCACCTTTGTTACAATTACAAGTAGGTTTAGCTGGCTAACAAAATAGCACAATATCATGATCATGGGCAGGATAAAGAAATTGCGAGTGAATAACAATGTCATGTAGACCGAGCTCTTCTACTCTTTTTCTTACACGTCGACAGCGGATAATCTCGCTGCCATTGGACGCGTTCTCACTATGGGGAACGAACGTGCAGTAACTATAGGCGGCAGCACTAATGCGACAGAAGAGACACTATGCGGACAGTAAAAGAAATTTATCAGGGTAAAACATTCAAATTGATGGCACCAGTTGGCAGCACCGTCTATGTGCACGCTCCCTTATAGATAAGGAACGTGCAGAAACTATATTCGGCAACACTAATGCGACAGAAACAGAAGAGACACTATGCGTACAGTAAAAAGAACTTATCAGGGTAAAACAGTCAAATGGATGGCACCAATTGGCAGCACCGTCTATATGCACGTTCCCTATACAGTATATTTTTGATAAGGAAAAGATTGTAGTTGCAGCTTATAGGTATCACTTTGTTCTTTTTTTTCAGAATATGGTCTTAAAGTCAGAGACTTGTTCAAAAACCCTGCAAGAGTGAGGCGGTACATCTCCTCCAAGTTCAATGTGACGCAGGACGTCGCAGAAAGCGTAATGAGATCAGAACTCAGTTTTCAAGGGGTAAGATTTAAATAGAAATATATAATAAACAGTAACACAATAGAGAAATATTTCTCAAGGCAGATGTCCGTGCATGTGTGTGTGCGTGCGTGCGTTTGAGTGTGTATTAAGATGTGTATATTATGTTACTAATGAGGTATCCACGAAAAGTTTCTCCGTGTTTTCATAGATAAATGATGTTATCCGACATATTGTTTTAAGTTAAGTATGAAGTATCTTTTTCTATTTATTTTTTATTTTCTTCAACTTCATTTTTTTTATTTATTTCGTACTAAATACAAACTGAAATATAGATGCACAGAAAAAACCCCAGAAAAAAGACCAATGCTGGGAATCGAACCCAGGTCCTCAGCATTCCGTGCCGCGTGCCATACCCCTACACCACCACTGGTCTAGAGATTAGACACGAATCTTTCCTATACATCATACATTTCAATCTGCTAAATCATCACCTTATGCAGTGACAAGCGCACATCTATGTTACACCCTCATCGAGAGATTTTAACACTCCTTCGGAACTAACCGCTCACCTGGACAAGAGATGGCGCTACTGTGCAACTTTAAACAAGTTAGCTATGAAGTATCTTTTTTTTTTTTTGTACTTATTTTTTCAACTTCATTTTTTTATTACTTTTACGGTCATCCCGTGAAATCATATATTTCGTACTAAATACAAACTGAAATATAGATGCACAGAAAAAACCCCAGAAAAAAGACCAATGCTGGGAATCGAACCCAGGTCCTCAGCGTTCCGTGCTGCGTGCTTACCCCTACACCACCACTGGTCTAGAAGTTAGCGACGAATCTTTCCCATACATCGTACACTTCAGTCTGTTATAATCACATTTAGGCAGTGATAAAGCGCATCTATGTTATGCCCTCTACTGAGAGACTTCAACACTCCTTCGGAGCTACCCGCTCACCTGGACCAACCGCTTTAACTTGTAAAAGTTGGCCTAGTAGCGCCATCTCTTGGTCCAGGTGAGCGAGTAGCTCCGAAGGAGTGTTGAAGTCTCTCAGTAGAGGGCATAACATAGATGCGCTTTATCACTGCCTAAATGTGATTATAACAGACTGAAGTGTACGATGTATGGGAAAGATTCGTCGCTAACTTCTAGACCAGTGGTGGTGTAGGGGTAAGCACGCAGCACGGAACGCTGAGGACCTGGGTTCGATTCCCAGCATTGGTCTTTTTTCTGGGGTTTTTTCTGTGCATCTATATTTCAGTTTGTATTTAGTTTGAAATATATTGTTTTAATGCTTCCTCGTACATTTTAATAACTAACTACGAGACCCATAACTACGCGAGACCGGCGGTGCGAAGAGCGTTTTCAATGTTTATTGCGTGTAATTATGATCATAATGATGATGATGATGATTATGATGATGATGGTGATGATAATGATAATGATCAAGTTGGTTATAATAATGAATATTACTTGCCAAATATGCTTTCGAATGTTTACAAAATTGTGACAAAGGTATTGAAAATCATGAAAATGGAAACATTGATGAAGGAATTCAATTATGTTACAGATAATAAAAGGTGACATAGATAGGTGTAGCGCAAATTCGATGCTAGAAACAATAAAGATTGAGAACGAAGAACATTTAAATATAATAGTCAAGAAACTATGCGTGTTATCAACCAAAGATATAAGGAAAATACTATTAGAACTACTGGTAGAAGTGAACTTTGATAAATATGTTAATATGGTAAGTGTACACTAAAATATCGTGCAAAATGCGTTACATTGCGAGCCGTGGGGCTATGCATTTAAATCAGATGGAAAATGAATTAGAATTAGCTTTAATTCGACAGATAGGTGATATGTACAAGAAGCTGAGTGGGGACGACAGGTTGATCCAGCTTGGTCACATGATGACCGCTGTATTGCGCATGACCAACATCAACAGCTTCCTCCCTCCTGAACTGCTGGAGATATTAAGTGGTCAAGAGCAGTTCAGCTATTTCAACTTAACTTTGTAAGTATTATGGTGTATATAGTCAGAACTAAAATATGAAAAAAAACCGTCCATACTGTACAAATTGCACGTTTCTACAACAGCTGACAGAACCCTATAGGTATTGATCAAATTGATCGAAATACCCTTTCAATGATTGTATCTTTTGAGTGCGTTGACTTAGAATTTCGATTTTTGCAAGGCAAGGATGAAAGGATTTGATCATTTGATATAAATTTTGGCTTGACACCATGCGTTCATGAGAAAAAGGGTCATCATAGATGGATAGACGACAGACAACAAAGTGATCTTATGAAGATTATATTTTTTCTTTTGAAGTACAGAATTTTAAAAAGTCAGTTAATGGTTCTTAGCACATGAGATGACCCATTGCAAGTAGAAGTTATGAAAATAAAAATAGTGGCATCGATCCATCAGTAACGCAGAATTTTGCTGACACAGGCAGTGCATTCTCTTTACTCTTTACTTAATTTAAAATCAGTCCTTAAAATTTGTGTAATACGAAATACTCAAAAATTTTAAGTGATTGTAATCATTAGCATTGAAACGTTTGAATATTTTATTTTCAGTATTTCTAAATTAATGGATCAATTTAAACCATCATTCGGTGATACGCAGTCATATAAATCAGTGCGAGAACTTGTTGACGCAGCCGTGGCTGGGATCCAATATTTAAGCAAATTTTTGACCAAACAAATTGGTGACAAAGCTGTTGAGGACGTCTCAAGTTTAGTTTTAACCCATGTTGGTAATAAACTTGGAAGCAGTAATGATTTTAAGACTGTGTCTGAAGAGTTCAACAATGCTATTAAAATGGTTGATAAGATGTCAAACGAGTCTGGTTTTGATATTTTTGATGTGTAAGTACAAATTAAAAATATTTTTTTCATTTAAATTGCTCTTATGCTTGTTGATACTGACAATAAAAATTTGATATGACTTTCAATTTCAGATTAACAAAACTGGCAAATTTAATATACAAATGGATTCCGGATAGCAAAAAACATGACGTTCTTTTCTATTCCACTCTTCTAACTAAATTAATTGAAGGCGCTCACAAAGTAGTGTCAATCAATATGCATATAGAAGAAGTGGCCTATAACACTACCTTGCGGAACCCTGAAGGATTTAAATTACTTTTGGAGATTCCAGTGCCAATCATTGCCAAAGGGTTTGATGCATTAGCTGATGTAGAAAGAACGCAGGTATTTAGTAATTTTAATTGTTTTTATTTTAAGCAGTGATTAATTATTATACGCTGCCGACAAGTCCAAAATACTAAAATGATGTCTCAATTCCCTCAATTTTGGTATTCATTTCTTAGGACTTTTAGTTTAAGTCTTATCATTTTAACCTTCGTTATTTACAGATCTTTACGTCGAAAATTAATTTCCCGACCCAACTGTTTTGCGATAAACTGAAGTTGCAGAGGTTTTTTGCAGTATCCAGTGATGATGCCAACATGTTAAAGAATAAACTATGCAGCGATGTCTGGAAAAATTATATCACAGATTTGATTCACTCTTTCGGATTTTTCGACGTCAAGAATAATGTTGGTATCAAATTGCAAATTAATCTATTTGTCCCAGTACCTAAATTTGTATGTGAAATGTATAATTATATAGTCCACAACTAGGCAATAGGCATCAAAAGTATAATAATACCTTTTTGTGTGCCCTATTACGTTTTCCATTGTACTAAGGTGCTTAAGAGTAGTTCCAATATTATTAGTAGATTCATTTCTATATTTATCTAAACTATTATTTATACAGGGTTATTTTTAATTCACTGACATCCTCTTAACCCTGAATTCCTATCACTCAAACAAATGTTTTTTGTTCTACGACTTTTTAAAATGAAGCACTTTTTTTCCCATACAAATACACTGAGTATCGTAAAAATGAGAGGTAATCTCAAATTGTCAAAACGTAATTACACCAAAAATATTAAGTTATGACAAAAGCCGTAAACCAAAAAACAATTGTTTAAGTGGTAGGAGTTTAGGGTTAAAAGGATGCTAGTGAATTATAAATAACCTTGTATATTTCTGTCTCCAAAGCAATTTTATACGACTTTTTACCTTCTCCAAGATATTTTGGGTTCTTCAATCCAGCATTCCAAATTTTAATTCATATTTTGTTTATCCTCAGATAAATGACATGGCATCACTTTTGATTCAAGAAACACTGGGCAAAGATACAAGCGGGCAACTGTACACTCTTGACAAAGATTTCCAAGTTCTCAAACAATTCTACTATACCCTCGTTAAAATAAATTCTGAGGATAAGCCAAAACTGGACTGGAAGCCATTACTCAATGTCACTGAAACTTCAGATTTTATGAAAATGTTTAAGGAAAAGAACAAATTGAGCAAGCAGATTTTGTAAGTTTTTGGTAAACCCTAGAATGAACTGATTGATTGGAGAAGAATTATTACTAATTATTAAATTTATGTCCGCCAAGATAAATGTAATTTCCTTTTCAGAATTACACTCCATGGGGCTCTAGCAAAAGAAATAATAAAACAAAACACAATTCTAGACTTTAAGATAACGCCAATAATGATCGATGCAACGACGTTGGTTACTGCTTTGAATCACCAACTCGCGACTACACCGAAAGAGCTGACAAAACAAGTGAAACAGTTCTATCCGGATATACTGAAGACTGTGTTAATGACAGCTATGGATGAAGAGAAGGTTAGCTAGTAGAATCATGAATTTATTTAAAAAATTGTGCGTAAAAATTTGGCCAGTGACATCAAAAAGCACTTTTGATGTCACTGAGATAACAAATGTTAAGATAGCAAATGTAAAAAGCATACAAGCAGTCTTGAAAGATTCTTCATTTCAAGTTTATGATGTTAATAATACACAGTTTCTTCATCCATTTCTTTGCAGACTTATAAATCGTTATCAACTCATAGTGAAGACATTTTGTGTCACGGCCTTGATGCAGCATCTTCATACATATCAATACCTCCGTCAGTAGATGGACAACGTCTGGTCACTGCTTTATGCAACATGTCTGCGGCTATCGAAAGGGGATTGCTAAGAAACTCATTTATTGGAAAAGCTGTAAGTACTAAATAGCCAATCACTAAATCATCGTCACTTTTCGACTTAACATTATAAATTTCCATACTTTATATTGTCAACAACATGATTTGTAGAACTTACTAACTCAGATATTTGAGTTTAGAATTTTTTACTTTTTTATCAAATTTTCCAATTAGGAATTATTTTTTTACCTGTAAAGTATTACTGTTAGGAATTATTATTATTAGGCATTAAACATAGTCACCTCGTCATACCGTGATGCGTGCTGTTTTTTAGACCAGCCCCAGCGTTGGCATGGTGAAATGTCTAAATATATTTATGAAACAGTTATTTTTTTTACATTACTTACTTTGCGAATTTTGGTCGCCAACTCAGGCCCCAGTGTCAAAGAACTTTGTCCGACCCATTTTGTTTCAGATAGAAAAGGTAAACAATTCCTCTCATGGGCCGTTAGATGAAGTCAAATGGACAGTACTCATAAATAGCGTGAAGCAACTCTACATCAGTCTTGAAACGGACTACACTTACCTCTTTGAGTTCAGGAGTTATGGTATGGATAAAGACGTACAAAGAGATGTAGAGGCATTATTGAAAAAGGCTAAAGAGTTTTGGTTTGGAAAGGAAAATTTGCAAAGGAGCTTGCATTTGAGGTAATATTACGTCAGCATAATAAATTTTACGATAGGCAGTTACACATCCAAGTTCTCCAATATTTATTCACCCAATTCATTCAACGACCTCTTTAGCCTAGTTGGTAGTGACCCTGCCTACGAAACAAGAGGTCCTGGGTTCGAATCCCGGTAAGGGCATTTATTTGTGTGATGAGCACGAATATTTGTTCCTGAGTTATGGATGTTTCTATGTATTTAAGTATTTATTTATCTATATAAGTATGTTTATCGTCGTCTAGTACCCATAGTACAAGCTTTGCTTAGTTTGGGACTAGGTCGATTTGTGTAAGATTGTCCCCTAATATATATATTTTTTAATTTCGTCACCAGCGAAAAGACTTTCGCTGTTGAATAAGGGCCTCCTACAACTTACTTCACTAGATAACTAACCACCTGCATCCATCGGTTTCAGTCAGTTTATTAACACCATAATACAGAATGTATTGTATTGGTACACCACTTTTGTAACTCAATAGGGTCTGGTAGACACATACATTTTTACCGATTGCCTAATGAAGGTATCCCCGAGCCAATTTTTTCTTGCTTGGCATTCAATGACATGTTAACACATTTAAATAAATTTAATAAAAAAACCTCTCTCTTAATTCTTTATACTTCATTGAAAATTTAAGTTTCGCCCGGCATAATTTTTTTTTTATATATTAAGCAGTTCGATTAAACAGAGACTGCATCACAATTAACTATCATTATAATATAAAACTACAGAAAGTTATCAAGGACCGATCAAACAGGGCCTTAGTATTCCTTTGCTCAATGTTGTTTCCTATTTCAGTATCAAGTTTGGATTCCGTGTACTGGATCTGCTGGACCGTGGTATCTTCAACTTGAACAGCGAAGCTTGGTTGAAGATTAAGCGCAGCTTCGATTTGGTCACTGGACCAATGACTGTGGCTGAAGAATTTGTTAAAGTAATTTCTGGTGAGTTAAAGACTTATGGGGTCTTTGAAACTAAAACACATTTGGACCATCGTGCATTAAATTTTAAATGCACTATCATCTAAATAGCTAAGCGGCCAGAGATCGTATTTTCGATGCATAAACATCATTGCCCTACTTCACATTGTTGCCATCAGGATTTCCTTGCAAAAAGTCTAAAATAAAGCGTCCAGGTTGGTTTCGTCGATGAATAAAGACAAACGAATAATGTCACAAATGATAACTGAAGCTCCACAAGTGAAAATTGCGTTTTGAGAGAGGGGGTTTACTTAGAAACTTCTGAGGCTAAGCGGACTTCCCGTTTTGAAAAAGGAGGGGGCTTTCATAACTCAACTTCTAGCCACTGTAGCTTTTTTTTCTCTTACAGCATTGTCGCGTAACGAGTCGTACTCTTCTGATCTTCCCCCGACTACGGTACGAGTCATCCAGCAGCTCATTCCAAACCTACCGTACTTGATCGCCGATGGCGTCAACATCCTTGTCAATGACAATACTGATGTGAGTATGTTTTGCTATATTAGAAAAAGGAGGCAGTCCTCGACCCCAATCTAGCAACACTCACAATCACAACAACACAATCACAACCACAATCACAATCCCAATCTACTTACAATCTTAAAATTTAAAGATTTTGTAGCTGTTGGTTTGTTAAAGTATTTGTGTCTTATTGAATTATACGGTTTAATTATTTTTTTATTCAATTGTATTTGTTTTATGTGTGTTACCTCAAAATTCCGCGTTTTGAGTAGCTCTGCTAGCGTTCCTACCGCTGTCGGTATCCTGTCGCTATATTTAAGAAAATGAGCTCCATGGAGCGGAGACTTTTAAAGTCAGGTTAGCTTGAAAAGATCCATTTTAGGGATAGGTTCGCCTTTGTTCTCTTTTTTTTTTTTATTATAATTTATTGGTCTTTTTAACCGACTTCAAAAAAAAGAGGAGGTTCTCGATTCGTCTGTATGTTTTTTTTTTGTATGTTTGTTACGCGATTACTCCCTCAATTGTGAACCGATTTTCAATATTCTTTTTTTGTTTGAAACAGTATACTTCTGAGGTGGTCCCATTGGCACCAAGTCAAGATCTGATCATGGGATCCTAGAGAAATCGAGGGCAACCTTCAAATTTTACAGGCAAATCTATAGTGATTTTACCATTTTTAGTATCAAGTGAAGTATTTGCATTCAGAAAGTATCATTTGGTAAACTGGACCTGACGAAGAAGACCGTAGATGGCCAACGGAACTCCTCAACGGGTCAAATCTTGCAAGTTAAATTTAACTCACTTCCCTGTTTCCCATTGAGCTGAAATTTTGCAGACATGTGTGAATTGGATGACAATGCAATATTATTATGACATGGAGCTGATCTGATGATGGAGCTGAAAGATGGTCTTAGATACTCTGTAATAAAACGACATAACCTCATCGAGTTTGGGCTCGTTTGATTCGTCTTGACGAGTACTTTGGTAACCAGGGTCAAAAAGTACAGTCAGCAAAGAGTGCCTGTTGTATCGCATAATGTTGATTGTTCTAAAATTTTCTGGCGAAGAATGTTTGGAATACTGTTGAAAGTCCTAAAGCATATTTGTTCGTCCTTATATTGATAACAAGAACATCGAATTACCTACAACGTATTATTACTAATATTAATTGGCCAAAGCAGTCCTAAGAATTGTGTAAGTAATTCGCCTAAACTATAGTAAGTAGGTATGGCACCTACAAAGAAAAGGGGGCAATAAAAAATACCTTCAAACCACCTCCCGCTTAACCTTGTTCGTTCTTGTTGTTGTTGTTGAGGTTCGTCAGTTATCTTGCGTCCCTCAGAGTGGGAAGTGAAGCCTTGGTACTGGAAGGGGGGCTCGTGCTGAGGCCCGACTTCAAACAGATTAGTAGAAAGAATAATATGAGTAATGCTCATTATAGTCGGTTAAATTTTTATTTAAAATTTTTGTGGGTGTTTTTGAAGGCGGTTCTATTTTTTATTTTATGTTTTATGTACAGTAAAGTATTTACATACATACTTTTTGTAGAACAATACTGTCTGCTTGCAATACAATCTCTATTATGTAGCTCATTTCTTCAGTATATGCAACAAAAAACTGATAGTGATTGAAACGCAAGTAAAACTACTCATTCATAAAACGATTTAAATAAATGAAATGAATTGAAATGAAATTAGATATTATTAGAAATGATTTGTTCTGGTTTGAGAGGGTCAACTTACCGTTTGGTCCCATTGAAATTTAAAATTATACATTAATCCTCGAGGAATTTAAATGAAGTCGGCCCTTCACCATATTTTTTTTGACGAAGTTTTACATAAAGTGACTTTCACCATAAATAAATCTCAAATTGTAGATAGAGCCGATAATAGAAGCCCTGAATGCCAAGACGCCGTGGCCCTGTTCATCGAGCCTGGCCAACATCTTGGACCTGACAGACAACTCCCAAGAAGCCGTGGAAGCTTTGGAGACGGTACTCTGCTTAGACAAGGCATTCCAACAGGAGTGGGTGGAGTATTTGAGGGCGATGAACTTGACGAACCTTGTAAGTTGGAATTATTCTTAACGATACCCCACCAGGGTGTTGTGAGATAAGATCTTTTGACTTACTAGCCTTTTCCCGTGGTTTCTCTTGTTTAAAACATTAGGTATGTCAGAACAACTGAAATCCTTTTTACTGAATTCCCAAAAATCGCATCGTAGCCTTCATTTAAAGAACACATCATACAACAGTATGAAAAACAGCTATGTAACTTTTAATGCCCATACACATTCAGTGTGAAAAACCTACCAGCTGTCTGTGTTCGAAGACAGTTTTCGCTACATAAAGGAAAAACGCTGCTACTGGTTAAGAGCAAGCGCGTATAGGTATGCGTGGCAGCGAATGTGCTAGACTTAACGGTTGAGATTTCGGGATTTCATTCATGATCCGATGGGAATATCAGAATAAAAAGTAGTCTGTATGTAATTCTAAGATACCAAATTTCAACCAAATCCAAAATGAAATGAAATTTTCAAGGCTATACATAACCAATCAAGTAACTGGAGATGAACATATTGAGATATTTACTAATTTTAGTGCAAATGAGCGTTCTTTGAGCTCTTTTGCACTATTTGCTTTTGTTTCAAAAGATCTCTTTTTGGTCGAAACTGTATAATAATATTGGAAAATGGAAACTCTTTATTAATTCAAATTCGTCAGAACTTTCCTTTATTGTTACAGAATTTCCAAACATGGAACACGACATCCGAACACGTGTTCCTAAGGTTCTCGTCGACTTTCGACTCCGTGATTAAAGACACAATGACACTGCAGAACATTCTGGAAGAAATAGCAGACGACTCTTCTGAGATGTGGGAGAGACCTATGACGTTGGTATCGGCGTGGCGGTACGCACGACACACGCTCGGTGGCAAGGAGGGCGTTATTAGGTATTAATATCAGGGTATAATTTACACCCAAACTTTTCAATGGTTGTCCAAAAATTGTAGCGTAACGAACCACGTAAGAGGATATAAGAGGGCGGAATATAATTGATGGGAAAAAACTGATTAAATATTCAGATGGACCTAAAAGAAAGATGGGCTCCCTCCCGTTTGAAACTGCCTCGATCATTCCCGATTAACCCCAAAAGACCTTGCCTTTCCTCCACAATAACAAACCCGATGAAAATCTCCAGCTGTCCAGGCTCTGGTCGAATCTAATATCTTTAAAAATCACACGTATGAACGGGCAATATCGAATGTTATCTAATTTACTTATTGCACATTCACCACCAAAAACTCTATGCACATGCGCCTATATTGATTGTGGTGATTAAAAAAATGGATTAAGTATGTTGAACACACGTTCTACCTGTGGCATGCAGTGGGGGTAGGAAGTGCTGGTGTCGCCTACCCTGCTGCTAGTGATGGCGGGTGCCTATGCCTAGCCTATGGATGCACTAGCCAGATACTGGCTAACAGATTCCTACCCTAGAATCGACCTACGTACACCATCGTGTTCTTCTAATATAAGCCAAAAACATAACATATTTTTTATTTATTTCTAGAAATTTCTTCACGAAGCTCGACATAGTTCTAAACTCCATCACTACGCCTGAAACCCTAGACAGCCTCTCGCTCAACAGTCTATGGGAGAATTACTTAAAATGTTCAAACGCCACATACATAGAGGACGAGTGTAAGGTTATCTTCAGATCTACTTGGAAGAACTCTCTCAGATTTTTGTCAGTAATGGCTTTGAACTTGGCTGAAGATCTTTACACGTACTTTTATGAAATCAATGGTAAGTTTATGACTAATATTCTGGCTATGGCTGTCATTATGTGAGAAAGGTTACATTCGTTATTACCACCTAGGACTCCTCAAGGCTAGAGGGAACAGGCTGTTACTGAACCAGTGAGATATTTACACCCTTGGCCTCATCCTGCACTTTTCATCAGGTGAGATAGGGATTAATCATGTCATGTTTTATGTGCTCTTGGTTTTGTACGCATAAATTAAATTTCCCCTACGTCTGTACGGGCTTCATCTATAGCCGTATCGTCATCATCATCAGTAGGCATCTCTGTAGGGAATTCAACGTGGTTCTAACGTGGACATTCTTCTCATAATGAATGTTGTAAATTCCCGGAAAGCCTCAGCGTATCTTTCTCATTCGTGAAATCGCTCAATATCTCACGCGGATTTTACTTGCGATTGCCTCGTGCATGAAGCGGGCAAAGAAATCAACATCGATCGGGGAAGCCTGAGTGTGGAGACGCGAATACGAAAAATCATCATTTTCCCGCTTCACGAGGGTTCTCGGGTATTTTTATAAGTCGTGATTCTGATTGACCTACTTTTAATTTTAATTGGTAATTGCTAAAATTTATTGATGAAACCTCCATATATTTTTTGGTGTAATACTATTTTGTTTTTCTAGAGCCGGATTCAAACTTGTTGCAAATCATGGGCTTCACCAAAAAGACGGGCTTATACATGCTGTACGATAAAATGACTGACTTCATTGGAGTGTTGCTGAACTCCTATTGGGACTACGGGTTCATGAATCAGGTTAGTCATTATTTTTCACATGGATGATTAGTCAAGCAAAGTTATCTGATAAAATATCTTGAATCAATTTTAAAACATCTTATATAGAACATCCATTCATCCATGGCTTAGCAATAAACCTTGTATTTATTATCCAAGCAGCTACCCGTCCTGGGATTCCAAATTGGGACTTCCAGCTTTATAGTTAGGATTACTAACCACTAAGCTCCGAATGACCGTCATAATGATTTACCAGTGACTATTTTAATCTTTAAGACTTTTTGTATTTTAAAATGTGACCTGAGATGTGTTTAAATTTTAGGCTGTCCATTTAAGTACTAGAGATGTCCTAGAAAACTTCGCGGTGTCCGAGGAAAAATCTACCAATAGGATCACTTTATTTCTTAGCCTCGCTCAGCGCTGTTTTCTATATTGATGGATGTTTTTTCTCTGTCACACCTCTAATGGATGAGCAGCATTGAAGATTTTCCACAGTTTTCCTTCCATCATCAATCAAATATTATAATCTCAACAGATACGAAGAGCATCCCAATCCCAGTTCTGGGACTGCGAGGCTATAGTCTCGTCCCTGACTCCGCCTCCTGGTAGCCCCATAGATGCCGACAGTATCCGCAGGGTCCAGCCTTACGTCTGCCCTTCGCTGCTGTACTGGATCTCCTTACCAAGGGGAGACAACACCCTCCTTGATGTTGTTGCCAAGCCAGTAAGTAGAACCTGAGAATATGTTTCCCGGCCCCTATTGGATTAACATGACAGGCAACAGGTGAATTCAGTCTAAATTTCGAGTCAGTAGGGATGATAAAATTGGCTTGAGAGCTTCCTATTAAAGTATAAAATACTATTCTCCCTATTCCTATTCTCCAACCCCCCCCCCCCCCTTTGGTTTTGGATTGTACTGGTCATCAGTTAAAAGTTCTTGAGATACTTTTCAAAGTTCCTTATACTTTTTCAACAATTTTAGCTGCTCTCTAAT
Organism: Archips crataeganus; assembly: GCA_947859365.1. Classification (NCBI taxonomy): domain Eukaryota; kingdom Metazoa; phylum Arthropoda; class Insecta; order Lepidoptera; family Tortricidae; genus Archips; species Archips crataeganus. The sequence goes on from OX402064.1 coordinate 1,104,448, forward strand.
TATCATATTAATATTATAATTTTATTGTGTCACTGAAATGTGTTTCACTTAAAGCGAATATTTAAAATTTTAAATGTATTTTTCTCTTTCAGCAATATTTCTTCTACACAGTAAACGTCAGTAGTCTAACGAGCAACTACAAAGACGCCTTTGACAAAGTTAAGGATTTCAGTGTACTGGTTAAAAATATTGCCAGTAAAAATAAGACCATGGTCTCTGAAAAAGATGTAAAATTAGAAACAATGAAAGGGAAGTTAGAGAAAATTGTAAACACAATTTTATCGTATTCAGTAAATAAAAGCGATGCGTCATATAAACTTTTTAATGAAATAAATACAAAACAATTTACTGCGACTGCTTATTTAGCAAGAGTTACTGCTATTATAAATAAACTACACATTGCTATACAAAATTTAACAATCGGTGATATTGAAAAGGACTTGTCAGAAGCAGATTCCAAAATGTTGGAAAAAAATTTGACGACGATACAGAAAATCTTTACTAGACGACCCACTGAAGCGGTTGCTTTGCATTTTGATATAATAACAAACGTTTTACGGAAAAACAATGACAATTATACATTCACTCATGGCATATTGGCAACATGTAATGGTCTGAAAAATAATGATAGCCGAAAAGATATTCTGGTTGACGTTCAAAGAACCAAAATACTTATTTGTGCTCAAGACTATCAAACAATTTATGGTGCAGTTGAAGACACTGTAACGGAAGATTTTGAAAAAACACGGGAGAGTCTATTCAACCTGGTTAATTTACAACAACGTGTCATAATAAAGAATCTCACGGATATCGATACTGAATATCTGAAAGAAAGGTAACCTTTACAACAAAAAATAGTTAATTTGTGATTAAATTATATCAAAATAGTCATCTTAATAAACACCTACATACAGACGAGACATATAGGTTTTAAGTTAATCCTTGAAACAAATTTCAGGAAACAAACAGTGAACTACTTAAAGCATTCTATAAATTATGCTTACGACCTCGGGATCCCGTTGTACCTGCAATACCTCCAGTCCACCCTGCAGCATCAAAACGTGATCCTCAGCTTCATCTCTGGCGGCAATTGGTGGAAAACCTTAAGAGAGCTTTACAATGGACCTTACGCTACCAAGTTCTTCGATAGCTTGGAGAATAGTTTAGATATAGTCGAAGACATTTTTACCAATCTTGATCAGATTCATGTAAGTGATGGTATCTTCTAGTACTAAATATTTATTACAAAAAACATTTTTGCATTACTCAATGTTATATTAAGAGCGGCGCTAGCGCAATCGACCTTGGGGACGGGGAGGAGTCACAGAGATAGTCAGACTGAATGCAAATTTTGAATTTCAAGGAGGTAATTATAGAATCTCGCACCGCTTATTTATGGAATTAATTATACTGATGACTTCATAACAATGTAGTCTTTCATAATAATGCATTTAGTTTCTGTTGTTTTTATTTTACTACTTTGCCCTACTTACTATACGAGGGGCGTTCAATATAAAGTGAGAATGAGATGCAAACTCTTTTAATATTACGAAATTAAATACTGGCCGGTAAAGCTAATCTATCTAGCTGATTGCTATGAAAAAAAAAAACTAACTGTCTTTTGTTTAAAAAAAAAATACGGTAATTTCTTTGCAATGCTATTGAGTACGTTAGCGAAAATGGAGAAAATTGAACTGCGCGCCGTTATCAAATACTTGTGTTTGAAAAATTTTTCTACGGACCAAGTCAATTTGGATTTGCGGGACACTTTAGGGTCTAATGCTCCTCCGTATTCGACAGTCGCACGTTGGTGTGCCGAATTTAGACGTGGAAGAACATCGACAATGGACGACCCCCGCTCCGGACGCCCTACTACAGCAGTAACTGAAGAAATTGTGAAAAGTCGAAAACTCAGTTTTGGCGGATCGTCGTGTCACGGTTCGTTTTATTGCTGAAAATGTAAAGATTTCAACGGGGTGCGTGCATAATATTTTACATGAACGCTTGGGTATGAAAAAGGTATCTGCGCGTTGGGTACCAAGAATGCTTACTGACACGCAAAAACAAACTAGACTAGAGATTTGTCAAGAAGCTTTGAACCTGATGCAGCAAGACCGGGAACTTTTTTTGGCGCGATTTATAACAATGGACGAAACATGGCTCCATCATTACGACCCAGAAACGAAACTGCAGTCTATGACATGGAAAAGGCCATCAGCTCCAACTCCGAAGAAATTCAAGGTGAGCCCATCTGCCGGTAAGGTCATGTGCTCTGTTTTTTGGGATGGTAAAGGGGTATTAATGATTGAGTATCTCGAGCATGGAGCCACTATTACGGGCACATTATACGCCAAACAAATAGCAACATTGCGCAATGAGATCCGCGAAAAACGGCGAGGTAAACTCTCGAAAGTTGTGCTGTTCCACCAGGACAATGCCCCGGCACACAAGTCCGCCGTTGCAATGGCTGCAATTCGTGATGCTGGGTTCGATATCCTTAAGCATCCTCCGTATTCACCAGATCTCGCTCCCAGTGATTTCTACCTATTTCCGAGATTGAAACAATACCTGAGAGGCCAGAAATTTGAAGACGACGACGCGGTAGTCGCTGCAGTACAAGATTTTTTAAGTACTCAAGATGAGACCTTTTTTAAAAATGGAATTTTAAGTTTAGAAAAAAGATATACTAAGTGTATTATGCTAAAAGGTGACTATGTCGAAAAATAAAATGACATTTAGTAAAAGTTGTTTATAACATACTCATTCTCACTTTTTATTGAACGCCCCTAGTACAAATAGCAAGACAGCGTCATAGTTACTACTTATTACTACCATTATACTTAGCACGAATGTTTGCAATTTAACTAACGCTTAATCTTGCAGTTTGTTCGCCTGCTAAGGGACATAAACGTCAACAACACGGACGCCCTATGTTTTCCGAACATAACACTATCTGACTACATCCCGGACAGAACTGGCATCATGTCCGACCTCAAGAGCCAGCTATGCATGGAAGATAAGAATTCGTTATTTAAGGAACTACCGCTACTTGTTTTGGCATCTCAGGTAAACTACTTTTATCAAGAATTTTTCTTGCTGTTACTTGATTTTCTACGTCGTAGACACTACTGTCATTTTTTGTAGGTACATCATAGTCATTTGAATAATCATAAATTTCTTTCTGGTCATCATCAATTTTAACGACGTAATTGTCAAGCACTTACTGTACACATTTAGCAATCATAATTAAATAATTGATGGTGATGCTGATGAAGTTTTGTGATCATTCAGGAGGATTTTAAGTCTCATAGTAGGGAATTCTATTCGCCTTGCTGTGTCTTCATGGTCCCGCCAATTAAGAAAACCTATTAAGAAAATCTCGATCTCGACCAAATGTTCGGCTTAACGTATAATTAGACCGTAGTATATTATAAACGAATTTACCTGAGTCTCTATATTTAGGATAAAGTTTTATGTTTTGCAGGGCTACGATAACGACCTGAAGCTCTCTAAAGAAATAAACTACGAATCATTAGACACAAACATAGATGATGTTGAAGCTAAACTGGCACTGGTAAAGGATGGACCACAGACTCCGTTAAGACCTGATTGGGTCACAGAAGAAAAACTAGCATATTTAAGGGTTGTTGCAATGAATTTACTCTCCCAAGAAACTATGACGAAGATAGCTTTCGGATTCCTAACCAATATAGTGGATGCGAGCACACTGTTTTTAAATTCAAGGTGAGTTTTTTATGATTCACGGTTAATTACATTACACATATTTGCTACAGGATCTATCTAATATAAGCTTCCGATATTTCAACGCATCTGCCAGCGTCGTGACAGGTAGACTGAAGAATTAGCGATATTAAAGGTAATCAGGGGCTGCATCACATGATGTATGTAAATATGTCCATGTAAAGTAAATATTATTACTTTTACTTTTCTGTTGACTAACTAATCATTACTAGCTATTGCCCGCGACTCCGTCTGTGAAGAATAGGGATATAAAAATTAGCTTACGATCTATTCTCAGACCTACCAAATATAGACAAAAAAAATCATAAAAATCGGTTAAGCTGTTTCGTAGGAGTTCGATAACAAACACCGTGACACGAGATTTTATATATTAGAGAGGGATGATCGAGCTAAATGTTTGTTGTTAAATCACATCGAATTTCAGCCAGTGCACTCTCTGCTCCCCATTCACGACCTGGTTCAAGCAGCTAAACCTGCAGCTTTTCAAGAAGCAGGAGTACGACAACCTGCTGTGCCATCTTCATGAGATGACAATGGATGACATATACCATACGTTGAAGAACGACTTCCATTGGGATATGGCTCTGAGGGAGGTAAAGTTCACTAACTAGAAATATTTTAATATATATACAGGGTTATTTTTAATTCACTGACATCCTCTTAACCCTGAATTCTTATCACTCAAACAAATGTTTTTTGTTTTACGACTTTTTAAAATGAAGCACTTTTTTCCCCATACAAATACACAGAGTATCGTGAAAATAAGAGGTGATATCAAATTGTCAAAACGTTATTACACCAAAAATATTAAGTTACGACAAAAGCCGTAAAACAAAAAACATTTGTTTAAGTGGAAGGAGTTTAGGGTTAAAAGGATGCTAGTGAATCACAAATAACCCTGTATTTAGATATCTTTGTTTTTCATTAAAACATTAGAATTATTAGAAGTACAAACTAATTTGATAACTTTTTGTACGGCACCATACTTGCCCGATTTTGAAATTAAATTAAATTGTAGTCATAGGAATTCAGATAAAGTAATAGCTAATATAGTAGCGGAGATGAGAGAAGTCTGTAATTATTTTGATTAGAAGTTAAAGCAATCATCGTAAAAATTGAAATACCTTCTAATTCAATCGTCTCTGTTCCATTGCAATCGGCCTCGAAATATAACCTAACGACCGCCTTAGCCTAGTTGGTAGTGACCCTGCCTACGAAGCAAGAGGTCCTGGTTTCAAATCCCGGTAAGGACATTTATTTGTGTGATGAGCACGAATATTTGTTCCGGAGTTATGGATGTTTTCTATGTATTTAAGTATTTATTTGTCTATATAAGTATGTTTATCGTCGTCTAGTACCCATAGTACAAGCTTTGCTTAGTTTGGGACTAGGTCGATTTATGTAAGATTGTCCCCTAATATTTATTTTATTTTTATTTTTTTAACCTTCCAAATATCATCCCTTTCTGTAATTTCTGGGCACCCTATTTTACAATGCTTTTGAATTCCTCGAAAGTCATCATTGTTGATGTTGTCATTCTTTTAAATAAATTTTTGCTGATTTGACAGCTGGCTCCCAGACGCCACCGTGGTTAGGGCTGTGTGCTGGTATAAAATATTACTATTGTATTAAAAGTTATAGCCAAATTTGATTTTTTCATTCCTTATCTTTTTTAGTTGATGTCAACGCGAAATTATACAAAGTATGAGCTAAACAAGGCGGTGAACGAGTTCCTGGGGCACGTCGAGCTCCACCTGTTCGAAGACTTGACCAACCACTCTCCAAAACTGAGCGATTGCCTAGCGAAAAACGTTAGCCGCAATGCTTTTGGAAATGCTACCATGTGAGTAACGGTCCTTAAAAATGAATATTTTACTCAAAGCATTGCAAGTTAATAATTTTGTTAAAAAACAAACCAAGAACTTCTTGGGATGATATACTTTCTTTTAAATTTGGGATCATATTGAAAACTTATGTTATAATACAATACCCTGACAAAGAAAGAATTTTCTAAATCGGTTAAAATACAATCGAAATGAGAGCCTTACTTTTTTGAAGTAGGTTAAGAAGTACCAAATCACGATTGATATGATTATAAAAAGAAGTACATATAAATAAAGCCCTTAATGGCCTATTACTTACAGATATACATTTTTGATTTTTATTTTGAAGTGAAATTCTTAACGGTCAGTTAGTGGATCTAATTAGAAAACGAGTAATTTTGTCTAAAATCTGGCCTATCGTAGGATTTTATTTGATTTTCGAGTATACATAGTTGATCACACTACCTTTTTTAGGACTTTTGACTTTCTTTGTCTTGTGACAATAAATAGCTTGTTTATTTTATTAGATTTACAAAAGTTCTGGCACAAGCTTTGAAACTTCTTCGGGCGCAGTTGCCACATCTAAAGGAAATCGAAAGCATAACCGAGTCGACCTTCATGAAGAACTTACAAGCTGAAGTAGCCCACAAATTGAATGTGGAAGAGCCTCTTAATAAATATCTGAACAAAAACAATGATCTTATCAAGACTTTAAATGAACTTAGTTACGATGTCAAAGGCATTGATGATATCATCGTGAATTTACGTACGGTAAGTGATAAGGGACATCTGATAATGAAAGATTCACAAGATTGATTCCAGCATTGGAAACATTAGTATCTTGGCGAAGTAACAACTCGATTCCCATCTGATCCTATAGTACTTTTCATAGCGCAGTAATGATAACTATAGCAAAGACTGTGTACACTAAACAGTGAAGCGGTGCATCTGAAGATACTTAACTCAAGTCTTTCCCACTCACCGGATTACCAACTAAAATGTTTACTCCATGCTTCCAAGAATCAGAAAGAAGTTCTACACGTTTAGGTTCTTTAAGTTTATTGGATATTGTTTCAGATCAATCAATGCAAGCAACTGGACAAATGTCTGAAACTCCAAAAGCAAAATGTAGACTTTTGCGACAAAAACAATTGCAATAAAATAATTGAAGCTATAAAGAATAACATTAATAAGACTTTGATTGAAATTCAGGTAAGGCCATTTATAGATATTATCTTCTCCAAATGAGCCCAACCTTCGTTTTTCGGCTACTTTGCCCATCATGATGGTTTGCAGAAGGCGATATTGTTGGTGTCGGAGAAATGGCAAAATACGCGACTTTCTTTTGTTTTAATGTCTGATTAAGTTCAACTTTCTTTCCCATCCGCTGAAGAACCTCTATGAAGGAGATACGATCAATCCATCCATTATTAGCCTGCGTATCTCCAAAGATTTTTTTTAACTAACAAGCGGTTGACCTCTATCTTTATTAATGGAAAGTGCACATTATTTAGGCCGAAGATACAGCTCACTATACCCTGTCTATTTAACAGAGTTAGCAATTCGTTCTCTCTGTTGCACTTTTGTATGCAAATTAAAGGGACAAGAAACTGTCAGTGGGCGTCAACAATCGCACATCGATGGCGGGCTCGACTTACAATGCCGTTTGTTGGAATATTCGTAATATTTCTCATGATTTTTTGATTTTTCTCGTGGCACCTCAAATAATTACATGTCATGTTTGTTCATCTTTTAATCATAATTATGTAATTTAAAGCAGTTGATAATAATACATGCCGTAAGTTACCTTAATATCCAAAATTAAATGGTCAAAATTCAATAACATCTTTACTAAAGAATCCGACATCATAAAATTATCATAAAATAATTTTAACTTTAAAATAATTTTAATTATAATCCTTTTTATATTGTATTTAGCACTTTTACAATTTAAGGAAACTGTAGGTCTTATGTTAATCATAAGTATTTCTGTACACATTCTTGTATATGACCGTTTGTTTCTCTTCTCAATAAATAAATAAAATAAATAATATTTAAATATGTGCCCTGCAGTGGGACGTATGTGCCGGTGCATCATCCTTATCGCTGACCAATTACGTGCATTCTCTGTTTTTCTAGTACTAACTCTGTTAAATAGACAACATATAGTTCAGTAACAGCTTATTCATGACTTGAATAACCCTCAATCGCGCCATGTATATCTTTCAGCTGCCCAAACTCCAGTCCACCGAATTCTGGCGTCTCTCCTTCATCACGACCATAGTAAAGCATTTAGAACAACTCCTGGGCCATGTAGCTCGTCTCATGGGCGTGGCCAGTGGCATGGAGGTGACAGAACTGGTGGAGGGGAAGCTGGCTGCAATGTTGGATTTCGTCATGAGGTTATTAACCGATGAGACTTTGGACAGTGTCGTATTTAGGTACGTTAAGAAACTCTTCTAATTTTAATACCTATAAAACAGTACTGAGACTGTCTGATTGATTGATAACGCATAGCCTAAAAGTTAAGTACTTTGCAAAGATATAAATGATTTATATAACTTTATGATTTTTTATGATTTTTAAAAATGTTTGCTGAATATTTCAGTATATGGCTGGGTTGGTTTGACTGCATGCATACCCCATCTAATAGTTTTTAACCAGAAACATCATCATCATCATTCCAGTCTATACACGTCCCACTGCAGGGCACAAGCCTCCTCTCAGAAAGAGAATATTCATATTTCATCAGAATATTTGATTCAAAATCAATAGTTCGTGAGAAGTTCCCTTTCCGCACAGGAACAGTGTGGGAACTACGATCCAACGCGACGTGATAGGCAGAGATGATGATGATTATAATTTTATTTAAAATTTTCTTAATGTACGCCTTTGGCGCGGTAGGTATAGAAACATTTGTCAACCACGATCAAATAATTCTGAAAATTATTAGGGGTTTTCAGCCAAAATTCTGGATAAATTTTAAACAGTCGTATCATATTGAGACACTAAACTCTCCTCAGTATCCCGCTCTGCTGAGGAAAAGAGTCTTTCGCGTCCCGCAAACTACGGTTCGAACAGCCTATGCGCACCGTTTTCCACATTTCCTTCACCCATTTGTGTATAACCGCATCACAAGACTGTGTGATGTTGGGAATTGTACCGTTAAACAGATGGCCACCAATTTAAAAATTTTGCTACTCTCACTCTCATACACAGATACAGAGGAAATACTAAAAAAGGTTGTGTAAGTTTTCAAACACAAACGCAGATACACCCTCACACAAACACGCGTACACGCACGCACACACACACACACACACACACACACACACACACACACACACACACACACACACACACACACACACACACACACACACACACACACACACACTTACACACACATATGCAAGCAGTCTCTATTGCAGGTATTGTTATTGTTAGAAATCCATTTATATATATATTTTTTTTTATTATTTTCTTATTTTAGCTTATAACGTGATTTTTTTTTGTTTATGTGCATGCTAACATCTCTGCTCTGTAAAAGCGAAATCTTACTATTTGATCTTTTATGCCAAATCACTTGGTTTTCACGATACAGGCTCGACCTAGTGTGAGAACCGCTGCTAATCTCTAGTTCCTAGGTATAAGCTAAGTAGCTGTGTAAACACTTATGTAATGTGCATTTATATTGGCAAATAAATAATTTTCTATTTCTATTTCTATTTCTATTGCAACTAAACTGAGATTGACTTGAAAGCTACGAATGTGTAGATAGGTTGGCACAAAAAGTACTGTCAGCAAAGAAGCTTGTATTAAAAATGATCATTTTAGCAAAAACGTATTTGATTACAGCTTACACAGCATAATAAGTGAACTCGAGCCAATTCTGAAGGGGTCGCCGCTCGAAATCGACGTCGCCTTCCTCAACAAGGGCCTAAGGATCATGCAAGATTTCAAGAATTATCTGCTTAAAAAAGACGATCTCAAAGGTGAGCTAATTTTGGGGTGTCTAAAAACAATCTAACTAAAACTAACTTTCTTAAAAATAAAAAAATAATAGACGAAGATTTAGAAAGCACGATGCGCTCACTTTTACTTGCTTTTACTTATAATCCCCGCAAATGTTGTCTTGCGTAGCCTACGAACTATTCTCAGACCTACCAAATATAGAGAAAAAACCGTGACACGAGATTTTCATATATATATTACATTTAAGTATTGTGACAAAAAAAGAAAAACAATTAAATTAACAACTATGCGAGCGTTTGTTCCGAATCACTTTCATGGACACATTTTTGTAGAAATAGCACATGTTTATGATACAGTTTCCAGTCATCTGATAGAAATTAAGAACCTCTAATAAATAACCGAAAATACCATCAATAGTACATTACTGCAGCGGCCGCGAAATAGGGGATTGCCGGCCGAGTAGTAATAGATGGCCGAGTGTTAACGAGGCCATCTAGAGATACGAGGCCGGCAATCCCTGTTCGTGGCCAAGGCTTGTATAGTGCTTTTCTCAAATAAATCCAAGGAAATGATACGAATGTTCAACTTACATATTCATATTTAATTCAAATTGTTTTTTTTTTATTCCCGCCAAAATATTTATTTTCCACCAATTTATTTGTAAGCTGTTCCAGTTAATGTTTTTGACGCAAAATCTTGAGATGATTTATATTTATTCAAAAATTACGACCTTATTAATAATAAATTGTTAACAATTAACGCCAATCCTTATTTATTTTATTGAATACCTGATTAAATCTAGCCAAGTAAGATATTAAAAAGTAAATTCACAAACTAAATTTTTCTTAATTGGCAGTATGTCATTGATAGTCAATAAAAGAAAATACGACCCACTAAAACAAAAGACAATCTCTTTGCTGGCCTTGGCCAGCAATGTTTGTATGAAATTCCATTATTGTCGTCTAATTTGAAATTGGAACGAATCTTCCTCAACTGCTATACAATGACATACTTCGTGTTCTATTGTCACGACTATAAGGACCACATTTTCTTGGATGTTTGAGAAAAATCTATTAGCCAACTCGTATGAAATGTAGCCACAAAAGTTAAGCGCTTGAAACGCTCGGATAATGACCCAGAAATGACGTTCTGCGGTGAGGATTCTGAGATTGTGAAGTCGCTTCCTATTTCAGTTGAAGTATCGGAGTTGTTCTCGTCTCCGGAGCGCCTGGAGTCGTCTCTGAGTGCGCTGGGTATCAACAACACCAACTTCTGGTCCATCGCAGCGCCTCGGATACATGCTGGGTACATCAATCTTAAGCCGGTAAGAATCCTCATCATCATCATCGTCCTATATACATCCCGCTGCAGGGCTCAGACTTTCTCCCAGAATGAGATGCTTGGGCCTACTTCCCACGCAGGCACAATGCTGATTGGGAACTACACACACACCATTGATTTTCTTTGCAGGATATTTTCCTTCACCGTAAAGCTAGAGATAAACTACGATAACATGGCCCGCCCCTCCACATTACTATTTCAATGGGTTTAGTCACATATTTACGAAAGAATTTTTATGTAGTAGTATCTGCTTTTGTTTGACAGCTGTCTCAACACGCACACATGCGTTCAAAGTTTTGGTGTGCTTTATAAATACTTTTACAATACATTGAAGAATTCTTGAATTGTGGAGGGGCGGGCCATGTTATCGTAGATTATCTCTAATGGTAAATTTCGAATATAATGTAGGCATGGTGGCCTAGTGGTTTGACGTATGGCCTCTCAAGCAGAAGGTCGTGTGTTCGAGTCCGGGTTCTCACCTCTGAGATTTTCGAAATTTTGTGCAAAATTACCGCTTTATGGTGAAGGCAAAACATCATGCGGAAGTCCGAGCAACCTACGGAGAAATTCAATGATGTTTTCCCAATCTGCACTGGTTCTGCGTGGGAACTACAGTGCAAACCCTCTTATTCTGAACAGTAAGGCTAAGATGATGATGATGATTAAAAAATAACACTTGGTTTTTATTCAGCCACTCTTCGAAAATCATCTAACACTTACCTTTACCGTAACCACCTTTAACTTTTATTTACCTTTCTTCTTTTTCTAGCTCATAACTCCGAAATCGGACTACAGCATCGGAAACTTCGTCTGCCAGGTAGAGGCCATGTCCCAGACGATCAAGCCTTCAAACATAGACGTGGTGACTCTTGAAGACGTCTATTTAGCCACTGTCGAGCAGTTCTGCAGTCTACCTGATGACCAAGCCAAGCAAGTCGTGCCTGTTCTGATGGAAAACCTAAACTTTAGCTACGTTATGGAGCGGGTGGGTAATCATCAGCATTACAGCTCTCAACATCGATTGTCATTGAACAACGTGACGTACTTTTTATGAGCTATCAAAACACGATTTTCCCACAGATTTAATAATCGCCCTTGTTTAACTCACATATTCCTACCTTCGATAGCTAGAGCCACTATACATAAATATGTGTCCAAGCATGTCAGACCCCAATAAAAGACAATGTTAGGTACCTTTAGAAGCGCGCGATGTCTTGTAGGTGGCCTGCAGCCGCCGCCGGGTTTGGCCGATTTCTATCTCTTGCTGTTGCTTGATATAAATGGGAATCCTGAAGTGTTCTTGAATTCACAGTCACAGTAAAAGTTTGGAGTATAATTATTATAACTAATATCACGGAGTGCGATGCGCCCCGTGCCGTACCGCCGAGAAGAAGAAAGCCTGTTCTTATTATTTCCACGGCGCCACTGTCGCGTCGTAAGCGCAGGAGGCAAGGCAATGTTGCCAACCTCAAGGCTGCCGTATTACCTCCTATTGTGGGAGTAACATGCTTGGACAGCCCTAATGGGCAATAGCTAGTTTTTTTAACTTAATACTGACTTGTCTCACCTGATAAAAAGTGCTTTGATATAGGCCTTAGTAAAATATCTAAATCAATCAATTATTCACAGTGTCAAATTATCATCCACAGATATCAACCATCCTTCTATCACAACTGTACTCCACGTCCAATTTGACCGCGACAGAGGGAGCCACTGTGTTGGAGAACTACCCAAAGATGGCAGCACTGCTGCCGCTAATCCAGGATAACGTGGGAGACTTGAGCGATACCTTGGCGAAGGAGCCTCTGTTCCAGAACTTGGCTGATTTCAGTTCCGTCGGCAATTTGTTTGCATGTAAGTTTCTCTGTGGGATCACATCAGAAATTATGAAATACGCGCAAGAGCTAATGTCACCGACATAGCTCGAAGAATCGCAATACTCAAGTGCCAGTGGGCAGGGCGCATCGCTTGTAGAACTGATGGTCGATGGTACTAAAAGGTTGTCGAATGGCGTTCATGGTCTGTTTTTTCTTATTGTGTTGCACCTATTATTTTAGCATCTAACTTCATGGCATCAGCTGGTAACATGTTGTGTGGGAAGCCAATGCCAAGTGTGGACAGCAGGTTCTACAAGACCATCGCTGCGACCGCAGACTACACCAAGGAACCCGACCCTATGCAGCTGGAAGTTCTGCCAAGTGAGTCATTGTTTCTTTTCACATACATACAATCACGCCTCCTTCCCAGCAAAGGGGTAGGCAGAGACTATTTGTTTCCACCTGCTACGATCCTGACCGACATATTTTGCTTCCGAAACACTCATTAGTCTTTTCGTAGATGCTCGCCGGTTTCTGGTACTCTGCACCTGACCTTTGTTTAAGACGTCTCCAATCTACAGGCTTTTGTCTAACGCTCTGACGCTTGCTTTCGCATTCACTATTTCTTACTATCAAACGGTATAATACAGTGACAGAAAGAGATAATGAATGCGAAGGAAAGCGTTCGCGCGTTAGACAACACAGAATGATCATGGAATGTCCTTCTTGGTTCTTCCAACATTTCTCACCATTCATTTTGTTGCTTTTCAGTGAGTCTCAAATCCTACTAATATTATAAATACGAAGGTTTGTGAGTATGTCTGAATGCGCATGTGAGGGTGTGTGTGTGTGTGTTCGATACTTCTTCACGGTAAAAAAAATGAACGTATTTTTAATAAAAGGCATGTATGTAGGCAGCTGTACGTCTTAACGCGATTTTCTATGGCCAGTGTTAAGTGATTTGCGCTTGGAATATTTTTTTTAATTTATTTCTGTGTTTCCATAACAGCGGACTTCTGTCGATCAATATACAAAGATATCATAAACATGTCCGGCGGAAAGATAGTATGGAGTTACATAAAGCCGTTGATCATGGGAAAGATATTATACACCCCTTCGAACCCGACAGTGGAGAAGATCATAAAGCAGGTAATGAAAGTGATCAAACGAAAACCGATGCAAAGTCGCTTGTAGTAGCGCATTTCACAAAAACGTAGCGTGAATTCAACTGAGCCTCACTAACACAACGACCCAAAATGTCCTGATTCATTTATACGGAAATTTCCTTTTACCACACCCCGTACTCCATGAAGTTCGTGGTAGTTAACAAAATAGGAAATTTCGAGACCGCGTTAGTTAGTAAGGCTTAGTTGCATTCACGCTAGTTTAGTTACCTGCAAATTTCTATGCAATTTGGAAATCAAAATTAGAAAAGAAAAGAAAGAAAGAAAGATATATTTATTTGTGACAACTAACATAGACAAAAGAAAATTAAAACAGAATAAGCAATAAAAGCAAAAAAATAACACTATGAAAAAAATAACATGCTTGTGTCACAAAATGGTCCCAAATCAGCAAAATATTGCCAATCTTGCGAACGAAGCTGATTTTCCTTTGGGACCATAAAACCATAACAGTAAAAAAAAACACAAGAAATCAAAGTGAAACCAACAAGTTGAGAGTTAGAAAAATAAAACAAAAAATACAAAAATCAATACTACAGGCCAGTGTCCTTTACCCTATCGGGTCATAGTAAAAAATAAAATAAAGAGCAATCATAGACAATAAAAAAAGAAAAAACCTAAATCTAAATATGGCTGGCCACGCCAACTTGGTTAGGTACAACTTTTTTGAGAAATGCTCAGGTCTTATACTACGAAATTCGATTTTCAAAATTCGCATCGTCCTGTTTCGTTCACGCTAATAGCAGGTACTTAAGCAGAAAAGTGAAAGGGGTAGCACGACACGAAGTTTGAAAATCGAACTTAGTAGTAGCCTCCCCCCCCCCTCCAACCAGTATAGATCGAGTCATTTATGACGCGTGCCGTGGCTCTTATTACAATGCCATTATTGTCTAATTTTGACAAATTCATGAATGGCGTAGGGATGTTGACACCACCAATCAACTGACATACTTTTTATGAGCTGTCAAAACACAATTCAGCACACACAATTCTCCTCTGTGCCAAACTCTATAGTTTGAATGGCAATAGAAAGAAAGAAAGAAAGAAAGAAAATACATTTATTTACAACAACACAAGACACATAAATATTTTTACAAAAAGGACAATACAAAGGCTAAAAATAGAGTGTGTCATTGCGGTTGCAAATTGGACACAACACGACAATTGAATAGCAACATGTGACGTCACTTGTTCGCCAACTCAATCAACTAACTACCTATTAATTTGTTAAAAAGCAACAAAAAATCTAATTTTTTAGTTAATCGAATGTAATCTGGTTTTCAGGGTTAAAATATAGCGTTTTTTTACTGGAATCGAGTCTTCAAATTATTTTTTTATGGCGTCTGACATCATTATTGTTAAAAATTCCAGGCGAATTTAACGTACGTGCACATGAGCAAGCTGACTGGCCTCGTCCACTCGTTCGCCCACGCGTTTTCGTCAGTGGACAAACTGGCCCAGCACCGCGACGGCATAGCCGTGCTGAGGAAACTGATCAGTTCACCGGCCCTCAGTCAGTTAAGGGACAGTGTCGTTGGCGATGCTGCTGCACCTGATGTCAATATCGATGGGCTGTTCGATGAATTTGGAGATTTGAAGGTAATTTGCTGGGATGGCAAGGCGGTCCTGAGGAGACTGATCGTTAGTGCTCACTCAGTTTGAAGCACAGGGTCGTTGGCGATGCTGCTGTACCTGATGTCAATATCGATGGACTGTTCGATGAATTTGGAGATTTGAAGGTAATTTGCTGGGATGGTAAGGCGGTGCTGTGGAAACTGATCAGTTCACCAGCCCTCAGTCAGTTAAGGGACAGTGTCGTTGGCGATGCTGCTGTTCCTGATGTCAATATCGATGGACTGTTGGTGAATTTGGAGATTTGAAGGTAATTTGCTGGAATGGTAAGGCGGTGCTGAGGAAACTGATCAGTTCACCAGCCCTCGGTCAGTTAAGGGACAGTGTCGTTGGCGATGCTGTTGTTCCTGATGTCAATATCGATGAATTTGGAGATTGGAAGGTAATTTCTAGCATAGCTCCTTGCCTGCCTGCGACTGTTTTCCCTGAACACTACAATTTGGCCGTTTTCAAGTCTAGGGTGAATGAGTATCTACTAGGCAAGCGTGCTCCACCGTAGGTCTCATCTTCGCTTTCCATCAGGCGTGATTGTGGTCATTATACAGGCGGGTTTTTGTCATCTAGTATTGAAATTAAAGTTACCTATTTACTGGTTAAAATAATGTCACCTTTCTATTTTCAAAATTGCTTAAAAATACCGATTCCGAGCCTTATTTCAGACTGTTGGCAATCTGCTCAAGAAGGGATCGGATCTGCTCCACTGCGTGAACATGGATCGTTTCCGAGCAATGGCGAACGAACACGAGCTCACGCACGAGGCCGTTAAGCTGACGAGGGTCAACGAATTCTCTGCAGGTAATAACTGATGGTAAAAGGCTGATGTAGTGACCCTAACGGCCCTAGTCATCATACATTGTACAGAGTAGTGCCTTACTCAAATGTTTTACCGTAACATAGCGTTGCAACATCCCACATGGTGACGCATATTGCTTACTTAGCAATAAGTTGTTATAAATTACGTAGCTTGAGTAATCTCATGGTCTTAATGTGTATTGACTCTTACCAATATACTCTGAAGAACACCTAAGGGTTTTTTATCCAACCAAATCATCAACCCTCCAGATGTAGCCGTCGACAAACTTCAGAAGAACTGCTTACATTCTACATCGACTATACCTTCGGACTTCGGTTCCCAGGCTTTACATCTGCCTAGAGAGGAATCTATGACATCCACAATACAGATATTTATTATAGCCCCCTCCTGTTTATCTCATAATTTACTTCAACCCCTTATTATTCTTCTGCAACTCTCACGAAATGTGTTTTTACAGGTCTGGTGTTCATGGATGTCAAAGAACAGAAGGGGAATCCAACAAATGTGGAGTACACTATTCGTATGGACATAGAAAGCGTCCCAACTACTACTAGGATAAGAAATCAGTAAGTACAGGTATATATAGGTACCCATAATGTAAGACTCCCTATAGCTAAATAGATGGGGGATGATATTGGTAAGGCAGCGCAGGGATTGGAGGACAGCTGAAGATCCAGCTCAGCGATGTCAAGCACAGTGCTGATACAGGCTGTGATGGCGAAATTGTGTCGACCTTTAATGCCACGTAATCTTCAATTTTTCAATTCGGATACATAAATACAACTTCTTGATCTCTTCCTTCGAAGTTCGATCCACAGACATACAGTTAACATCTGCCTGAAAAGAGATCTCTCTCCAGCGCTTCGCTGCAGCGGTGGTGCTAGACGTCGCTACAAAGTATAAATACTAGTGATGAAGCATAGATATATCTCACTGCTTTTTGTGTTTTAGAAACGAATTAATAAATCATTAAAATGAGAATTTAATTTATGTCACCTTTTCTCCTCCACTAGATTCTGGACTCCCGGTCCCGAAGACAGCTTCCTCGAGAACATGCGCTACTTCCGCGGCTTCGTCCAAATCCAAGACCTGGTAGACTCCGCCATTATACAGCTAGCGAAGAATTCTTCACATGTCAAGAAGAGAGACACCTCTCAGGCGTCCCTTTCGAAGGAGGATAAGAGGGCTGTGTACACGCAGCAGACGCCATACCCTTGCTATAGAAATGATTAGTAAGTACAAATTTACTTACTGAGAATGTTCAATAAAACCTTCGATATATAGTGACTGTCACCAAGGCCGTGGTTATTCGTTTCTATGCAGCATTAAAATTAAACAACAATTTATGAACCACAAACCTCAATGAAGCCGACTTCGATTTAAGCGTTCGCTTAGCCCGTCCGTAGAGTCGCAAAGTCCGCACCGCCACTTGGTATCTATTACGTGTTACACTAAATAATGTCCGTTATTTATCATTAGTTCTAGATAACACTATTTACAAAGTTTTTTATTTACACAGCACAATTCACAATATAATATATACGTCCGCCGAAAATTTTAGAAGTCCCGCTCTGACAGCTCCTTTCTTTTTTGCCGCGGTGCATGGCAAGGGCTTAGCGCCAATCAGCCACCGACAGCCAAAGAGGATGCTAATTCAAAAAATTGTTGCTTATTTAAAATACTTGCACAGAGAAAGGTTGGGATTTATAAAAAAATACGTAAAATTTCTGCTCCTCTTCTGTGGACAGGGAGTTGCAAAAGTAGTTTAAAAATTCATTGTAGAACCGGGAAGTGGAGCAGGGAAGAGGGGCGGGGAAGCAGAGCGAGGAAAAATACCAGGGAATCGGGGCGGAGAAGCGAGCGCGGGCTTGGTCTCCGCTATAGATAGCTAGAGTCCGTAACTCCACTCTGCATTACCTCCTCACTCCGCTCCGCTGCCTCGTTCCCCTCGAGTAGACAACATCATCATCATTTACTTAAGAGTTACGCTCTTGTCGATGGAGTAATCGCCAATCCTCTCTTCTTTGAGCTAGTCTTTTGGGTTCATCATACAAGGCGGTCCCCTTTATTTGGCTTTAAAAATGTTATTCTAGGCTTCCCGCTATCTTTCGTCTTCTCAATCCTGCCTTCCAAAATATTGCTCGAGCGGACTTACTTACTTACTCCGTTGGCTCAGCGACCTGAAGTGGATCTTGGCCTCCGATACGAGTTGGCGCTAACGCGCCCCGTTCTCTACCATCTCCTTCCAGTTTTGTGCGTGTAGAGCGCGCAGATCCTTCTCCACTTCGTCTTTCGTCGTACTTAGGCCGGCCAACCGGCCGCCGACCACCAGGCCGTCCCACGTACGCTCTCTTTGCCGCCCTGTCTGCTGGCATCTCAGGGTGTCCTATTACCCAACGGAGTCTTGCGGACTTAATATCTCCCACGATGAGTGGACGGGTAGCCTAAAATGGGCTTTATGGTGAGACCAGCTTTTGTTCGCGGCTTTACCTCCGTTAAATTTTGAAAAAGCTAATGCAGGCATTTAGCTACTTAGTTATTTAAATTAGTAAGTAAGTACTTCTGCGAAGTTTTGTATAAAATAGTCTATCTAATCTTGTTCCTCCATATAATACCGCCGCCCCTTAGGGGGTGAGTTTTCGAAAATCCTTTCAGCTAATGCCTTTCTTATAATAATAACTATCTGTGTGCCAAATTTCAGCACAATCCAATCAGTGAATCACCTTTGCCTGTTATATACATAGATGTTTAAGTGATTGATGTTTATGTGTAGTTTCCAGGCATCCCTGTATGAGTCGCAGGCGCTAGTCGTGGCTTTCTTCTTCTCGCTCCTGTTCACCGTGGCGTCCGCTGTTCGGTTCATCGTCGCTGATAAGGAGTCCGGGAACACCATGGTATGTGGTCTTATACATGCTCAAGTCTATACAAGGTCAACTAGGTGTAAGAAGAAATTGTACCAGCCCCTTGCAAAAATCAAATTGCAAAAGGAATTTTTCCATATGGCCATCAAAATTTATAATAATTTGCCTGTTTCAATACAAGACTGCACACGAAGTCAATCTACCTACAATCACGCGATTAATCACTGCCATAGAAGATAAATTTTATTGTTTCATTATGACATGGTTCTGTGTTACTGGGCAAGGGCTCAGATTGGTTGACTGTACCTATGGCTGTTTGTGTTCTTCAGCTAATGTCGGTAATGGGCGTGAACCTGGCCTACCACACGCTCTCCTGGTTCATCGCGTCACTCCTGGAGCTGGTGATAACCGCTGCGAGCGTGACGGTAGCCCTGACCGCCGGCGGTGTGCTCCCGCGAACAGACGTCACGCTGCTGTTCACGCTCATAAGTGTGTTCGGCCTCTCCGTGCTCATGTTCTGGTAAGTATTGACAGAGACTGGCGAAGGGGGGCTTTGGTAGTCTACTACATGTCGCCCGCGTCCATCTGCGAAGAATTCGTTTGTCGCTATCCCGCGAGAACTATGCAATTTGTTGTTTGTTGTTGTGTATGTAGTATGTCCTTCTCAGGGTCTTAAGGTATTGCGGGGATGGGCTACAATCTCTCGAGGCAGATGTTGTGCATGGGGACCGGAGTCCGAAGGAAGAAAGTTGGAAGTTGTATCTATGTATCCAAGTTCAGAAACTTCGATAGCGCAATGTAGAACGTAGCGTTTTCTCTGATTGACGACTATATGGCGCTAGAGGTTTGATTTTATAATAACAAACATACTTACTGTATAAGGTGTAAAGTCAGCGCCATTTACTTGTCTAACTTTTGTGCTTCTCCCCACAGCTACATGATATCGAAGCTGTTTACCGCCGCCAGCTCGGCAGCCGTGACGGCGGCGCTGGCGTACCTGGTCACGTTCATGCCGTATGTGCTCATACTGTCGCTAGAGGCGCTGCTGTCACTCACTGCCAGGATTTTTGCTGTAAGTATATAAACCAGTGATGGGCAAACTGTCTTCATGGGGGGCCAGAAGGTTAAAGCAATTTCAGAGGAGGGCCAGAACCCGCAACCCGCCAACGACACATGAACTGCGCGGCTGGTCATTTGGCTCCTTTACTTCTGCTATTATTTTACTTTATCCATCTGGATCGTCAAAATATAATTATACTATATTTCATACTAAATACAAACTGAAACATAGATGCACAGAAAAACCCCAGAAAAAAGACCAATGCTGGGAATCGAACCCGCAGGTCCTTGGAATTCCGTGCCACGTGCTAAACCCCTACACCACCACTGGTCAGGAGTTTAGACACAAATTTTTCCTATGCATCGTACATTCCAGCTTGTTATCATCACTTTTTGCAGTGATACAGCGCCATCTATGTTCAGTTCTCATCGAGAAACATCAACACTCCTTCGGTACTAACCGCTCCCCCGGACTAAGAGATGTCGCTACCAGGCCATACTTTAACAAGTTTGGAAAAATAAAAATACAAAAAAGATACTTCAAACCAAACTTGTTATAATTATACTAATTATTTCGAAGGAGCGGGATGGTTATAATCTTTTTGTGGGGCGGAGCTGGCCCGAGGACCGTACTTTGCCCACTACTGATATACACCGTGAAATTTTAGTGGTTGCTTTCCCGAAACGAGGTGATTTAGTATCGATTGTACAATCGATTTATAATTACTATTTTGACTAGAGTCAAAAATCCAATTGTGAAAAACGAATGTCGAAAATGACCGCAAACCAATAGTAACGCTTCGTTGGTACCTAAACTATCGTACGATCGTACGCTACTTGTACCAACGAAGCGTTACTATTGGTTCGCGGTCATTTTCGACTTTCGTTTTTCACAATTGGATTTTTGACTCTAGTCAAAATAGTTATTATAAATCGATTGTACAATCGAAACTAAATCACCTCGTTTCGGAAAAACAACCACTAAAATTTCACGGTGTAGACTTAAATAGCTTGGTGTGATAGGCAGCTATGCTAGGAGTTTCTTCGCGCGATACGTTACCACACCAATCAATTGATCGTCGGTCGATGGTAGAATTGATTGGTCGACGTCGATCAACAGTTTCTACTACACCAATTAATCGATCGTCTCTCGTTGCCATCGATCGATGGTAAGTAGAATCCATTGGTCCACGTCGATTGACAGTCTCTACTACACCAATACGTCGAATTGTAGCTAACCTAGTTAGGTTACGCACGCCGATGATAGATCGATCGGTGTGGTAAACTTACCACACCGATCGATCGATCATCGGCGTGCGGGACGCTTGGCTAACTTTCGGCCCATTTAAATAAATCTTGAATTTCCTGACTCGGGAGTAGCTTTATGTCTATAGGAGACACCTTTTTGTTTCTTATGCTGTGAATGACCCGAAACCCTTGTTTCCAGTGCATGTCAATGTCCACGGCTTTCTCGTACTCGCTGCTATACATTGCGCGGTATGAGGCGATAGGGGCAGGCGCCCACTGGACAGACCTGTGGGCCACAGAGGCAGGCGACGGCATGAGCATCGGTCTTACGGTCGTCATGATGCTAGTGGACTGCATGCTTTATCTGGCCATCGGGAGTTTGGTGGATCGGTATTTTGGTAAGTGCTCAAGTTAAAAAGTAATTTAAGTCTTCAAAGTCTTCTTTCCGCTGGCAGTCGTACGACGACAGTGTGTATGTTTTTGTGTTTAGTTTTAAAATAGGTCTCGCATATAAAATGTACTCTGCGGGTCTAACTGAAATACAGCTTTACGGATTATGCTGAGGTAAGTTCTGGCCTTTGTAATATTTATGCTGTTTGTTTTTTTATATGTTAGAGAGGCCAGACAAACGAACTAGTGGGTCATCTGATGTTAAATGATCGCCACTGTCCATAGACACCCGCAGCGCTTTACGCGATGCCAGTGCGTTGTCGGCCCTAATAAAATTCTCAATAAAGAAAAATAAAAAATATATATTATTTTTAAAAGTCCTAAAGTAAATTCTCCTTTAGGTACATAGAATATCCTATTTCCAATATTTAAGGTGCCTTCCATGTGGCGTTCGTTTTTTACAAGCTTTTATTTAGCTCACCCCGTTTGTTTTATTCTTGGGTCAGATCTTAGAAGTCGAATTTGACCCACTTCCAGTGGTTGGATTCATCTGAAATTTGGTATACTTATGTAGGCTGGATGACAATGCAAGCACAGTCAACAAAAAGTACAGTCAGCTAAAAAGCTTGCCTTAAAAATGAAATTTTTAACAAAACTTATTCCACCCTGTTAATATTAGATAAAATATGATGCTGATAATCATTCAATCCAACTTAGGCCTGAAAACCCTAAGCAGCAACATAACCCAAACGACCACGTCCGGGGAGAAGGCCGGTGTGAGCATATTCAATGTGTCGAAGATATACGGGGTGCGCTCGCGCCGCCCCAAAGTGGCGCTCGACAACGTATCCGTCGAGCTGCACAAGGGCCAAATCACCACGCTGCTGGGGCACAATGGTGCTGGGAAGACTACGCTCATGTGAGTTGTCTGACTATTATATTATAAAAACAAATAGTTGCACATAAAGTAGATGTTGTTTTAAACTTTCGTAATTTTGACTCATAATTTATTATACTAAGGGGCTGTTTCACCACTTTTCTTAAAGTTCGGATTAGCTTAATCATAACCTTATTTGACAGATGGAATTAAAATTTCTGTTTCACCAGTCTCGATTAGCGCTAAGTGACGGACAAACTGTTTCTTAATTTGACCATCAGATCAGGAGGCATTTAGCATTTTTATCCGTCACATAAAGTTAGTTTATTTTTGTGGCCATGGTTGGAGAGCCCTTCAGCCGGTTTCAGAAAAATAAATCAAAGTATTTTTTTATTTTTTAAAGAAAGAGGTCATGCGAAATTGCATAAAATAATTTAAATATCAAGATTTGAATGAAAAAATGTAGGTACACTTTTAGTATGTAAAAATAAATCCAAAATTTCGTAATATTTTTTAATAACAAACTTTTTTTCAGTGGCTCAATCGTTTGTTCTACCTGAACTTGTATGTCGCCATTAAAAAAAAGTTTATCTGTCAAATGGTTTGGCGCCACTTTTCGATTCGTTTTACGTGATTTTATTTTTCTTTGTTATTGTTAACAAAGTATCGTAAATAAATACCGTTTTTGGATCAATTATAATGTTACATATTTGTTTATGCAAAAAAAATAGATGTATTCAAAAATTAAATAGTTAACCATTTCTTTTGCTTTAATAATGAGTGACTTTTTGAACGAACAGGAACGCGTGGTCGTGAAATGCGACGTTGCCATTCCGACTTTTTGTTAAACCCACGATTAGTTAAGTGGTACTTAGTTTGCACAGGACCGGAGTGGTGAAACTGAAAAAACACTAGCCGACAGATTTGTCCAGTACTTAGTTTATTCATTGGTTACGTGACCAGTAGTTTGACAATAAGGTGGTGAAACACCCCCTAAACGGGACGTCACGCAAACAATATTTACTTCGACGTTTCGGCCACATTGCAGCAGCCGCGGTCACGACATAGTGAAAATAAACGGATCACTCACGTCTTAAAGCCCTTTCTCTCAGAGTCACACGTCATGTTCGCTGCCAAACGCGCAAACATGTCGAGTTAAACTCGTTTTAAGACGTGAGTGATCCGTTTATTTTCACTATGAGTGAGTCTCACGGTAGTTTCATGTTTAAAGCCGTGGTCACGAATTGACTGAAGTATAGGGTGTCAGTCAAGTTCGTTAGCCGCTCGAGTCTTTCGAACTACCCGCACTTGATTCCGATTAGAATCAGCACCCGTATCTCGAACTACCCGCACTTGAACAAGATTTTTTTTAACGACACCTGATCATCATCATCATCCCACCCTATATACGTCCCACTGCAGGGCACAGGCCTCCTCTCAGAATGAGAGGGCTTGGGCCGTAGTTCCCACGCGGGCCCAGTGCATATTGGGAACTTCACACACACCATTTCCTCACGATGTTTCCTTCACCGTAAAGCTCATGGTAAATTTCAAATGTGAATGCGCACATAACTTCCGAAAAACTTACAGGTTCGAGCCGGGATTTGAACCCACGACCCTCTGCCTGAGAGGCCATAGGTCAAACCGCTAGGCCACCACGGCATCACATAAATTTATCAGAAACCAACTGGTGCAACAGACCCTTACTGTCTCTACAATTGGGAATGTCTAAAAATAATTACCAGTGGTTTTATATTTTTTCTGTATAGAAAAGTCAATTAATAAGATACTAATTTCTATATTTTGTCATTTAGTTCACTACTTTTTTCAAAATTAATTATTGCAACTATTTTGGTTGATGACTTCAGATTGTAATTGAGGGCTCCCACACTGCCAAATTTCTAAATCTATCTAAATGCGAACGATAAGGCAACCCCTTTAATTATTTTCTGCGTAGTGGTACACTGTAACTAGTGTCACTTTACTGGCGCTGTCAAAGTGCTAGATGTCAGACAGCGGGTCCAAATCAAACTCCGTAGTAGAATCCACGCGTAAATTGTGAAGAATTCTAACCACACAGAATAAAGTACGACTTGGCCCGGTCACGCAATTTACACCAATGTCAAATGAAGGTCATTGCTTATTTGTCATGTAATAAATTCATTACATAATACTAGGGGCGTTCAATAAAAAGTGAGAATGAGTATGTTATAAACAACTTTTACTAAATGTCAATTTATTTTTCGACATTGTCACCTTTTAGCATATTACACTTAGTATGTCTTTTTTCTAAACTTAAAATTCAATTTTTAAAAAAGGTCTCATCTTGAGTACTTAAAAAATCTTGTACTGCAGCGACTACCGCGTCGTCGTCTTCAAATTTCTGGCCTCTCAGGTATTGTTTCAATCTCGGAAATAGGTAGAAATCACTGGGAGCGAGATCTGGTGAATACGGAGGATGCTTAAGGATATCGAACCCAGCATCACGAATTGCAGCCATCGCAACGGCGGACTTGTGTGCCGGGGCATTGTCCTGGTGGAACAGCACAACTTTCGAGAGTTTACCTCGCCGTTTTTCGCGGATCTCATTGCGCAATGTTGCTATTTGTTTGGCGTATAAAGTGCCCGTAATAGTGGCTCCATGCTCGAGATACTCAATCATTAATACCCCTTTACCATCCCAAAAAACAGAGCCCATGACCTTACCGGCAGATGGGCTCACCTTGAATTTCTTCGGAGTTGGAGATGATGGCCTTTTCTATGTCATAGACTGCAGTTTCGTATCAGGGTCGTAATGATGGAGCCATGTTTCGTCCGTTGTTATAAATCGCGCCTAAAAAAGTTCCCGGTCTTGCTACATCAGGTTCAAAGCTTCTTGACAAATCTCTAGTCTAGTTTGTTTTTGCGTGTCAGTAAGCATTCTTGGTA
Source organism: Archips crataeganus (assembly GCA_947859365.1). Lineage (NCBI taxonomy): Eukaryota > Metazoa > Arthropoda > Insecta > Lepidoptera > Tortricidae > Archips > Archips crataeganus. Next base: position 1,130,159 of record OX402064.1, read on the forward strand.
CTCAACGCGCAGATACCTTTTTCATACCCAAGCGTTCATGTAAAATATTATGCACGCTCCCCGTTGAAATCTTTACATTTTCAGTAATAAAACGAACTGTGACACGACGATCCGCCAAAACTGAGTTTTCGACTTTTTTCACAATTTCTTCAGTTACTGCTGTAGTAGGGCGTCCGGAGCGGGGGTCGTCCATTGTCGATGTTCTTCCACGTCTAAATTCGGCGGACCAACGTGCGACTGTCGAATACGGAGGAGCATTAGACCCTAAAGTGTCCCGCAAATCCAAATTGACTTGGTCCGTGGAAAAATTTTTCAAATACAAGTATTTGATTTGATTTTAGACGACCAGATGGCCTAGTGGTTAGAGAACCTGACTACGAAGCTTGAGGTCCCGGGTTCGATTCCCGTGTCGGGGCAGATATTTGTATGAAAAATACGAATGTTTGTTCTCGGGTCTTGGGTGTTTAATATGTATTTAAGTATGTATCTATCTATATAAGTATGTTTATCCGTTGCTTAGTACCCATAACACAAGCTTTGCTTAGCTTACTTTGGGACTAGGTCAATTGGTGTGAAATGTCCCGTGATATTTATTTATTTATTATTTATTATTTATTTGATAACGGCGCGCAGTTCAATTTTCTCCATTTTCGCTAACGTACTCAATAGCATTGCAAAGAAATTACCGTATATTTTTTTAAACAAAAGACAGTTAGTTTTTTTTTTCATAGCAATCAGCTAGATAGATTAGCTTTACCGGCCAGTATTTAATTTCCTAATATTAAAAGAGTTTGCATCTCATTCTCACTTTATATTGAACGCCCCTCGTATTAAAATTAAATAACTACAGAAAACGAGTTAAAAAGCATTTATCTCGAAATGGTTTTCGATTTACTATACATTGCAAAAAAATAGACATCCCCAATTTTCTCCGCAGCAACATCCTGACAGGGATGCTGAAGCCGACCAAAGGGCACGTGACCATCCGTTCGGAGCTGGCCTCGGGCACGCGGCTGGGCGTGTGCCCGCAGCGCGACGTGCTGTTCCCGAGTCTGTCAGCACGAGAGCATATAGCCATGTACGCGCAGTTGAAGACCGGGAAGACGCTGACCGAAGTGCAGGATGAGGTGCAGAGGTTAGTTGAAGAGACTGTTAAATCGTTTACCTTTTGCCAGAATTTCATTTGCCCGAAAAACATCTGCCATATCAAAATCATAACGTTTATTCTGCAAGTAGACCGCAAAGGGCTCTTTAACATGTCACTTTTTTAAAAACTACCCGCGCTTTCGGAAGGACCATTATTGCCAAGAAGAATGCGCCCAAGAAACTTGGCATAACAACGTTTATCATAGATTTTTGAGAGATATTTCACTTGTACGAAAATACTTTTACCATAAAACGACTCTGGGTACAGCTGGGTTCTTGTCTTATAATCATTTCATTGCAGTATGTTGAGCGTGCTTTCACTGGGTCCTCACGCCGACCACCCTGCGTCAGCGCTGTCCGGAGGGACCCGACGACGGCTTTGCGTCGCGCTGGCCTTCGTGGGAAGCCCTGACTTGGTATCGCTGGACGAGCCAGCTGCTGGCGTGGATCCTGCTGCCAGGAGGTGAGACAGATGCAAGCTTTCTCCCATGCTAGCAAGCTAAATGTTATCTCACTGCGTCATCGTTGTCGTGTCGGACCCGACGATGCCCTTACGTGCTGACGCTGGCTTTCGTGGGCCATCCTAACTCGGTATCGCTGGACGAACCAGCTGCTGGCGTGGATCATCATTAGCCTGTAATCCACTGCTGGACGTAGGCCTCTACCATGGCACGCCACTGAGCTTGATGACGATCAATGAGCCTTTACCGTAAAGATTTATATTAAATTTCAATTTTAATTCCGCAAATGAATTCCGAAGAACTCAGTTACTTATTTAGTTACTTGACAGTAATAAAGAATGATGGGCAGATGTGTATGGAACTTTTTTTTGCAGGGACATCTGGTCTATGATTCTGAAGCTAAAAGAAGATAGGACGGTACTCCTGACCACGCATCACTTGGATGAGGCGGAGTTTCTGAGCGACCAACTCGTCATTATGCACAAGGTTCTTATATATTATACTAGACGTTAAGATTTACAAGCGAAAAAGTTTCCGGGTGCGCCGGTGGGACTTGAACCCACATCTCCTGGGTATGCGCCCCAACGGGTGTTCTACCAACTGAACCACGTCGCATCCAACCGACCTCCCCGAAATTCTTAATCACTCCCCGAAATTCTTACTAGACGTTACCTTCGGTTTTGCATGCGTAAACCAATAGATGGCTGAGAAGAATCCGATAAAAAACTCAACAAGGTATATATCAAAAAAAAAACAACTTCTAAATATTTCCAGGGCCAAATACACACAATGGGCTCCCCCATCGAAATCAAACGCAGCCTCGGCAACGGGTACAAGCTGACTGTTATCTACCCCCACAACGAGGAGTGGGGGGCCGAGGAGGAGGAAGAAAGGACGAAGAAACTGCTCGCCGTCGTGAGGGACGTCGTGGCGAACGCACAGATAGTCGACGTGGAAGGCTTGGATGTGGAGATTGGATTACCATTCTTTGATGTTCATGGATTGAATAATAAGTACGTATGATCTTGAGTTGTTTATTTGGTATGTGTACTCTTTATGTCCAGGCTATTCGGTTATGGAACTCCCTACCAACCAATAGACCTACGCGTGCTAAATCTTTGCCTATCTTTAAATCTATGCTCAAACAACACTATCTATTATCTTCTGCTTGAGAATTATAAGTCCATTTATTTACGAATATATTGTGTATCACTTATCTATGTATGCGATATTTTTAGCGATAAGACCGCCTATTGTCTACCAGAATTTTTATTTTTGTAATGTCACTGTACTGTTTCTGGTGATCAATAAAGAATATTTGTATTGTATTGTATTGTATGTTTTAGGATGTGTATTGTATGTTTTTAGCTGTTGTAGTATAATTTCTGTTACATTTACTGTTATTTTTTTTTATGTTAGAGAGGCTAGACAAACGAAGTAGTGGGTCACCTGATGTTAAATGAACACCACTGTCCAAAGACACTCGCAGCGCCTTACGCGATACCAGTGCGTTGTCGGCCCTAAATTTCATATTGCACCACCTGCTGAAATCTATTCCTTGCTTTCTTTCTTTTTTTAAGGTTGCCTGGAAGAGATCGCTACCTTATTTTTTTCATGTACTTGTTTTTCTGTATTGTATTATTTGTAGTGTACAACAAAGAGTCATTGTATTGTATGTTTTAACTTTAGAAAGAAGATAGGTGCTTAACGGTCAAGACTTAAACCTATGCCGTCCTGCTCTTATGATGATTTACTTACAACAATGACCTTTCCAGCTTCCAAAAGGTATGCGCCACGCTAGAGGCCCGTCAGTCGGAACTTGGCTTCTCCACCTTCACGATGGACTGCAGTTCCTTGGAGCAGGTGTTCTTTAACATCACCGCCCAGGCTGACACGCCACAGATCCAATATGGAACTGTATCGTCCAGTGATTCAGGAGGTGAGTTGGATGCAGACGTGAACTAAAAAATCACGATGATTTAAAAGACACAGACTGCAGGGCACAGGCCTTCTCTCAGAATGAAAAGCTGGTAGCCTAGTGGTTTGACCTATGGCCTCTCAAGCAAAGGTTCATGGGTTCGACCCCGGGCTCGCATCTCTTAAGTGTTTCGGAATTTACGGTGAAGGAAAACTTCGTAAGAAAACCTACACAGGAAGAAATTCAATGGAGTCTGTGAAGTTCGGACTGGGCCCGCGTGAGAACTATGGCCCAAGCCCTCTCATTCCGAAAGGAGGCAGGCCCTGCAGTGGGACGTATATAAGTCGAGATGAGTACCGAATAAGAACAACATACTAGCAAAAAAGCTCGCCGAAACATAAGTACGCAGACCCACTCGTACAGTCGAAGAAACTGAACCACGTACCAGGGTGAACACGTACCACGCAACACGTACCACGTAACAGGGGTCATGTTGACATTCCATACATGGGCCATTCTACTTTTAAGTAGCCATTAATCTTTTGTGAAATATAAGGCATACCTGGTGTTTTTTTTTCAAGTGTAAATAACTCATATTTCGTACTAAATACAAACTGAAATATAGATGCACAGAAAAAACCCCCGAAAAAAGACCAATGCTGGGAATCGAACCCAGGTCCAGGTTTGTATTTAGTACGAAATATATGATTTCACGGGATGACCGTAAAATTAATAAAAAAATGAAGTTGAAAAAATAAATACACAAAGATACTTCATAGCTAACTTGTAAATAACTTATACACAAACTGAAACACCTAAATTTAATGTTTTAAAGCAATAAAACTTTAAATTCAAAGAAATTTTGTGGAAAAAAATGGTAAGTCAGCGGAAAACACATCAATTTCCATACAAATGGCGGGGACATGCATGTCCACTGCGTTACCTACTTTATAGATAATAATGATAACTTTTTATACGTAGTGATAATTTTAAATGTAAGCTTAATTATGTGCCTATTTAAATCTTTAATGATTTAAACCGAGCACTTTACCGTTTTTGTAAAAAAAATATTTGAAGAGCACAGTACAAAAAATTACTGGTCAACGAAAAGTAGAATGGCCCACATATGCCAAAGAAATCATCGTGAAATGGTCTGTGAAAAGGTTCCCTGATACGCGATTCAGTTTCCATGACTGTTCGTCCACCCGTCAAATTCCATGCTTTTCAACGGTGTGTCCTCACCATTTCCGAATGTTCCAGAAGCTCCGTCGAAGAGTGCTTCAAACGGAAGCATAAAGACGGACCGCGCGCCGCTGGTGGACTCCGACGGGGCTTTGACGGGCACCCCGTGGCAGCAGTTCCTTGCGTTGCTGCATGTGCGATATCTACACTATATCAGGAACAGGTAACAGTGGCGTTCGAAGTCTTCGCAACCAGTATTTACCTTTATTTACCAACCAACCACCAGCCAACCAACCAACCAACCAACTCTTTAGTTGGACGAGACTTTTTTATGTTTGCAGCCTAAGATCTCATAGTTTGAAAATTGTATATTATAGTTTGAATTGAGGTAGGTGTACATTTTACATGTAATCAGAAAAATCGACATTTCTCGAAAACGGTAAGACTTTTTACTATTTTTCGTAGGACGTCCACTGCTGGCCATAGGCCTCCCTCATTGATACCCAATCATTGCGGTTGGAAGTGCTTTATAAACATCGCCCTTGAACCTGCGGCCTTTCCCAAATCGTCCGTCAATCTTGTTGGTCGACGTTCCACGCTGTGCTTGCCAGTCCGTGGTCTCCATTCAAGAACTTTTCAGACCCAACGACCATCTGTTCTGCGTGCTATATGGCCTACCCATTGCCATTTCAACGAGCTAATCCGTTTGGGCTACTAAAGTTTATGTAAGGTTAATTTTAAAATTTAGTGTTGTGGATTTGATTTACTGTTTTTATGCAAGCGTCTATGTTTATGTGTGTGTTTATTTTTGTGTAATTTTTCATATTTTTGTATATTTTTAAATAAATCATTTTGGATTTAAATAAATTGTCATTTCCTTAGATGGCTGCTCTTCCTGCTGATAGTGCTGCCCTCTCTGTTCGTGGTCATCGCCATGGGCTTCTCCATGATCCGCCCCCCAGCCGACAACGAGCTGATGCTGCGACTGACCCCTGATATGTATCCTGGTTCTACAGAGTTCATGATGTAAGTTTACTGACGACTAGCTTAGAGCCACTTGCACGGTCCAGGTGTTGGCAACACCAACAATAATATTGTTGTTATACAGTCTGTGGGCTCCCCCATTTTCTTCTTGCGCTCTGTTCCTGTCACTGGCACGTCTTTTGTTGTACTCCTAATTAATTTCTGCAATACACAATTTAATCAAGAACCAGTGTTTTTAAGTACAGTCCACGCAACTCCCAACATGGTCCTTCGAACCGGATCAACAAGTTAAACAATAAAGTCGTGAAACTTGGGTTAGGGTTGACAATCATGTACATTTTGACGGTTACCTATCAAAATTTAGTATTATTTTTTTCCGAATATTTAAAATCCCGAATGCTTCATTTATCCGAATGCATTTTTTTCTGAAACTGTAAATATTTCAGGATTTTTATAAAACTACCCTAACCTAACCTAAAGGGTTCTACACGATGGTCCTGAAATAAATCCTGAAATATTTACAATTTCAGAAAAAAATGCTCTCGGACAAATTAAGTTTTCGGGATTCTAAACCTTCGGAAATAAAATCATCGATAGGATCCCTATTTTGACACTACTTAACCCTGGGTTAGCAGCGATTGTACTTGAAGAAGAAGAAGAAGATGTCATTTCACTGGTGTTTACCTCAATTTGGTGAAATATATTATGATAACACAAAATAATATGCGCTTAAAAACTATCGACGATTCCAACAATATCAAGGTTGAAAGACCTATCTTTTGGTCGTTGTTCGGTATCTAACTAGCTATTGCCATACGAATTCGGGGCCATCGATAAAGTACGTCACACCAGTTTCGATCAATTTGAACCTCTCCCCCCTTGTCGCACTTATTACTATGAAAACCGCCATTATTTTGTTCTTGTGTCACAGATCGCTCGAAACCCTTCTCCCCCCCTAAATGTGTGACGTAATTTATGGACGGCCGCTTCTATGGGGAAATCGTGTGTTGACAGCTTGGCGTCATTATCCCTATTAACACTTAAATTATCCTTAACCGAAGTAGTTTGAAACAAGTTCGGCGAACGCATTAGCTGACCGAAGTTTTGTGGTCGATGTCTACCCCCTTTTTCTTTTTGTTTCAGACCACGCCCCACGGTGTATACAGAGACCATGGACCCGTCGTTTGCTCAACGTGTCATGGACATTTTGCGTCACGAGAAATCAGCTGTCAGGAATTGGACGAGTCAGGTAATTTTTGCCACAAAGAACACATTTTCACCCCGCCAAAAAAAAAATTGCACGGCATGAAAAAAAAATAATGTTTAATATGTTTAATGTTTAATACATTTCGTACTAAATACAAACTGAAATATAGATGCACAGAAAAAACCCCAGAAAAAAGACCAATGCTGGGAATCGAACCCAGGTCCTCAGCATTCCGTGCCGCGTGCCATACCCCTACACCACCACTGGTCTAGAGATTAGACACGAATCTTTCCTATACATCATACATTTCAATCTGCTAAATCATCACCTTATGCAGTGACAAACGCACATCTATGTTACACCCTCATCGAGAGATTTTAACACTCCTTCGGAACTAACCGCTCACCTGGACAAGAGATGGCGCTACTGTGCAACTTTAAACAAGTTAGCTATGAAGTATCTTTTTTTGTACTTATTTTTCAACTTCATTTTTTTTTTATTACTAAGTAATAAAAAAACAAAAAAAAAAAAAAAAAAAAAAAAAAACAAAAAAAAAAAACAAAAAAAAAATGAAGTTGAAAAAATAAGTACAAAAGAAGATACTTCATAGCTAACTTGTTTAAAGTTGCACAGTAGCGCCATCTCTTGTCCAGGTGAGCGGTTAGTTCCGAAGGAGTGTTAAAATCTCTCGATGAGGGTGTAACATAGATGTGCGCTTGTCACTGCATAAGGTGATGATTTAGCAGATTGAAATGTATGATGTATAGGAAAGATTCGTGTCTAATCTCTAGACCAGTGGTGGTGTAGGGGTATGGCACGCGGCACGGAATGCTGAGGACCTGGGTTCGATTCCCAGCATTGGTCTTTTTTCTGGGGTTTTTTCTGTGCATCTATATTTCAGTTTGTATTTAGTACGAAATGTATGATTTCACGGGATGACCGTAAAAGTAATAAAAAAAAAAAAAAAATGAAGTTGAAAAAATAAGTACAAAAAAGATACTTCATAGCTAACTTGTTTAATGTTTAATGTTTATTTGGGCAAAAAACGTATTAACACGTAATTATTACTTTTCATGGCTTTCTGTAATTTTAATTGTATATGTTATTTAGAGATAAATGGACCTTATCAGTAACCCTTTCGATCTGCATCATAAAATATGGCATGTTATTTTTTGTCGCATTTGACCGCGTTCGAGTCCCGAGCCCAACCAAGACGAGTGATTTTTTCAAAATTTTTAAATGCCTACAGTATTTTAGAGTATTTTTTGTTTTTAAAAATAAAGGATAATCTCCTTTACTCAGAACGTTCTATTTCCATTATTTAAGGTAGGTAGTAACTTTGCCCTCATTGTGGCGTTCGTTTTTCCCACCCTGTATTTTTGAATCTTAAAGCTATAAGCACATAATTACAGGACTCGCCAACCTGTATGTGTGAGGTGAGACAAGTGTGCAACGCGTCCGACGGGCCGCCGGCTCCGGAAATGATGCTGCTGCCTGACGCTGGTACGGTCAACGACTGGCTCATTGCATCCCAGGAGGAGTACATCGAGAAACGGTAGGATATAACAGTCTGTTAACTGGCAACACTTCATACTAATATAGATAATTTGATCATGAAAAATAAAAAAGAAAGAAAGAAAGAAAGAAAGAGAGAGAGAGAGAGAGAGAGAGAGAGAGAGAGATTTACAACAATACAAGACACATCATCAATATTTTTACTAAACAGCTAAAGACAACATGAAAGCTAAATAAAGATAGAATGTGGTAGAGTGGCAACGCACCCGTAATTCTACTTTTTTATGGATAAGTATCCATGAACGGGAGGGTTTACTAATGTTTCGGCGAAAATTTTTAGCAAAATGATTCATTTGGCAAGTGTTTAATTTCCCAAATGTTTATTTTTTCTGAAACTGTAAACTTTTCAGGATTGTTATAAAACAAACCTAACCTTACCTAACCTAACCTACAGGATAGTCCTGAAATATATCCTGAATAGTTTACAGTTTCAGAAAAAAAATAACATTTGGGAAATGAAACATTTGCCAAATGAATCAGTTTGCGAAAAATAATTTGCCGAAAAGGCAGTACACACGGAACGGGTTTGATTGGTTTCTACTGGCCCTTTGAGAAACTAAATATTTCAAAGCTTTAGTTTAGTTTGCCCAAATTATGCTTTGAGCAAAACTCAACTTAAACCATTTTACTTCAACTGGCCGTCTGAACGTGTGAGTCTAAGTAAGTATACAGTATGTAGCAACATCTCATCTATCTCCCTCAGATACACCGGCTTCTCTTCGGCCCTGAAGCACAACATCACCAACTTGGTGGCGTGGTACAACAACAAAGGCCACCACGCTCTGCCGGCGTCCATCAACGCGCTCAACAGCGCCACGCTTCGCGGGTTTGCTGGTGGAGACGCCGCCATAGTAACGTACTCGCACCCACTGAAGATATCAAGGGAACAACTCAGCAAGTCCACACTGTAAGTAATTATTACGGTCTTTCTAGACTGGAATGGTCTACTGCTAGATGAAGGCGTCTCTCATTCTGCGAGTAATATTGACTTCACGAGAGCCAAGTCAAAGGTTGAGTGAGTGGAACGTGGAGCGCTCTAGACGCCAGGTGACAAGAGGGCACCAAAATTTGGGAGGTGAGGAGTATGAAAAACACATTTTGAAGACAGCTTTCAGATTGAGAGCCACGATTTCAAAAAGTGGGGAACTCTTCAAATATTATACTCATAGGGACTCTTGGTGACTTGTTTATATTTTGTAATAATAATAACTCGTACATTTGCTGTTGTAAATCATAATTTGGTGAAGTGGAACTGGTGAGGAAGACCACAGTAGACCACCGATACTACTGAATAAGTACTTCACGGGTTGCGATATATTACTTTCACACAGTTGCCAAGCAATTTACGCTCGTCTCAATTTATATGGTATAGTGGAACTAATGGTAAGGTACCAGGAGGCCTCTTCAATAATTAATCTCGGAATCGGGAAAAACTATATACCTATTGTAAAAGATGACGAGCAGTATCTTAAATTACTAAACAAATCAGTAAAAAGTTACTTTCGTGGTTTTATTTTTTTCTCACGTCCTATCATCAATCTCTCTAAGATCCTATTATTACTTTTGGGGTGATACAGCCAAACTTATACTTACGTAAAGATCTGAAAGCTATTGACAGTTTTAGATGGAAGCATATGATGGAAAACGTTGCCAAATTGATAAAGCCTCCGCTTTGCTAAATAAAAGCGCACGAGGAAAACCCCCAAATTATTTCGGATATTTTTTCATTTGTCAAGTTTGTCATAATTTTAGCCGAAAGACGTCCACTTTTGAACATAGACTTCGACAATCCGATCGGTCACGCGTCATTAACATCTTCCCTTCACCCAGTTTGCAGCACGTAGCGGACGCCGGCATATCGGGCATGCTCCTGATAGGCTACAGCCTGGTGAGCGCCGGAGCTGCCGTGTACCTGGTGGCCAGCCGCACCAGTCAGCAGAAGCGCTTGCAGCTACTGAGTGGCGTGAGCCCCGCCCTGTACTGGGCCGCTGCGCTGGCGAGCGATATGGCGGTAACTTCTTTTTGATTACCCTCTGCTAGGATGTAGGGCTCTATTTTCATCTAAGGACGACAGTTTTGAGCAATTTTGGGTCAAATCCTCCTACCCCGTACGCAAGCTACCTGCTCTTATTCTACGGAATATCTATCATCATCACTCCAGATAGAAGACATCCACCGGTAAATGTGATGTGTGGATCTCCACGATGATCAATTTTGTGTAGTTCAAAGCTGGCTTTCCACTGTTATCATTTCTATATGAACTTAAGAGCTCTATTTAATATCTAACATGTAGCTGGGCAACGAAAGGAAGACCTTATAAAAGTCCCAATTATGTTCAGAATACTGGGTATTTCGCTCTTGAGGAGCCATCTTCTACTACAAATACATATATATTTATATATATTTCCACATTGAACAATACAATTCTTCTGAATTCGCCAACTAAAGGGTCATACACAAACGATCACAAGTCTTAACTAGGTACATCTCCCTGGAATTGAGACCCCCGTCACCATCCATCAACCTTCACGCCTCAAGTTCTATTCTTCGAAGTACATTCTACAGGGCGAAATCAAAATAGTGATACAAAATTAGTGTTCCTTACTCATATAATGTTAGTGTCTCTTACTGATAAAATTTAGGATGACTAAGACGAAATGAAATCACGTTCTCAATGTATAAACACCTCAAATTATATTATAAGACTAATTAATACAAATAAGTGAGTGCATTATAATTGCCCAGCATTAATTAACTGAGTAAGAAAAACTAATTTTGTATCACCATTTTGATTTCATCCTGTATATCGCCCGTACCATGTGTTCCGTTTGTTACTAACTACAGTTTGGTTTCTTTCAGATTATAGTCATCAACATCATTATCTCCGTGTGTGTGCTGGAAGCTTTTGGTTTCCCCGTGTTCGTGTCGAGAAGCAACCTGCCTGCTATCTGCTTATTACTGCTCCTGTTCGGGTAAAAACTAGAATAACTATTAACCCTATCTAAATGTCCGAAGTTTATTAATCAGCTATAAGCTTAAGGTGAAAGCCACACAGAGGAGACGTGGGACGGGGGCGCGTCGCAGTCCGCGTCGTTTGTCCGCCGGCCGCGTCTCCGCCCCGTCTCTTCTGTCTGCTTTGGATCGCGACGCTTCTATACATTTAGTATGAAAACTGATACAAGAGGCGTCGCGACTGCGACACGCCCCCATCCCACTGTTGTCGCCATTATCAAAAAGTTTAGAAAACTGACAAAACTGGAACTGAAACTGGAATGCCTCACCCATATTCGTTACTATATTCGAACAACTTTCCTCAATAATTTTTCAGGTTCAAAAATGTTTCCATTACATTGGTGCCTTTTTACACTTTTGAAAAGATGCACTTTCTTTTTAAAATCGTATATTACAAAGGTGACTTGTTTCTTTCAGCTATTCATGCGGTAGTTTGGTGCATCTGCTTGAGAAACTGTTCACGGACCCCAGTTTAGCGAACATGGTGATATTCTGCTCCAACGTGTTCTTCGGCCTGTCTGGCATCACGATTCTGCTCATCATGGACATCATCTCCGAATCTGAGGTCTTTATCAAAACCGATTATAATTCTAGCAATTTTAGTATAGTTAAATGTTTACATTATCGATGAGATCTGTAGAAATATAATTTTAAGGTATAGACCTTTAATCCTTGAGGTCCTGGCAGACTGGGGCTTTTTAAAGATATCACAAAGACGACAGGATGGCCAGTGGTTAGAGAACCTGACTACGAAGGGTTCGATTCCCGGTCGGGGCAGATATTTTTGTGAAAAATACGAATCTTTGTGCTCGAGTTTTGGATGTTTAATATGTATTTATCTATATAAGTATGTTTATCCGTTGTCTAGTACACTTAGTGCAAGCTTTTGGGACTAGGTCAATTGGTGCCAATCGTCCCACAATTTAAGGTTTAAGATTCTTTATTCCCAAATCACAAATTTTACAAATCACTTACATGAGAACTTAAAGCTATCACATTATTATTTTATGGAATGAGCAAAAGAAACAAAAGACAAAGAGGTTAATTTAATAAAAGTAACAAATATCTGCCGATACACTTCAACGCAAACAAGGTGATTAATGAGGTGATTTCGGTTTGCCAGTGACAATTTATTTATTTAATTTGGCACTCCTTAATTGTGCCTGTGGCCCGGTTCTCCTACCCTCGTCCTCCCCCCACTCTCCCTAGATTAGGCTCTAGGGAACGCTGCCAGTATCTTCGGAACCATGCCTAAGCGAATTCGTTTTACTAGTAGTAAAATATATTATCATCTTTGGTTACTAGTTACTATAACTGCTTATTTATCATTTTCACAATTCACATTTAACATAAGTATTTGTATCAATCAAATAAAATATCACGACTAGCTACTTACGTTTACTTGGCGTTAGTTTTATTCTCTCGTTTGTCAATAGGTGACTGACAACGCCCGGTGGGTTCTCCACAAGATCTTCATGCTGTCGCCGCAATTCATCCTTGGAGACTCACTTCTCGAGATCGCCAAGAACACCGTACAAGCTCAGGTACAATAATCCAGACTTTAATTTCAAACTAAGGCTAAAATAGTGATATTATACTTAATGTTTTAAACTATCGCAAATCTCTATGTTGTCATGGTCCCATGTTGGGCGCCACTTTAAAAATTTCAAGCATAGACTTCTTGAAATTTTTTCGACTTGAGCGTCGTGATAATTTTAATTATCATAAGGGTTCCGTAGTCAACTAGGAACCCTTATAGTTTCGCCATGTCTGTCCGTCTGTCTGTCCGCGGCTAAGCTCAGAGACTGTTAGTACTAGAAAGCTGTAATTTGGCATCAATATATATATCAGTCACGCCGACAAAGTGATTAAATAAAAAAAAGTAAAAAAATTTTTTTAGGGTACCTCCCATAGACGTAAAGTGGGGGTGATTTTTTTTTCTCGGCTAACCCTATAGTGTGGGGTATCGTTGGATAGGTCTTTTAAAATCATTGCGGGGTTGCTAACATGATTTTTCTATTCAGTGATCTGTTTGCGAAATATTCAACTTTAAAGTGAAAATTTTAAATAAAATCGGCCGTCCCCCCCCCCCTCTAAAATCTAAACTGTTGGGTGGAAAAATCTGAAAAAATTCAGAAGGGTAGTAAATATATCAAATTTACTAGGAAAATTATAGCGGCTAAGATTGTTTGGAAATTATTTGTAGTTTAAGAGTAAATAAAACCTAAGCCTAAGGTATAAAACATACCTAAACTTGGATGATTCCGTACACATACGAAATCCTTAGGAAAATATTACTTGATTTTTTCGTAATGGCTACGGAACCCTACCTTGGGCGTGTCCGACACGCTCTTGGCCGGTTTTTTTTAAAATTGCACTCGTAGATATCCAAATAACATTTTTATGTTTAACTCATATTTCTCAATCAATCACATTACATCGATCGTGGTCACGATTCACGATGCCGAGGTAATTTTTGCAATAAATAGTTCGTAATTAAGTCCGGAGAAATATTACTCAAATATAAGTGGGCCCTTAAAAAGCGCGAGAAGTACTTAGCACTCGCTAATTATTTGTTTGTGCCTCTTGCAGCGGAAACAACTGGTTGTTGGGGTTCCGAGGTAATACTTTTTTAAAGACGTTTCTGGTTCAAAGGTTGTCCATCGCGGTTCAGCGGGGCAGTGCGGCTAGTGTGTTGGGCACATTTGCGCCTGGTGCGATCCACGGCGGTTTATTTGATTTTTCTTTAATGATAATAAAAGTTAAACATAATAGTAGGGATCCTATCGATGTTTAGAAAATTTTATTTTTGAAGGTTTGGAATCCCGAAAACTTCATTTGTCCGAAAGCATTTTTTTCTGAAACTGTAATTATTTCAGGATTTATTTCAAGACCATCGTGTAGAACCCTTTAGGTTAGGTTAGGGTTGTTTTATAAAAATCCTGAATTATTTACAGTTTCAGAAAAAAATGCATTCGGATAAATGAAGCATTCGGGATTTTAAATAATCGGAAAAAAATAATTCTAAATTTTGGTAGGTAACCATAATATTATTGTTTCAAAAAATAATTGAAATTATCACGACGCCCAAGTCGAAAAAATATCGAGATATTTGTGCCCGACATTTTTAAGTGGCGCCCAACGTGGGAACAAGATAAAATAATCTCATATACTTTTTTTCACGGTGCGTTCTTTTCCAAGGTATTGGAGCGTTTCGGAATGGACACCTACAAGGACCCGTTGACGAGTGACCTTCTGAGGTACCACTACATCGCCTTTGCGCTCGTCGGGACGGTGTTGATGCTGCTGAATTTGGCTGTAGAGTACGACTGCTTCGAAGTCCTGCTGGCCAGGTAGACTTCTTATTACATGAAATCCCCCCCCTCCCTCGCGTCGAAAGGGGGCAAGGGAGCCAAATGCCGGTGCGTAAATTGACCGGAGGTAGCTGTGAGTTGTGACAAAAGAAGTCCGTCCCCCTTTGTACTGGAAGACGTCCACTGCTGAACATAGGACTCCCTCAAGGTTCATCAAACATATTGGTTTTGCGCCGTCCGCATCAAATGTTTTCCCCACAACCTTGACCTTTGCTCCATCTTGTTGGAGGCCTACCTACACTGCGTCTTCCGGTCCGTGAATGCCATTCGAGAACTTTTTGGCCCCATTGGCCCTCAGTTCATGAGTTCAGGCTTGTCCACTGTCACTTGAGTCTGGCAACTCTTCGAGCTATATAGGTGGCTTTAGTTAGTAACTTCTGTCATAATTATTACTACGAAAATAGTAAGTAATTATCTTGTTCGAGTGTCACAAGCCTCCCATCTCCTCCCCCTATATTTTGAGTACTTCTGTAGTCCCTTTGTATGTCCTGTCTTTCAGGTTCCGTAGCAGGTCAATGTCCTCTCGCAGCACAGAGCTGGAAGCGGCTGACGTGGTGCGCGAGCGCACGCGTGTTGCGGCAGCCATTGCCACCGCACGCGCACGCGTCGTCCAGCTGCCCACCATTGGGAACATCAATGCTGGTACGTGCAAGATAAATAGATACATTCATAACCTTCTGAAACAATACATGACAAAAAAAAAATAGTGCGTGGAGTCCCTCCGCGCGGAAGTAATGAAACTCCATAATAAAAAATAAAAAACCAGGCGGTCACCCATCCAAGTACTGACCGCGCCGGACGTTGCTTAACTTCGGTGATCGGATGAGAGAGAACCGGTGTTTTTGTCAAATATCTTGAAAACGGTGCATCCTACTGCAAAATCAATGAAATTTTCATCCCCCCTTTTAAATTCCCTCATCCCTAACCCCCTCACCCCCCCTCACCCCTCACCTCAGACCCCCCCCCTCACTTCACCCCTCTCGCAAACGTCTCGTAAACGTCAACTTGCGTTGCGTTGCGTATTTAACGCAACGCATTTTTTAATTTTTTTAACGCAACGCTTGTTGGAAATTTTGCAACCAGCTTTTATTACTGACTGCACTTTTCTATCACTTAAAACTACTCATCAAGACAGATCAAAATGTATTGCCACCTGATTGCATATGTATGCAATTCATTTCAATCGGTTGAGGATAAATTGCTCTCAATTTCAGTTGCAAGATTCCACAAGATTGAACAAACATATTTACATACAAGTATATTATTATTATAAACATGTCACACATGCTTATAATAATAATATGCTGACATGTGTCAGCTAATTATAATAAATCCACAAAAGGGTCGTCAGATGTACATAAATACAATCAAAATACAATGAAATGTCCGCTAAAACTAAAATTACAATGTGGAACAAGAATTAAATTCAATAATAATATTGGTAAAAGGGTAAAATGAATCTAAGTCATAATCAATCAAAACCGAGAGAATCACGGTCCGTAGACCACTTTACTGCATTCTGTAGACAATTTGTATAAATTTCAAACTAAATACAAACTGAAATATAGATGCACAGAAAAAACCCCAAAATGGTATGGTAATTTGTATGGGAAAAATTCGTCGCTAACTTCTAGACCAGTGATGGTGTAGGGGTAAGCACGCAGCACGGAACGCTGAGGACCTGGGTTCGATTCCCAGCATTGGTCTTTTTTCTGGGGTTTTTTCTGTGCATCTATATTTCAGTTTGTATTTAGTTTGAAATATATGGTTTCACGGGATGACCGTAAAAGTAATATAAAAAAATGAAGTTGAAGAAAATAAAAAAATAAATAGAAAAAGATACTTCATACTTAACTTGTAATATGTATAAAATTCATATAAAACCGGAATCAATAAAAACTATTAACCATTTCGCAGGCTTCATAGACACGGAGGGCATGAAGAACTCAGTGAAACGCATGGTGTCGACCACGGCTGATGTGGCCCAGTGTGTGGGGCTGGGCAAGCAGTACCACACTCTGGGGGGGCCGCGGGTCGCGGTCGGGGGGCTCACGCTGGGGATACCCCCCTCACAGGTGGGTCCTCAAATGGCGTCCACGGACTGGAAGACGCAGTGTAAGCCTTCAACAAGATGGATGAACCTAGTCAAGGTTGCTGGAACGCGTTGGATGTGTTCGCAGGGCCGTTTTTTTTCTTATTTTTTTCTAGAACTACTGTATCTTAGCCTCTCACCTAGTGCCAGGTCATCTTTGAGTTTTGCTGTAATCTATACTTACACCCTCTTATTTTTGACCCCCGACACAAAACGAGGGGTATTATAAGTTTGACCACTATGCGTGTGTGGGTGTGTCTGTCTATCTGTCTGTGGCATCATAACTCATAAACTTGTGAACCGATTTGGATACGGTTTTTTTTTTATTTGAAAGCAGGTTTCTTGGCGTTGGTTCTTAGACATGTTTCATCAAAATTGGTCCAGCCGTTTCAAAGTTATCAACTCTTTTATATGCTGCATATATCTTAGACTTAATTGACAAGGACATTGTTACTAACAATTATATGGAGAATATCCGAAATAAATAAAATATTATTATTATTAATAATTGCGTTGGGAGTTTTAAATTTTTTTAATTTTAATCCCCACAATCTCATCCAGTTCTATAGCTGATTAAACCAAGCGGCATATTTTCTAACTCCTTCTGGTTGGTGTTTCAGTGCACAGCTCTACTGGGGGAGAACGGAGCGGGCAAGTCCACCACATTCTCGATGCTGACGGGTGAAGTTCGTCCCACCGCTGGGCAGATATACCTCAAAGACAGCCCGGCCACTGCGCGGCAGATAGGCAGCGGGCTTATCAGTACGTAATTACCAGACACCACCACGGAATACAAAAAAGACGAATGGCATGTCAACGAAAGAAGTTATTACTTTTTTCAAGTAGAAACTACGATGCGATGCCCTCATAGTTTTTGTATGGCGATACGATATGTTTTTGAGTGATGACAGCATTCATTAGCCAACTCAACGGCCTAACTATTTACTATATCGACAAAAACGCTTTTGAAAAATCACCTGTCCTACAATATAGTGATTTTTAAATTCATGAAAATGGTCGGAATTCAGCGGGTATCTAATTTATTAGCCAGATGTATTGGCATGAGGTCTAGGAACTACTTTACCTAAGTTTAAGATCATCTGACTTAAATTCCTTTGTTTGCAGGTTATTGCCCTCAAAGCGACGCTCTGGATCCGTTACTTACCGTGACAGAAACGCTGAGATTCTACTGTCGATTAAGAAGCATTGAACAAGAAGACGAGGTATGTTTGAAGTTTCATTATATCAGCCAAACGTCTCTTCACACATAGGAGCTGGCAGTTTTTTAGGGTTCCGTAGTCAACTAGGAACCCTTATAGTTTCGCCATGACTGTCCGTCTGTCTGTCTGTCCGCGGCTATGCTCAGAGACTGTTAGTACTAGAAGGCTGTAATTTGGCACGAATATATATATCAGTCACGCCGATAAAGTGGTTAAATAAAAAAAAACTAAAAAAAATTTTTTAGGGTACCTCCCATAGACGTGAAGTGGGGATAATTTTTTTTTCTCGACTAACCCTATAGTGTGGGGTATCATTGGATAGGTATTTGAAAATAAATACGGGTTTTCTAAAACCATTTTTTGATAAAGTGAAAATTTTCGGAGATATTCACTCCGAAAGTTCAAAATAATGTGTCCCCCCCCCCCTAACTTTTGAACCGCACGTCTAAAAAATATGAAAAAAATCACGTAAGTTAAACTTAATAAAAACTTTCTAGGAAAATTATTTTCAACTTAATCAGTTGTGCATTTTTTAAGTTAAGATTGTAATTTAACCTTCATTGCAAGCATTTTTTTTCTTTAAGTACCTATAAGATCACGCTTACAGTATCTTCTTTCAAATAAAAAAATATAAACAATCAACATAGGTACATACCTACTTGTTCTAGTAGACTGCAGTAGATTAGTTACCCAATTCGCCGATAGATGGCGCTGGGTATGTATTACAATACCAAATGTGTACAATATTTGTAACTTGCTTTGAAAACTTAATTTTTTGACAGCTGTCATTCACAATGTCATTCGACACCATGTCGTTTTGTCTCTGTGCCTTGACATTCAATAGATGCTCTGTAACGCTTTGCAAATTAAAAGTTTAATATAAAAAAAACAACAGTTTTTATTTAAATATTTATAGAAATATCACACAGAATGTATTAAAACATCGAATGGGTCAAAAGACCGACACGATTTTTTTCTGAAACCGTTAACTTTTTAAGACTGTTATAAAACAAACCTAACCTAACCTAATGGGTTCTGTATAATGCCGTTTTAATAAATTCTGAAAAGTTTACGGTTTCAGAAAAAAATCGTGTCGGTCTTTTGACCCATTCGATGTTTTAATACATTCGGTCTTTCGTACTTCGGTATTGTAATACATACCCATGGCGCTGTACCGCCGACATTGGGACCAAAACAACCACATTAATAAAGTATGCAAAGGTTTTTTCGTACTTGCTACGGAACCCTATCTTGGGCGTGCCCGACACGCTCTTGGCCGGTTTTTAAGTACATACTGTGACAATGTGTAGGGGGTGAGAGAAAGGCAAAGGGGTTGTACTCACAGCTCGTCCTTTGTATAGTCCAAATTACAGTGCACTTTCACTCCTTTCACTCGCGTTTGAGAGGCTTTGGTGTCGGAAGCCACACGCGACACGAAGGCTGTAGCAATTCCCCCTTTTTAGTTCGTTTTCAAGAATTCGGTACACACACGCGCGATATGTGTCAAGCTCGGAGGCAGATCGTATTCTCCCGAGCGTTCCGGAGCAATCACCGTGAGTTATGATTTTGGGAAGGGGAGGGTAGTTGGAAGCTGCACATTGTCACAATACGTTGCCATTCGGATTGGAATTATTTCCAAACATCCCTGTCCAGAGACCTGGCCGCTAACGATGGGAATAAGAAAGCTCAAAGTCACTCAAAGTCGCTCGGAGTTTCTCTGCGGGATCGCATTAGAAATGATGAAATCCGCGCAAGAACTAAAGTCACCGACACAGCTCGATGAATCGCTAGACTCAAGTGGCAGTGGGCACATCGCCCGTAGAACGGATGGCCGGTGGGGCCAAAAGGTTCTCGAGTGGCGTCCAAGGACCGGAAAACGCAGTGTAGGTAGGCCTCCAACAAGGCGGAGCGACGACCTGGTTAAGAGGGTTTATACCTGCTGAGCTGGCAACTTTGCA
Source organism: Archips crataeganus (assembly GCA_947859365.1). NCBI lineage: Eukaryota > Metazoa > Arthropoda > Insecta > Lepidoptera > Tortricidae > Archips > Archips crataeganus. The sequence continues at coordinate 1,150,288 of OX402064.1, forward strand.
TTTTTGTTAGTTTTTCTCGATTATTCCATAAAAATTGAATGAAAATTAAAAATGTTTTGTATACAAATTGTTCTAATATTTATAAGTTAATGTGTCTACTGCAATAATAATTCGTGATAGACTTTTATTTTCTTTAAAAACGAACAAATTATTATCAAACGGTTTTTAAAGAAAATAAAAGTCTTATCACGAATTATTATTGCAGTAGACACATTAACTTATATATTAGAACAAATTGTATACAAAACATTTTTAATTTTCATTCAATTTTTATGGAATAATCGAGAAAAACTAACAAAAATGCAACGTTGCCAGCTCAGCAGGTATAAACCCTCTTTAGGTTGCGTTGGATGTGGATGGCGCAGGACGATGTTTCGCGAACCTTTGGGGAGGCCTATGTTCAGCAGTTGACGTCCCATGTCCATGATATAATCATTAATTTTATTAATGTTTTTTTGACGATGGATTTAACATTATTTTTGTCTATAGCTAGACCGTTTAAATGAGTCCTCGCGCGCGCGCTCGGGAGAGATGCGGGCGACAGGCACACGAGGCGCTGAGGCGAGAACTCAGTTAAACGGTTTAGCTATACTAGGCCAAAGGGATTAAGCTATACTTAGACTGATATAAATATCGTGGTCGGCAGGTGATAAAACGCACGCTGGATATGTTCGAGCTGACGAAGTATGCTGTGGTGCACAACGGAGCGCTCAGCGGTGGCAACAAGAGGAAGCTCTGTGCCGCCGTCGCTTTCATGGGCCGCACACCCCTCGTGCTCCTGGACGAGCCTACCAGGTAATTTAAGTGTAGGACTTGTAAACAAAAACAAATCTTCGTTTCCATTTTTGCTTTTATCTTTGTCGTTATCTTCATATTCGTGTAAATATTCGGATTTTTCTACATCGACTTTCTCAACAACTTTACAGTCTACGTACGGTCCAGTCCTGCATATTCCACAGCGTCCAGCGTCATCAATTTATGCCGACTTACTTATCTAGGGCAATGTACGACAGTTCATATCAACCTTTATTATCATACCTTTATCGTTGATTACGTAAAAATAAAGTATCTCAACTTCAAAACTATAATTGAAAAGTTGTACAAACCGTACAGTCTAATCCTCATCGACCACATTGTATTCTTTTGTTGTATCTTAGCCTTCTTCATGTTCATTTCTATGTTCGGTGTCAATTACTTTCATTTACTTACTATCTATTTTTTCATTAAAATCATCTTCTTTATCATTATCGTCATCATACCATCGTCTCGATGTCTAATTTCATGTTCATCCTCATCGTCATCATCGTTTGAATCATTTTCATCATCGTCTTCATGTTCATCTACAATTGTGTCTTAATTGTCAGCATCATCGAGCTTTATCCTCATCTTCATCTCAATTCTCATCTGTCTTCATCCTCATAGTACTCAACAAGTAAATACGTACATGACACAGCAATAGGTTTAGTAAATACCTAACTACAAGGTTTTTTTTTATCAAATACATTTATTCATAGAAGACAAATATTAAGAAACAATAGCAATAATTAAAACTATAAACTAAATATCTAACTTCAAAAATACTAGACTAACCCCCTGTTTCACCATCCATTGATCAAATTTATTTGACGCATAAATGTGTTGCCGTCTCTGTTTATCTTATTCGTATAGACGGAGACGGCATCACATTTATCCGTCAGTTAAAATTAATCAATGGGTGGTGAAACAGCCCCTAAGTCTAAAAAAGGCCCCCGTGACATCGTACCCAAAGGGCTGGCAGCATTCCCTCGTTGAATAGCGATGGCGATTCGTTGAGAGAGATAGCTGCCAGCCCTTTGGTTAAGAAGGTTGTTTTCTTTTAAATTTAAATTGTAAACGCTCCCACAGCGGCATGGACCCGCTATCCCGCGCGTGCGTGCTGCGCGGCGTGCGCGCGGCGTGCGCGTCGCGTCGCGGCGTGCTGCTGTCCACGCACGCGCTACGCGACGCGCGTCGTCTGGCCGCGCGCGTCGCGTTGCTGCGGCGCGGCACGCTGTGCGCTCTGGCTGACGTCGACGAGTGTCTCCACCGGTGAGTATTATACGACCTTTAAAATTAACTGGAATCAATTGCCACGGCAACATCTTCAAGACATTATACTTACCTAAAAATGAATCAGAATATTTCGTAAAAGTTTTGTAAAAATGTTGACTCTGAGATAAATTATTGATTGATAAACGTTAACACTCGGTTAAGGACTTTCTTAATGATGACAGTTTGTAATGAAATTAAATTTTTGTAAAAGTATAAGATATTCTTCGATAGTGGAAAAATATTGTTTAGTTTTAAGTTTATATTGTGTGCCCTTACAGGGCGTCATGTTCTGACTTGTACTTATATATTTTTATTTTATAACACCCTGATACAATGTACACAATAAATAAATAAATAAATTTGAACGCACATTGCGCTTGTGGCACCTAATTCTCGAGTCTGAAAGCCGGTAGCGAATGGAGACTGTAACACAGTGAAAACTAACAGTCTCCAGGGTACATATTGTAATTATATGTGTTTTGAACAATAAAGATTTATTATTATTATTATTATGTTGGTACGGATTTCCGATCACGGGCCCATGGGGACCCGGTCATTTGAAAGGCATTCATGGGGCCGAAGCCAACATATGAAGAGGCCTTTGGTACCATATAATATAAATGAGATGGGCGCAACTATGGAGGTCTATCCCCTAATACACCATGAGGATGTATTATTATTATTATAAATGCAGCTTTGGCGGCGGCTACGCAGTGGCGTGTCGCATTGGGCGGTCCCGCGACGCGCGCGCGACGCGTCCCAACCCACGCGACGCCTGGGGGCGCGTGCTGGCGAGGATGCCGCGCGCCGCGCCGCGCGCGCTCAGCCAGGGACGGATGCACTTCGTTATACCCAGCGGTGCAGGTGTGTACTGTAGACACTGGCCACCGATGCCGTGCTGCTGTTTCGAATATTTGAATTTACGGCTTCTGGAATTGGGAATGTCTAAAAAAAATGACGAGTGGTTTTTATATTTTTTTTGCATAGAAAAGTCAATTATAAGAAACTAATTTCAATATTTTATCATTTAGTTCTCTACTTTTTTCAAAATTAACTATTGAAACTATTTTGGTTGATGACGTCAGATTATAATTGAGGGCACCCACACTGCCAAATTTCTAAATGTATCTAAATGCGTACGATAAGGCAACCCCTTTAATTATTTTTTGCGTAGTGGTACACTGTAACTAATGTCACTTTACTGGCACTGTCAAAGTGCTAGATGTCAGACAGCGGGTCCAAATCAAACTCCGTAGACTCCACGCGTAAATTTGTGAAGAATTCTAACCATTATAGAATAAAGTACTACCTACTTGGACCGGTCACGCAATTTACACCAATGTCAAATGAAGGTCATTGCTTATTTGTTATATAATAAATTCATTACATAAGTAATATTAAAATTAAATAACTACAGAAAACGAGTTAAAAAGCATTTATCTCGAAATGGTACATTGCAAAAAAATAGACATCCCCAACGGACAGCGGACGGTCTGGGCAGCCATTCTTGGTTGCTTTTGAACCTTACTTTTCCCAATCGCTTCCACTCCGACCCATCTTCCTCGCTCACTATTTTTATCGATACCTTATCTGACACATATGGGCAGGCGTGGCGCCAGCATGTTTTGTTTTAATCGACTCATAATTGTTACGTAGTAATTAATAATAATTACTACGTAACTACTATAAAGTAGAGGAGACGTGGAAGATCGACCTTCACCGATCTGTTAACTCGATGAGACATATTTTTTATCAAATATAATTTATAAACAAATATGCCTATGATAACTTGCCTATCGAAAAGTGTTCATAGATTTTTTTTTGTGTTTTTGTGGAGTGCCTTTAGCCATCTTCTAGCTCCATCATCAGACCCTGGATCTGGGATCAAAGTACTCGTCAAGACGAATCAAACGAGTCCAAACTCGATGGGGTAATTTGTAATTTCATTAATTCAATATGGCCAAAGGCACTCCACAATAAAACGACACAACCCCATCGAGTTTGGACTCGTTTGATTCGTCTTGACGAGTACTTTGATCCCAGATGGTAACCAGGGTCTGATGATGGAGCTAGAAGATGGCTAAAGACACTCCACAAAAAAAAAACAAAAAAAATCTATGAACACTTTTCGATAGGCAAGTTATCATAGGCATATTTGTTTATAAATTATATTTGATAAAAAATATGTATCATCGAGTTAACAGATCGGTGAAGGTCGATCTTCCACGGCTCTTAGACCATTATATTATCTGTGGCATACAACTGAGTTATTTACCTATTCTTCTAGGTGACAAACAGGAGACACCTTGTCTGAGCGACATCTTCCGGCTGATGGCGGAACTACAGAGCGAGTGCGATGTAGAAGATTACACAATCAACCAAAGTTCCCTCGAAGAGGTATGTTACGCCTTTTTTTGTTTTAGCAAAATTTGTGAGGAAAAATTCAACGAGTCAAACGAATGAGGGTTTTCTATGAGAGGCCATTTGGCGCTAGTATCGTCAGGTCCGTTTGACAACTTTGACATTTGTTGTATGCGTGTAACGTCAAATAGACCTTTCGATACTAACGCCATCTAGCGATATTCCACCTGTCAGAAAACCCTCATTGGTGTCTCTTCACCTAGTGAACCTTTTACCGTGTTATTCCACGACCACACGAGAAAGATAGCTACGTCTGTACGAGAGTAAAATTTCTAGCCTTTCTCTGCTTCCACGTTTTTTTTTTTAGTTAGCAAGGACATAATGGTCCTTTGGCTGAATAGAGTTTTTCGTGTTGTTTACTCAGTCCCCAGTTGTCAAGTGACATATTCATACTGTTTCATAAAAAATTTCTTAGGTTGTCCATGAGACCACATTTTGTGTAGGTAACCATAGCAACGGGTTGCAAGAAAAAGTTGATTTCAGAGATGAAAAGCCGTGATGGCCTAGTGGTTTGACCTATGGTCTGTCAAGCAGAGGGTCGTGAGTTCGAAACCGGGCTCGCACCTCTGAGTTTTTCTGAATTTATGTGCGAAATTACATTTGCAATTTACCATGAGCCTTTACGGTGAAGGAAAACATCGTAAGAAACACACCTGAGAAGAAATTCAATTGTGTGTGAAGTTCCCAATTCGCACTGGGCTCGCGTGGGAGCTACGGCCCTGCCGTGGGACGTATATAGGCTGGGATGATGATGATGAGGCAGAGATGATATTTTATTGTGCTCTGTTGCAGATGTTCCTAAGCTTTTCCGACAAGCCCCAAGACGACCCCTTGTACCTGGAGCCGCTCCCCTCCCCGCCCCCGCGCCGCGGCAGCGACCAACTGGACAGTATTACTTCACTATGAACAAGCATGAGCGAATTGATCCAGACGTTTCTACGGACCTCCCCTACGGCCTGCCTTATCTGTGGCATTGTGAGCGTCTGTTCGTTGCGCGGCTAAGACGCTCGCCGCACAGTGGTTACTAGAGATTTTGAGCCTATAGCCTATTGAACACAAACATATTTTTTCAATTCGAACCTGAGATTAGCTCCTGTTCCTGAGATTAGCTCGTTCAGCCAAACAAACACTTCAGCTTTATAATATTAGTATACATAATGCCATCTCAGTATATTCCGTATAATTTTATTAAACAGACATGGCAGACTCAGATATATTATAAAACAGGGCTTTAAAGGCCTAACAAACCGGGAGCGCGGGGCGCCGACAGAGCTTTCACAGCGCGGTCAATAACACTGAATCAAATACGCTGTGCCGCGCTGCCGGTGTGTGTCACCGTATATTTGATTCAGTGTTATAGAACTCGCTGGGCACGCTCCGTCGGCGCCCCGCGCTCCCGGTTTGTGTTTGCCTTGACAGAGAGTAGTGAAATACCTTAAATATTTAATACTTAGGTCTCTGGTACTTATAACATTAAAAAATGTGACCAAATTCAACCACTAGTAATAAAAAAAATGGTTAAATTAAAATAAGATTTAAAGCATGCAAATATAGAATGCCAAAAGCTCAAGCTAAGATTTAGTATTTGTTCCTAAGCAAGTGTTAGAAATTTTGTAGATAGGTAGGTAGGTACTTAAAATAAAGTAAGATATAGTTCAAATTATAAAGATATACCAATTTTTATTCCAATCGCCAATATTTGGATCATACATACCTAACATGTATTTGCGTCATTTTTTTCCATTGGCCATAGAAAAGACCTTTTGTTTCTTATTATTATGACCCGTTTTAAGAATTATGTGAATATGTACTTATATTTAATAAAATGACACAGGTAACTATGTAATGATTCTGTATTCTTGCCGTAAAATATACAATGCAAAGTTACCAATTTTTAATGTTCTAGTTAATTGACATTAGTTGACCGTAGAAACGTAAGTCGATAAGTTTTCTGAAAGAGATAATTTATGTTTATGAAGAGTATTATTAAGTAAGAGTTTTATAACAATAAATATAAACAAGCAATGAGCTTCTGGTTAACTTGACATGCGTTTGTCTATATGTGATACTTTGTGGAGGATTACGAGTATAATCACGGAATTAAAAAGTTCATCAGTTTTCAATCTTAGCTAGTTGACATAAGAGTCGAAAAGTGACGAACCTTTTCTTTCCGCGACTGTACATTAATGATCTACATCTACTTTTTACCGTGTATTTATGTGTAACAAGTTTATATTCAAATATTTTAGATCAAGTTTTGATCCAAAATGCTGCAGATACTAAAAATATTCTGTATTTTTGTGATATGTTTTAACTGAAGTTACTCATGATCTGATCACGTTAGGTAATTAGGTATAAGTTAGTTACAATTGGTGACCACGTTCTCAGAAAATGCAACTGTGCTGAATTAATATGTGCATTCACCAAATGACATCACCAGGGAGCGAAACTTTCGTGCCGATGACAAACGTATTACGTCAAGCCACATACAGAGTTTTTATATCTAGACCTCTTTAGTTTACTGATAATGATAATGTCAAATATACCGTAGTCAATTTTCATGGATGGGTTTGGGATTTGGAATTGCTTTAGCCATCAAAATGAATTGATTTAGATGAAGAAAGGTTGACCTTCCTTCAACAATATTTGCGGTTATGAGGGTTATGACCAGTACGACGCCAATTTTAATAACTGGCGGGAGATTCGAGAGTTAATATTATGCCTACATATGCTAAAAATGCGACATTATGTTTAAATTTTAACCATTCTGCATAAAATTTTATTTTAAATTAAATTTTGTTGTGTTGTTTCATTCACTCGAGGAAAAATATATTTATATTAGAATTAGATTCATCATCATCATCAGCCTACGTTCGTCCACTGCTGGACTTAGGCCTCTCCCATGGCACGCCACTGAGCACGATCCTCGGCCACTCTCATCCAGCTGTTGCCAGCCGCCTTGCGAAGATCATCGCTCCACCGAGTCTGAGGACGTCCGACGCTACGTACGTAGAATTAGATTAGTTAGGTATTTTATTCATATCGTATTTTTTAATTTACATCACCACTAAATTATTGAGAAACATTTGGTGGCGCAATTTTGTTTTAAAAGCATCCTGTATGCGACTTCACGTCATAATGACGTCACCCGCACGAAAGTTTCGCTCCCTGGACAACACAAAGAAAACACCGCTTTCACCTTATTTATAACTAATATACAGGATGTAGTGCAAAATGATTTTCCTTCGTACTTTATCGGAAAAGTTCGTATTTATCGTGCTCTCTCAATTAGCATCAGTACCCATCTTACAGCCGTGTATCCATCTTACATTTTTCACTTTGACATTTGACACTAAACAATAAAGTTCCATATTAATGGATATGAAAACGTCACTCATTTAATACAGTCATTGATTGACAGTTCGGGTGCCATCGTATTCCGATTGAGATCCGAGTTTTCCCGATGGAAAATCATTTTTCTCAAACATCCAAGGAAATGTGGTCCTTATAGTCGTGACAATAGAACACGAAGTATGTCATTGTATAGCAGTTGAGGAAGATTCGTTCTAATTTCAAATTAGACGACAATAATGGAATTTCATACAAACATTGCTGGCCAAGGCCAGCAAAGAGATTGTCTTTTGTTTTAGTGGGTCGTATTTTCTTTTATTGGCTATCAATGACATACTGCCAATTAAGAAAAATTTAGTTTGTGAATTTACTTTTTAATATCTTACTTGGCTAGATTTAATCAGGTATTCAATAAAATAAATAAGGATTGGCGTTTATTGTTAACAATTTATTATTAATAAGGTCGTAATTTTTGAATAAATATAAATCATCTCAAGATTTTGCGTCAAAAACATTAACTGGAACAGCTTACAAATAAATTGCTGGAAAATAAATATTTTGGCGGGAATAAAAAAAAAAACATTTTGAATTAAATATGAATATATAAGTTGAACATTCGTATCATTTCCTTAGATTTATTTGAGAAAAGCACTATACAAGCCTTGGCCACGAACAGGGATTGCCGGCCTCGTATCTCTAGATGGCCTCGTTAACACTCTGCCATCTATTACTACTCGGCCGGCAATCCCCTATTTCGCGGCCGCTGCAGTAATGTACTATTGCACTACATCTGTAGCATATTCTTTCTTGTCTTTATCCATCACTTGGCCATTTGATTTTGGCAGCAAAGATAAAACTTAATTAAGCATTAACAGACCTGTTATATTTTATGAATAAGGTGGTTAGAGTGAAATAAAAAAATATAAAATAAAACCCGTTTTATTGAGAGGGTTTTTTAGTGAAATTTTGCTCATGTCTCCATGTTAGAATTAAGCAATGTGTGTATAGGTATTTATAGTTTGTATTACAAAACCTTATTACCATAACTTTAATGTGTCATGTTTTTTGTTTAAAATAAATGTTTTGGATGGTTACAGGAAAACGAAGTTTAATTTTTATCCATTTATTAAAATATTTATATATCAATGGAATGTCAACATTTACAATAATATATTATAAGTACTATTTCTTTTATTATATAATTTAAGTATATTAACAATTTCAGATCCAAATTACAATACTTTATGATAGTAATTCCAATAAGGAAATAATCTTTAGGTATTTCATTTAGCCGTGAGAAATAATAATAATACAATAGTAGTTTGATACATAAAATAAAATAACATAAACACATGAAATTAACAGTTGAAAAGAAAATAAAGATAACTTACCTACGAAAACGTAACTAAATATATACATGTTACTATAAAAATAAAAATTATAAAAATAATACCCCGCCCAAAAGATCTGACTGTGGCATTATATTTTCATGTTTGTAAAATTACAGAAAAACAAAGATCACATTATAACTTCTTGAGATTCTAAAATACAGTTACATGTTTTGAAAAATGGTACAAGCAAAAAAAACGATATTTCCTATTTGTCAGTCATTTTCAAAAAAATTGTACACAATTAAGGAATTTAATTAAAACAAAACTTAATTGATATCGCATATCTAGATCTAAAGAGGGTCAACTCAAAATAATATACCATTTTAATTTAGACTTCAGTCAATTTCTAAAAGGTCTGAATTAAAATGGTATATTATTTTGAGTTGACTCAACCCTCTTTAGATCTAGATGTGCGATATCTTATCGAAAGTTACCCATATAGTTTGTATGACCAACTTTCATTAAACAAAGGACGAGATCGAGATTTTATTTCATTGAGCCCATAATCATGTTTTTTTTAATGACTACCATTTTCTCGTCATTCTGTGACCACACAGGTAACAGGACTCCAACTAAAGCTTTATTTTTCTGTCATATCCTATTTCGCCTCAGTAATAGGTAACTGAACAAAAATTGTAGAATAAAAATCGTAAAAAAAAAAATCCGTTGTTAATATTAGTTAGCATCAAAAGAAGGGTTCCGCAGGCCGGCGGACTTCTTGAAGTGCACCGCGACCAAGTCCAAAACGCGGAAGACGATGTCTTTGTTCAACTGCTTGTGGCCGAAGCTGGAGATCGAAAGTTTCACGGCTTGCGAGAGAGTCTCCTCCCCAAACACGTAGAGCACTGAAAGAGAATAATTACAGTATTATATTTTACACTAGCTTTTGCCCGCGACTCCGCCCGCGTGGAATTAGTAATTTGGGCAGCTTATTTTTTTTATCCAATTTGCTTTTTCATCAATTGGGGATGTCTATTTTTTTGCAATGTATAGTAAATCGAAAACCATTTCGAGATAAATGGTTTTTAACTCGTTTTCTGTAGTTATTTAATTTTAATATTATATAATGAATTTATTACATAACAAATAAGCAATGACCTTCATTTGACTTTGGTGTAAATTGCGTGACCGGTCCAAGTCGTACTTTATTCTGTGTGGTTAGAATTCTTCACAAATTTACGCGTGGATTATAACTACAGAGTTTGATTTGGACCCACTGCCTGACATCTAGCACTTTGACAGCGCCAGTAAAGTGACACTTGTTACAGTGTACCACCACGCAAAAAATAATAAAGGGGTTGCCTTATCGTACGCATTTAGATAGATTTAGAAATTTGGCAGTGTGTGAGCCCTCAATTACAATCTGACGTCATCAACCAAAATGGTTTCAATAATTAATTTTGAAAAAAGTAGTGAACTAAGTGACAAAATATTGAAATTACTTTCTTATAATTGACTTTTCTATACAAAAAAAATATAAAAACCACTGGTAATTTTTTTTAGACATTGTAAAAAAATTACCCCCGCACCCCCCAGCACCCCACCACAAAACCCCTCCCCCACCCGCACCCTCGCGTTCACATTCACCACCGTACTCCCAAGCAAGTCAAGCGTGCCTATAGAAGTTTTACTTCAAAAACCCCCGATTTTGAAACATTCTTCCGCTCCGCTCCACTCCTATTGGTGTTAGCGTGATGACATATAGCCTATGTCCTTTCTCAGGCTTTAGCTAGACTATCTGTGTACCAAATTTCATTTAAATCGGTTCAGTAGTTTTAGCGTGAAAGCGAGACAGACAGACAGACAGACGTTACTTTCGCATTTATAATATTAAGTTAGGATTTTCATTTTAAAGAGCACAATGGGGTCAATGGGACATTATTTTGACTTTAAATGCCGGACACAGTGTTATTAATTAACTTATGATTGGGTTCCTGGCGGTAATCTTAAAAGGTAAAACCAGCGGGTCGGGAGCGGGTCGGGTCGGGAGTGCGGCGGGCCTATACGTAAACAGGCCCGCCGCACTCCCGACCCTACCTGTTTCCGACCCGCTGCCGTCATGTTCACGCTTTACCTGGAACTCTGGCCATGATGGCGTCGCAAGTTTCCTGGAGATTGTAATTGCGCGCGCGCTTCGGAGCGGAGGGCGCGGGCGCGGGCGCGGGCGCGGGCGCGGGCGCGGCGGCCATATTCTCGAACGCCGCGAACAGTTGCAGCCGCAGCCACGAGGTCATCTGAGCCAGCCACGCCTCTATGAGGGACTCCGCTACGTCTGTTGGTATTAAATAAAAATAAAAATAAATATCACGGGACAATCCACACCAATTGACCTAGCCCCAAAGTAAGCTAGGCAAAGCTTGTGTTATGGGTACTGGGCAACGGATAAACATACTTATACACCGTGAAATTTTAGTGGTTGTTTTCCCGAAACGGGGTGATTTAGTATCGATTGTACAATCGATTTGTAATTACTATTTTGACTAGAGTCAAAAATCCAATTGTGAAAAACGAATGTCGAAAATGACCGCACACCAATAGTAACGCTTCGTTGGTACAAGTAGCGTACGATCGTACGATAGTTTAGGTACCAACGAAGCGTTAATATTGGTATGCGGTCATTTTCGGCTTTCGTTTTTCACAATTGGATTTTGGAGATAGAACGTTAAAAAAACGAGTTCCTTATTTACTCAATAGTTTACCCGAGGACATAAGACGTGAGCCTTCTGTTGCTAAATTTAAGAGTTTATTAAAAAAAACACTTGTTAAATACGTTGTAACCATTTACGTAAATTAATTGTATTATAAGTATAATCTAATTTAATAATTTATAAGCTATGTTTATATAAAGCGAGCTACCTGCAGTCAAACTGCGTAAGCAGTTTTGCGGGGCATGGTTTAAATGAAAGTGTAACTTTTTATGAAAAAATATATTTCATACATACATACATAGATAGATACAAACTTAAATACACCCAAGACCCGAGAACAAGCATTCGTATTTTTCATACAAATATCTGCCCCGACACGGGAATCGAACCCGGGACCTCAAGCTTCATAGTCAGATTCTCTAACCACTACGCCATCTGGTCGTCAAATGTGTCGTGGAATGTGAATGGATATGAATATGGGAATAGGAAAGGATATGGGAACGGGTACGAAAATGAGCGTTAGAATGATTACGATCACGAATATTAATATTATGGTAATGGGGCCATTCTACTTTTAAGTAACTTTTGTGAAATATAAGGCATACCTGGTGATTTTTTTTCAAGTGTAAATAACTTATATACAAACTGAAACACCTAAATGTAATGTTTTAAAGCAATAAAACTTTAAATTCAAAGAAATTTTGTGGAAATATTGGTAACTCAGCGGAAAATACATCAATTTCCATACAAATGGCGGGGACATGCATGTCCACTGCGTTACCTACTTTATAGATAATAACGATTACTTTTTATATGTAGTGATAATTTTAAATGTAAGCTTAATTATGTGCCTATTTAAATCTTTAATAATTTAAACCGAGGACTTTACCGTTTTTGTAAAAAAAATATTTGAAGAGCACAGTACAAAAAATGACTGGTCAACGAAAAGTAGAATGGCCCAATGAATGAGTGTGGGCGGGTAAATATTCAGCGTTTTTACGGCGGTTTTTTTTGTCATTACCATTTGAGCAGAAATCATTAAAATAGATGATGCTTAGGGTTAACTTTTTATGAAAACTTAAGACAGTACCGATGCTGAATCTAGTTTGATAAAATTTCGCGCGATTCATCCTTCGGTTGTGGTAATAATCGTCGAATGGTAATGGCGTTTAACCGCGCGGTCAAAACGCTCGAATATTCACCCGGGCGTACCAGCCAGCAGTAGCGTGGCGAGGCGATGCGCCACGTGACTGCGCGCGAGCCCGCTGGCGCCGGCCAATTGTGCGAGCGCCACGCCGCCGCCGTATACGCAACACCAATCCTCTGTAAAACACATATTTTAAAAGTGTACCTCATAATTTCAGATAACCCGCTAAAATCTAACATCTAATTTAATTAACAACTTAATTACTGGCACGTGAAGCCTATGACGTGGGCACTTTTGCGGTGTCACTGCGGTGGACTTTTAGGGGGTGTTTCACCACCTTATTGTCAAACTACTGGTCACGTAACCAATTAATAAACTAAGTACTGGACAAATCTGTCGGCTAGGTTTTTTTTCAGTTTCACCACTCCGGTCCTGTGCAAACTTAGTACCACTTAACTAATCGTGGGTTTAACAAAAAGTCAGAATGGCAACGTCGCATTTCACGACCACGCGTTCCTGTTCGCACACTTTCGTTCAAAGAGTCACTCATTGTTAAAGCAAAAGAAATCGTTAACTATATAATTTTTAAATACATCTATTTTTTTTGCATAAACAAATGTGTAACATTATAATTGATCCAAAAACGGTATTTATTTACGATACTTTGTTAACAATAACAAAGAAAAATAAAATCACGTAAAACGAATCGAAAAGTGGCGCCAAACCATTTGACAGATAAACTTTTTTTTGTAATGGCGATGTACAAGTTCACGTAGAACAAACGATTGTGCCACTGAAAAAAAGTCTGTAATTAAAAAATATTACGAAATTTTGGATTTATTTTTACATACTAAAAGCGTACCTATATTTTTTATTCAAATCTTGATATTTGAATCCTCGTTTGCAATTTAGCATGACTTCTTTCTTTAAAATATAAAAAATACTTTGATTTATTTTTCTGAAACCGGATGAAGGGCTCTCCAACCATGACCACAAAAAAATTAACTGACTAATTAAAAAGTTATGTGACGGATAAAAATGCTAAATGCCACCTGATCTGATGGTCAAATTAAAAAACAGTTTGTCCGTCACTTAGCGCTAATCAAGACTGGTGAAACAGAAATTTTAAGTTCATCTGTCAAATAAGGTTATGATTAAGCTAATCCGAACTTTAAAAAAAGTGGTGAAACAGCCCCTTAATCTACTAAATAAAAAAAAAAAAAAAATCACGGGACAATTCACACCAATTGACCTAGTCCCAAAGTAAGCTAGGAAAGCTTGTGTTATGGGTACTAGGCAACGGATAAACATACTTATATAGATAGATATATACTTAAATACATATTAAACACCCAAGACCCGAGAACAAACATTTGTATTTTTCATACAAATATCTGCCCCGACACGGGAATCGAACCCGGGACCTCAAGCTTCATAGTCAGGTTCTCTAACCACTAGGCCATCTGGTCGTCTCAAAAAGATGATGATGATGTTTATCTTGTATTGTAGGCAGCCTAAGAGAAAACGAATTGGTAAAAAAAAATTGTACAGTCAACATCATACATCGTTGACCAATTTGGACATTGTATTTGTTACAGACGTGGCTCTTATAATTGACCCTATTGGGCAATGAAATAAAAATATAGGGTGCTATTTTTTACATTTTACCCAGTTCGATTCCCGGGCCGGGTGCGGCAAACGAATTCTCGAAAAACTTCGCATGCAGTTTTCTTTCTTTTCAAAAATCAAGGAAAATAAAAACTTGCGTAAATTTTCTTATTTTCAGCATTTAGAGTACCTACTTTTCCTGGAAGACGTCATCATCATTTCAGCCGAAAGACGTCCACTGCTGAACATAGGCCTCCCCCAAGGCTCGCCAAACAGATCGGCCCTGCGCCATCCGCATCCAATGCGTTCCCGCCACCTTCACCAGGTCGTCGCTCCATTTGTTGGAGGCCTACCTACACTGCGTCTTCCAGTCCGTGGACGCCACTCGAGAATCTTCCGGTCCCATCGGCCATCAGTTCTACGAGCGATGTGCCCTGCCCACTGCCACTTGAGTCTGCCGATTCTTCGAGCTATGTCCGTAACTTTAGTTCTTGCGCGGATTTCACCATTTCTAATGCGATCCCGCAGAGAAACTCCAAGCATAGCCCTGTATATTATATATATATATATACTAGCTGTTGCCCGCGACTCCGTCTGAGAAGAATAGGGTTAGGTAAGTATAAAAAATAGCCTACGATCTATTCTTTATATTTACGACCGCTTTAGCCTAGTTGGTAGTGACCCTGCCTGCGAAGCAAGAGGTCCTGGGTTCGAATCCCGGTAAGGGCATTTATTTGTGTGATGAGCACGAATATTTGTTCCTGAGTTATGGATGTTTTCTATGTATTTAAGTATTTATTTATCTATATAAGTATGTTTATCGTCGTCTAGTACCCATAGTACAAGCTTTGCTTAGTTTGGGACTAGGTCGATTTGTGTAAGATTGTCCCATAATATTTATTTATTATTTATTATTTATTCTCAGACCTGCCAAATATAGACAAAATAAATTCACAAAAATCGGTCAAGCCGTTTCAGAGGAGTTCGGTAACAAACACCGTGAGACGAGATTTTTATATATTAGATATATCTTTTTAGGGTTCCGCACCTCGAAAGGAAAAAGCGGAACCCTTATAGGACCATGCACTTTGTTGTCCGTCCGTCCGTCCGTCCGTCTGTCAAGAGCCTTTTTCTCAGGAACGCGTGGATAAATTTCAGCTTGTTATATCAAATACTCAGGTCTACTGTCCCTTGGAGCTGTGAAAAAATCAAACTTCTAAGCCAACGCAATCAAAAGATACAGCCATTTATGCCGCAAATTTTCGACACTCGCAAGGGAATCACAACCTATAGGATACTTCCCGTGAACTCAAAATCTTGAAATTTGGTACGAAGCAAGGTCTTATAGCACAGATAAAGGAAAAATTGCGAAAAGCATATTTTTTTGTCTGTCGGTTTATATCAGTAACCAATCTACAATGTTCCCACACTGCGCACATTTTGCTTAGGAGCAGGTCTCTGCTAAGACTGGATGTTCATAGATACATACACCGTGAAATTTTAGTGGTTGTTTTCCCGAAACGAGGTGATGTATCGATTGTACAATCGATTTATAATTACTATTTTGACTAGAGTCAAAAATCCAATTGTGAAAAACGAAAGTCGAAAATGACCGCAAATCAATAGTAACGCTTTGTTGGTACCTAACCTATCGTACGATCGTACGCTACTTGTACCAACGAAGCGTTACTATTGGTTTGCGGTCATTTTCGACTTTCGTTTTTCACAATTGGATTTTTGACTCTAGTCAAAATAGTAATTATAAATCGATTATAAATCACCTCGTTTCGGGAAAACAACCACTAAAATTTCACGGTGTATACATTTGTACGGAACCCTCGGTGCGCGAGTCCGACTCGCACTTGGCCGGTTTTTTTGTGTCTATGTAAGTATAGAAGCGATTAATACTGTAACATACCAAAGTCTTCTGGCACGATGTCCTGCTTCTTCGGCGGCGGCATTATGTGCTCGAGCGAGTCCAACGCCGCGTCGACGTGGGTGAACGCGCGCCGGGAGCCCACCAGACGAGCCACGGCGCCGCCAACCTAACAACACAATTTGTTATATTTAAAAAAAGAAAGAGGAGAAAGAAGAAAATAAAACTTCCTTTAATGGGGATGTTGACACCACCAATCAACTGACGTTCTTTTTATGAGCTGTCAAAACACAATCTCCCATAGAGTTTGAATGACAATAGCGACATATGACGTCATTGTTCGCAATGCTCAATCAACTAACTATTTATTTGTTTTAAAGGAACAAAAAATCTAATTTTGCATTTAATCGAAAATTAAACTGACTTTCAGGGCTGAAATAAAGCGTTTTTTTACTGGAGTCGTGTCTTCAAATTCTTTTTTAATGGTGTCAACATCCCTATTATATTTTCACATTTAGTTTTAAGACGATAAATTTTTGCATGCTTGTAATAGCTAAGTGTCGTACAATAATAAATTTTACTAACATCGATTTAATCCCACGCTTAATGCAAATAAATTCAATTTCATTTCATTTCATTTCATTTCATTTCATTTCATTTTGAGATTAGAAAGTTTACTAAATAAATCCGGGCAAGTGAGAGTCGGATTCGCGCTCCAAGGGCTCCGTTCAAGTTTGCAGGTATGACACTCTGGTTTTTTTAACACTTCGTTACATTATTAATTTTAAATATTTAAATTTAGATGACCAGATAGATGACCTAGTGGTTAGAGAACCTGACTACGAATATTGTTTTTATCTAATATATAAAAATTTCGTGTCACGACGGTGTTTATTATCGAACTCCTCCGAAACGGCATCACTATCTGAGAATAGGTCGTAGGCTATTTTTATACCCCTATTCTTCGCGGACAGAGTCGCGGGCAACAGCTAGTAATATTGTATTATAAAATATACATTAAATGGCTGTATAGCTGACCACGTAAGTGCTTTAAATAAATTTAAAAAAGAAGATATTTAGGCAATGATCCTATTAGGTATGACAAATTACAATAAGGTACTTAAATTAACAAATGCGGACTGCAAAAATAATAAATAATAATAGTAATAAATAATGTAATGTGGACTGGCAAGCTTAGGGTGGGACGTCCACCAACGAGATGGACGGACGATTTGGTAAAGGTCGCAGGTTCAGGGTGGATGCAAGTAACGACCGCTTTAGCCTAGTTGGTAGTGACACTGCCTACGAAGCAAGAGGTCCTGGTCCTGGGTTCGAATCCCGGTAAGGGCATTTATTTGTGTGATTAGCACGAATATTTGTTCCTGAGTTATGGATGTTTTCTGTGTATTTAAGTATTTACTTATCTATATAAGTATGTTTATCGTCGTCTAGTACCCATAGTACAAGCTTTGCTTAGTTTGGGACTAGGTCGATTTGTGTAAGATTGTGCCCTAATATTTATTTATTTTTATTTTTATTTATTTAATGACTGGGCGTCAATGAGGGAGGCCTATGTACAGCAGTGGACACCTACGGCTGAAATGATGGTGATGTATAGGCATAGCAGTGACACTCACACTGAGCTCGATGGCGGTGCAGACGTACGTCCACTCGGCGGAGGGGCGCGCCTCCCCCCCGGCCCCCTCGCCGCCCTCCGCGCCCACCGCCGTCTTGATGGAGTTGAACACGCCCGTCACTGTGCGCTGAAACAGTCTGACGCACACAGATATTAGAAAATCCGGTCAAGTTCGAGTCGTACTCTGGATGTTTCAATATGTATTTAAGTATGTATTTATCTATATAAGTATGTTTATCCGTTGCCTAGTATACATAACACAAGCTTTCCTAGCTTACTTTGGGACTGGGTCAATTGGCTAAGTAAAGTTTTTTTAAGAGGTGCTAATTATATTTTTTTTCGACAGTCGGCGTTCTGAAGATCGAGAAACTGCAGCTGTTTTATTTTTATCTCATATTGTTTACTGGAAATATTTTTTTAAGTGTTCGAGTTGACATTTGTGTGATTTAATGGCTGACAAGCGGTTCGTGCTCAGTACTTAGTAGAAACAGAAAAAAAAACTAAGTCATCTGTCACTTTTGTCCATGTCAAACCGTTTGCGTTTCGTTTGCTTTGCGTTTTGGTGTGATTTTTGGAGTATTTTTAACAACCTCCGCACAAAATCCGGATTTACAATTTTACCGCATTTCTCCACGACTTATGCACGATAATTGAATCACGATTGAATATTTTTGATCATTATTTTGGAACTGCTTTTTGGACAATGCAAAGTAAACGAAACGCAAACGGTTAGATTTCATTTGAAATTGACAATTGACTTCGTTTTTTTTTTCTATTTCTGCTAAGTACTGAGCACGAACCGCTTGTCAGCCATTAAATCTCACAAATGTCAGTTCGAACACTTAAAAAAATATTTCCAGTAAACAATAGGAGATAAAAATAAAACAGCTGCAGTTTCTCGGTCTAGAAGAAGACTACTGTCGAAAAAAAATATATTTAGCACCTCTTCAAAAAACTTTACTTAGCCAATTGGTGTGAATTGTCCCGTGATATTTATTTATTTTATTTATTTTATTTATGAATGATGAAAAAATATTTAGTAAAAAATCGCCGAAATGTAAAATAAAAAATAAAAAATAAAAAATAAACAAATAAATATCACGGGACAATTCACACCAATTGACCTAGTCCTAAAGTAAGCTAGGAAAGCTTGTGTTATGGGTACTAGGCAACGGATAAACATACTATAATGAATACTATTTAATTTATTGAGAACACTGCTTATTTATTGTATGTTTTATGCATATATATATATATATATATATCGTGATTCATATATATATGTTGTATATGGTAGTATATTTTTAATAGGTTTCTTTATATTATGAGTTTATGTATTGTATTTACTAAAAGTTGTATTGTAGCCTTTGCTTTGTCCGACTGTTTTATTTTTACTTACTCTTTGTCGGTCCCTTACTAAATGCTCCTTTCATCCACTCAAAGGTTGACTGGTAGAGATCCCTTAAAGGGATAAGTTCGCCTTTGTACATGCATTTCAACGGCTGTCAATAATGTTTTTCTTTTTTTTCCTTATTTTTGTACAATAAAGAGTTTACATACATACATACATACTATAATGTAAGTACTAAAATCGCAAACTTGTGCCTTGATCACGTACCGAGCAAACTGGCGAGACAGTAAAATATTTCTCGGCCGAGACAGTGATGTAAGCGAGTAGCTGTTCACACGTGTTTGTAAATTAGCACAGTCAGTTCAGTTGTCATGTGGCCGAGTGGCGAGTGGAGTGTGACAGTGAACGTTCAGACCAGCCGAGTGAGCGAGCGAGACAGTGCCTAATACGTGCTTGGCCTAGTAGATAGAACGGGGCCAGAGCTACTGTCTCGCCGCTTCGTTCGGCCGAGTACTCGGCCCAGCACTCGGCGCTATGTTTATGCGCACCGAGTACTCGGCCGAGAGCACTGTCTCGCCCGTTTACTCGGTACGTGTGATAAAGGCATTAGAGGTAGGTAAACATCCGAACAGCATATGGTCACTCGCACTGCCTAAACCGTCGCCGGAGTAAAAACACTGAAAAAAAATCACGTTTCTTGAATGACGACCCCCTTTAAATTTTAACTTTTTAGGGTTCCGTAGTCAACTAGGAACCCTTATAGTTTCGCCATGTCTGTCCGTCCGCGGCTAAGCTCAGAGACTGTTAGTACTAGAAAGCTGTAATTTGGGATGAATATATACGAGATTAAATAAAAAAAACGAAAATCATTTTTTTTAGGGTACCTCCTATAGGCGTAAAGTGGGGGTGATTTTTTTTTCTCGCCTAACCCTATAGTGTGGGGTATCGTTGGATAGGTCTTTTTAAACCATTGGGGGTTTGCTAACATGATTTTTCTATTCAGTGATCTGTTTGCGAAATATTCAACTTTAAAGTGAAAATTTTCATTAAAATCGACCGTCCCCCCCCTCTAAAATCTAAACTGTTGGGTGGAAAAATTTGAAAAAATTCAGAATGGTAGTAAATATATTATATTTACAAGGAAAATTATAGCGGCTAAAATTGCTTGGGAATTATTTTAGTTTGTAGTAAATAGCCTAAGGTATAAAACATACCTAAGCTTGGAAGATTCCGTACACATACGAAATCCTTAGAAAAATATTACTTGATTTTTTCGTAATGGCTACGGAACCCTATCTTGGGCGTGTCCGACACGCTCTTGGCCGATTTTCTTTTATTTAGTATTTGTTATTCTGACGACTAACGACTTCGGACGACGAGTATCCTATGAGAATGGGTATTTCACAAAACTACACAGCACTATTTCACAAAACTTCTTTGATTTTTCTTTGTCTCGGTTATTTCACTTCTTGTTTTAATCCGCGCAGAGTTGTATACTTGGCAAGTGAGTTATATTATAGTATAGTAATTTATGATTAAGTAATTTTGTTAAAATTATTCGTTTTTATGATCAACAAATTATCCATTTACGCATGTAGTTTATGTAGTTTATCGCTTATATTTATAAGTGTACATTTTATCTGTCTGTGTGGCGTTCCGGGTATTACCGACGGTACTGGCTGAAAATCAGCGCTGGGGTGTTATAAACGCCTCAGCATTATGCTGAGCCAGTGTCCGATTTGCAACCGCAATGACACACTCTATTTTTAGCCTTTGTATTGTCCTTTTTGTAAAAATATTTATGTGTCTTGTGTTGTTATAAATAAATGTATTCTTCTTTCTTTCTATTTACGAAGAGGACTGGGGAAGTGGTTTGGCGTGAGGAAGAGAAGATAAGGAACAGGATGAATATGACTATTTGGACGGGCGCGCTTACTTGTCAAGCCTCTGCATGTTGTTGGGTTGGCCCGGCGAAGCGCTCCTCTCCAGACTCATGTCATATTCGTCTGTAACGCAACAAAACAATCAGATCAAAATTCCTAAAAAAACTGGTTGTCTGTAAAGATACGGACGATAGTTTAACGTGACAACGTCATAGCAAAACATTCAAAAAACAAAATTAATTTTCTCAAAAATGGTATGAAATGTTGCCATTACGTCATCAAAAACGTCGTAGAAAGTAACGCATCCTGGAGACTAGCTGCTAGCTGCCAGGAAGTAATCTCGAGCTGCCAAGAAGTAAGTATGAAATTCCTTTACATATCAAGTGTTCAAATTTGGAACCCGTGCCGTGCTTCTACGTCTGTGAAAAACATAAACTATTAATAAAAAAGTTCACACTTAAGAGGATGTATATGCAAATTTGATAGTTCTTTGATTAAATAACTGGAACATTTTTCACTAATTTATGTTGTTGTAATAAATAAATATTAGGGGACAATCTTACACAAATCGACCTAGTCCCAAACTAAGCAAAGCTTGTACTATGGGTACTAGACGACGATAAACATACTTATATAGACAAATAAATACTTAAATACATAGAAAACATCCATAACTCAGGAACAAATATTCATGCTCATCACACAAATAAATGCCCTTACCGGGATTTGAACCCAGGACCTCTTGCTTCGTAGGCAGGGTCACTACCAACTAGGCTAAAGCGGTCGTTAATTACAATTTTCGTGTTTCAAATGTTTCAAAATTAAGAAAATTCTTATTAAAATGATGACGTTTGTAATTTAAAGTTGGCAGATATCTTAGTGTTGCCGGACAATAAATTGTTGGTGAATCGATTAATCGTCGATTATAATTGCGGCGCACAAATAATCTAAATATCGATTATCCAATCGATGTATCGATTATATCGATATAATCGATACATCATCATCATCATCGATCTAAGATTCATACAATTAATCGATTATAATCGATTATAATGGGTCAAGTACACGATATAATCGATTATATCGATTGTTAATATTTTACAATTTAATCGATTTAATCGATTAAATCGATTATATCGTGTACTTGACAGATTATAATCGATTAATCGATTATAATCGATATAGTTGTATGAATCTTAGTATCGATTATATCGAGATAATCGATTTAATCGATACATCGATTGGATAATCGACATCTAGATTATTTAGGGGAGAAATAATCGATTAATTAATAATCGATTATCCGGCAACACTAAGATATCTAAACATCGCCGCCCGGTACCTTTAAAAAAACAATCATACCATAGACAAACATAGGTTAGCGAGTGAGTAGCTAATGGCGGGTCGTAGATTTTCTTTGTTTTTTCAATGTGTACTGTTATTTTATTTTAATCAACTTGTTTCATTTTTGAGAAAAGCACTATACAAGCTTCGCCCAGTAATCGCCATCCTGGCCTCGTATCATTGCTGGCCTCACCGGCGGTTCGGCCATCAAACTTCTACTCGTCCAGGATGGCTTACTTACTGGTCTCTGCAGTAATGTACTATATATTGCGGCTCGTGAACTGTAATCTCTTTACAATTTATACTAGTGTAGGTAACAATTGACGATACGCAAATGAAGTGACATTAAAACAATTTTATTTTGCTGCTCCCAGACTATTGTACTGTACTATTTGCTAGGTAAGAAGTAGTTGACGAGACGCGATATAATGATGTTGTGGTTTTCAATTCTAAATTAAATGAAGTATAAATAAAATGGATATGTAGTTTACCAGCGAGCGTGGCGGTATCGACGGGTCGCGACGAGTGGTGGTGCTGGGTACGACCTCGTGTCTCCTCTGCGCCCTCCCACCAGATCTCGTCCCCTCTAATACAAAAAAATCACAGGATTGTTAAAGTTGCGTGAAGTTCCCGATCCGCAGTGGGCCCGCGTGGGTACATTCTGAGAGGTTTGTGCCCAGCAGTGGGAAGTGTGTGCTAGAGATGATGGTGAAATAAGTAATGGAAAAATAATGAATCATCATCATCATCATCGCAGCCTATATACGTCCCACTGCAGGGCACAGGCCTCCTCTCAGAATGACACCTGCCTAGAGAGAGATCTCTCTAACGTGGTTTATCCCCATGAAGACATTGAAAACGATAAATAATGAATAATGCAATAATGGATGTGGATGGTGGTAATCATGATGATGATATATTATGGTAGTGGTGATGACGGTGATGATGATTATGATGAAGCCGGTTTAGTAGTGGTAGAGCCATGTTGTAGCTAGCCGCTGCATCACGAATGGGTTTCGTTTCGCACCTTTCGCCCAATACCTCACCCCTTCCCTCTCCCCCTCCCTCACCCTTTCCCCTGTTTCCTTTCCTTTAGGGCCGACAACGCACTGGCATCGCGTAAAGCGCTGCGGGTGTCTATGGGCAGTGGTGATCATTTAACATCAGGTGACCCACTAGTTCGTTTGTCTGGCCTTTCTAACATAAAAAAAAGCTCTTCATAATTATGTTGATGGTGATGATTATGATGTAGATGGTATCGGTGGGATTATGATAAAAATGAACGTGGTGGTACTGATGATGTTAATGTTTATGATGCTAGTGGTAGTAATTATGATGATGGTAATGGTAATATTATTGATTATGACGAAGATAGCAGTGCTGGTAATTATGATGATGATGATGGTGATGATGTAAGTGATAACAGTGATGATAATTATGACTACTCTATTAATGCTGTTGACGATGCTAATGATGATGAAGCCTGTCCATGTGTACCGTTCGGGGCTGCGACTGGTCTGCTGCAGCAGCTCGCGAAGCTTCGCGATGCTGGCGGAGAGATCGGCCGCCTCTTCGTACTCGGGCTCCGGCGAGTCCGGCAGCGGCGCCAGCGAAGGGATAGGCTTTGGCTGCGACGCCTGGAATAAGTAGAATATCTATATCTATACATATAATAAATCTGTAACAAGTCGGTGTCTGTACATTGAAGATATTTGAGAAAAACTGTCACTAGGGCTATTTATTAGCGCAATAGAACCCGAAACAATGATTTTTAGAATTATTGTCTGTTTGTCTGTTTGTCTGTTTGTCTGTTTGTCTGTTTGTCTGTTTGTCTGTGCGTTTGTGCGCGCTAATCTCAGAAACGACTTAACCTATAAGGATGCGGTTTTCACTGATATGTTGGTATTTTTTTGGATTAACATTTAGTGTTTGTTTCATTTCAATCGGTTCACAAATAAGAAAGATACGTCTAGTTTAAGAATTTATCGAACCGTTTTTAGAAGAATTAATAAGCTGAAGAGTTTGTTTGTTGTTTGAACTACTGCTCCGATTTGAAAAATTCTTTCAGTGTTAGATAGCCCATTTATCGAGGAAGGCTATAGGCTATACACCGTGAAATTTTAGTGGTTGTTTTCCCGAAACGAGGTGATTTAGTTTCGATTGTACAATCGATTTATAATAACTATTTTGACTAGAGTCAAAAATCCAATTGTGAAAAACGAAAGTCGAAAACGACCGCAAACCAATAGTAACGCTTCGTTGATACAAGTAGCGTACGATCGTACGATAGGTTAGGTACCAACGAAGCGTTACTATTGGTTTGCGGTCATTTTCGACTTTCGTTTTTCACAATTGGATTTTTGACTCTAGTCAAAATAGTAATTATAAATCGATTGTACAATCGATACTAAATCACCTCGTTTCGGGAAAACAACCACTAAAATTTCACGGTGTATATCATCACGCTAACACCAATAGGAGCGGAGCGGAGCGGAAGAATGTTTCAAAATCAGGGGTTTTTGAAGGAAAACTTCTATAGGCACGCTTGACTTGGGAGTACGGTGGTGAATGTGAACGCGGGTGTGCGGGGAAGTTCGGTGGGGGGGTGGGGTAAGGGGGGGTTTGCGGGGGCGGGTAATTTTTTTATATCGAGGAACTAAGGAGAGCCGTAATTGATGAAAAAGCAAATTTGATAAAAAAAATAAGCTGCCCAAATTACTAATTCCACGCGGACGGAGTCGCGGGCAAAAGCTAGTACCTAATAAAAGTAATAAGTCATCGACAGAAGTTGGTCACACACATAGAAATGTTAGTGTCCCTCCTGTGTACAGTCAAAGAATTTAATTCCCTACCCATTTCGTAAAAATGTCGTTTAACATTCGCAATGCACTACTCTGAGGGTTTATACCTGCTGAGCTGGCAACGTTGCATTTTTGTTAGTTTTTCTCGATTATTCCATAAAAATTGAATGAAAATTAAAAATGTTTTGTATACAAATTGTTCTAATAATATATAAGTTAATGTGTCTACTGCAATAATAATTTTATTCGTGATAAGACTTTTATTTTGTTTAAAAACCATTAGGTAATAATTTATTCGTTTTTAAAGAAAATATAAGTAAATGTGTCTACTGCAATAATAATTCGTGATAGACTTTACTCTATAGACTTCTTTGACGCCGCCAGAAATAAAACAGGCGGCAATGAAAGTGAGCGATAATTTGCTACTTTTTAAATCGAAAAATTCATTTATTGTCCGTTATGTAAATATTCATTATTTAATAAATGTTTATTTTGAGCTCATAGAAAAAGTAATGTATGCAACTATTCATAATAGGCCATTGAGATACTCATGCGTATCTATTATGACATTCGGCTTCGCCTCATGTCATAAACTCGCACTCGTATCTCAATGACCCTTATTATAATACAGTTGCATAAAATACTATTATCTACTCTCATATCGTAAATTTCGAATTATAAAATTCAAAAAGAGTTTATATTGACATACTTTTTAAACACAATACCGAAATATTAAAAAAAAAACATATTATAACACTTTTCTTCTAACGAAATAATGTTATAATACAATTTTTTTTACCATTACGATACCGGGCAAATCCAAAAAGTTTATATCACCAAGTTTTGATTCCAATTTTCACTTGTCTGTGGCAGCGCCCGCTTTAGCGCATGCGCGCACATGCGCGGTGATGTACTGGGTTTTAGCGCCATTCCATTCATACGTGTCGTTTTGTTGTACGAATTTTCATGGGAAAATTTTGTTCCTGCTTAAAAATATCTGATATCAGTGAATGTGAAGAAAATTTGACTCCGCCCGATATTTTAGATGCGGCGAAGGAAATGACTCATAATTTATTACTAGCAAAGTTCAGAAAATTATACGATAAATGCTATCAAGATTTTATGGCATGAAAAATGCAAAAAGGCTACTTCGTTTTTGGAAAAATTTGTGAGAGAAGATAAAATATTGTATGCAACTGTACGTAATTTGGCCTTAAAACACTCATGTGACCCTTTATGAAACTCGGCTACGCCTCTTTCATGAAACCACATTCGTGTTTTAAGGACCCCTATTACGATACAGTTGCATAAATAGCTATTGTCGTTATTATATATACATTCACCGGCAAAAAATTTGGCCCACAGTCCACCTTTCATACAATCAAGGCTGTGATCTGATGATGGCTACTCCGAACATTGTTATAGGACATTCAGAGTTCCTAAGATACCCACCTGATTGAATCTCCGTTTAACACGGAAATTATACACATTTAGAAAAACAGCTAAAATGGCAATAAAATGAATGAAAATCTCAGTGCTGTACAAATTCTCTCTCTGTGGTGTGAACTGCTTATTGAATCAGTTGGGTATATTGGGAACACCGGACCTCCATTATCGATGCTCTGGATATCCATCATCAGATCTCAACCGGGGCACTACCCTGGTGTAGAAATAAGGCATCAAAGTAGCCTCGTTTTTATGAAAGGTGGACTGTGGGCCAAATTTTTTGCCGGTGAGTATATTATATTAACATGCTCACCACACTATCTTGCGAAGCTACTCGCTGCTGCTTCACCAAAGTATGTGCAGTGCTAACACCGTTGTCTTCTGTAAAAAAAAAATAAGCAGATTGTACAACAAGAGCATAAAACGAGCCATTTTAACCGAGACGTTGATATAGCCACCCGAACCGGTACGGCAAGGGATAGACACTTCGAGGAGAAAATAATAATAGTAATTTAGCTCACGAGATAACCGCCATGTGGGATAATGATTCCACGATCATTGTCCCGATAGTCGTTTCTGCGAACGGGCTGATAGCGAAGAGTCTCGACCAACACCTCAAGAGACTCTCGCTAGATGGCTGGATCAAGGGTCAGATACAGAAGGCGGTACTCCTGGATACTGCGCGTATAGTCGGGAGGTTCTTCTCTCTGTCGCCCTAACCACCGATAGCTTAGGCCCCGCCTCGCTGCCGGTAGCACCCTAGGTTAGGTTTTTATAATGATTTTATGATTTGTATGTATAGTTTCATATTTTACTTTTTGTATAATTATTGTAAAAATCTAACCTAAGAAAAAAATATAATAAAGAGAATAATAATAAATATTAGGGGACAATCTTACACAAATCGACCTAGTCCCAAACTAAGCAAAGCTTGTACTATGGGTACTAGACGACGATAAACATACTTATATAGATAAATAAATACTTAAATACATACAAATATCCATAACTCGGGAACAAATATTCGTGCTCATCACACAAATAAATGCCCTTACCGGGATTCGAACCCAGGACCGCTTGCTTCGTAGGCAGGGTCACTACCAACTAGGCTAAAGCGGTCGTCGTTATGGCTTTAATTCTAGAGTTTTACACTCTGCTTTTCACTTCGATTGCAAGAAAATTAAATAGCAACATTTTAAACTATACAAGTTCTTATTTTTCATGCATTGCAATTTCTATATTAATAAATATACTAGATTTGTTTACTTTTATTAATATTGTAATATAAAACACCAGCGTTTCATAAAAAAAAAACTAATAAATTTAATTTAATTTTTAAAAATTTAATTTCTACCTACTGTGTGTTGCCGTTTACCTTAGTCTTAGACGAAAATTTTACTTTACGCACAAGAGCATTAAAAGCTATTTTATGCAGCGTTCTCTCGACATAAAGGACAACTTCACGAGCATGAGAAGTGAAAAATACATTTACTTGCTTTCAATCTGAAATAGGTATCTAATAATATCCAATATACAGGGTGTCCCAAAAGTCAACGATAACCAGGGCCCAATTGCATAACAAAGTACAACTAATATTACAAGCGGAACTCTCGCTTCAGTTATATTAACTAGAAAGGGAGTTCCGCTTGTAATATAAGTTGTACTTTGTTATGCAATTGGGCCCTGGAGGGTTGTCCAACCTTTTTGTATGACCGAGGATACGATGGGCTCCCTCGTCTCTATGGGCAGCGGATTGCTCCGCGCCACCCCTCCCGCGCCCTCCGGGGGGGAGTTACGCTCGCTCTTGTCCTTCGCGTGGGACGGAGACTTGTCCTGAAAATATTCCAGACAAGTAGACCTACCCGAAAGCTTTTTGAACTCGAATGTTAAAATTATTGTGAAAAAATTTAGAATGTTCACACTTTGTTAAAATAAAATCACGAACTCAATACACGGACAATTCAAATTAAATTAAGGCTAATGTATATAAGAATAATTTCTTCTGAGGTTTCTTGTTTTTTTTTGATATAACTGGTGTTTAATATTACAGAATTAATAAAACTAGGCCAGATCTAGAACAATATTATAGAAATTGCAATGCGTTAAAATTAAGAGCTTGTAAACTTTATTTCCAATGTTGTTGTTTAATTTCCTTGCAATCGAAGTAAAAATCAGAGTGTAAACCTCGAGCATTAAACCCATATTCCCGTCGACGTGTCTATCCACCCTCGCCGTATCGGCTCGGGTGGCTATATGAGCATCTCGGGTAAAATGGCTTGTTTTATGCTCTTGTAACGGACAGAGTTACTTTTCCATTTATAATAAACTAGCCTTCCGTCCGCAGCTTCGCCCGCGATAAAATAATTTTCCCGCGGTAAAAAGTTGCCTATGTCACTCAGTGATAATGTAGCTTTCTAACGGCAAAAGAATTTTTGAAATCGGTCCAGTAGTTTCGGAGCCTATTCAATGCAAACAAACAAACAAACAAATCTTTCCTCTTTATAATATTAGTATAGATTTGGGGGTAGTACAATAGAGAGATCTCTCTCCAGGCAGATGTTATGCCTGGGGACCGAAGTCCGAAGGACGAAAGTTGGAAGTTGTATTTATGCAGCCGAGTTGAGAAACTTCGATAGCGTGATGTAGGATTGTAGTAATTGGATTGTAGTAATTAGTTTCTTATTTGATGACTAGATGGCGCTAGTAGTCGCTACATCAGCTCCCCTTTTAGACCGGAGGTCGATACGAATAATTTATTGAATCAGGCGTTACTTTGCGGAGGTCCATATTAATGAACTAAAACAATTACTTTGCTCACCCGCGACCTTACAATAGTTACGTTTATGCAAGAAATGTGCGTTCATGCAGTTCCTCCACCTCCACACTGTACGAACACACACAAATCACATAAACCCAACCATCACCACCACCAAGCTCGCAAAACGCGTCAGTGTAGCTTGGTGGTGGTGATGGTTGGGTTTATGTGATTTGTGTGTGTTCGTACAGTGTGGAGGTGGAGGAACTGCATGAACGCACATTTCTTGCATAAACGTAACTATTGTAAGGTCGCGGGTGAGCAAAGTAATTGTTTTAGTTCGTCGATACGAATTGCAGTGGAGTGCAGTCTGTGCGTCATGTGGGCGCTTGCAAGGGCCAGTCGCTCAGAGCCTCGTCGGCGAGCATTGTCGTTCCTCTGCTACTTGTAGATGCCTGTCGCGTGATTGCTCGGAGCCTTGTTGGCGAGCGTTGGTTGATTGATTGGCAAGTGGAAGTAGTGGGAGGAGGATTTGCGAACTGTAGACACCAGGCAGATAATAGATACATGCTAATGGTGCACAGTGCGGTGAGTATGGCTTGCTGTGAGACTGCGTCATCGTCTTGTGTGTCTGAAGGTTGCGATTTTTGTCCAATGTCGTGGGTCACCAATTTGGGGGTAGGCTGCAATAGAGAGATCTCTCTCCAGGCAGATGTTACGCCTGGGGACCGAAGTCCGAAGGGCGAAAGTTGGAAGTTGTATTTATGCAGCCGAGTTGAGAAACTTCGATAGCGTGATGTAGGATTGTAGTAATTGGATTGTAGTAATTAGTTTCTTATTTGATGACTAGATGGCGCTAGTAGTCGCTACATAGATATTGAGTAAGGATATTTACCATAGAGTCGTCGCTGAGACCAGTGAATCGGAGTCCTTTCTTCAGGCCGGCAATCCCGAAGTCCAGCAAACCCTCCATCATGCCCGCAGCTTCGTCCTGCGTCAAACCTTCACAGTCACATTGCAGCCCTGGCTATGTTAACGTATAATAAATTAATAATAATTGACAACATTTCATATTTCTAAGACTATAATTTGATTCGTTCTCTGTATTCTGTTTGGAAAGTGAAAGACGCTGATAGTTTTAAATTTTCACTAGGGTTATCAATTAATTTGTTACAATTTTTTAAAGATGTGCTTATTCTAAAAGAGCGTAACGACAGAATAGATCCATTACTTTTGTCTAGTCTCTATTAAAAAAAAGTGATGACGTAAATTTGACTTTAAGGTTGTTATGAAATTTAAAATTATGACAGCTCTTTTTTCTAGTGAAAAGGGTAAAGGAAACATATCTATTCTGTGGAAGTATTTGTAAGTATATATATGTTTTTAAATTTGTTGTATTTTTTTAAAATTATTTTTTTTAAATATGACATAAATGAAATATTTAGTTTTAAGTATTATTGTGTGCCCTTGCAGGGCGTCATGGACCGACTTATAAAACTATTATAACATCTTTTAAAATGTCCATGACTTTACAGTGAAATAAATAAATAAATAAATAAATTTAACGACCGCCTTAGCCTAGTTGGTAGTGACCCTGCCTACGAAGCAAGAGGTCCTGGGTTCAAATCCCGGTAAGGGCATTTATTTGTGTGATGAGCACGAATATTTGTTACTGAGTTATGGATGTTTTCTATGTATTTAAGTATTTATTTATCTATATAAGTATGTTTATCGTCGTCTAGTACCCATAGTACAAGCTTTGCTTAGTTTGGGACTAGGTCGATTTGTGTAAGATTGTCCCCTAATATTTATTTATTTATTTATTATTTATTTAAATAAAGAAATAAATTATAATAAATATGTTTCCGTGTTCAGGAGGCGAAACTCTTTCGATTCCTGCAGTAATTTTTAGGTGTTAAAAAAATTAAAGGTTGTCAATTATGTCAATGTATAGTCGACCAAGTAAGTGCTTTGTCATCAGAAGTCGGAATTTTCACGGCAAAACAAAAAACTGTCGCAATGAAGCCAGTTTTAGAAACTTATCTTTATATAAAAAAATCATGCCGATATACATATTTAAATACATACATTATATTATAATCATTCACAGCAGTTAATTTCAAATATGTAAAAGACGTGGTACAGTCAACTTCATAAATAAGTGATCACTTTTGTACCTTGTCGCTTTCAGTCGTTACATAATTTCGTATGGCTTTTCGAACAAGACGTTAAAGTGACAAGGTACAAAAGTGATCACTTATTTATGACGTTGACCCTACCACCTCATTGAAAATAATCACTTCAGAATTTAGTATACAATGGCTTTTTTAATTTATTTATAAATTTAATTACAACTTGGGTACTATTACATAAATATTCTCGCCTACTCCCAGAGAATGTTGAGAAATTAATGATTATCTACTCCTGTCTGTCACTATCACAGACCAAATAAAATGAAATGTGCTGCTGTGTCTACTGATGTGGATTTCAAAAAAAAATTGCATCCGTCTCTATATGTATAATTTTACACCAACCTAACGTAAAATTTTGTATAAAAAAATTTTTTAGTGGGCTGTTTTTTTTAAGGTTCCGTACCCAAAGGGTAAAAACGGAAACCCTATTACTGAGGCTTCGCTGTCCGTCCGTCCGTCCGTCTGTCACCAGGCTGTATCTCGGAAACCGTGGTAGCTAGACAGTTGAAATTTTCACAGATGATGTATTTCGGTTGCCGCTATAACAACAAATACTAAAAAACGGCAACAGGTAGAAGCTTGAAATATTCACAGAATATTTAATTATGTATTGACTTCTTCACGGAGGACTGGCCCTCGTATGCAGTGGAAATGTTGGGGGGGAGGCCTTTGCTCAGCAGTGGGACAGAATAGGCTAGTAATAATAATAATTGACTTTAAAAATAAAAAAAATATTTAAGGGGGCTCCCATACAACAAACGTGACTTTCATAGATAACTAGTTATAGATAATTGTACGGAACCCTTCGTGCGCGAGTCCGACTCGCACTTGGCCGGTTTTTTCTTCTATTACACAACTACCGATATCGAAAAAAAAAATGTTTCTGAAATTTGTCTAATTGCGACAGTCTTTTGTTTTGCCGTGAAGATTCCGAACTCTGTTTATCATTTTTAATGACAGTTTCTAGATACAGTTAACGTCATAATAAGTGATCACTGATCACTTTTGTACCTTGTCGCTTTCAGTCGTTACATAATTTAAAAATATAAATATAAATATTAGGGGACAATCTTACACAAATCGACCTAGTCCCAAACTAAGCAAAGCTTGCACTATGGGTACTAGACGACGATAAACATACTTATATAGACAAATAAATACTTAAATACATAGAAAACATCCATAACTCAGGAACAAATATTCGTGCTCATCACACAAATAAATGCCCTTACCGGGATTCGAACCCAGGACCTCTTGCTTCGTAGGCAGGGTCACTACCAACTAGGCTAAGGCGGTCGTTAAACAAATTTCGTATGACTTAGCTTAACACTAAACATGCATGCACATGCCAACCAAACAACATCAGACTTCAAGACGAGACCACGTTTGAGAATTAACCTACACTGAATCCAGGGGGGCTACTACAAAAATCGAAGTTCGTATCGTGCTGTCACTTTCACTCTATTAGCGAGAACCTTTGATCAATTATAACTGAAGATACACATTGCCGAACAAAATCCCCTTCAAAGAATGTCCGAACTTTTTTATTTGTTTGCATAACAATTAAAATCATCACCTACACAGAAATTTGAACCTAGTCTTTACTTCATTACAGTCGAATTTCGGTTGACACTTGACAGCTAAACTTTATGGTACGTTTACACGCTTGGCAAGCCTCGGCAAGCTTCGACAAACACAAGCGTGTGAACGGGGGTGTATGGCTTGGCTTGCGTGAGCTTGCCGCGATCCGGGGTAGTGTCGGTTTTTAAAGACAGATCAAAGGAAGCTTGCGGCAAGCGCTTGCGACGTGTCTACACGTTGGCGCATGTTTAGTGTCGCTCACGAACTCGCGCCGGACGGACGTACCTATTTGTGCTGTTCCTCGATCGCGTCTCGACCATGAGTTGGTCAAACGATAAAACTGGCCTTTCTCGAGGCATATCAATTAAAATAAATATATAATTAAAAATAGGACGTTAAAAACATTCGAATTTAGTTACTTGTTACGGTTTCTATGGATTTTTAACATCCACCAACTTCTCTGACGAACTTTTCGCTTTCTTTGTTTTTGTTTAATTAAATAAAAATATGTCAAACTAAACGCAATAGCTGACACAACTTCAACATCCACGTATGACATGTTTGCTTGTCCGGAGAACACTAACCCAATCGCAAGCGTGTAAATGGCGTCCAAGCGTTTGTAAAGGCTTGTAGCTTGTACACGCTTGCCAAGCCTCGGCAAGCGTGTAAATGTAGCATGACAATTTCACGCAACGTACTGAGAAAAAAGAAGGCCACTTTTATCAAAGTGGCGCTCATTTGGCTCGGACATTTTCGGGCGCGCGACTGTGGATCTACAGTTATAATTGATCAAAGGCGAGAACGGAACGGCACGATATGAAATTCGAACTTAAGTAGTAGAGTAAATGGCCAATAACTGACCACAGTTCAATAACTGGCCACCTCATACTAAAATAAATAATAAATAAATAAATAAATATCACGGGACAATTCACACCAATTGACCTAGTCCTAAAGTAAGCTAGGAAAGCTTGTGTTATGGGTACTAGGCAACGGATAAACATACTTATATAGATAGATACATACTTAAATACATATTAAACACCCAAGACCCGAGAACAAACATTCGTATTTTTCATACAAAATATCTGCCCCGACACGGGAATCGAACCCGGGACCTCAAGCTTCATAGTCAGGTTCTCTAACCACTAGGCCATCTGGTCATCTAAAAAAATTAACTCTATTCACCCCTAATAGAGTTCATTTTTAGTATAAGGTGTTAATTACTAGCCACCCTTCAATAACTGGCCATGTTATTCTAATTTGAATTCTGTTCGTAGGGAAACAGAGTTCATTTTCAGTATGTGGGGGCCAGTTATTGAAGGGTGGCTAGTTACTGGCAATTTACCCTATAAATATATTCTTCAGCAAGAAGAACCATAGAATAGAAAAAAACAAGTGTCTCAATTCCCATTTACTAGAAAAAAAATCATCATCATCATCCCAGCCTATGTACGTCCCACTGCAGGACACAGGCCTCCTCTCAGAATGAGAGGTGCGAGCCG
The DNA here is from genome assembly GCA_947859365.1 of Archips crataeganus. Taxonomy (NCBI): domain Eukaryota; kingdom Metazoa; phylum Arthropoda; class Insecta; order Lepidoptera; family Tortricidae; genus Archips; species Archips crataeganus. The sequence continues at coordinate 1,185,297 of OX402064.1, forward strand.
GGATTTGCACCCACGACCCTCTGCTTGAGAGGCCATAGGTCAAACCACTGAGCCATCACGGCTATATAGAAAAAAAAATGCAACTAAAAAATAGAAAATAAATAATAGTTTAAAAAAACTAAAAAACACGCTTTAAAAAATAAAAAATAAATTTTAATAAATTTCAATTCACTATTCTTATAGTGCAGTAAAAAATCTTAATAAGCAATTATTATATTGTTATATCCAGATCAAAATTTGTAAACAATTCTAAATATTGATAAAATAAATAATAATAGTTTAAAATATTTTATTGTAAAAAAAGCGTGGGGTGCATGGTGTCAATTGTCAAGGATTGTCATTTTGATAACATCTTAAAAAGCACCCCACGCTTTTTTTACAATAAAATATTTTAAACTATTATTATTTATTTTATCAATATTTAGAATTGTTTACAAATTTTGATCTGGATATAACAATATAATAATTGCTTATTAAGATTTTTTACTGCACTATAAGAATAGTGAATTGAAATTTATTAAAATTTATTTTTTATTTTTTAAAGCGTGTTTTTTAGTTTTTTTAAACTATTATTTATTTTCTATTTTTTAGTTGCATTTTTTTCTTTCTAACTTTACCCCCTCACCTACAACCCCCAAACCCCCTAAACCCAACCCCCCAACATCCCCCACCCCATTTACCCAACCCCCCCCCAAACCCCACACCCTTACCCCCAATTCCCTAAACCCCCCTTACCCCCTCCTCATTTTACAAACCCCCGAACCACCTAAACCCAACCCCCCTAACACCGAACCCCCATACCCCCGGAACCCCCCCCCCACTCCCCCCACCTGCCCCCAACTCCCCCCCCCCTCCCCACTCCCCCCTCCCCACACCCCCCTCCCCACTCCCCCCCTCCCCACTCCCCCCTCCCCACTCCCCACTCCCCCCCTCCCCACTCCCCCCTCCCCACTCCCCCCCCCACCCCTCCCACACCCCCACCCCGCCACCTACCGCCCCCCTTCCAGTTCCATCATCAAACCCTTGTTACCATCTAGGCCTCTTACCCCCTCCCCATTTCCCACAACCCCCCAAAATCACTTACCCCCGAACCACCCAACACCCCCACCCTATTTCCCGTAAACCCCCCCCCCCATCCCTTAACCCCAACCGCCACACCCTAACCCCCAACCCGCCACCTACCCCCCTTCCAGCTCCATCATCAGACTCTTGTTACCATCTAGGACCAAAGTACTCGTCAAAACGAATCAAACGAGCCCAAACTCGATGGGGTTGTTTCGTTTTATTGTGGAGTGCCTTTGGCCATCTTCCAGCTCCATCATCAGACCCTGGTTACCATATGGGATCAAAGTGCTCGTCAAGACGAATCAAACGAGCCCAAAATCGATGGGGTTGTGTCGTTTTATTGTGGAGTGCCTTTGGCCATCTTCCAGCTCCATCATCAGACCCTGGTTACCATATGGGATCAAAGTGCTCGTCAAGACGAATCAAACGAGCCCAAACTCGATGGGGTTGTGTCGTTTTATTGTGGAGTGCCTTTGGCCATCTTCCAGCTCCATCATCAGACCCTGGTTACCATATGGGACCAAAGTGCTCGTCAAGACGAATCAAACGAGCCCAAACTCGATGGGGTTGTGTCGTTTTATTGTGGAGTGCCTTTGGCCATCTTCCAGCTCCATCATCAGACCCTGGTTACCATCTGGGATCAAAGTGCTCGTCAAGACGAATCAAACGAGCCCAAACTCGACGGGATTGTGTTGTTTTATTACATAGTTCCTATGGCCACCATCCAGCTCCATCATCAGATCAGCTCCATGTTACAATAATATTGCATTGTCATCCAATTTACACATATGTGCAAAATTTCAGCTCAATCGGAAACCGGGAAGTGGGTCAAAATCGCGCCCTAAGGAGTCGGTTACAAACAAACATACATACAAACATACATACAAACATACAGGTGAAGCTAATATAAAGCGTGTAAAAAAATTAAAACTCACACAGCCTCACACAAACCGTTCAGACAGCCATTAAAAAGACAAGTAGGAAAAAATGCAGTGCATTAGACATAGTATGAAAAGTAAAAGCAGTGTTGCAAGATGAGTCTTAGACTTGCCCGCTGGCCTAGATCGAACGTGTGTGACGTAACGTGACGTAGCGTTTGTACCTACCACTACCAGGGGGGTTTCACTCCGCAGTTTAGGTATGTTCGGCCGGCGCGCCTCCCGGGCAGGCGTATGGCAGTAGGTTGTCGCTCGGCATTCGGTTCGCACGCTAGCCGCGTCGCGCGTAATTATTTTTCTGTGATTTTTGCAACAAACAATGACTTCTAAACGATCTTATAATCCGTATAAAAGATACTGTTGCGTTTGAAAATCAATCCATTCAATTCCATTTGAAATCGAGTGAAAAAATTAATTTGAATTTTCAATTTGAATTTAAAGGTCTTAGAACGAGCAACGCATTCTAAATTGTTCCGACGCTATTTGTTATAAAAAAATATTCAGGATTAAAGTGTGGCAACGCTGCCCATAATGTCTGTTGCACTGCAGAATTAGTCAAAATATTTTTTTTCAAAAATTTAAGTATCTCCCGAAATAAATCGACCCGACTTTATTACTTTATTCTTTATACTACATTATTGGCTTGAAACAACCTGAGGAATCTGTGTTTTGAATCTGTCGGGGCTTGTCGGCCACGGTGTAGGATTTGATTTGTGTCTCTCCCGAGATATACCGAATAAATAAACTGTGTACAGATAGATAAGCTTAAACCAACTCCCGTTTTAAGTACTTCGTGACCCGACGGTAGGTGAGGATGGTCGCACACATTCGATCTTCGTTTTTTGTAAAGAACAGCCACCGGAAGCTTTCAGATTTAATGAGCATTCGGTAAGAGCATAAATGAACATTACAATATAGCGATACTAAAATGTAACAATAAATACTAAATCCTTGAAAGATTCGCCATATTTACGGAGAAAGCTTAATTATCAAAATTAACATTTTATTAAATCCAAGCTTGACCATTTTCGACTGTAAATATTACTAACTCGAACACATTAACAAAAAAACATATATACAGTCGAACATAAAACCTCCTCCTTTTTAGGGTTATATATTCAGTTAAAAATAAATAATTAAATTAAAATAAAACAATTTTTTAAAGAGGGCTCCCATACAACAATTTTTCTGTTTTTGTAGATAATGGTACGGAATTTCTCGTGCGCGAGTCCGACTCGCACTTGGCGGGTTTTTTGAAGTCGGTTATAAAAAAAAACAACCACAGAATGAAAATCGAACCCGTCGTCAATCCGACTCTTTGCTCATTTCCATATGCTCACTGTAAAATATATTGATGTGCCGGATACGTATATATACGAGGGGCGTTCAATATAAAGTGAGAATGAGATGCAAACTCTTTTAATATTACGAAATTAAATACTGGCCGGTAAAGCTAATCTATCTAGCTGATTGCTATGAAAAAAAAAACTAACTGTCTTTCGTTTAAAAAAATATACGGTAATTTCTTTGCAATGCTATTGAGTACGTTAGCGAAAATGGAGAAAATTGAACTGCGCGCCGTTATCAAATATTTGTATTTGAAAAATTTTTCTACGGACCAAGTCAATTTGGATTTGCGGGACACTTTAGGGTCTAATGCTCCTCCGTATTCGACAGTCGCACGTTGGTGCGCCGAATTTAGACGTGGAAGAACATTGACAATGGACGACCCCCGCTCCGGACGCCCTACTACAGCAGTAACTGGAGAAATTGTGAAAAAAGTCGAAAACTCAGTTTTGGCGGATCGTCGTGTCACAGTTCGTTTTATTGCTGAAAATGTAAAGATTTCAACGGGGAGCGTGCATAATATTTTACATGAACGCTTGGGTATGAAAAAGGTATCTGCGCGTTGGGTACCAAGAATGCTTACTGACACGCAAAAACAAACTAGACTAGAGATTTGTCAAGAAGCTTTGGACCTGATACAGCAAGACCGGGAACTTTTTTTGGCGCGATTTATAACAATGGACGAAACATGGCTCCATCATTACGACCCTGAAACGAAACTGCAGTCTATGACATGGAAAAGGCCATCATCTCCAACTCCGAAGAAATTCAAGGTGGGCCCATCTGCCGGTAAGGTCATGGGCTCTGTTTTTTGGGATGGTAAAGGGGTATTAATGATTGAGTATCTCAAACATGGAGCCACTATTACGGGCACTTTATACGCCAAACAAATAGCAACATTGCGCAATGAGATCCGCGAAAAACGGCGAGGTAAACTCTCGAAAGTTGTGCTGTTCCACCAGGACAATGCCCCGGCACACAAGTCCGCCGTTGCAATGGCTGCAATTCGTGATGCTGGGTTCGATATCCTTAAGCATCCTCCGTATTCACCAGATCTCGCTCCCAGTGATTTCTGCCTATTTCCGAGATTGAAACAATACCTGAGAGGCCAGAAATTTGAAGACGACGACGCGGTAGTCGCTGCAGTACAAGATTTTTTAAGTACTCAAGGTGAGACCTTTTTTAAAAATGAAATTTTAAGTTTAGAAAAAAGATATAATAAGTGTGTTATGCTAAAAGGTGAATATGTCGAAAAATAAAATTACATTTAGTAAAAGTTGTTTATAACATACTCATTCTCACTTTTTATTGAACGCCCCTAGTATGTTTCAGGGTTACCTATCAAAATTTAGAAATATTTTTTCCGAATATTTAAAATCTCGAATGCTTCATTAATCCGAATGCATTTTTTTCTGAAACTGTACATATTTCAGGATTTTTATAAAACGACCCTAACCTAACCTAAATGGTTGTACACGATGGCGATGAAATAAATCCTGAAACAATTACAGTTTCAGAAAAAAATGCTTTCGGACAAATTAAGTTTTCGGGATTCTAAGCCTTCGGAAATAAAATTTTCTAAACATCGATAGGTTCCCATGTTTCAGTTTGTACCTATTTAGTGTGAAATTATAGTGGAAACATTTTCGAAGAGCCGGCACATCAAGACTAATAAAAAAAAAGCGTAGACAAGCGACAGAACGTGCTCGGACTAACATTTGGGGCAAGTGAACGTGCGGGGACCTGTAGGCCTCCTATCTTGGTCTTGGCCGAGTGGACGGTGCTCTGGAGATCCTTCAGGAGTTCAGCCGGCTTGGGGCTGTGCTCTTTCTTCACTGGGCTGCCTTTGGGCGGGCTATCCGCTTCCAGCTCCAGGGCTTCTTCTTCGCCTAATAAGAGGGATATTGTGAGCAATTACTTTGCTCACCCGCGACCTTACGATAGTTACGTTTATGTAAGAAATGCGTGTTCTTCAGTAGTCTAACATTTGGTAGCATAGGGCACGGTTGTGGTACCTACTCTGCAGATGAGCTCTAGTTGAGTTCGAAACGCGTCAGTGTAGTTTGGTGGTGGTGATAGTTGGGTTTGTGGGATCTGTGTGTGTTCGTACAGTGTGGAGGTGGAGGAACTGCATGAACACGCATTTCTTACATAAACGTAGCTATCGTAAGGTCGCTGGTGAGCAAAGTAATTGTTCCAATTCATTCATATGGGCCTCCGCAAAGTAATGCCTGATTTAAATGAGTCCTCGCTCGCGCGATGCAGGGGCTGGGGGGTATGACGACAAAGGGGGCCGGGAGTAGGGTTGCCATCTCTAAAAATCAAAAAGCCGAACTTACCCGTCAAAAAAGCCGGACTTTTGGGTCCCAAAGCCGGACATTAAGAAAAATTAGGGATTTTTGACAAAAATATCGAATAAAACGCACATTTAAAAGTGGGACTTTTGAATTCCAAAGCCGGAAGCTAAAAAAAGGGATTTTTGAGTGTGTGTATGTGTCCATCCTAAGCGGGCTGGGGCGGCGTGGCAAGACTGGGCAAGGCCGTGCGCGCGCGCAGTGCGATAGTAATAAAAAGCCTAACGAAAGCCGGACGGCGCGATGCGCGGGCGGAAGACAGTTTGCTCTCCGCTCGCCCTTGTCCGCTCGGGCGCTCGTCCGCCCATCGTCGTACGAATCGCCACTCTAACAAAAAGCCTGACAAAAGCCGAACACGTACATATTTGGCCGGACGCGACCGCAAAAAGCCAAACATGTCCGGCTATTTAGCCGGACACCTGGCAACCCTAGCCGGGAGAGGTGCGGGCGGCAGGCACAGAGGCGCGCTCCCCGCCCGCGCCTCTCCCGGCCCCCTTTGTCGTCATACCCCCCAGCCCCTGCACCGCGCCGGCGCGAGCGAGGACTCATTTAAACGGTTTAATTATAGGCCATAGGTTGTCTACCGTAACAAACAAATACAAATAAATAAATAAATATCACGGGACAATTCACACCAATTGACCCAGTCCCAAAGTAAGCTAAGCAAAGCTTGTGTTATGTATACTAGGCAACGGATAAACATACTTATATAGATAGATACAATACGTTTACTTTTAGTTTACCACTGACAGATGGATTGCCTTCATTTCATTTCCAACTTTAACACCATACAAATAAAGTAGTTATTACAAAATCTGCAAACGTGGGTAACAGTATTCTAAAATTGGCTTTATTTGTAGGTCGTTAAAGTTGAATATAAAATGAAGGCAACTCTCTTACTCTCTGTGCACCTGTTTTCTGTATTGCTTACTATTCCTGGTGTACAATAAAGAGTCATTGTATTGTATTGTATTGAAGGCAAACCATCTGTCAGTGGTAAACTTTATGTAATTTTACTATACATACTTAAATACATATTGAACACCCAAGACCCGAGAGCAAAAATATTCGTATTTTTCATACAAATATCTGCCCCGACACGGGAATCGAACCCGGGACCTCAAGCTTCGTAGTCAGGTTCTCTAACCACTAGGCCATCTGATCATCTAATCATTTTATTTCGCTTAAAATATGGTACAGTCGGTTGCCTAACATAAGTATCCACTTTTCTATGCAGTTATTATGGAAAAGTGGATACTTAAGAGGATATGATGCGCACCATTTCTCCATACAATCGTAGTCCCCAGTTTCCTCCCTGGATAATGGCTTTAGAGCCAAATTTTTTTTACTGTGTAATCTGTATCTACCACTTCTATGCCCCTATGTTTCGTTTTTTTTCATATTTCAATTAATATAAGAAATATGAGCTTTCTAAAACTGAAAAAATTTCCCAATTTCAACGTCATTTTCAGACACTCATCAGAAAAGAATCCCTCATATAAACAAAAAAAGGAAAACGTAGGGGCATAGCTAAATCTGTCCTTTAATTATTTTTGAAAAAAATGATTTTATTGGTCCAGTTTTCGAGAAGAAAACAGGGGATTACGAAATGCTGTTTTGATCAATTTTACGCGCCTATTAACGGTCTGAGCTGCTGTTGTCCCGCTCTCGCTGTACTGACACGGAGGGGTTCGGGCGAGACAGCAACATTTCATTAAAATACCTATTTCTCAAGTCTCTCAGCCATCGTATCCTCTCAAGTTAGGGAACCGACCCCACATGTGACATTATCTGGCCTCACCGAACCACAGCTGCTGCTGTGGCGCCCTCTCGGCCTCGGGCTCGGCGTCGGCGCCCCACAGGCGGCCCAGCGCTATCTCGCCGTCCAGGCTCGCCAGCAAATCCTGGCCCAGGCTGATGCACTGCAGATCCATGTCCGTCTCCCAGGTCTTCACGCTGCCTGCGAGAGGGCACAGTTCCAAGTGGCAAGGTTTTGGCAGGGGGGTTTCACTCCGCAGTTTAGGTATATTCGGCCGGCGCTCCTCCCGGGAGGAGTATGGCAGTAGGTTGTCGCGCGGCCTTCAGTTCGCACGCTAGCCGCGTCGCGCGTAATTAAGCATCTTTTTTTTCTGTGATTTTTGCAACAAACAATGACTTCTAAACGGTATTATAAAAAACTTACTTACATACTAAAGGTAGTTTACTGAATTAATACACACTGTTATCTTTCTTGATTTATATACCTACCAAATATGGGCGAGTGGGAACCCTGTGCCCTTGGTTTCGGATCAGCGGTGCCCAACGGAATATGAACGCTCGTATCACACGATAAGTTTTAATTTCGCGTGCACGCAGCAGGAGTAGGAAAGTTTTTATACCTAAAGTTGACCTTTGTTCGAGAGTGATCCTTCTGTACGTTAGTACTATTACTTTTTCTGTGGTTTTGGTAAGCAATCCCGATCTTCATGGTCAACATCATCCCAGCTTATATACGTCCCACTGCAGAGTAGAATTTAATTTGCCAAATAATAAAAAAAAAAAAAAACACTGTTTATTACTTTCATAAGAAATACAAAATTAATTATTAATATTATTAGTACAATCTTTTCAATTTTAAGATTATATATTAACAACTTACTTTCATTAACACTACATTGACTTATTATAATTAGTTAATATTTGTTAATAGATACTTTTTTACAATACTCTTAGTCTGCTGTGTTGGCTTATTAAGTATACAATTTATGGTATTGTTAGGGAAGCTGTTTAGGATATGTGGCAAGTAATTTGACCACACTCTTTTGCCATATTGATTTATGCTCAAATTGACACTTGACAAATAATTCTTACGCAAACCTAATGTTTGGCATGTTCATGTTTAAGCAATATCTCGTTTACCAACCGGTACTTTGACCAAATTTCATTCAGTCAAATATATTAGTTGGCATAATATGTTTTAACCGAAACAAAATAGTTCTAACATAGATCTAACCTAACCTAACCTACTATCTGGTAGCAGTTCTTTTTTGTTGGGGGTTGCAGTTTTAACCTAACCTAACCTACTATTTTGCCAGCAGTCCGTTCTTCTTGACCAAATGTTTATTGTGTAATGTTTTTTTTGCCTTAAAGCATTTGCTAAAAGACCAAATGCCGTAGTGTAATTTTTCGTAACAATATTTTGCTGAATGAAAATTTGGCGTAATGAAAATATTCGTATTAAAATTTGTGCCAAAGTTTGCATTGGCAAACAAAATACCGTAAACTGGGGTTACTTTGAAATGCGGGGCTACTTTAGAAAACAGTTTTTTACGCCGTATCCTTATTTTTTTAGACCATCTGTGGCAGTGAAATAACTACGTTGATAAATCACCTAACTTTTTACGTCATAAATTTGGTAAAACAGCAAGATACCCAATGGCTATTCTACATACCCTCAATGATCCTGTCGTAGATCTTGACCTCGTTCCGGGGCTGCCTCCCACGGCGCCGGCGCAGCACCGCCGGCGCGTGCGCATCGTCTGCGTGACGCGCCTCCTCTATGCTCTCTATTATTTGTTCGCCACCACCAAAACTCTGGGGTTTTGTTAACTCTTCGTTGATGTCTGAAACGGAACGGTATGAAAATATGAAAAGGTATTTTTTCTGTGTGTGCTTACAAGTTCATCATCATCATCATCAGCCTATGTTCGTCCACTGCTGGACAAAGGCCCCTCCCATGGCACGCCACTGAGCACGATCCTCGGCCACTCTCAACCAGCTCTTGCCAGCCGCCTTGCGAAGATCATCGCTCCACCGAGTCTGACGACGTCCTACGCTATGTTTGCCGATCCGTGGTCTCCACTCAAGAACTCGTCTACCCCAACGGTTATCGGTTCTTCGGGTTATATGGCCGGCCCATTGCCACTTCAGCGTGCTAATGCAGTGGGCTATGTCGATAACTTTGGTTCTATGTCGGATCATTTCATTACGAATTCGATCTTTTAGAGAAACTCCGAGCATAGCCCTTTCCATAGCACGTTGAGCAACCTTAAATTTGTGGACCAGCCCCCTGTACCACAAAAGTTACAAGTGCTACAATTCGACAAAATACCTGACAATTTTGTCGAATTGTAGCACTTGTAACTTTTGTGGTACAGGGCCCAGCCCTACAGTGAGTGTACAAGTTACAATAAAATAAATTAAAACTACAAACAATATTATAAATCGATTATGGAAATAACGAGCCTATAGAGGAAATAAAAAGTAATTTTGTGCTCAACAAAATCTAACTTTTTTTTTGCAATGTGAGAGTCACTCCACTGCGCATGCAAGCAATTAACATTTTTGGGGAGGGTTGATAAGAAGCTCTATGGTGCAGTTGGCACTGGGAGCATGTAGTCAGGGGATGCAATTTGAATCCCGGACGGCACACTCAATAAACTTTTACAATAAAAAAAATCTTAAAATACAAATTAATTTTAATTATAATAAGAATTTATTTTGGAAATTGTATTTGAAACAGAAATAGAAGTACGAGGGGCGTTCAATATAAAGTGAGAATGAGACGCAAACTCTTTCAATATTAGGAAATTAAATACTGGCCGGTAAAGCTAATCTATCTAGCTGATTGCTATGAAAAAAAAAGTAGAACTGTCTTTTGTTTAAAAAAAATACGATAATTTCTTTGCAATGCTATTGAGTACGTTAGCGAAAATGGAGAAAATTGAACTGCGCGCCGTTATCAAATACTTGTGTTTGAAAAAATTTTCTATGGACCAAGTCAATTTAGATTTGCGGGACACTTTAGGGTCTAATGCTCCTCCGTATTCGACAGTCGCACGTTGGTGCGCCGAATTTAGACGTGGAAGAACATCGACAATGGACGACCCCCGCTCCGGACGCTCTACTACTGCAATAACTGAAGAAATTGTGAAAAAAGTTGAAAACTCAGTTTTGGCGGATCGTCGTGTCACGGTTCGTTTTATTGCTGAAAATGTAAAGATTTCAACGGGGAGCGTGCATAATATTTTACATGAACGCTTGGGTATGAAAAAGGTATCTGCGCGTTGGGTACCAACAATGCTTACTGACACGCAAAGACAAACTAGAGTCGAGATTTGTCAAGAAGCTTTGGACCTGATACAGCAAGACCGGGAACTTTTTTTGGCGCGATTTATAACAATGGACGAAACATGGCTCCATCATTACGACCCTGAAACGAAACTGCAGTCTATGACATGGAAAAGGCCATCATCTCCAACTCCGAAGAAATTCAAGGTGGGCCCATCTGCCGGTAAGGTCATGGGCTCTGTTTTTTGGGATGGTAAAGGGGTATTAATGATTGAGTATCTCAAACATGGAGCCACTATTACGGGCACTTTATACGCCAAACAAATAGCAACATTGCGCAATGAGATCCGCGAAAAACGGCGAGGTAAACTCTCGAAAGTTGTGCTGTTCCACCAGGACAATGCCCCGGCACACAAGTCCGCCGTTGCAATGGCTGCAATTCGTGATGCTGGGTTCGATATCCTTAAGCAACCTCTGTATTCATCAGATCTCGCTCCCAGTGATTTCTACCTATTTCCGAGATTGAAACAATACCCGAGAGGCCAGAAATTTGAAGACGACGACGCGGTAGTCGCTGCAGTACAAGATTTTTTAAGTACTCAAGATGAGACCTTTTTTAAAAATGAAATTTTAAGTTTAGAAAAAAGATATAATAAGTGTATTATGCTAAAAGGTGAATATGTCGAAAAATAAAATTACATTTAGTAAAAGTTGTTTATAACATACTCATTCTCACTTTTTATTGAACGCCCCTAGTATTTAGCCAAACTATGAGGTTAGCAAAGTTTCTAGACATAAAATACCAACAAACCTCTTTGCAGTATAGGTGCAGTAGTGTTAGTAACAAGAGTAGATAAAGCAGATTCAATTGTCGTCTCACTCCTTTCCTCCTTCTCCTTCTCAACTACTTCTGTCTCTACTTTCGGTACATCTTCCGCTTTGCATACTTCCTCATTCAAAATTATACTCAATAGTTTATCATTGATCCAAACTGGATCCGTCAAAGTACTATCAATGAAACTGTCTAGTTTTTTTGACAAAATTCTAACAAGTAACTCAGAATGTGGGGTGTCCCAGAGCTCCCATGGCACTAACTCTTTGAGGATGATTCGTAGTATGTTAGTGCAATGTTCGGCGGATCCCTGTTTGTTCTTTTCATTGGAAACAGGATGAGTTTTCTTGTATAGCGTCTCTATGGGTGTTGATGGTGATTTTTCGTGACGTTTCAAAGCTTTGCCATACTCTTTGAGATGGCTCGTCAGTATAGAGCATGTGTCTATGAATACTTCTTTTGTCTCTATCTTGTCACATATCTGGAAATAAAAGATTACATAAATATTTAAACATTGTTTGGCTTGTTTTATAATATAACAATTATTTATCAATTTATTCAATTATTTTGTTTTAAATTTAATAATAAAGTGAAGAAATAAAAGTGACATTGTAACCAGGTGAGAAAATAAGCCCTTGCCAGAGAAAAAGTTCATTATTTTTTAGGTGTTGGTATTATTGAAATAAAGCCGTTGGCATGCACAATTCCGCCTACAACTCTATATATGCCAGAGTAAAGACAGTCATGACAATGACTGTTCCCAAGAATCTTAACTAATAAGAGCGCCTACAGTAAACTGTTTTAAAAATAGACTAGACATTTATATAAAAAGGCTTAAAACACAAGTGTAGTGATATGCATGTATCAGGTCAATGAGCTGCTGCAAGCTAGTGTATTATTTTAAATAATAATAATAAGCATGCAGCTTCATGAATTTATAATCTACGATAAAAATACCTTAAAAGTTTTCCCAATCATTTGATCCAACATTTGCTTGCAAGCAAATGGAAATCCAATTTCCTGCGATATATACGGCACATACCAAGACGAAACCAGCTTGCGCTGCAGAACAGTTGATATAACGCTCAGCTCGTTCGTATCATATTCCTTCCCTTCATCTGATTCGTAAATTTTTACCTTTTTCTCAGCATTAGGTAATAATCGTTTTAAAAAGTTAAACTGAGGGTAGTCCTTCAATAAACCCTCTAAATCATACTTCAAAGGTTTGTTCATTTGCAATAACCACTGTATAAACTTAAAACTAAAGGATACGGCTAAAATAAACACTAAAATTATATACAACGGAAACCATATTCCGGTTATGGGGGATATATTCGTCACATAATTGAGAATTATACAAATAAAACAGCCACCACACGAAATTATAGTCACACACTCCAACAAATTCCTTTTAAGCAACATTTTCATTTATAATAGAACATTTCCTGATAAGTAGAGCGAGCGGAGAAACTGGTTTGTTATTGATTTTTACGAAATTCTAATACGTTTCATCATCTGTCAGTATTAGTGTCACACACAATGTCACAATGACAACACAACAGCTGAGGGGAGAAGAGGCGTTTTTCGATAGTTTTTTTAACCTCAACCCAACCTACCTAGGAACCAAGCTACTAGGAGAACATAAGTAGAAATAATTAAACTGTTTGAGTCTATTTTTAAAACAATGAGCAAAACCTTGCCGCGTTAACGTTCAGTGGCTTTATGTTTATTTGAAAGAGTATTGTGAAATATTTTTTAAATTAAAAAAAAAGGTAAAAAAAAATGACAGTTGACATTTTGTGTAAACGTCACTTGTCTTGTCTTGTCTACCTTGAGAATCGGGTGCAGTCTTGTTCCGCGAGATCCCTCGTTTTTCTCTCAAATAGTTTCAAAGTTTCCTCCACGATGTACGTATTCGAAACACCGTCCTATAAACTTCACTTTTCGTTTTCTGCATCTTACCTGTAATAATGATATTGGTGTTATTTCCAGGTCGAAAGTGACTTTCAAAATTACGCTCACTTCGGACCCAAAATTGCCTTTCAAAGTGTAAGTTATGCTCTGCATCTCATTAACTGCTTGTATCATGCGAAGTAACTTCACAGTAGCTAGCCGCGTTTACTCACTAGTGTCGATTTGTGTCAACAGATGCTGACGCTGCTGTGAAGTCACTTCGCTAAGGTCCCCCGATGGACGCCGTCACGCGGCAGTTCCTCGGTCTTTTCCATGACTTCCTCCAACTCTGCCAACTCGACGACTGGCCAGACAACGACATACCCGAATCAGAAATAAAAAACGCTTTCCTCACATCACGGCACATAGAAAAATCCCTAGATAAATTACAAAGAAGGAACACAATAAATGAATTCTTATCGGTTTTGAATAATGCTAACGACACGTCTGATGTTTTGCTCAAACTCTGCTTCACGGATCCACCTAAATATGTATTGAAAAAGATTATTAATTCGAAAACTAAAATCGTACAAATGGATGTGGGGTTCAGAATATTTCTTGAAATATTTCCAGAAGAGAGATTGGAGAAATGTCTTGCAGAGATAATGCTGGAAGCAGCGTCAAAAGACACTCTTCTTAGGAACTTGTCTGTAGAAATACCGAGAGAAAAATTATTAAGGTTCAAAAGCAATATTTTGCTAAATGACCTGAATTACTGTGAAGATCCGATGGAAGCCATGACTAATATGATAGATGAGTGTAACCAAGATGTCGTAGATTTACTCGTTAGTAGTTTAATAAACAAAGATTTTCGGTACCTCAATGCAGTTAAGAAAATAGCTAAGACTTTAATGGTGGTTATGTCTAAAAGAAATAATGTGTACCGTGAATTCTGGAAACATCTGTTCAAAGTAGATGAACTACAGTTAATTCAATTGTGTTTAGACCATAGTGATTTATGCAAAATTATTTTTAGGGCTTTACTTGACTGCGGGAAGTTGTTGAAGGAAAATATGTCTGCCGAGTTTTTTTATATAGATTTGACTTATTCTGAATTAGTTGGTGTTGTACAGAGGGTATGTAGAGATAAATGTTTGAAGGCTGAGTTTGTTGATAATATTAGGAGTAGCAATGACGAGTGTGAATTTTGGCAAAATATTTTGACATCATGATGAAAGTTTTTTTTCTAATACATTTTTTTTATTCATAAAATTTTACTTGTTATTTGTTCATTTGTGTACTGTTTAATGGATCCCCTAACAAAAAATGGGTAAGATATAGTCTATATTACAAAACTAATATTCTAAAGAGAAATTGTGTTTGTTTTTAATTCAAGAGGAGGCCTGCACCTTGCCATAAGACATAATGTGGGAATTATAGAAAAAAAATACTTTGTAATGAAATACCAAGTAAATATTATGGGACAATTGACCTAGCAAAGTTTGTACTATGGGTATCTAATAGGCAACTGATAAAACATACTTGAATACATATTAAACACCCAAGTCATGAGAAGAAACAATTATATTATTCATACAAATATCTGCCCTGACCAGGGACCAAACCTGGACCTTCAGCTTCATAGTCAGGTTCTCTAACCACTTGGTTATCCAGTCATTCAAATGATCATCCCAACCTATATACGTCCCACTGCTGAGCACAAGCCTCCTCTCAGAATGAGAGGGTTTGGGTCGTAGTTCTGTCCTGGTCCTGTATGAATTGAGAACTTCACACACACCAATGAATTTCTTTGCAAGTGTGTGTAGGATTCCTTATGATGTCTTTGTTCACTATAAAAATCATGGTCAATTTCAAATGTAATTTTGCACGTAAATTCAGAAAAACTCAGGTGCAAGCCCGGGCTCAAACCCACAACCCTCTGCTTGAGAGGCCACAGGTCAAACCACTTTTTTAGTCATAATTTAGCATAACTCTTTTTTTCTCAAAAACCATTAATTATTCAGAATTGTTATAAAATAAACCTAACCTATACACCGTGAAATTTTAGTGGTTGTTTTCCCGAAACAAGGTGATTTAGTATCGATTGTACAATCGATTTATAATTACTATTTTGACTAGAGTCAAAAATCCAATTGTGAAAAACGAAAGTCGAAAATGACCGCAAACCAATAGTAACGCTTAGTTGGTACAAGTAGCGTACGATCGTACGATAGGTAAGGTACCAACGAAGCGTTACTATTGGTCATTTTCGACTTTCGTTTTTCACAATTGGATTTTTGACTCTCTAGTCAAAATAGTAATTATAAATCGATTGTACAATCGAAACTAAATCACCTCGTTTCGGGAAAACAACCACTAAAATTTCACGGTGTAGAGTTCTATACCATTTCAAAATTTCTGAAAAATTTACGGTTTCGACTTTTTTATGTCAAACAAAAATTATGACAAACATTACATTATGACTAAAGGTTTTATGCCACCAGACACGCTGCTTACTGGACTACCACAGTTATAGTCGTAAAAATCTAGTGTCACGGTGTTTGTTATCAAACTCCTCCGAAACGGCTTGACTGATTTTTATGAATCTTTTTTGTATATATTTGGTAGGTCTGAGAATAGGTCGTAGGCTATTTTATATCGCAAAACAACGTTTGCCTAGTCAGCTAGTGTTGATATGTTTTCGGTTTGTTCAGGCTGAGTGTGCCAGAGGCGACCCCGTTCACTGCGGTGCTGAAGTTTGCAGCGGAGGAGTTCCGCGTGGAGCCAGCCACCAGCGCCATCATCACTGACGACGGCATCGGCATCAACCCGCAACAGACTGCTGGTAATAAATATATAAATACACAAAAAGGGTTCTGTACCTCCATACAATTTTTAAAAATAGTTGTATGTATGTATGTATGTAAAACTCTTTATTGTACATAAAACATGAAAATATATAATAGTTCATTAAAAACCTTAAAGATCGACCGAAAGAATACAACCTCCTTTAATTTTTAACTTTATTTTACTTTTAGTATTTGTTATTATAGCGGCCACAGTAATACATGATCGATATTACGGTTCAAGAGATAGAGACCTGTGGCAGACGGACGGAGAGACAGCTGAGTCTCAGTAATAGGGTCCCATTGGCACCTTCTGGGTATGGCACCCAAAAAATGATAAAGCACTTGTTGGCTATACCTAAACCTTTTTTTTTTGCAGTTGATCGACTATACCTAAACCATTTTGTAAAATTGGGTGCCCCAAAATGAGAGAAAGTGGTGGATTTTGGAAGTTTATATTTCGAGGCCGATTGCCGCACATTGCTTCGGGACAGGGAATCTATTAATTAGAAAGCCATCTAGTTCAGCAAATGAACTGTAGATGGCGCTGTATCGAACACATTTCTTTTTTTTTTTCAGGTAACGTGTTCCTGAAGCATGGCTCCGAACTGCGCCTGATACCTCGAGACCGTGTGGGCCACATAGCCACAGAGACGGACAACCATTCCTCTTAATTTAAGCACATTTTTATATAAAGTTTATATCATATCACTTGTTACCAAAATACTAGGTCCACTGGTGCGTTTCGTCGTCGCAACGTTGACGCTGCGATATAATCCGTTTTGGTCTACCATTCAGTCCTATTAACCCTTCGGATGCCTTGTACCGGATCCGTACCCAATTTAAGGCTTTCTTTTTGTATTTTTTTTTAAATCTGTATCATTGGATTTATATGAAACTGTTGAGGCTTGAATGCACGACTTTTTTTTTTACTTTCGGCATACGTAAGGTTAATAGGAATAAACGGTAGAAAAATTCGTTTAGTCCTATTAGTAGGAAGAAACAAACAGAAGATTCTGTTTAGTCCTACTAATAGGACTTAACAGACAGAAATTTCTGTTTAGTCCCACTAATAGAACTTAACGGACAAAATTATCCGTTTAGTTCCACTAGTAGAGCTAAACGGAATGACTGCATTAGGCAATCCACGCCTTATGTTTCTGGGCGCTCTACTCTTCGGGCATCTGAAGATACCCAACGAACCTAACCTAACTATTAACCTAACCAGCCCTATTTCGTGCCACAAGTATTGGGATTAAACGGATTATTTCGTCAGTTTAGTCCTATTAAAATTCGTGCCAGAAGTAGGACTAAATGGATTATTCGTCCGTTTAGTCCTATTAGTAGGTATGAATGGTAGACCAAAACGGACCCTAAAGTGGTATTTTGAAAATATTGCTTTCAAATCTAGTATTTTGGTAGCGAACGCATATTTTTATTATTATTGCTTAATATTTAATTGACGTTTTACAATAAAACTTCGAAAGGACTTTGGCTTTTTTATTTGAATAATTATCATTTAAGCTTAAAACTAATGGAACGATTCTTATATTATTACTTAACGACACACAATGACACTTAAAGTAATTAAACTCAGCTGCTGTAGACTCACATGAGCGTTTTAACGACAAATACGACCTGTAAAGCCGGCACCGCACATAGCGCAAATGTTTCAACTTCAACACATATTTGAACACATTTGATCACATGTGAAGCACCGGTATTTGCTCATTTAAACAATAGAACTAACAAGCAAACACCGGTGCTTCACATGTGATCAAATATGTGTTGAAACATTTGTGCTATGTGTGACGCCGCGGTAATTATCGACGCGAAATAAATTACAATAGTGTATGATCTAATAATTCGATCCTCCATGTAATTGCCATAAGTGTTTCAATTATGAGGTTGTTCATTCATTCATATTTTTGGGTCACAAACGCATATGTACGTCTCCGGCAGTGAACGAGTTAATATCATCGTTCAAAGTAAATTGCCAACTTGAAAATTATGACATTGACAGAAAACTGTCATGGCGTGTATAACAAATAAATGCAAACAGCAGCGTCAAACTAGAATAAATTAAATATATAAGTGTGTGTGTACTCGTAAGGCCCAGTATACTAAATTTAGTACAAAAGTCAAAGCAAATGTCAACTCTTCATAGTTGACAATAAGTTTCAAATTTATGATAATCAAAATTTGACGTGGGCTTTAGAAGGCTTATAACCAGCCCTTACAAAAGTATAATGATCTGAAGCATGGTATTAAAATTTTACGCCTCAATATCGTTTTGTATTAAAACAATTAAACAAGGTAGAAATTCTTTTAGCTTTCTCGACTGCAACGACACATAATATCCGCACCGCAAGTTCTACGCCAACGACTGATATATCAGTCGCGGCGTGCAGAGCAATATCTACCTACATGCATTTCTGTAGGGTTCAACTTCACGTTTGACATTCTGATGTCTTGGCGTATGAGTGAGAGCTGTTGTATTTGACAGAGCATTGAAAAGATTTGTTTGATGATTTTCCCGAAATCGTTTTTTCATTGAAGCAAATTTTCTTTTCACATATTTTCCAGTTTTATTTTTCTCAAAAAAATAAAATTTTCGATTCGGTACTGAGCGGGGGGCGCGCAGTGCGCGTTTAGCAGCCGCCGTAACGTGTGCCTCCGGGAAGAAGGGCTACGGATTAGCCCGAAACGTGTCCAGCTAAGGTCGATCATGGGCGTGAGTTATCCGTATTTTTCACTATTTGACGTGGGCCTTACGAGGCTATATTGCAGTGCTATTCGAGTTTCATGAGAGGCTCAGCGGCTCTTAGGAACGCCTTTTCAAACTCCATCGTAGAGAACCTGTCCACTGATGCCCTGAAATGAAGTAAATAAATATCTTGAGATAATTAATTAATTTTAACGACCGCTTTAGCCTAGTTGGTAGTGACCCTGCCTACGAAGCAAGAGGTCCTGGGTTCGAATCCCGGTAAGGGCATTTATTTGTGTGATGAGCACGAATATTTGTTCCTGAGTTATGGATGTTTTCTATGTATTTAAGTATTTATTTATCTATATAAGTATGTTTATCGTCGTCTAGTACCCATAGTACAAGCTTTGCTTAGTTTGGGACTAGGTCGATTTGTGTAAGTTTGTCCCCTAATATTTATTTATTTAATTTAAAATAATTGACCTAGAAGTTGGCAGAGCGATGACTTCCCTCCCTCTCCCTGAGCTCTTCCTCCGACGCATATGGGTGAATCAACTTTTTTGTGTTGTTTACTCTGTCCCCGGTTGTCCAAGTGACACTTCATACTGTTTCATAAAAAATGCTTAGGTTGTCCAAGGGACAAAAATTGTGTAAAGATTTATAATTTTTGATATTTTTTGAAATAAACAGTTTAATTTTTTTTTTAACCATAACAACGAGTAGCACTAAAAAGTTAATTCACCCATGTACTAAATTTAGTACGCTGGACCTTAGGAAGTCAAAGAGTATAAAAACACAATGCAACCCCACCTGGCGGCTTCTACGATAGCCTTCCTCTCGTCAGGCCGCAGAGCGATGACTTCCCTCCCTCTCCCTCTCCTCTCTCTCTCTCTCTCCGACGCATGTACTAAATTAAATACACTGGACCTTAGGAAGTCAAAGTATATAAAAACACGGTGCAACCCCACCTGGCGGCTTCCATGATAGCCTTCCTCTCGTCAGGCCGCAGAGCGATGACTTCCCTCCCTCTCCCTCTCTCTCTCTCTCTCTCAGTCACCCCTTCTCTCTCTCTCTCTGATGCATGTACTTAATTTAGTACGCTGGACCTTACGACGTCCTAGTATATAAAAACACAATGCAACCTCACCTGGCGGCTTCTACGATAGCCTTCCTCTCGTCAGGCCGCAGCGCGATGACTTCCCTCCCTCTCCCTCTCTCTCTCTCTCAGTCACCCCTTCTCTCTCTCTCTCTCTCTGACGCATGTACTAAATTTAGTACGCTGGACCTTACGACGTCCTAGTATATAAAAACACGGCGCTACCTCACCTGGCGGCGTCCACGATGGCCCTCCTCTCGTCAGGCCGCAGCGCGATGACTTCCAGCACGGCGCGGGCGTACTCGTCCGGCTCGACGGCGAGGAAGCCGGTGCGGGACGTCTGCGTGGTCTCCACGACGTCGGCCAGCGGGCCGCCGGAGCGGTGCGCGACCGTCACCAGCCCCGCGGCCATGCACTCCACCACGCCTGGGTAACACGCATCAAACATAAGGTACCAGAGGGATGGTTTGACACTTTTCCGAAAACATAAAAAACCGGCCAAGAGCGTGTCGGACACGCCCAAGGTAGGGCTCCGTAGCCATTACGAAAAAATCAAGTAATATTTTTCTAAGGATTTCGTATGTGTACGGAATCATCCAAGTTTAGGTATGTTTTATACCTTAGGCTACTATTTACTCTTAAACTACAAATAATTTCCAAGCAATCTTAGCCGCTATAATTTTCCTAGTAAATTTGATATATTTACTACCCTTCTGAATTTTTTCAAATTTTTCCACCCAACAGTTTAGATTTTAGAGGGGGGGGGGGACGGCCGATTTTAATGAAAATTTTCACTTTAAAGTTGAATATTTCGCAAACAGATCACTGAATAGAAAAATCATGTTAGCAACTCCGCAATGATTTTAAAAGACCTACCCAACGATACCCAACACTATAGGGTTAACCGAGAAAAAAAAAATCACCCCCACTTTACGTCTATGGGAGGTACCCTAAAAAATTTTTTTTTACTTTTTTTTATTCAATCACTTTGTCGGCGTGACTGATATATATATTCATGCCAAATTATAGCTTTCTAGTACTAACAGTCTCTGAGCTTAGCCGCGGACAGACAGACAGACGGACAGACATGGCGAAACTATAAGGGTTCCTAGTTGACTACGGAACCCTAAAAACGGGTAGGGTCTTAATAGGTTAACTATAGACGGGCGAGGGTCGGTCAAGGAAGTAACCAACGGGTAAAAACATAAAAGACCGACCTGAGCACCCCCCAGTGCCCAGCGGGAGAATGCATGCTCCTCTCCCGGCCTTCCAGCAAATGGCTGAGGCAGGACACTGTGGGTAGATTAAGTCCCCTCCCTACCCCTCCCCTCCTCAAAATTTAAAGCATACGTTTATTGTCTTGATAACCAATAGAGAAGGGGACTTGTGACCGGGTTTTTTAGTCCGTGCAAGTCGGACACTGTCTGGGCCCTCCATTCCCAGTTCGTCCGAAGGGATTTTTCCCGAGCACAAGTCGCCCTTCCGATCCTTAAAGTAAAAAACAGCAAAGACTTCGCGTCTTTGGCCCCTCTGGCGACTCATTAAAAAAAAAAATAGTTAAACTATCAGGGCCTTATTAGGCTGATTTTTGTTTAAATTGTAATAAAATTTATGACGCATGAACTCATGTATTTTAATTTGTATGTATAAATTTACAAGAAGCAATACTGGCTGATCTCAAATGATATAAAGTGATTCGAATTTACGTAGGCCTTCTTATTACCCTCTGGTACCTTAATTTTTAGGGTTCCGTAGTCAACTAGGAACCCTTATAGTTTCGCCATGTCTGTCCGTCTGTCTGTCTGTCTGTCCGCGGCTAAGCTCAGAGATCGTTAGTACTAGAAAGCTGTAATTTGGCATGAATATACATATCAGTCACGCCAACAAAGTGGTAAAATAAAAAATAAAAAAATAATTTTTTTTAGGGTACCTCCCATAGACGTAAAGGGGGGTGATTTTTTTTTTCTCGACTAATCCTATAGTGTGGGGTATCGTTTGATAGGTCTTTTAAAACCATTGCGGGGTTGCTAACATGATTTTTCTATTCAATGATCTGTTTGCGAAATATTCAACTTTAAAGTGAAAATTTTCATTAAAATCGAGCGTCCCCCCCCCCTCTAAAATCTAAACTGTTAGGTGGAAAAATTTGAAAAAATTCAGAATGGTTGTAAATGTATCAAATTTACTAGGAAAATTATAGCGGCTAAGATTGCTTGGAAATTATTTGTAGTTTAAGAGTAAATAGTAGCCTAAGGTATAAAACATACCTAAACTTGGATGATTCCGTACACATACGAAATCCTAAGAAAAATATTACTTGATTTTTTTGTAATGGCTACGGAACCCTACCTTGTGCGTGTCCGACACGCTCTTGGCCGGTTTTTTTTGAAGTAAATAAATGAATAAATAACGCAGAACAGATGGCCGTTAGGACCGAAAAGTTCTTGAATGGAGACCACGGACTGGCTAACGCAGCGTGGGACGTCCACCAACAAGATGGACAAACGATTTCGTAAAGGCCGCAGGTTCAGGGTGGATACAAGAGGCTTCCAACCGTAATGATTGGGTATCAATGAGGGAGGCCCATGTCCAGCAGTGGACATCCTAAGGCTGAAATGATGATGATGATGATGAAATTAATAAATATATATCACGGGATAATTCACACCAATTGACCTAGCCCCAAAGTAAGCAATGCTTTTATTATGGGTACTAGGCAACGGATAAACATCGGTGCTTAAATAGAAAATAAACATCCAAGACTCGAGCACAAACATTCTTATTTTTCATACAAATATCTGCCCCGACCGGGAATCGAACCCGGGACCTCAAGCTTTGTAGTCAGGTTCTCTAACCACTAGGCCATCCGGTCGTCTGTTAGTTAAAATGTACAGTTTTAGTTTTTATAACTAAGGGACCCCATTCCCTGTATTTTTTTTATATAATTCCTCTTTAGTTTTATATTGTATTTTTTTATTGTAATTGTAATTATTTATTTTATTTTCGTCTGAAAATATGACTGTCTGCCAAGTTTCTTGCGGCGCAAAAAAATACATGTGATTTTGGGTAGGCAGGGGGGGTTAGTTTTAAACCTCACCGCGCACCACCAGGGGGCAAGGGGAGAGGGATTAAATAGTTTCTAAAAAAACATCACGTGATTAATATTAATCACGGACGGCCCCTAAGACACGTTACCCTAAGAACAAACAAAGCACTCACTAATCCCAAAATGCTCGTTCCACATAGTATGTATGGCCATACTGCTCGTCTGGTACAGCTGCAGAAGCCTGGTGTACGGCGCATTCACCACGAACTGCACGCTGTCCTCGAGGGAGAGATGTTTCGCCAGGTCTTTCAGGTTCTGGACTCTTTCCTCGTCCTCGGCGTTCCGACAGGCGCCCACAAGGACCAGCTTTATCTGAGGAGATTGAAGAATATACATCGCTCGCGTGATTTATTGCATTTCCTGACATTAACAAGTGATTTGCATTAACAAGTGATTTCAAACGTTGACATTGTTGGCTTAAGAAATAAATTTTATTGCAATAAATAAGCACAGGCACCGGCCTCCTCTCAGAACGAAAGAGCCCGGGCCGTAGTTCTCACAAGTGTGTGCAGGTTTCCTCACGATGTCTCCCTTCGCCGTAAAACTCATGGTAAATTTCAAATATAAATTCGCACACACATTCCGAATAACACAGAGGCGCGAGCCCGGATTCGAACGCGCGACCCACGGCTTCGTTCGTTCTAAAAAACTGACCTTGTTCCAAAGTATTTCGTTCTTGACGAGCAAGTTCCTCAGCTCGTACATGGCCTGCAGCATGAGCGGGTGGTCCTTCTCCGGACGGAACTGCGCCACCGACAGGATGCGGATCGGGTCCGTGTCCTTCACCAGCGAACGGAGTTGCTTCAGATCCGCTACCTGAAGGGAAACCATCGTTCTTAGGGTTCCGTACCCAAAGGGTACACTGTCCGTCTGTCTGTGATGGTTACCTATCAAAATTTAGAAATATTTTTTTCCGAATATTTAAAATCCCGAATGCTTCATTTATCCGAATGCATTTTTTTCTGAAACTGTAAATATTTCAGGATTTTTGTAAAACAACCCAAACCTAACCTAAAGGGTTCTACACGATGGTCCCGAAATAAATCCTGAAATATTTACAGTTTCAGAAAAAAATGCTCTCGGACAAATGAAGTTTTCGGGATTCTAAACCTTCGGAAATATAATTTTCTAAACATCGATAGATTCCCATCCCATCCCATGGTAGCCATACCATGTCTATTTAACAGAGTTTTGTTTAGTTAGCAAAGCGTTCTCTCTGTTTCACTTTTGTATGCAAATGAAAGGTATAAGAAACTGTCAGTTGGCGTCAACAATCGCGCGTCGATGGCCGGCTCAGCTTACATGCCGTTTGTTGGAATTTTTTCATCTGTCTCTCGCACCGTCTGACATTGAATTTTCTCAAGTAACAAAAGCTAAACGAGACACGGAACCGGAAGCTTCAAACTTATTGACGTAAACCTTTGACAGTATTAAATAAGTTCTGCTTACTAACAGTAATTGCCTATTGTAACAAATATTAGTAACCAAAGATAAGCACTTGAAAGCGTCCGCGCCGTACGAGAGACAGTTGCTGACTAACTTTTGACAGGCATGCAAACCTATATTGTGCCGGTGCATCGTCCTTGTCGCTGACCAATTACGTGCATTCTCTGTTTTCTAGTACTAACTCTGTTAAATAGACAGAGTAGGTATAGACAGTTGAAATTTTCACAGATGATATTTATTTATTTCACTAATAACAAAAAACATTTTACATTTTTATACTTGCTTAATTTTAAAGGTGATGGGTATGTTGAAGGTTTATTAAATACTTGTAGTAATTAATTATGATGATGTATTTCTGTTGCCGCAATTACAACAAATACTAAAAATAAAATAAATTTAAAAATTAGATGGGGTCGTCATACAAGAAACGTGTTTTTTTAGCGTTTTTATAAATAAATAAATAAAAATAAATATTACGGGACAATTCACACCAATTGACCCAGTCCCAAAGTAATCTAGGAAAGTTTGTGTTATGGGTACTAGGCAACGGATAAACATACTTATATAGATAGATACATACTTAAATAAATACATATTAAACACCCAAGACCCGAGAACAAACATTCGTATTTTTCATACAAATATCTGCCCCGACACGGGAATCGAACCCGGGACCTCAAGCTTCATAGTCAGGTTCTCTAACCACTAGGCCATCTGGTCGTCAAGTTTTTAAGTGGATCTTTATAATGGCGTTAACCTAGACACTTGAAATTTTCACTGATGGTATTGTTGTGACCATAATATTATGGTATTTCATACTAAATCCAAACTGAAACATGGATGCACGGAAAAAACCCTAGAGAAAAGGCCAGCGCTGGGAATCGAACCCAGGTCCTCAGCATTCCGTGCCGCGTGCTATTCCCCTACACCACCACTGGTCAGGAGTTTAGACACAATTTTTTCCCATACATATAATATAGTACTCACG
This sequence comes from Archips crataeganus, assembly GCA_947859365.1. NCBI lineage: Eukaryota > Metazoa > Arthropoda > Insecta > Lepidoptera > Tortricidae > Archips > Archips crataeganus. Next base: position 1,210,964 of record OX402064.1, read on the forward strand.
TCGCAAGGTGGGTAAACCCGGTGCGTCTTGAAGGGGATCCCCCACAGCTCGTTGATGTGGTCCTCGGTCCATGTTCCGTTCACCATGACGACGTCTGCGCAGCGCCCCACCACGCCGTACAACTACAGCGAGATATGCATTAAAACCTACCAATTCTTCGTACATAACTGAGCTATTATTAGCAATGTATAAGGAAAAAATATTATTCGTACGAAACCGGGTAATAAACAAATAAATAAATCATCATCACCATCATCATCATCATCATCACCATCATTTCAGCCGAAAGACGTCCACTGCTGAACATAGGCCTCCCAAGGCTCGCCAAACAGATCGGCCCTGCGCCATCGCATCCAATGCGGTCCCGCAACCTTCACCAGGTCCTCACTCCATCTTGTTGGAGCCCTACCTACACTGCGTCCTCCGGTCCGTGAACGCCACTCGAGAACGTTTTTACCCCATCGGCCATCAGTTCTACGAGCTATGTGCCCTGCCCACTGCAACTTGAGTCCAAATCGGATCCAAATCGGTTCACCCGTTTAAGAGCTATGACGCCACAGACAGATAGACACACACACATATAGAGGTCACTTTGAGCTTGAGTTTCTTGCCGGTTTCTTCCCAACAGGGTTTTTCGAATCGATGGTAGATTTTTCGACGTTCATAGGAGCATCAATCGATGCCTAAATTGAATAAAGAATTTTGACTTTGAAACGGCAACAACACGAGTTAGGACATAACATAAAACCGGTATTCCGGTGCTAATACCGGTGTTTTTCCTCAACCGGTTCTCTAGAACAGAAACGAAGAAAACTTATAGATAAATAGCGGTACGTAACTTATACCGGTATTTTCGGTACCGGTTTCCAAGCCCTAACCCACAGGCTAATTGTCTAAGTCCCTCGCAATCGCCATCGCGTTCATTTTGACAGTTCTTGTATGGGCTGGACATTGGTATCGGAAACAGCCAGATGTCTCAGCCATACAAAAATTGTCGTTTCAATCCGATGCCGAGTGTCAAAAAAACCGGTTGTCTGTAAAGTCAGTTTACGGACGGACGGATAGTTTAACGTGACAACGTCATAACAAAACATTCAAAATGTATGCATATTGTTATAATAGATTGACATTCTATACCCTGACAGGGTGTCATGTACCTACCATCTTGTAAAACTACCATCTATTAATGTAATGAACATGAATCTGAATGAATAAATGAATATGAATATGAATATGAAAAAACAAAAATGAAACCAGGCGGTCACCCATCCAAGTAATGACCGCGCCCGACGTTGCTTAACCTCGGTGATCGGACGAGAACCGGTGTTTTGTCAAATATCTTGAAAACGGTGTATCCTACGGCAAAATCAATTAAATTTTCATCCCCCCTATAATACCCCGCACCCCTCCCCATTAAAAATTACCCGAGCGCTAGTACTAAGATTGTACATCCTGGCGTTCCCTGCTCTCTCTTGTACGGGACAATTAGACATGTACGTTACATTGCGTCATCCTTTTTCATGCGTGCAGCCGGCGTCCATCGATTTATTACACGCTGTCACGTCATAAAGTTACACAACTACTCTGCTGTGATTCGATTTGTAGCATTCGAACATGGCGGATGTAGACAGTATCTAATTTTGGTATTTCTGTTTCTTTGGCTATTTGAAGTATAATTTTGATAGAGTTTTATGCGGCGATTAACCTTAATTAACAGTGATCACAAAATTCCATATTGTTCTCGTGTCTGACATTTTTTAATCCTCACGTTGTCTCCACGTGGTTTCTGGAATTTTACTATCAAGTTGCAAAAACTACAATCACCGTACAACGTCGCTCCCAACAAAGAGAGCTTACTTTGACACTGGCGAAATTGTCCTTAAATAGGACAGAAGCCATATTTTAAATAAATAAATAAATACTCTGCTGAACTGACCCAACCGAAGATCTTGTAATACAGCAGCTTGCACCAAGTGAGCACCGGGTTGCGCGCGACCAGCCCGCTGTTGTTGTGCGCGACCACGCGCTGCTTGACGCGGCGCGCCATAGCGGCCGTCACCACCGGGTAGTGCGTGTACGCGCCCACAGGACACTGCCCCAGGTAGCGGAATATGGGGTACGTGAACGCGTGCCCCGTCGTGTCTATGAAGATGTCTGGAAGTAATGAAATGTGACACTTTTAGGCCGGCTTGCACGGACCTGGGTTAGCTACTTAACTCCGAGTTAACTGCTAACACAGGGTTAACAAATGTCAAAATGTATGGAACTGTCATTCTTAACCCAGGGTTACCGATTTACTTATCTGTACTGTGCAAGTGGCCCTTAGTGCTCGACCGAAATTATTACAGTAGTACACATCTTATACGGCGGGTCGTGGATTCTCGGGTATGGGCAAGACACTTAGCTCGATACAAGGACAAAAGGTGGACAATACTCACAACTAAATGGAAGGGTCCAATTGGGAGAAGAAGATTAGGCAGACCCTATAAAAGATGGAAAGACGACATAGTGGAGACAGCCGGTAAAGACTGGCTAAAGAAGGCGGAAGATAGGGTGACTTGGATGAAGCTGGAGGAGGCCTACATCCAGAGAGGGGTCCAAATCTACGGAAACTAACATACTAACACAATTAACTAAACTAAGATATACTAATAACACTAATTACTCTTTGTTTCTTTTTTGTAATGGATGTTTCGTAACTCCTGTATTTTGAATAATAAAGGCTTTTTTATTTTTTTCTTTTTATTTATTATTTTACACATCTTATACGGCGGGTCGTTTTTTTTTTTATTATTGATAGAGGGAGGCAAACGAGCAAGTGGGACACCTGTTGGTAAGCGATCACCACCACCCATGATAACCAGAAACCCCTGAAGGGTCACTAGTCCGTTGCCGGCCTTTAAGGGAACAATACAGTCTTTTCTTGAAGGACCCGATGTCATAGTTAGTTGGAAACACCGTAGACGGGAGTTGATTCCGCAATAGGCTACTTTCCTAACTAGTCAGTCTTTTAAATTATCAAAAAATATTGGACACGTATTTTTTATTTTGTCAATTAAACAAAAAATTACGAAGATATGGCGCGTTGAAGTTTCGCGTGACGTCACTTGTTCCTACACTTTGTATGAGCGTTTTAGGAACAAGTGACGTCACGCCTCGTCACGCGGAACTTCAACGCGCCATATCTTCGTCATTTTTTGTTTAATTGTCAAAAGAAAAATTACGTGTCTAATATTTTTTGATAATGTAAAATACGGACTAATAAGAATTATTATTTTTTTACCTAGGAAACATCCCTATTTAACTGTGCGTGGCAGAAAATGCCGACGGAAACGCACAGTTGTAGATGTATATTCATCAAGGTGGTGACGGTGGAACGCAGACTTACGGCGCGACGTGCGATAGTGGAAGCCCGTAGCTGGTAATAAATTGAATAGCTCCTCGGAGCACTCCCCGTAGTAGAGCCTGTAGAGCACACAAAGAGAACCTACGTCTCTTCGCAAGGAAAGGGGATCCAAACGACCAGAAACTAGCGGGTCGCCGACAAGTCGATCTGCGCGACGTTGGATACGGTCAAATGGAAGGAGAAAGCATTGGAGCGCCCCCGCCCAGAGGTGAGAGCAGTACTCTAAGTGCGGCCGCACCTGGGCCTTATACAGTTGAAGAAGGTGCATCCATGTAAAGTACAGCCTGGATCTGTTCAATACCTACCCCAAGCTTTTTCGAAGCCAATTTGGCTTTTCCCTCCAAATGAATATAACCGACCGTCAAACTTACGCCAAAAAAATAGACTGGCCATTCCTGCTTCTAGATTAAAAATGATCCATACAGCGCCCTTTGCTATGTCAATTAAAATATTTAATAAGATACCTAAAGAAATTAAACAAGAAAATAACATGAACATATTTAAGCACCGCCTAAAGGCATTTTTGAGTGAGAAATCATACTATAGTGTTCAAGAATTTTTTGATGAAAATTGATATTGATTTTATTTTATTCTAGGATATGTAAAAAAAAAAAATGTTATCTATAACTTATTATTTATTATTTATACCGTGATAATTAAATTGTAGTTATTGCTGAATGTGATATGGTGTAATTGGTAAATGCGAATGTGTGTGTAGGTATGTATTTGTAAAACTATTTATCCGTTAAATTTTAATTTTAATTAGCTGTAAAAATGATTAATAATGTTTTAAATAATAGTGTATAATTATGCTGACATATTATTAATGAAATGCGTATCTGTCCTACTGTTGCTGTGCCCTTACAGGGTTCACATTGAAGCTGTATTTTATTTTGTAACACCAAATGTACAATGTGAAACGCAATAAATAAATAAATAAATAAAATAAATAAATAAATGACCGCGAAATTGAGCGTCACTCGTTATGTCCACGCCGAGAATCCCTATGCTGGATTGGATATCCAGGGGAGCGCCATCAAAGCGGGGAGATAGCACGAACTACACGCACGGGGACTTTTTTGCGGAGAACACGCACACCTGCGTCTTTGTGGGGTTGAATTTAACAAGGTTGGCCCTGCCCCAATCCGAAACCTTTCCGTGAGACGTCTCAATTTCGGACACAAGTTTAGTTCGGCATCGGTTCGTGGATTCTCGGGTATGTTATTATCTCGCCTCATTCTTTTTTCGTCTCATTCTGTATTCGTCTTCGTCTTGTTCGCTATCCGCTACTATCTTTTTAGGTCAAATTCTGCTACTTGTCTATCTCTGAATATGTCTTATCCGTTTTTAGTCTCATTTGTCATTCTTCCCTTTTGTTTTTTGTCTCATTTACTTATTCGCCAATATTATTTCGTTACGTTCGGTGCTGGTTCGTAAGTAAATGAGGCAAAAAACAATAGGGAATAACGACGAACGAGTCCAAGGAAGAACGTGACGAAAAACGAATAAGACTAATTAAGAGAGAGACAAGTTACAGAATTTGACCAAATAAGAGGGTACGATGGCTGAGAGACTTTTGAGAAATAGGTATTTTAATGAAATGTCGCTGTCTCGCCCGAACCCCTCCGTGTCAGTACAGCGAGAGCGGGACAACTGCAGCTCAGACCGTTAATAGGCGCGTAAAATTGATCAAAACAGCATTTCGTAATCACCTGTTTTCTTCTCGAAAACTGGACCAATAAAATTATTTTTTTCAAAAATAATTAGAGGACAGATTTAGCTATGCCCCTATGTTTTCCTTTTTTTGTTTATATCAGGGATTCTTTTCTGATGAGTGTCTGAAAATGACGTTGAAATTGGGCAATTTTTTCAGTTTTTGAAAGCTCATATTTCTTATGTTAATTGAAATATGGAAAAAAACGAAACATAGGGGCATAGCTGTGGTAGATACAGATTACACAGTAAAAAAAAATTGGCTCTAAAGCCATTATCCAGGGAGGAAACAGGGGATTACGTTTGTATGGAGAAATGGTGCGCATCATACCCTCTTAAGATAATGACGGATAGCGAACAAGACAAATAAAGAATGAGTGACGAATACAAAATGCGACGAAATAAGAATTAAGCGAAAAAACGAATGAGGCGAGATAATAGGATACCGAAATGTCAAGTACAACACGTCAAAGCAACATTGTAGCTTGCTCTTATGGTCACAGTTTTCTGTACAACATTCAAACCTAGGGTTGGAAATTAAATTCCTTGGCTATATTACGAACAGGAATCAGTAGTAAGTTTTCAACCGACGAAAACAAAAGGAGGAGGTTCTCAAGACGACGTGTATATTTGTTTTTTTTTTTTATTAAAGCTCTTGAAGTACACTTTTTTTTTAAAGCACTCAGAAACAAAGCTCGTACCTGGATTGAACTTCATGAAGGCTTCCATCCCCAGCACCATGGAGCCGAGGCTCTGAAGCAGCAGGGTGAAGTACGGGTAGGAACTGGCCTCAATGGTCTTCTTAGAGAGGAGCCTCACAAAGTTCACTTTGTTCACGTCTACGGTCACGTTGAACTGGTTATGCACTTTGTCTATTATTGCTTGAGGCTCCGCTGTGTCTACTGTGTAGATATAAATGTTGGTGTCTGGGTATCTGTGAAAACATTTACATTAACAAGCGCACAGTTGTAATAAAAAAACCAGATTAATTTTCCATTATTAATATATTAATCAAACAAAATGCATAAAAATTTATGTAAGTAAAAAATTATAAAAAGAAAGCCCCGTCTAAAAGTTCTGACTGTGTTGCCGGTGCCGGCCCTTAGAGAGATAAATAGGCTCGTTTTTTAAAGATCTCCAAACTATATTGCTCCGGGAATGCTGTCCTAGGAAGCAGGTTCCATAACTTGTTGTGCATGGGAAAAAGTTCCACTTATAGCGTCAACGGTATCCAAAGACTAGAAATCAGAAATGTAACCATTAAAAGTACTTATTGCTCCGTGTATTTAGTTGACTAATAACCAAATAATTATTGTATACTAGCTGACCCGGCAAACGTTGTTTTGCCATATTACGGGTATAAAAAATAGCCTACGACCTACCGATTACAGAGAAAAAAGTTTCATAAAAATTGGTTGAGCCGTTTGGGAGGAGTTCGGTAACAAACACCGTGACACGAGATTTTTATATATTAGATTACCAATGAGCATAATTATCATAATAACCACACAAAAACTACAGGGAATTGTATATTGACACCTCATAAATATTATGTCAAGTGATTGGCGTCACATAGCCAATTGACATCATCAACCAATTCTTGTAAGTATTCAAAGTTACCTTTCTAATAAAGCCTTCACTGCAACCCACAGCACCCGCTCGCCGCCACCACCAGCGTTACAGTATGGGTGGAAGAATGCGACATTGGGCCCGTCGCGGAGCCGCCTCTGCTTCTTGCGCTCGTATATCCGCATGTACCATGATGCGAAGATGAAGGCAAACGGCACAATCACAAAGGCACCAAAGAGGAGCAGCGTCAAGAAGAAAAGAGGCAGAACTATCAGAAGACTGGAAAGAATATTATACAAGTTAAGTATGAAGTATCTTTTTCTATTTATTTTTTTTATTTTCTTCAACTTCATTTTTTATTACTTTTACGGTCATCCCGTGAAACCATAACCGGGTAGCTTCGGGTAGCTCCGAAGGAGTGTTGAAGTCTCTCGGTAGAGGGCATAACATAGATGCGCTTTATCACTGCCTAAATGTGATTATAACAGACTGAAGTGTACGATGTATGGGAAAGATTCGTCGCTAACTTCTAGACCAGTGATGGTGTAGGGGTAAGCACGCAGCACGGAACGCTGAGGACCTGGGTTCGATTCCCAGCATTGGTCTTTTTTCTGGGGTTTTTTCTGTGCATCTATATTTCAGTTTGTATTTAGGGAGAATATTATAGTTAGTAAAAACATAATTCTAAAATAGTCAATTCATAATTCTAATGGGCGCTGGAGCCTTTGTGTACAGAGACTGTCTCTGTGCAGGGTAGAGAAATGTACTTTTGAATGTAGGTACTTTTCTGTGGCTTCCCATGAGGCTGACATAATCACATTCTATCAGCCTCATTAAAATATAAAAAATAAGTTTGTATCAAACCAAGTCTTCAGGGTATCCAAAGAGCTCCATATACCAAAAAGGTCTATCCTATCTCAACAAAAAAATATTAATGAGAAACCGGCTTTATTATTATCATGGATATAGATATTAAATGATGAAAGAAGATGCGCCCTACCGACCTAGTACAAGTGATTATAACAAAAAATTAAAGTTAGCAAACTTAATAACAATTACGGATTTTTATTGTGTTCTGCAAGAGTTATTGTTCATTTACCTAACTAATATTATTTGAAAAAGGTCAAAAATCACGTGAGGATTTTCTCTACGAAAACCGATGCATTTTACAACATAACGTCAATATTGTTTGTACAAATGGAATGTTATTTACTTACATAAAAGCCTCAAAGAGCATTGTAGGTGAGTAAATATTACGCACAAATTACATTAATATTTTTATTCATTTGTTACTAAGATGTTTCGTTTACGACGACGAAAATGCAGAAGCACCAAACAGCCAACCAACCAAATTTCGACAAATTTCGCGTCCAGCTGTCAGCCTGTCACTGTCATTCTTGACTTCCAATTTCTGTCATCTGTCATCAGTCAAAATGTCATCAATGACCGTTGCAGATACCGATTAAAACGTAGGACTGACGTTTGAGTTGTATTTGAGTAACAACAAACAATAATCTTCAAAATCGATCTATCACGTGAGTATCAGTGACTTTCTCATGTACAAAATAATTACTTATAATGTATTTAAAGACCGAAATTAAAATAACAACAGAGTTTTTAACTTCTAAATTCTTCAAGCTTACAGCGACTCGGCCGCGCAGTGAGCTGAGAAAACGTTCACCGCACTGCGGTTCGCCCGTAGCGGGGCTGTTCGGAAATTCGAAGTTCGTATCGTGCTGTTCCTTTCATTCATATGTTTAATGCTATTAGCGTGAACGAAATGGCACGATACGAATTTAAATTTTTGAACTTGCCGTTCCGTTTACTCAAATGGTATTAAACAAAAGATTGAAAGGGATGGCACGATAGAATATGATTTTTGAGCAGAAACAACTTGCACTGAACGCAAATTTAGCCTGTATTATTAACTCACTGACGCTTCGGACTGACATTTTTGAAAGCTGTTATTGATAAGAACATGGTGGTTCACTCATTAGGTTAAGTAAATAGTAGCCCATCCAGCGATGGCTGACGAATGGCACGCGTGCCAGCAATAACATGCAACGAAATAGTTCGGGCGCATTATTAATAATCATCATCATCATCTCAGCCTAAGTATCTCACACAGAGGGCTTGGCCCTAGTTCCCACGCGGGCCCAGTACGGATTGGGAACTTCACACACGCCATTGAATTTCTTCTCAGGTGTGTGCAGGCTTCCTCACGATGTTTTCCTTCACAGTAATGCTCATGGTAAATTTCACATATAATTTCTCACATAAATTCCGAAAAATCAGAGGTGCGAGCCCGGATTCGAATCCACGACGCTCTGCTTGAGAGGCAAACCACTAGGTCACTACGGCTTCTTATTAATAATACAAGAAAATATGTCGTAAAATATTATAAATGCGAAAGTGTGTCTGTCTGTCTGTTAACTCTTCACGCTTAAACCGCCGAACCGATTTAGACGAAATTTGGTATGGAGATAGTTTGAGACCTTGGGAAGGACATGGGACAGTTTTTATCCCGGAAAATTGCATAGTTCCCGTGGGATAGCGATAAACGAATTCTTTGCAGATGGAGTCGCGGGCAATAGCTAGTGTAATGATAAATTACACAACAATTAGCAAGCTTATACCTATGCACCAGCGAATCATTTGATTACTGACGACTCACCAGAACGTTTTATATCACAGTAAGTTCCTTAATGAATTCTTTGGTCAAGCAATGTGATATGTGATGCCACGTTGACTTTTTCTGTGAAAAGGTTCCATCCCACAGTGGGTCAATACTATTCAGTTGGTTCTATAGTATATAATTGATAATTTATTAGGTACGATACTTTAGATCGCGACGCTTCTAAACATTTATGAAAATTGATTCAAGGGGCGCCGTCCCCATCTTACGTCTCTTCTGTGTGTGACTTGTGCCCAAGAAAGAGGCTTTGTTCAACAATGGACGTTTACCGTCTGACGACTTTAAAAAAAGTGTCACAAACTCAACCGAAACCAGCAATTAAATTACAGTTGAAAAATTATCTCACGCACGCAAATAAACAAATTATGGTGAGGCAGATAAAGATAGAGGTTAAATATTCCATGGATAAAACGTACGTGTTCTTATCACTGTTACATAATAATAGATAAGGTGGTAATAATAAATGCTTGTTATCATAATACCCCGCGCCCCCCGGCTTGTTATAAATTATTGGGGCTCTTTATTGATATACCACTTTTGTGTCGGTTTTGACGGAGTATCCATCACGGTAAGTTACATAAAATAAGTTAAGTTTCATAAGTTAAGTACACACGATGCAACAAGCGGTGAACAACAAACTTATTCCAAACCACTTGGCTGAAAGGTCTAATAAGTCCAAATTACAACCAGAGAAACCGTATTGTGTATCGGGCGGGAGCTTGCGAGCGAACACAATCACCATTCTACCATCATCCTTATCCCGTTTGCGAGTAAGAAATTGTGAAAGCTAGCTAGCTTTATATCGTAATACCGACTGCATTAAACAATATGGCCTTAGGGAATCGATTTTAAAATTATTACACCCGAAAATACCCCTAGAAAGTGATCAAAACTATCGCTCCGACAAAATCATACACCATTTGGTAAAATTATTCACTTAAGCTGCATTTTTTTTACTTGTATTTCAAAGTCAATCCCATTTTTCGGGATTCCGTAGTTCTAAAAAGGAACCCATAGTTTGGCCATGTCCATTATTGCCCATCGGTCCGCAGCTTAGCACAGAAATAATATGTAATATTGTTTAATTTACCTAATTTATTTTGTTAAGGTGTTCATAATAACTTTAATTATTAATCTTTAGAATTAATTTGCCTGCATAATTAATTAATCGATAGTCGTAAAAGTCGTTTAAATTTGCATTGTCCCATCCCTTTGATTACTAAGTGACAGCTGTCATGTCAATGTCACCCCAAGTTTTGAAAAACAAAACAAAATAAAAACACTATGATTCGGAACTTCGGTATTGATTGGTACTCTATACCGGTAACCCTAGCCCAGCCAGCACCAGCAGTCCCAGCACTCACTTGGCCGATTTTAAATTTTTTGAGCGGTATGTTCATACATATGACTTAAAATCGGCCCGCATTTGCGTATAAGTAAGAATAGGTGTAACTTGACCAATTCGAATTATGAATGTAATAGTGAGCAACCGGGCTAAATCACGACTTAAATCATATATTGCTAAAATTACGTCTCTAAGTATTTCATTGCTGCCGCCGTGGCAACAAAATATAACCCCGGCGCCACACATATTACAAATGTAATATAGTGAATAAAATTTTTGTTTTTTTTTTTGATTTTGATGTTTCAACACATATTTGATCTATGGTTGATTGTATGGATGTTCTATTGAACAAATAAACAAATACCGGTGCTACACATGTGATCAAACAACTGTGTTCAAACATTTGTAATATGTGTGGCGCCGGGGTAACATCTATTAGGTAATTTTAGCAATAACCAAGGTCAAATTTTAAATGTAATACATTATTAGTATTTCTATAAAGTAATTAACATTTATCAGACTAACTTTGAGGTCATTTAAAGTTTTACCTTCACTAATATCTAATTATAAGTAGGCTTATCCCATCTTCAAAAAGTACTGGAAGTGTTTCCTCGCTGTATACCTAACAGTGCTGATATGCTATGCAAGTAAGCTGCCATTAACTAGGTAGTTATGTTTGTACCTAACAATGTAAATCAAATCTTATAAATCATGGATATTAAATTTAACCAACTTGTAATTTTATGTATTTAATAGCAGCCCGTCCCGGCTTCGCACGGGGTAGACAATTATTTATTTTTGGAAATTTGGATATAAAACACTTTTTTTCACAAATATTTTTATTTATTAAAAAAATATTATTTATTATTTATTAATTATTACAGACGTGCACGCCCCACTCCTGTATTTCAGTGCCCCCTCCACCCCGCCCGCCGCGATGCCCGGCGCGCTTTTCAGACTGCATCGCAAACAACGGCCACGGCGCTATGGCGGTTTTGTTTACTGTTTGAATTTTTTAATTCGTAATATCTTTTGAATGGAAAGTCCAATTTAAATAATTTAAAAACTATTTTATAGGTAGTTAAATGGTCTTTACCATTAAATAATTTATTTGGATAAGGATTAATATAAACACATAAATAGCATGGTTTGAATTTGGTTAGCATTTTCATTAATATTTAAAATGAAAAAAGTTGTTGTAGTGACATAACTACAATAGTTGGACATATGCTACCGCGGAGTTTTTTGTAGACATTATGATGTTCTTCAATATTGTTGTACATTATTTTGTTCTATCGCTAATAGTTTCGGCAGCGCATTCGACGAAAGACATTTTAAGACTCATTTTTCTACACCTTCGGTTACATTGTTCAAATTTTACCAAGGATCCCTAATTTTTTTCAAAATGAAATGTAGCCTATGTCAAATTGGAAGAATGTAGCATTCTATTAGTGAAAGAATTTTTTAAATCGGCCCAGTACTTTTTGAGCCTATTCATTACAAACATACAAACATAGGTACAAATCTTTCCTCTTTATAATATTAGTGTAGATAACAACTCACAAAATTACCATATTTTATGTAACTGAAATTTGCCAGTAATTTGCAGCATAGAAACCCACCATCAACCTTGAAAGTGTGTATAAAAAATACACTTTTATCAAAACTTAGTAACTAATTAGGTAAGTAATAGGAATTATTATCTGGTGAGATATTTCGTTCATAATCAGCTCTGTTATAAATCCCTGGAGATATGCCAATAGAAATTAATCAAGATCAATCAATCAATCTGTAACCAGGACCCACATAATATCAGCGTTGAGTTACCTTTAGCGACCCAACGAGTGCTGAGTGGACTCCTTTTTCGCATATGTATCTTATTTCTATTTTTAATTATTGTTTTTATTTTTCTTCTTAGTATGTACATGTTACTTATGCAAAATAAAGATTTCTTATTCTTATTCTCATTCAATCAAGATCAATCCTAGGTAGGCACAGTCAAAGTCATAAATACAGGGTGTCCTAATATTCAACAATAAGTTGATACTGGGCATGATGTCAAGCAAGTTATATCCTTTAGTTGCAGTAGTTCAGTTGATTTGTCCAGGACCAAACTGCTGCAACACTTTTTGTCTCAGTAGTTTGGTTATGACGTCAAACTGATGCCAGACTCATTGTCACACCAGGTAGTCACACTATTACTATTCGATGGAGCCCTGCCTAGGGCTCCTATTTCTAGCCTATTTGCCCTTCGGGCATCTATAGATACCTAACAAACCTAACCTACCTACTTTTGCGGAATAAAAATGATTTCTGACAAATTTCCGACGAAAGCAAAAGGATAAGTCTCTATAGTGGTGTGACAACCTGGTGTGACTACGAGTCTGCCCCTCGTTAAACCGAATTGTTGTGCCTTAGCCAAATTAAACAAAGTTTGCATTATGAATATTAGACAGTGGATGTCTATAGATAAGTACATACTTAAACATAAATTAAGAGGGTACGATGCGCACAATTTCTCCATACAAACGTAATCCCCTGTTTCCTCCCTGGATAATGGCTTTAGAGCCAAATTTTTTTTACTGCGTAATCTGTATCTACCACAGCTATGCCCCTATGTTTCGTTTTTTTCATATTTCAATTAACATAAGAAATATGAGCTTTCAAAAACCGAAAAAATTGCCCCATTTCAACGTCATTTTCAGACACTCGTCAGAAAAGAATCCCTCCTATAAACAAAAAAGGAAAACATAGAGGCATAGCTAAATTTGTCCTCTAATTATTTATGAAAAAAATAAATTTATTGGCCCAGTTTTCGAGAAGAAAACGGGATTACGAAATGCTGTTTTGATCAATTTTACGCGCCTATTAACGGTCTGAGGTGCAGTTGTCCCGCTCTCGCTGTACTGACACGGAGGGGTTCGGGCGAGACAGCGACATTTCATTAAAATACCTATTTCTCAAAATTCTCCTAGCCATCGTACCCTCTTAAACATCCTGCCCTGCCCCGACTGGAAAACCCAGGACCTCTAGCTTCATAGTCGGGTTCGCTAACCACTAGGCTATCCTGGGGTCAAGAAATGTCTATTATCGCTAAACTTAGTGACAAAGATTTTCTTTTATTTTGTTTAGAACTGTTATAACTTAGCCTTTCAATCAGTACCAGGCATTTTTGAGACACTTGCATACAAGGAATTTAATAAAAATTTCTAAATATGTATGATAGTTTGGTTACTTCTACAGAACACCCTGTATTTTTTTTTCGAAGTTTTGCTTACCTTGGGACTATGTCAATTGATGTGTAATATATTATTATTTTATTTATCATATATTTTCCAGATGACCATCCGCTGGGGAATTGTGAGCGCAGCCAAGATCTGCAATGACTTTGTCAACGCAGTCAACTCATATCCTGATAAAGGAGACCAGGTCAGTATTTGTTTTATGCACATTGATCAGGGTTTAAAACCAGTATCAAAAATACCGGTATATACCGCACCAATACCGGTAATTATTGGTGACGGTAAGCCCGGGTTCTATAGTACCGGCGGATATCAGTATATACCGCTTTAATATCGGTAATTATTGGTGATAGTAAGCCCGTATTCCATAATAGTACCGGTGCGGTGGAATACCGGTATATACGGCTACCATACCGGTAATTATTGGTGGACGGTAAGCCCGGGTTTCATGTTACCGGTGAATTACCACAAACATTGGAAATTATTAGCGACGGTAAGCCCGGGTTTGATAGTACCGGTGAAATACCGGTATATACTGGTAAACCGGGGTTCCCAGCCATATGCGAGGTATATGCCTGCTCAACACGGGTAATAATTGGTAACAGTAAGCTAGGGTTCCATAATACAGGTGAAATACCGGTATATACCGCTTTAATACCAGTAATCATTGGTGACAGTATTAGCCCGGGTTTCATACCACCTCGTTCCAAGGTCGAAATTATTAAAGTTTCTTTGATAATTGCCGAATTGGGGATGTCTAAAAAAAATACCAGTGGTTTTTATTTTTTTTTTGTATAGAAAAGTCAATTATAAGAAACTAATTTCAATATTTTGTCATTTAGTTCTCTACTTTTTTCAAAATTAATTATTGAAACTATTTTAGTTGATGACGTCAGATTATAATTGAGGGCTCCCACAATGCCAAATTTCTAAATCTTTCTAAATGCGTACGATAAGGCAACCCCTTTAATTATTTTCTGCGTAGTGGTACACTATACACTCTGTCACTTTACTGGCACTGTCAAAGTGCTAGATGTCAGACAGCGGGTCCAAATCAAACTCCGTAGTATAATCCACGCGTAAATTGTGAAGAATTCTAATCACACAGAATAAAGTACGACTTGAACCGGTCACGCAATTTACACCAATGTCAAATGAAGGTCATTGCTTATTTGTTATATAATAAATTCATTACATAATATTAAAATTAAATAACTACAGAAAACGAGTTAAAAAGCATTTATCTCGAAATGGTTTTCGATTTACTATACATTGCAAAAAAATAGACATCCCCAATTGACCGCAGGTTTCTTACTTCTGAGGGGCTCAGAGGCTCGGAAATCTGTCTTATGAAGTGGCGAATTTCCTGTACTGTACCTTTGTACTGTTTAATTCCCGCAGGTTATTGCGGCCGTGGCGGCGAGAGACAAGGGGAGGGCGGAGGAGTTCGCGAAACTGCACGGCATAAAGACTGTCTTCGAGTCTTACCAGGCCATGGCTGAGAGCAAGGACGTCATTGGTAAATGAATTTCTGTGCTTATAATGCAGTCTAGCCTGAAAGCGGGACAATTGGCGTCCCGTGCGAACCTTTTGCGGGACGCAATCGTTCAATCATTTATTTCGCTCAGCATTTCAACATTTCAGCGGGACGGTTGGCAACCCTAATTAAGATCTACATCCCGCCTGTACCTGTTTAAAGCTCCAAACGCACAGACAGCGGAGTTGTGGCGGTGCGGTGGCGGTGACGGTTGTAATATTCTAACTTGTATGAACGGTTGTGCGGAACCGTACCGCGAACTCGTTCTTACAACCGTCACCGCCACCGCACCGCCACGTCTCCGCTGTCTGTGCGTTTGAAGCTTAAAGGCCTACACAAACCGGGAGCGCGGGGCGCCGACGGAGCGTGCCCAGCGCGCTCTATAACACTGAATCAAATATACGGTGACACACACCGGCGGTGCGGTGATGATGATGATGATGACACACCGGCAGCGCGGCACACCGTATTAGGTTCAGTGTTATTGACCGCGCTGGGCACGCTCCGTCGGCGCCCCGCGCTCTCGGTTTGCTGTGGCCTTTATGCCTTTATGAATTTTCACAGACGTCGCGTACATCGGAGCGCTGCATCCCTACCACTACTCGCTGGCCAAGTTGTTCCTTGAGAACGGAAAGCACGTGCTTTGTGAGAAACCACTTACCCTGAACTTTAAGCAAACCCAGGTGAGAATGTGTAGTGTGCACCTTTTTTTTCTCGTAGTAGGATCGAAAAGCTCGTGATTCTGAGCAGAAATCTATACTTTGATATTATAAAGCTGAAGAGTTTGTTTGTTTGCTTGAACGCGCTAATCTCAGGAACTTCTGCTCCGATTTGAAAATATCTTTATGTGTTAGATAGCCCATTTATCGAGGAAGGCTATAGGCTATACAGGTTGTTACAAAATTACTCGTAATAACTGAAGGGTATGGAAGTACTCCAGTAAAGAATTAAATTAGTATATATTTTTTTTTACAAAAAAAAGTACAGCGCGCAAAATTACAGTTTTATTTACTGTTCATGGGGTTTCAGGCTTTAGGGGTTATTTTGTAACACCCTGTATATCATCACGCTAACATCAATAGGAGCGGAGCACCAATGAATAATGTTTCAAAATCGGGGGTTTTTGAAGTAAAACTTCTATAGGCACGCTTGACTTGGGAGTATGGTGGTGAATGCGAACGCGGGGGAGGGTGCGGGGGGATGGGGTTGTGAGGGTGCGGGGGGGGTAACTATTCCACGCGGACGAAGTCGCTGGCAGAAGCTAGTCACATATATTTTTTCAAATACAGTCATAACATAGAACAAAATAGTGACTGGCCCTTTACTTACTTACTCCTCTGGCGCAACGATCCAAAGTGTGTCTTGGCCTCCAATACGAGCGCACGCCAAAGATCCCTGTCACCAGCCTCAAGCTCGCGCAGATCCGCCTCCACCACATCTGCCCAACGGTATCTAGGGCGACCAACGGGACGGCGCCCTGTTGGCCTACCCTGGTAGGCCCTCTTAACTGCACGACTGTCCTCCATGCGCTCGAGGTGGCCAAGCCACCAAAGCCTCTGAAGTAACTCTGGTCACTCCAATTGGCTAAGTAAAGTTTTTTGAAGAGGTGCTAATTATATTTTTTTTCGACAGTCGGCGTTCTGGAGATCGAGAAACTGCAGCTGTTTTATTTTTATCTCCTATTGTTTACTGAAAATATTTTTTTAAGTGTTCGAGATGACATTTGTGAGATTATATGGCTGACAAGCCGTACGTGCTCAGAACTTAGTAGAAACAGAAAAAAAACCGAAGTAAACTGTCACTTCTGTCAATGTCAAATCGTTTGCGTTTCGTTTGCTTTGCGTTTTGGTGTGCTCAGAGTGTGATTTTTGGACTATTTTTATCGACCTCCGCACAAAATCCGGACTTTCAATTTTACCGCATTACTCCACGACCTATGCAAGATAATTGGATCAGGATTGAATACTTTCGATCACTATTTCGGAACTGCTTCTTGGACAACGCAAAGCAAACGAAACGCAAACGGTTAGATTTCATTTGACATTGACAGAAGCGACAGTTGACTTCGTTTTTTTTCCATTTTTTCTTAGTACTGAGCATGAACGGCTTGTCAGCCGTGAAATCGCACAAATGTCATCTCGAACACTTAAAAAAATATTTCCAATTAATAAAAGAAGATAAAAATAAAACAGCTCCAGTTTCTTGGTGTTGAAGTCGACCACTGTCGAAAAAAAATATAATTAGCATCTCTTCAAAAAACTTTACATAGCCAATTATGTTGCGTTCAGCAACAAGTTCCTCAATACCGGCGTTCTTCCAGATCCTCCAACTGCCGTCAGGTCTCGGCGTCGGCCCATTAATTCTGCGTAAGACCCTTCCCTCCGCAGCCAAATGTTTGTGTTTTTTGTGGCCCGAAATAAACCCTGCAAACTAACCTTGTTTTTTTTTTCAGTCTCTCATCAAGCTAGCCAAGCAGAAGAAGCTGTTCTTGATGGAAGCAGTCTGGTCGCGGTTCTTCCCCTCCTACATCGCCTTGGAGAAGGAAATCAACTCGGGAGTGCTGGGAGACCTCAAGCTGGTAGAAGCCAACTTTGGTATCCCGGTGACGGACATCGCGAGGCTCAAGTATGATAATATAATAGTAATAATGTTTATTGACAAAAACTTACATATCTAGTTAATAATTCCGACATGAGATTTGAGGTAGATTGGCTCATTCTAAATTCTGTGTAAATATTTTTACACAAACATTAAAGTGCTCGGTTTTATAATTTAAAATATAAATAGACACATTATTCAGCCTAAATTTAAAATTATCACTACGCACAAAAAGTAATCATTATTAACTTTAAAGTATAGATAACGCAGTGGACATGCATGTCCCCACCATTCGAACAAAGCGTCACGTTAAGTTCCTTTTATTTAAATAAAAAAACAAGGAATTAAAATATGCCACGTTGACAACACTTTTCGTTATGTTTTACGCGGGAGCGTTAATACCTCGACTGTATTGTACGTCAATTTAATTTTCCGGTATTTTGCGCAACATAATAGTGACTTAGGTAAAAAAATAATAGTCACTTGAATGTTACGTAACGTTTCGGAAGGGAAGGGGAAGGGAAAAATCATGAAAAATTGCGTTACGTATTACTTGAACGACCATACGACCAGATGGCCTAGTGGTTAGAGAACCTGACTATGAAGCTTGAGGTCCCGGGTTCGATTCCCGTGTCGGGGCAGGTATTTGTATGAAAAATACGAATGTTTGTTCTCGGGTCTTGGGTGTTTAATATGTATTTAAGTATGTATATATCTATATAAGTATGTTTATCCGTTGCCTAGTACCCATAACACAAGCTTTGCCTAGCTTACTTTGGGACTGGGTCAATTGTGTGTATTGTACCGTGATATTTATTTATTTATTTATTTATTTGAACGTCCCTTTATCTCCCAATTCCCAGCACGAAGGACATGGGCGGCAGCGCAATGCTCGACCTGGGCGTCTACGTCGCTCAGTTCGCTCAGTACATATTCAAGGATGAACCTTCCAAGGTGACCGCGGTCGGCTACCTTAACGACGATGACGTGGACATCATAGACCACCTGATCCTGGAATACCCCGGGGGAAGGCGGGCGGTGCTCAACGTGGACGGGACCACCAAGCTGTGGAATAAGGGTACCGTTACTGGCACCAAGGGGCGGATCACGGTTAGTAATGCTCCGAGATTTTTGTGTTCGTCCCAGAAAATATACGTGGTCCCTTACTAAATGCTCCTTTCATCCACTCAAGGGTTGACTGGTAGAGATCCCTTAAAGGGATAAGTTCGCCTTTGTACATGCATTTCAACGGTTGTCAATAATGTATTTCTTTTTTTCCTTATTTTTGTGCAGTAAAGAGTTTACATACATACATACATACATATACGTCCCACTGCAGAGTAAGATGCGGATCGGGAACTTGACACCATTCAATTTATTTGTGTGTGAATGAGTAACCTTGAGCTGTCTTATGAGGCCTGTCGGTAACGGCCACGTCTTAGTGTCATAAGTCATTTCTGGCAACACACACTGGTCTAAGAGTGTTACCAGATCAATCGATCGATCGAAAAGTAACTAGATCAGTTCGCCAAACTTGTTTGTTCCGCTTAGCAAAATTTCCATTCGCATTTTTTCCCATATGCTTTTTTTTCTCACTCCCAAAACCATTTTTTACTGAAGCTTATTTTCACAATCGCGTTTTTAGGGTTCCGTAGTCAACTAGGAACCCTTATAGTTTCGCCATGTCTGTCCGTCTGTCTGTCTGTCTGTCTGTCTGTCCGCGGCTAAGCTCAGAGACTGTTAGTACTAGAAAGCTGTAATTTGGCATGAATATATATATCAGTCACGCCGACAAAGTGATTGAATAAAATAAAGTAAAAAAAATTTTTTTAGGTTACCTCCCATAGACGTAAAGTGGGGGTGATTTTTTTTCTCGGTTAACCCTATAGTGTGGGGTATCGTTGGATAGGTCGTTTAAACCATTTCGGGGTTGCTAACATGATTTTTCTATTCAGTGATCTGTTTGCGAAATATTCAACTTTAAAGTGAAAATTTTCATTAAAATCGGCCGTCCCCCCCCTCTAAAATCTAAACTGTTGGGTGGAAAAATTTGAAAAAATTCAGAATGGTTAAATATATCAAATTTACTAGGAAAATTATAGCGGCTAAGATTGCTTGGAAATTATTTGTAGTTTAAGAGTAAATAGTAGCCTAAGGTATAAAACATACCTAAACTTGGATGATTCCGTACACATACGAAATCCTTAGAAAAATATTACTTGATTTTTTCGTAATGGCTACGGAACCCTACCTTGGGCGTGTCCGACACGCTCTTGGCCGGTTTTTTTTCCCAATTTTAATCGACATAGAAACATAGGCAGGTATTGCATCGGCCCGAAGGGCCAAAAGCACACAAAAGAAGGAGCGGAGCTCCGTCGACACTGTTTCTGCACGTTTATGTGTCAATTCAAATTGGAAAAAAAACGCTAGGCACTGTGCAAAAAAAGCTTCAGTAAAAAACTATGGTGTGAAAAAAATGCGACTGGAAATTTTGCTACGCGGAACAAAGAAGTTTGGAGAACTGATCTAGTTATTCCGATCGATATCGTAGGTTTGGTTGATCGGCGAATACCGTCAATAAACGATGGATCGACGGCCGAACGATGCTACTGTTGGACGTCAATCGATTGGTGTAATAGGTTTTGGTGTAGTGGAAACTGATTGACGTCGACCAATCCTTTTTGGCCACCACATCTCTAAAACGTCTTATGTTGTCTGTGTACCGTTCATTTTAATAGGCAAATGGTCCAGCCCCATATAGGTACCACAAAAGTTAGTGCTACAATTCTACATAATATGGATGTTGGCACCACCAATCAACTGACGTTCTTTTTATGAGCTGTCAAAACACAATTCTCCCATCGAGTTTGAATGTCAATAGCAACTTATGACGTCACTTGTTCGCCCACTCAATCAACTAACTGTTTATTTGTTTTAAAGCAACAAAAATTTAATTTTGCAGTTGATCGTAAATTAATCTGGTTTTCAGAGCTAAAATAAACCGTTTGTTTGCTAGAGTCGTGTCTTCAAATTCTTTTTTAATGGCGTCAACATTCCAATTTTTAAATAAAAATTAGTTGTTTTTATTGTAACAGGTGGAAGACCCGTTCCACTGCCCCGTCACGCTGGTCCACGCGGGCGGGAAGGTCGAGAACTTCGACCTGCACGAGTCCCCGCTGCCGTATAACTTCGGGAACAGCGCCGGTCTGGTCTACGAGTCGCTAGAGGTCGCCAGGTGCATCCGGGAAGGTGAGGATATTACAAACTTATTTAACTTATCCTCCTGCCGCCCACGTCAAATTTTGTTCAATTAAATTTAACTTTTTCACTAATGAGTTGAGTTCAATGTCACATTAGAATAAGTCCTAATAATAGGACATTGAACCTCAGGAGGATAAGGGGGTTTTCAGAAAAAAATGTACCTGTTTTGCCTTAATTATCCTTAATTTTCCATACAAAATTTATTAGTCAGTTTTGTGACGGTCCATACAACATGTACAATACGTTTACTTTTAGTATACCACTGGCAGATTGCTTGCCTTCATTTCATTTCCAACTTTAATACTATACATTGTTTGTCAAATAAAGTAGTTATTACAAAATCTGCAAACGTGGGTAACAGTATTCTAAAATTGGCTTTATTTGTAGGTCGTCAAAGTTGAATATGAAATGAAGGCAAACCATCTGTCAGTGGTAAACTTTATGTAATTTTACTGTATGGTTAACTGCGCTGCGTCACAAAACTGACAATTAAAAGACGGACACTTTTTTTTATTACTTAAGTCGATAGTGCTTGTGATTCTGAGTAGAAATAACCCAAAATTTGTTAGGTTTTTAAAAAAGTACAGGGTACACTTTTTTCTGAAAATGCCCATAAGCAGAAGTGGCGTAGAAGTGAAAGTTGCAGCGTCAGTAGGCCTCCAATTAGCGACAGAGAGGAAGAGAGATGCAAGCACTCAGTCAGTACCGAATCGTCTATTTAGCAAAATGTCCAGTGACGCAAATTGACTAAGAAGCGAAATGTCTGACGTCCTATTAGCCTTTTGCCCATTAGCATAACATCCATAAAGCAGAACATCAAAATGGCAATTAGTCCGTGTAGCATAATGTCCAATCAACATATTGTCAAAAACGCTATCACCCAAAAAAGTAAGTCGTCACATCTAATTGAAAGCATATAGCTGGAGTAGCAGAATAGCCAAAAATTAAAAAGATAAAAAAATGTCCACACAAACGTGAAGATTATGACCATTCGTATCTAAATAAATAAATAAATAAATATCATGGGACAATTCACACCAATTGACCTAGCCCCGAAGTAAGCTTAGCAAAGCTTGTGTTATGGGTGCCAAGCAACGGATAAACATACTTATATAGATAGATACATACTTAAATACATATTAAACACCCAAGACCCGAGAACAAACATTCGTATTTTTCATACAAATATCTGCCCCGACACGGGAATCGAACCCGGGACCTCAAGCTTCGTAGTCAGGTTCTCTAACCACTAGGCCATCTGGTCGTATCTGACTGTATTAATTAGAATTTGGATCCATGACCTCTGTTTTTCGAGCAATGTATTCGATGCCTGACCTTCCTTTAGAGAGTATAACAGGTATTCCTGTTTCATGTGACCTGTTATATTATTAATTTAGATTTACCTAATCAAGTCAATCTAATACACGTGACATTATATTTTTTGGACGTTATGCGATTTTGCCAGTCAATTTTCCTATGATTTCATTGACAGATGAAGGGGACGTCAACATGACGTTAGCAGCAAAAAAGTTCCACCCTGGCACGCAATTCAGTTTCCTCGACTGGACCTTAATGAACTCAATTTAAAGTTGAAAATGGCTAAACCGGCCCAGTGGCCAGAACAGGCATCTACCCTACGTTATACGTTGTCAAAACTAATGTGACCATCTTTCCAGGGCTCCTGGAGTCCCCGCGAATGAGTCACAGGGAGACCCTCATCCTCGCCAAAATCATGGACAGTGTGCGGCAACAAGTCGGCGTGCAATACGATGCGGACGACAAAGAATACCCCTAATATCGCGAACTATTTAAGAATGGGTAGAGTTTAATGTTATTGTATTTTGATAAATAAAATGTTTTTGAAGTTAAAAAAACAATTGTTTCAAAATATAAATATATAGTACAGGGTTATTTGTAATTCACTAGCATCCTTTTAACCCTAAACCTCTACCACTTAAACAAATGTTTTTTGTTTTACGGCTTTTGTCATAACTTAATATTTTTGGTGTAATAACGTTTTGAAAATTTGAGATTACCTCTTACTTTTACGATACTCTGTGTATTTGTATGGGAAAAAACGTGCTTCATTTTAAAAAGTCGTAAAACAAAAAACACTTGTTTGAGTGATAGGAATTCAGGGTTAAGAGGATGTCAGTGAATTACAAATAACCCTGTATAGAAATTACGACTAACATCCACATTAATTTTGAACATGAAACCACAGTGAGACTCAACATAGTAAAAAAAACATTTTTTGCCCGTGGTACTACCAGTGGTACTGCCAGCAGTACCACGGGCAAATTTGTCTTCCCGTAGTATAGCTTGTCTAATTTAAAATGACGCGCCCCACCACCGCATTTACGCACAGGATTTGAAACTCAATCTAAGCTACAATAGAGAAATATTTCTCTTGGCAGATGTGCGTGAATGCGGTGGTTGGGCGCGCGTCATTTTAAATGGGGATGTTGACACCACCAATCAACTGACGTTCTTTTTATGAGCTGTCAAAACACAGTCTCCCATAGAGTTTGAATGACAATAGCGACATATGACGTCATTGTTCGCATACTCAATCAACTAACTATGTATTTGTTTTAAAGCAACAAAAAATCTAATTTTGCATTTAATCGAAAATTAATCTGGCTTTCAGGGCTGAAATAAAGCTTTTTTTTACTGGAGTCGTGTCTTCTAATTTTTTTTAATGGTGTCAACATCCCTATTAGACAAGCTCTACTATCAAGCAGTTTAATTTTGGTAAGTGCGATAAAGCGAGCGAGAAATGAGAGTGTCTAAGTGCGAATTTTTTTAAGCTCGTAGTCTGTCAAACGCTATGCTGGCTTCTCATTGGCTGCAGATCGCGTATGTCGTGATAGGCGCGGTACCTGGTTGGCTGCTGGTGACGTGATACGCTGGAGTCGGTAGCGCTCAGGTTTGTTGCCGCGATCAAACATCAGGCGTTAACAGGTTGGTACACTTTCTCCAAATCTGATTATGGGATATAGACAAAAGCCCGATTTTGATTTTCCAATTCATATTTTATTTGGTTAATTAATCACACACAATGAACGGGTATGTATTACAATACCGAAGTACGAAAGACCGAATCTATTAAAACATCGAATGGGACAAAAGACCGACACGATTTTTTTCTGAAACCGTTAACTTTTTAAGATTGTTATAAAACAAACCTAACCTAACCTAATGGGTTCTGTATGATGCTGTTTTAATAAATTCTGAGAAGTTTACGGTTTCAGAAAAAAATCGTGTCGGTCTTTTGATCCATTCGATGTTTTAATAAATAAATAAATATCACGGGACAATTCACACCAATTGACCTGGTCCCAAAGTAAGCTAAGTAAAGCTTGTGTTATGGGTAATACATTCGGTCTCTCGTACTTCGGTATTGTAATACATACCCCAATGAACGGTGTCACTTCGTTTTTCATAATTTAATTTTTCATAATTTCTCTTCCCATAATGACGTTTGCGATAATATATATGGATCAACACTGTTTTTAGGATTTTTTTGAAATGTCATTTTATAGAATACGGTAGGTTAGGATAGTTTAATAACAATTCTGAAAATAATGGAGTTTCAGAAACAAACCTTTTCTTATGACAAATAATAATTATGGAAAACAATACAATAATACAACAACAATATAATAATTACGGCATATGAAATCCGGTCAAACGAAAGAGAACCACGATGAACATAAAATAATTATGCACAAAAATATTAAGTATACAAAAAATCTACTCTTATCCAACTATATACTTCTATACAAATAGATCTGTTTTATTAATGTTGCAAATGAAAATATTCGATAATATCTACATCTTTTTAAAAACTTGAGACATCGATTCCCCGATCTAGCACATCAGTGTGGAGCGACGGCTCACTGTAAACGCATACGCGTATACAGTACACAGTAAATCACAATGGCCCAGTGCAAGCTACCATCATTTTGTATAGATAAATTACAGAGAGCGTGGAATTGCATATGTAGTGGTATTGTGTGTTTTTAGGCATTGGAGAGAGAGAGAGATCTCTATATTGTTGTCTCTCTCTCACTAAAGTGGAATGCCTATAAACATACAATACCACTATATATACAATTCTACGCTCTAGGTAATTTATCTATACTTACATGGCAATGAATGACAGATGATGGCGGACGACAGGCTATTTGACACCACAAATAATTTGACATGATTTTCATAAGCGTCTCCTATTGATTTTGTATGGTAATGTGACGTCACCTGGTATCCAACCCATTTAATTATTTAATTATTTTAAAGCCAATAAGAAACAACTTTTACAGTTCATCGGAAATTAATCTGGTTTTCCGGGTTTCGTCATGAACATCTCGTGATACCGTGCTCAGTGAGTGCTCGACATAAGTCCACTGGCATGGCATGCGCTGTCTGGGTAATTGCTCAGCACCCAGAAGTCGACACATTCCATATGCGTTTTAGCGAATTCATTCGCAATTTGAGTAAATTTGCTGTAGCATGTAAATATTAAAAGTAAGTGTAAATGTATAATTTGTCATAGCAATACGTTGACATGGTGTATATTAAACACAATTTATACTTAGTTCATAACTTGCCTAATGTGTAGGGACTCTGTAAATTGGGTAAGGATATTCTAGATAAATAAATAAATGTTTTTTTTAGCTGTGTCTCACAATTATTAGTTCGATATCAAATACCCTATTGGCAGTGGACAATGGACCGTAGTCTGCAATGGGGTTGTAGCGACGGCCGTGCGTGATCCATTGTGTACTAGTTCTAAACACCTAATTGAGTGGGCCCCTTTCGTCGGTGACTTCGGCAGCCAGGTCTGCAAACTTCGCTACGTAGTCCACACTGGATTCCGCCATCAAAGACTGAAGATGGGAATCCACCTGTACAAAACAAAACATTGTTTTATTTATTTAATAAGTAGTGATCGGCGACCGGTAGCTATTTTTCGACGCAAGTATTATTATTTTTAATAGGTTTTTAATTTAAAAATTTCATGCACAATTTATATACTTATGAAAAATTTATGTTTTGTTTATCGAGTTTTATTGTCGTCGATAATTTATAGAGGTTTTAACATTTCTATTATGATTATAAAGTGAATATTTTCGTTCTCTTTACATAAATGGATCCCCAACGTTAAAAGGAATCGATTGACAACATCAAACATAGAAAAATTATAATAATTTATTATAACAAATTAAATTCAGTGGTTTTTTTACAATATATATATGGTTTATTTTTAACAAAACAGGCTTGTCCATAATAATCATTACGTTGGACGTCAAAGTTATATAAAATGCGACCAATCGCCGGTCATTATTAATGTTACGGAGATGGGTCCACGAGAAACCCGCAAAAACATTTTTATGAAATTAGTAGCACTTGCAGTCGTTTTCAGCAGGCTGAAATCTGATTTCAGGCCGTTCTGGAAGAAGTCCTAACACATAACGGTAAATCAGAAATTATCCCAAGTTAGCATTATTTTCAGCAGGCTGAAACATGTTTTCAGGCCGTTTCAGGACACTAACTGTCACATGGCACCATTTCCTGAAAACCCGTTTTCAGGCCGTTTCAGGCCAAGTTACAGTCCACCTGTCTCTGGAACATTCTAGAAGGTGTGTGACAAGGATAGCCTATATGTGTGAGAGAGACAGACGATCTTGTTTCCGGAACATTCTAGAAGGTGTGTGACAAGGATAGCCTATATGTGTGAGAGAGACAGACGATCTTGTTTCCGGAACATTCTAGAAAGTGTGTGAGCGAGATAGCATAGCGTACTCGTGAAAGAGACAGACAGATAATCCTGTTTCCGGAATATTCTAGACGTATGGGCCAGAGTTCTAGCTGGAATGTTCTCGAACTTTGTGGACCGTTTCACTGGACCTATATAAAGGCGGACAAGGTTCCGACACGGGGAGTTTTGGATACGATACCGAGAGATAAACATCGAAGAGAGATCAAAGTGATTACTAAGTGATTTAAGCGAATAAGTTTAGTGTTGCAAGTGATTCCATTTTGTTCAATTAAATTAGTTTTACGAGAAAGGCGTATTATCTATCTAACGAACCCTACGGCTCGTAACATTTGGTGTCAGAAGTGGGATAGAGAAATGCCTATAACACCGAGGGACGAACAGGAGGAGTCCGGCGGAGAAGCGCCAGCGATGCAGACACGGGCACAAGCAGCACGTGACGCCGCTCGTCGTCAAAGTTTTGACAACAACCGCGCCATAAGCGAAAATACAGACCAGTCCAGTCTGCTACTGGCCATGCAACGCATGATGGAGGAGCAAGCTCGCCGTCAAAAAGAGGAAACTCGTAGCTTAATGGAGGAACAGACTCGACGTCAAGAGGAGCAGGCTCGACGTCAAGAGGAGCAAACTCGGAATTTGATGGAGGAGCAAGCTCGCCGTCAAGAGGAAACTCGTAGCTTGATGGAGGAGCAGGCTCGACGTCAAGAGGAGCAGGCTAACCGTCAAGAGAAGAACACTCGGGCTTTCTTAGAAGAGCACTTGAAGGCAATCGGCGTGCAATTCAAGGAGAAAATAGAGAAGTTAAAAACAGAGGTAGAAGAGCACGACGACAGACTTTTAAAGCACGACAAGCAAATTTTAAGTATGGAAAAGGAGCTAAAATGTTTAAAGTCTAACGGAGTTGTGACCTCTGGTGCGCCTGCAGGCAAACTAAAAGCGCCCCCGTTCGACGGTACTTCTTCTTGGGGGGCCTACAAGCTCCAGTTTGAGACCGTAGCCGATTCGAACGGTTGGACCGATAAACAAGCGGTAACCGCCCTTATGTTAGGGCTGCGGGATCAAGCCTTGACAGTATTAGACACTATGACTGGAGAAGTGACTTTAGAACGCCTGAAGGATGCCCTAGAGTCGCGTTATGGTGACTCCCACCTGGAACACGTTTACCGAGCACAGTTGAAGGACAGAATGCAGCTAGGTAATGAGAGCCTGCAGCAATGGTGCCTGGAAATCGAGAAGTTGGTTAGAAAGGCGTACCGGTCTTCACCGTCTCTAGTGGACAGCATGCTAGTGCAGGCATTTATAGATGGCATTAGAGACCGTGAAGTGAAGACAACTGTGAGTCTCGGTCATCACAAGACCTTAAAAGATGCACTCACTCACGCATTAGAAGTAGAGGCAGTTCGCAGGGATTATCGGTCTTATCGCGTCCGAGGTGTGACGGACAAAGCGAAACCGCGAAGCGGGCCTACGTGTTATGCGTGCGGGGAGGTAGGGCATATGAGATTTTCATGCCCTAAAAAAGACCCCAGAGGTGATGTGGAAATCCATCACAGTGATTTTAAGAGCTGCAGATGCGGTAACAGGCGCTGCCGCAGAAACGCGGCAGGGAAACGAATAAACGCCAGGACCGCGGGGCCGGTGCTGGCCGATAATGTGAGGACGGCCCCAGAAATCATGATCTCTCAGATTCAAGATGGGAACACTTTAGTCATTGAAGGCGAAGTCAATGGGACTAAATGTGAGTTATCTTTAGATACCGGAGCATCGCGCACGGTAATCAGGTACCAGCTTCTGAAGCCATACCCAACCTCACGTGGCAATATTCAGCTCCTGACAGCTACTGGCCAGCACATAACCGTTCGAGGAGAGGGTGTTGCTACTTTCAAAATTGGTCGAAACTTTTACCGGCACAAAGTTGTGGTTGCAGACATAGCAGATGACTGCATCATTGGTTTAGATTTTATGAAAAACCATAATTGCAAAATTGACTTAGAAAGCGGTATCTTCAAATGTGGCTTAGAGGAAATCGTCCTAAAAGGTGCAATGTCGGAAGGCGTTTACGAGGGAAAAGAACTCGCTCACGTGAGGCTACTCAGGACAGACACCATTAGTCCGGATTGGTGTGGGGAAGCGATACAGAAGGCACAACGAGAAGATAGCAACATTAAGCCAATTTTGGATTGGATGAAATATTCTGATACTAAGCCACGGTGGAATGACATCGTCAACACCAGCACCACAACTAAGAGTTATTGGGCTCAATGGGATAGCCTGGTTTTGCACAACGATGTATTATGCCGAAAATGGGAAAATGTTCGTGGAGATGCATCCCATTTACAGCTAGTTATACCAAGATCCAAGATCCGTGAAATCTTAGAAAGATGTCATGATGGTTCATCGGGTGGACATTTAGGGATAAAAAGGACACTAACGAAAATAAAAGAAAGATTCTATTGGATACACTACCGCGAGGATGTAGAAGATTGGTGTCGGAAATGTACAGCTTGTGCAGCTGTAAAAGGACCGCAGACCAGAAGTAGAGCTGGGATGAAGCAATATAACGTTGGTGCTCCTTGGGAAAGGATCGCGGCATTACGAGAAAAACTGCACGAAATCCATGAACATGTCAGGATGTCAGAAAGCAAAATGAGTGAAAAGACAAAAACTCGATATGACAGGAAGATGCATCACGTGAACTTCGAAGAAGGCTCACTCGTCTGGCTTCATAATCCTGTAAGACGTAAAGGAAAATCTCCCAAACTGCAAGCTGATTGGGACGGTCCTTACACAATAATTACGAAGATTAATGATGTAACTTATCGCATAAAGAAAACGGGTAATGCCAGGAACCTGCCCAAGATTGTGCATGTGAATCGTTTGGCACGTTTCAATGGATCTAATGATGCTCGGGACGAGCATGTCTAAGGAGGGGGCAGTGTTACGGAGATGGGTCCACGAGAAACCCGCAAAAACATTTTTATGAAATTAGTAGCACTTGCAGTCGTTTTCAGCAGGCTGAAATCTGATTTCAGGCCGTTCTGGAAGAAGTCCTAACACATAACGGTAAATCAGAAATTATCCCAAGTTAGCATTATTTTCAGCAGGCTGAAACATGTTTTCAGGCCGTTTCAGGACACTAACTGTCACATGGCACCATTTCCTGAAAACCCGTTTTCAGGCCGTTTCAGGCCAAGTTACAGTCCACCTGTCTCTGGAACATTCTAGAAGGTGTGTGACAAGGATAGCCTATATGTGTGAGAGAGACAGACGATCTTGTTTCCGGAACATTCTAGAAGGTGTGTGACAAGGATAGCCTATATGTGTGAGAGAGACAGACGATCTTGTTTCCGGAACATTCTAGAAAGTGTGTGAGCGAGATAGCATAGCGTACTCGTGAAAGAGACAGACAGATAATCCTGTTTCCGGAATATTCTAGACGTATGGGCCAGAGTTCTAGCTGGAATGTTCTCGAACTTTGTGGACCGTTTCACTGGACCTATATAAAGGCGGACAAGGTTCCGACACGGGGAGTTTTGGATACGATACCGAGAGATAAACATCGAAGAGAGATCAAAGTGATTACTAAGTGATTTAAGCGAATAAGTTTAGTGTTGCAAGTGATTCCATTTTGTTCAATTAAATTAGTTTTACGAGAAAGGCGTATTATCTATCTAACGAACCCTACGGCTCGTAACATTAATAAGTATCTTACATATCTTCGATTTGTGGTTAAGTAGCATTATAGCCTAAAAAGGTAATCTAATATATAAAAATCTCGTGTCACGGTGTTTGTTATCGAACTTCTCCGAGACGGCTTGACCGATTTTATATTTTTTTTCTTCATACTCGGTAGGTCTGAGAATAGGTCGTAGGCTCTTATGGATGGCAAAACAACGTTTGCCGGGGTCAGCTAGTATTAGTATAGATTTGTACAGAGTGGAAGCTCCATACAAATGTTCTGCGCAACATTTGTAAATGATCCGGGTACAGTAAAATTACATAAAGTTTACCACTGACAGATGGTTTGCCTTCATTTCATATTCAACTTTAGCCAATTTTAGAATTCTGTTACCCACGTTTGCAGATTTTGTAATAGCTACTTTATTTGTATGATGTTAAAGTTGGAAATGAAATAAAGGCAAGCCATCTGCCAGTGGTAAACTAAAGGCGAGTTTTCGTTTCTCGCATTAGTGTAAACATTTTCATACGTTAATCGCTTGGCGATTATCGCATACGAGAATGTCATACGATTTCTCGCCCCAAAACGTGCGAGAAACTCGTACCATGTAAATAGGCCTTAAAAGTAAACGTATTGTACTGACCGCGAGCTGCGGCGGCTCCAGCTGGCCCAGGAAGCTGCTCAGCGAGAAGTCCTGCACCGAGCCGGCCAGCCAGCCGTCGCCGCCCAGCAGCCGCGACGGCGACAGCGACAGGGACTCCGCTGGCAGGAAATCTGGCAGAATAACTAAGTCAAATTGACAAGATTTCATATTTCTAAGACTACAATTTGATTCGTTCTCTGTATTCTGTTTGGAAAGAGAAAGACGCTAATAGTTTTAAATGTTCACAAGGATAATTAATTAATTTATAAATTATATAGCAGTGATACAGCGCCATCTATGTTATACCCTCATCGAGAGAATTCAACACTCCTTCGGAACTATCCGCTCTCCCGGACAAGAGATGTCGCTACTGAGCCAAACTTTAACAAGTTTGATATGGAGTATCTTTTTGTTTTTTTTTTCAACTTCATTTTTTATTACTTTTACGGTCATCCCCATAAGTAATAAAAAATTAAGTTGAAAAATAAAAATAAAAAAAATACAAAAAGATACTTGGAAGAGATCGCTCTTAAGCGATAAGGCCGCCTATTGCTTACCATTGTAACTTTCTCTCTGTGCACCTGTTTTCTGTATCGCTTGCTATTTC
The DNA here is from genome assembly GCA_947859365.1 of Archips crataeganus. Lineage (NCBI taxonomy): Eukaryota > Metazoa > Arthropoda > Insecta > Lepidoptera > Tortricidae > Archips > Archips crataeganus. Next base: position 1,243,041 of record OX402064.1, read on the forward strand.
TGGTGTACAATAAAGAGTCATTGTATTGTATTGTTCAACAACCGCTTTAGCCTAGTTGGTAGTGACCCTGCCTACGAAGCAAGAGGTCCTGGGTTCAAATCCCGGTAAGGTCATTTATTTGTGTGATGAGCACGAATTTTGTTCCTGAGTTATGGATGTTTTCTATGTATTTAAGTATTTAAGTATGTTTATCGTCGTCTAGTACCCATAGTACAAGCTTTGCTTAGTTTGGGACTAGGTCGATTTGTGTAAGATTGTCCCCTAATATTTATTTATTTATTATTTACTTTATTGTATTGTATACTCCATATCAAACTTGTTAAAGTTCGGATTTCATCATTTCTAAACAACAATATCAACTTTTTTTTTTTTTTTTACATAAAACTGACCCGTGATTGACCACTATCTCACCTGATGAAAAGTGTAGATGAGGCCAAAGGTGTACCTCACTGGTTCAGTAACAGCCTATTCACTCTAGCCTTGAAGAGACCTAGGTTGTATTTATCAGGAAATACAGACGACGGGAGCGAATACCATTCTTTAGCAGTTCGCATTAGGAAGGAATACTAACCACATAAGGATGAAGACGCTCCCCCCGCCTGGATGTCCGATGGTGAAATGGAGATGGAGGAATTAAATCGTGTAATTCCTGCGCACACTCTCCAAAAATGTATCCGATAAAATACAGACAGACAAGCAACTCGGCGACGGTGCCCGAGGCTCTGCAGCCTACCACCGATTGACGAACTATCACCAATGAGTCTTCGGGCTCGATGCTCCACCGAATCCAACGCCGCCAACTGATACTTGGCAGAACCGTCCCAAAGGTGGCAGCAGTATTCCATACATGATCTAACCTGTGCTTTGTATAAAGTAAAAAGTTGCTCCGGCGTGAAATACCGTCCCACCCTATATAAGATACCAAGTTTCTTAGTAGCATTAGTTGTATGAGTAGATGTACTATTTTTTGTTGCGTTTTAATTTTCTGATCCACTGTTGATGCACCACCTGCTGTAAACTAGTCCTTCCTTCTTTCTGGTAAAGGGTTGCCTGGAAGAGATCGCTCTTAAGCGATAAGGCCGCCTATTGCTTACCTTGTAACTTACTCTCTGTGTACCTGTTTTCTGTATTGCTTACTATTCCTGGTGTACAATAAAGAGTCATTGTATTGTATTGTATTGTATTGTATTGTAGCAGTTTTCGCCCTTACTGGCAATATCAGCGCTGTCAGGTTTCTTATCCTCGTCAGTGTTCGGCGCGGCGTTCGGTTCGGCGCTCGGCTCGCCGCCCTGTTCGCTGGGGTCGCCGTCTTTATGCGTCTGCACCTCCGTCGCGGTAATGTCCACCTTTATGTCTTCCTTCGTGTCTTCATCTTGTATCTCTTCGTCTAAACATGTAAAAGAACTAATCTACAATTAAAGTCTCAAACTCGTTAAATATATGAATTACAACTACGTTACGTTACTAGTGGTAGAGCCATGTCGTAGCTAGCCGCTGCATCACGAATGGGCCGGCTCGTCCGGGGCAGTACCACCCTCTCACAGAATACCGGCGTGAAGCAGCAGTACTCCTGCTGCGTTTCGTACGCTCAGTGAGAGCGCCGGGGGCCCAATACCTCTCCCCCTTCTCTATTCCCTTTCCTTTTTCCTCCCCTTTTAGGGCCGACAACGCACTGGCATCGCGTAAAGTGCTGCGGGTGTCTATGGACAGTGGTGATCATTTAACATCAGGTGACCCACTAGTTCGTTTGTCTGGCCCCTCTAACATAAAAAAAATAATTATTAAACTTTTCAATGGCTAACACACTTTTTCATTGACGCGCCAAAACCTCTCTGTTGACAATTCATTCTTTTTTTAAAGCTGCCACCGCTGTGACATCTGTCACACGTTCAGAAATAAAATCAAATTAACTCGAATCAATATTTTGCGAACAAGAACTTGCTTCTCGAATAATATTTTAACAATATGTAACACATGTAACATCATATGACTGTAAATTGCTGTATTGCTGAATCGAATTGTAGAATAGGCTACTTTCCTAACTAGTCAGTCTTTTAGATTATCAAAAAATATTGGACACGTATTTTTTATTTTGTCAATTAAACAAAAAATTACGAAGATATGGCGCGTTGAAGTTTCGCGTGACGTCACTTGTTCCTACACTTTGTATGAGCGTTTTAGGAACAAGTGACGTCACGCCTCGTCACGCGGAACTTCAACGCGCCATATCTTCGTCATTTTTTGTTTAATTGTCAAAAGAAAAATTACGTGTCTAATATTTTTTGATAATGTAAAATACGGACTAATAAGAATTATTATTTTTTTACCTAGGAAACATCCCTATTGCCTAACGTTTATATTCTATAGTCTTCATACTTTTGATTGGTAGGTATGTCATTTGTCTATTCACCGAAACGGTGAAATATGAAAAAAATCATACTGGACTGAAATTATTTAAGAAAGAAAGAAAAATTTTATTCGTGATATACAATAAAGAAAAAAAAATAACAGGAATAAACATATATAAAAAAAAAATGCACATATCACTAAAAGGTCCCAAATCAGCAAAGTGCCAATCTTGCGAAAGGCGCTGATCTTCCTTTGGGACCATTTAGTCGACTCGTTTTGATATTTATTAACATATTTAATCTAATATATAAAAATCTCGTGTCACGGTGTTTGTTATCGAACTCCTCCGAGACGGCTAGATCGATTTTTATGAAACTTTTTTTCTCTGTGTTTAAGTCTGAGAATAGGTCTTAGGCTATTTTTTATCCCCCCCCCATTCTTCGCGGACGGAGTCGCGGGCCACAGCTAGTTTAATATAAAATACTTTTTATCCATTAACCAGTTCGGTGTAGGTCGTTGTAAACTCGGATCTTAGACTATTATGAAAACTTTTAGTATTTTGTCTGTAAGATGGAACTTTACGCTTTTCTTTGTTCCATAATATGTGTTTGGATAACGCCTGACCGACGTTCGGTTGTTTACCAAAACATGACGAAATTATTTCGGCAAATGTGTTGCTAGTAAATGAAAGAGCTTGTATCTTTTCATCCCAGCCTATATACGTCCCACTGCAGGGCACAGGCCTCCTCTCAGAATGAGAGGGCTTGTGCCGTAGTTCTCACGCGGGCCCAGTGCGAATTGGGAACTTTACATACACCATTACGTGTATACAGGTTTCATAAAGGCAAAGCTCATAGTAAATTACAAATTTCGCACATAAATTCCGAAAAGCTCAGAGGTACGAGCCGGGATTTGAACTCACGACCCTCTGCTTGAGAGGCTAGAAGTCAAACCACTAGGCCACCACGGCTTATATGTGTACTGAATATGAGTAAACTAGCGACCCGCCCCGGCTTCGCACGGGTGCAATTATCAGTGTTTCTCTACTATATTATTATTATTATTATTATGTTATGCATGCCTTATACATATAATCCTTCCTCTTGGATCACTCTATTAAAAACATACCTATTAAAAAAAACCGCATCAAAATGCGTTGCGTAGTTTTAAAGATCTAAGCATACTTAAGGACAGACAGACAGCGGGAAGCGACTTTGTTTTATACTATGTAGTGGTAAATATCTCGCTCTTCATTGCAGGCGCAATTGCGCCGGAATTAGGTGACATAATTTCGGCAATGCTTAGACTCTAAGGTGGTACTGACCGTCGGTTTGGTCCTGGTTCAGCGGTGAGATGGGGATGCGGCGGTCACCGTCGTGGAAGAAGAACTGCCCGTTGGACTCACTCAGGACGTAGAAGAACGACAGACTGTAGATAAACTAAGTTATTAGTAAATAATAAAAATGGGACAATAGACACCATTTGACCTCGTTTCAAACTAAGCACAGCTTGTAACTATAGGTAAGGTAACGGATACTCGTAAACATGCTTATTTATATAGATAAAGACATGGCTAGAGGTTATATCAGTTCTGGACATAATAAGAACTGCAGATGTATTTTTCCACCGAAAACACCACACACACAATATAAAAGTCCGGAGTTCCAACAAAACAACTGATAACCGGTCATTTGAGTTGGCTGTATACGAATAGTGCCAACTTATTAAAGTATGAGACTCGACAATAATGGAATTTGTATGCGACATTGTTGTCGAGTCTATCGAGCCTGCAATGTTTTTAACATTTTATTTTTTACTGACCTTAAACTATGCACTTCGCGTTCTGATATGTAAAGAATAATGTCAACTTTTACGGATATTTTTGAGAAAAATATCTATACGTATTATCATTGGACGAATTAATTTCTTATTTTTTTTTCAGAACTTGGCTTCTCGCCCGTTACCATGTTATCATCGAGTTTTGGTATAGGTACCCTGTATACCAGAGACTATGAGCTAGTATAGTACAAGGTAACAACTTACTCGGAAGTAGATGTGGGTGGCGGCTTAGGCATAATACGAGGCGGCGCGGGCGGCGAATTTGGGACAATCTTCACCGGAATCAGGTCTGAAAATAAAAACGTGGTAATGAGGGCCTCTGCAACGAGGTAGTTGGCGTATCGTGAGCTCTTTTTGATAAGTCTGATATTGACATTGTGTCAAATAGGGATGTTGACGCCATTAAAAAAAGAATTCGAAGACACAACTCCAGTAAAAAAACGGTTTATTTTAGCCCTGAAAACCAGACTAATTTTCGATTAGATGCGAAATTACATTTTTGTTGCTTTAAAACAAATAAATATTCAGTTGATTGAGTATGCGAACATTGACGTCATATGTCGCTATTGTCATTCAAACTGTATGGGAGATTGTGTTTTGACAGCTCATAAAAAGAACGTCAGTTGATTGGTGGTGTCAACATCCCTATTGTGTCACGTTTGGGATTGGTTTATGTATAACCATTCCGTCCCAAACTTTTATGGTTTTGTATGAGTGTTTTTTCTTAATCAAACGGGGAAGGGAGAGGGGGGGGGTAGCACGTGCTCCCACTCTCACTTCCACAATTAATGATCGTAAGCCGTGCTTTGTCTGTCACGGTTCGCGTGATTATCTTAGTTATGTGTGTGGACACTCATTGGGCAGCAGCGGCAGCAGTCTCAGCACGACGACCTGCCTGTGGGCGGCACCCCGCCAGCTAGCTAGCTGTGTGCACTCACTGCTGGGCGCCGGCAGCTTGGGCAGCAGCGGCAGCAGTCTCAGCACGACGACCTGCCTGTGGGCGGCACCCCGCCAGCTAGCTAGCTGTGTGCACTCACTGCTGGGCGCCGGCAGCTTGGGCAGCAGCGGCAGCAGTCTCAGCACGACGACCTGCCTGTGGGCGGCACCCCGCCAGCTAGCTAGCTGTGTGCACTCACTGCTGGGCGCCGGCAGCTTGGGCAGCAGCGGCAGCAGTCTCAGCACGACGACCTGCCTGTGGGCGGCACCCCGCCAGCTAGCTAGCTGTGTGCACTCACTGCTGGGCGCCGGCAGCTTGGGCAGCAGCGGCAGCAGTCTCAGCACGACGACCTGCCTGTGGGCGGCACCCCGCCAGCTAGCTAGCTGTGTGCACTCACTGCTGGGCGCCGGCAGCTTGGGCAGCAGCGGCAGCAGTCTCAGCACGACGACCTGCCTGTGGGCGGCACCCCGCCAGCTAGCTAGCTGTGTGCACTCACTGCTGGGCGCCGGCAGCTTGGGCAGCAGCGGCAGCAGTCTCAGCACGACGACCTGCCTGTGGGCGGCACCCCGCCAGCTAGCTAGCTGTGTGCACTCACTGCTGGGCGCCGGCAGCTTGGGCAGCAGCGGCAGCAGTCTCAGCACGACGACCTGCCTGTGGGCGGCACCCCGCCAGCTAGCTAGCTGTGTGCACTCACTGCTGGGCGCCGGCAGCTTGGGCAGCAGCGGCAGCAGTCTCAGCACGACGACCTGCCTGTGGGCGGCACCCCGCCAGCTAGCTAGCTGTGTGCACTCACTGCTGGGCGCCGGCAGCTTGGGCAGCAGCGGCAGCAGTCTCAGCACGACGACCTGCCTGTGGGCGGCACCCCGCCAGCTAGCTAGCTGTGTGCACTCACTGCTGGGCGCCGGCAGCTTGGGCAGCAGCGGCAGCAGTCTCAGCACGACGACCTGCCTGTGGGCGGCACCCCGCCAGCTAGCTAGCTGTGTGCACTCACTGCTGGGCGCCGGCAGCTTGGGCAGCAGCGGCAGCAGTCTCAGCACGACGACCTGCCTGTGGGCGGCACCCCGCCAGCTAGCTAGCTGTGTGCACTCACTGCTGGGCGCCGGCAGCTTGGGCAGCAGCGGCAGCAGTCTCAGCACGACGACCTGCCTGTGGGCGGCACCCCGCCAGCTAGCTAGCTGTGTGCACTCACTGCTGGGCGCCGGCAGCTTGGGCAGCAGCGGCAGCAGTCTCAGCACGACGACCTGCCTGTGGGCGGCACCCCGCCAGCTAGCTAGCTGTGTGCACTCACTGCTGGGCGCCGGCAGCTTGGGCAGCAGCGGCAGCAGTCTCAGCACGACGACCTGCCTGTGGGCGGCACCCCGCCAGCTAGCTAGCTGTGTGCACTCACTGCTGGGCGCCGGCAGCTTGGGCAGCAGCGGCAGCAGTCTCAGCACGACGACCTGCCTGTGGGCGGCACCCCGCCAGCTAGCTAGCTGTGTGCACTCACTGCTGGGCGCCGGCAGCTTGGGCAGCAGCGGCAGCAGTCTCAGCACGACGACCTGCCTGTGGGCGGCACCCCGCCAGCTAGCTAGCTGTGTGCACTCACTGCTGGGCGCCGGCAGCTTGGGCAGCAGCGGCAGCAGTCTCAGCACGACGACCTGCCTGTGGGCGGCACCCCGCCAGCTAGCTAGCTGTGTGCACTCACTGCTGGGCGCCGGCAGCTTGGGCAGCAGCGGCAGCAGCCTCTGCACGACGACCTGCCTGTCGGCGGCGCGCGGCCTCCCCCGCCGCCACCGCGGCACCCCCGCTAGGCTCATCTCCGCTACCGACTGAAAAAGAGCACCTCTACATACGTTACTTTGTTATGCAATTGGGCCCTTGGCTCTGTATTGTTAATCTTTTTAAAGAAATATAGATTTTAATATTTTTTCTCAAACATGCTATGAAATATTGACGTTATGTTCCTTAAAATACGCCACGAACTGTCACGTTGCAGGTGCGGCTAGACGAGAGGTCAATAATGGAATTTCATACAACATTGCTGGCCAAGGCCAGCAAAGTGATTGTCTATTGTTTTATGTGACACAGCACCATGACGTTTAATAGGTCGACGTGGTCGACGTGGATGGATGGATGGACGGACGGACGGACGGACGGACGGACGGACGGACGGAGGGATGGATGGATGTTGATGGATGGATGGATGGATGGATGTTGATGGATGTTGATGGATGTTGATGGATGTTGATGGATGTTGATGGATGTTGGTTGTGTTGGAATTAACTGTTAATACAAAAATTAATATCCATCTCTGACCTAGATACCGTTGTTATGTAGCTACGTACCTATGTGATATATATATCGACTTACTAGCTTTGAAACACAGCCCTTTGTTCTTCCTTACCGCGACAAGACCGTGTAAGGCGGACGTATACTTCTAAGTGCAAATTAAAATAAAATAAAGTTATTCATATTATTAATTCCATTGAAAATACTTTTATTTCGCCCCAAACTTCTAATAGGTTATGGGCCCAGTGATGTAAAACGTGAAAGTGAAGTAAACTTGAATTTTTCCTTTCTTTATGTTGTGTTATATGAACAATTAGTGAACAATGGACCACTCAAAATTAAAACGAAACATTAAGCCATTCAATGGTGAAAAATACAGTGTGTGGAAATTTAGAGTGCGATCTTTACTGTCCGAAATGAACGTTATCGGCGTTATCGACGGCGACATTCCAGTAAGGCGATCCGCTGAGTGGGAACAAAACAATAGGGTTGCCAAAAGCATAATTGTTGAATATTTATCCGATGCTTATTTGGGGTTTGTCAATGAAGATATTGCTGCAAAAACCATATTTCAAAATTTTGATGTCCTCTACGAAAGAAAAAGTTTAGCCACACAAATGGCCATGAGAAAGAAACTTTTAGGTTTAAAACTAAAAGGTGACTTATCATTAATAAAACATTTTTCCGAATTCGATGACTTAATTACCGAATTATCAGCTGCTGGAGCAAACTTGGACGAGACAGATAAAGTAGCTCATCTTCTACTTACGCTGCCGACAACCTACGATGGAATTGTTACTGCAATAGAGACACTCTCTGAAGACAATCTAACTCTGGCATTTGTAAAAACTAGACTATTAGATCATGAAATGAAGCTGAAAAATGAAAGTAATGACACAACGCTTAAAGTACTACATGTCGAACAAAAACATAAAACGAAGAAACATGACCCACCAAAACAAAGAAACTATTCACATAAACACAACTTGCAACATAGAACATTCAAAAGGAAGAGATCTCAACACATGAAATGTCATCACTGTGGACGAAAGGGACATATAAAACAGGATTGCTATTACTTTAAAAGAATGAATGATCAAAAGAATATTCCAGATAGAAGAAGACAAGTTCAAACTGTTGCTTTACAACAGTAATCGACATCACATTCCTCAGACTTTTCTGGATTTGCATTCATGACTGGAGAATACCAAATGGAGAATAATTCAGACAATGTGACGTTTTTATTAGACTCTGGAGCGTCTGATCATATTATTAAAAGGGATGACCTTTTTATCAGCTATGAAAAACTACCAACTCCAGTAAAAATTTCAATCGCTAAAATAACCATTTTATTTCAGCAACTAAAAGAGGTAAAATAAATGTTATCAGCAATATAGGTGTTCAAGGAATTCTGGATGATGTGCTGTTCTGTTGCGAGGTGCCATATAATCTGCTGTCTGTATCAAAAATGCAACAGGCTGGTTTTGAGGTAATCTTTGATCAAAAAGGCACTCGCATTACAAAGGAAGGTAAAACCATCATGACAGGTAAGTCTTTAAATAATCTGGTTGCTATAGATTTAAAAGTTCCTGCAACAATAAGTCAGGCTGTTTCCCAGCCTTGTCATGCCAATAAAGATAATTATAAATTGTGGCATCAACGCTTAGGACATATCAGTAAAAATAAATTCCTAGAACTAAAAAAACCACAAAATGATTGAAGATGTGGATCAAATTAAATCAGTGTTTGCAAATGATAGTTTATGCGAAGCATGTATAAATGGGAAACAGACTCGGCTACCTTTTAATAAAGTGAAAGATAAAAGTTATATAAAACGACCGCTTTTTATAGTGCATTCAGATGTTTGTGGGCCAATAACCCCCTCCACAGTTGACAACAAAAATTATTTTGTTTTATTTGTTGATCAATGGACACATTATTGTGTTGTGTATCTGTTAACTCATAAATCAGAAGTGTTCTCGGCATTTAAGGACTATGTAGCAAAAAGTGAAACAAAATTTAATTTAAAAATAGTAAATCTTTATACTGATAACGGTGGAGAATATTTATCTACCGAAATGAAAAACTATTGCATAGAAAAAGGAATTAGTTATCACTTGACGGTACCTAGAACTCCACAGTTAAATGGTGTAGCCGAACGTATGGTTCGTACGATTACCGAAAAGGCTCGTGCTATGATACATGGTACTAAAATGGAAAAATGTTTCTGGGGAGAAGCAGTTTTGACTGCTGTCCATTTAATAAACATTACACCAACAAAAGCCTTACAACATACAAAAACACCATATGAGTTATGGCATGATCGAAAGCCTAACATTAAAAATCTCAGGGTTTTTGGCTCAACTGTGTATGTTCATAATAAAACCAATAAGAGTAAATTTGATGAAAAGTCATGGAAAGGAATATTGGTAGGGTATGAACCCAATGGCTCCAAAGTATGGAACACAGATCGCGAAAAATTTGAAACTATAAGGGATGTTGTTATTGATGAGACTAATTTCATCGAAACCAGGCCTACACAGAGACCTGAAGGGATTAACATTAAAGATTCCCAAGACAAAACTGATAGTGACTTTGTATCGAAATCAGTGTCTAGTAAGTCTCATGATACAAATGACCCTAAATCAGATAATTTTAAATCTGGTGAACAATGCAGTTCATGCAAAATTCGCAAAATTAGTAATGAAATACAGAGTGAATCCGTGTTCGAGTCTGATAGTGTTTTAATAAACAAAAATCAGAACACATCTACTGAAACATCAGTACTACGACGGAGTGATAGACTTAAAACTCGTCACCCTATATCCTATAATGAATATGACTACGATATATATAGTGCACAGTCAGTCACAAGTGCAGTACCCAAATCATTGCATGAAATAAAAACTCTAAGTGATAGATCACAGTGGGAAAAAGCAGTTAAGAATGAATTAGATTCTCTTAAAAGAAACAATACATGGAGTTTAGTACCAAAACCAAAAAATAAAAATATCGTCGACTGTAAATGGATTTTTACCATTAAAAATGACGGTTTTGGCAAACCTTTAAGATATAAAGCTCGTCTCGTTGCTAGAGGTTTCAGTCAAGAATATCTCACCGACTACAATGAGACTTTTGCACCAGTTGCTAGGATAGCTAGTTTTCGGTTTATTATCAGTTTTGCGAATCAAAATGATTTATTAATTCATCATATGGACGTGAAGACAGCGTTCTTAAACGGTACACTAAAGGAAGAAATATATATGAAAATTCCTGAGGGTGTACATAGTAAGGATAATTATGTATGTAAATTAAATAAAGCTTTATACGGTTTGAAACAGGCTGCAAGATGTTGGTACGAAGTATTTGAACAATCTCTGAAACAGAAGGGATTTATAAATTCACCAGTTGATAGGTGTATATATATTTTAGATAAAGAAGACATAACAAAAAAATATATATGTCATTCTTTATGTTGATGATTTGGTTATAGTATGTGCTGACATTCAGACTGTAATTTCAAAAATTATTTAAGGAGCAAATTTGAAATGACAGACTTAAAAGATATCAAATTCTTTCTTGGTATTAAAATAACCAGGTGCTTAAATAAAATAACTCTAGACCAAAGTGCATATATTAAAACAATTCTGAATAAATTTAACATGAGTGAGTGCAGCCCTATAAGCACTCCAACAGAAATAAAATTGAACTATGAAGCTCTGAACTCTGATAAGAAGTATGACGCACCGTGCCGAAACCTGATAGGTTGTTTAATGTATGTTATGCTTTGTACACGGCCGGATTTAAGTACTTCTGTTAATATTCTAAGCCGCTATACGAGCAACAATAGTAAAGAGTTGTGGCAATGCTTAAAACGAGTACTAAGATATCTTAAAGGCACCATTGATTTGAAGTTAACATATACGCGAAATAAATATGAAAATATTCTCTGTGGATATGTGGATTCTGATTGGGGTGGCCATGATTATAATGACATGAAAAGCACTACCGGATATTTATTTAAATTATTTGACCAATGTACCATAACATGGTGTACAAAGAGACAAACATCAGTAGCAGCCTCATCAACTGAAGCCGAATATATGGCTTTGTATGAAGCTGTCAAAGAAGCATTATGGCTAAAGTCTCTGGCAGAAAGTATTAACTTAAAATTAACTAAGCCCATTACTATTTATGAGGATAACAACGGCTGCATTAGTATAGCTAATAATCCAACTCATCACAAAAGGTCAAAACACATAAATATAAAATATCACTTCTCAAGAGAGCAGATTAATAAAAATATAATTAAATTAAACTATATTTCCACAGGTAACCAATTGGCTGATGTTTTGACAAAGCCATTACCAGCAGTGAAGTTTATACAAATGAGGAAAGATATGGGCCTAGAATAAGTTTATTCATAAGTACAATTTCATTAATTTTAAATGAAATGGTCTGATTAGGTTTTTCTGGGTTTTCCCTAATCCAAAGCAACAAATGTTGGACCATAATATTGTATACATTACTCCCAGACCACACTTGGAAGTAATACGATCCGTCAAATAATAAAGTAAGGTTTATGTCACATACAAATGTTCGTCGTACTGACTGCGTCAGCGATGCGATAGCGATTAAAACTTCAATCAAAGGACTAGTTAAGTAGAGATTAATTTTTGAGGGGGCGTGTTGGAATTAACTGTTAATACAAAAATTAATATCCATCTCTGACCTAGATACCGTTGTTATGTAGCTACGTACCTATGTGATATATATATCGACTTACTAGCTTTGAAACACAGCCCTTTGTTCTTCCTTACCGCGACAAGACCGTGTAAGGCGGACGTATACTTCTAAGTGCAAATTAAAATAAAATAAAGTTATTCATATTATTAATTCCATTGAAAATACTTTTATTTCGCCCCAAACCTCTAATAGATGGATGTTGATGGATGTTTGTTGATGGATGTTGATGGATGTTGATGGATGTTGGTTGATGGATGTTGATGGATGTTGGTTGATGGATGTTGGTTAATGGATGTTGATGGATGTTGATGGATGTTGATGGATGTTGGTTGATGGTTGTTGATGGATGTTGATGGATGTTGATGAATGTTGGTTGATGGATGTTGATGTATGTTGATGGATGTTGATGGATGTTGTTGGATGTTGATGGATGTTGATGGATGTTGATGGTTGTTGATGGATGTTGATGGATGGATGGATGGATGGATGTTGATGGCTGTTCTTGTTCATGGATGTTGACGGATGTTGATGGATGTTGATGGGTGTTGATGATGTTGTTGGTGATGGTGATGGTGATGATGATGGCGGTGATGATGGTGGTGATGATGATGATGCATGTTTGAGAAAAACTCTATACAAGCCTTGGCCACGAACAGGGATTACCGGCCTCGTATCTCTAGATGGCCTCGTTAACACTCGGCCATCTATAACTACTCGGCCGGTAATCCCCTATTTCGCGGCCGCTGCAGTAATGTACTATTTCATTCTTCAAAGTGTCAAAAAATGGTCGCGTTACGTATGATATAGTGATAGTTACGTCGTTGTTGGGCTTGGGCGCTATGGGCGTGGGGTGCCGGAACACGGGGGCGCCGGCCTCGCGCGGCCGCGCCGCCGCCGCCGCCGCCGCTGCCGCGGGCTGGAACACTTGCTTCGGGGCCTGCCATCACACAACAATACAACGATTACTGCACGGGGTCCACGGGGGGTCACGGGGAGGGGTTACTGTTAGCGTTATCTTATAGGTACCTATTTAAAGAAAAAAATGCTTGTTTAAATTACAATCTTAGTTTAGAAATATTCTTTTTCTCAAACATGCTATGAAATATTGACGTTATGTTCCTTATAATACGCCACGAACAGTCACGTTGCAGGTGCGGCTAGGCGAGAGGTCAATAATGGAATTTCATACAACATTGCTGGCCTTGGCCAGCAAAGTGATCGTCTATTGTTTCATGTGACACAGCACCGTGACGTTTATATAGGTCTATGGCATCATAGCATTTTAGCCATTAAAAAAAACTATAAGCAATATTTGCGTTTTGGTTCATTATGACATTCTGCCACTACGCTTATTTAAGGTAAGGTAAGATGATGATGATGATGCTAATGGTGATGGTGATGATGATGGTGGTGAGGTGATGATGATGGTGGTGGTGATGATGATGATGGTGGTGATGATGATGATGATTATGGTGACGGTGGATGATGATGATGATGATGAAGATGATGGTGGTGATGATAATGGTGGGTGATGATGGTTATGATGGTGATGATGATGGTGGTGATGATGATGGTGGGTGATGATGATGATGATAGTGGTAATGATGGTGATGATGATGAGATGATGATGATGATGATGATGGTGGTGATGATGATGGTGATGATGATGTGATGATGATGATGACGATGATTTTATGATGATGATGCTGATGACGATGATGATGGTGGGTGATGGTGATGATGATGCTGATGATGGTGGGTGATGGTGATGATGATGATGATGCTGGTGGTGATGATGGTGGGTTATGGTGATGATTATGATGATGATGATGATGATGGTGATGATGGTGGTGGGTGATGATGATGATGATGATGATGACGATATTGGTTATGATGATGATGATGATGATGATGATGATGGTGGGTGATGGTGATGATGATGATGATGATTGTAGTAGTGATGGCGATGATGATGAGATGATGATGATGGTGATGATGACGACGACGATTGTGATGATGATGGTGATGATGATGACGATGATGATGGTGATGTTGGTGATGACGGTGGTGATGTTGATGATGATGATGATGTATGTTTGAGAAAAACTCTATACAAGCCTTGGCCACGAACAGGGATTGCCGGCCTCGTATTTCTAGATGGCCTCGTTAACACTCGGCCATCTATAACTACTCGGCCGGCAATCCCCTATTTCGCGGCCGCTGCAGTAATGTTTAAGTTGAAAATAATTTTCCTAGAAAGTTTTTATTAAGTTTAACTTACTTATTTTTTTTATATTTTTTAGACGTGCGGTTCAAAAGTTGGAGGGGGGGGGACGACACATTATTTTGAATTTCGGAGTGAATATCTCCGAAATTATTAACTTTATCAAAAAATGGTTTTAGCAAACCCCTATTTATTTTCAAATACCTAACCTATCCAATGATACCCCACACTATAGGGTTAGTCGATAAAAAAAAATCACCCCCACTACGAAGGGGGTATTCAATCGCATAATTTTTTTACGCATATTCATCGTTTGGCATAATTCATGATTTCGCATAACTCTATTTTCTCAGAAACCATTAATTATTCAGGAATTTTGAAATGGTTATCCTGTAGGACTCGATAGGTTAGGTTAGGTTTATTTTATAACAAGTCTGAATAATAATTTCTGAGAAAATAGAGTTATGCGAAATGATGAATTATGCCAAACGATGAATATGCGTAAAAATTTTATGCGATCCAATACGGAACCTTAATGCACACCGCCAAGGACGACTACAGATGTAGTGCAAAATGATTTTCCATCGGGAAAACTCGGATCTCAATCGGAATACCTTGGCACCCGAACTGTCAATCAATGATTGTATTAAATGAGTGACGTTTTCATATACATTAATATGGAACTTTATTGTTTAGTGTCAAATGTCAAAGTATAGAATAAGATGGGCACAGATGCTAATTGAAAGAGCACGATAAATACGACCTTTTCCGATAAAGTACGAAGGAAAATCATTTTGCACTACATCTGTACATCAAGAGGTTTGGTACCGTTTCGTAACCAGCTTCGAAATGGGAAAAAACCCAATTAGTAACTGCGCTTCAAAATGGGACTTTTCCATTACCGATTCGTAACCGCGGTTGGTCACCAGCTTCGAAACGGGAAAAAAAATCCCGTTTTGTAACTGGCTACTAAATGGGACTTTTCCATTACTGATTCGTAACCGCGGTTGGTCACCAGCTACGAAACGGGAAAAAAAAACCCGTTTTGTAACTAGCTACTAAACGGGATTTTGCTATTACCTACCCATTAGATATACCTCTTTCTTTTATTGCCACGGGATCTGTATCTTATGTTTGTATCTTAAGCGAGAAAACCTACGAGCATATAACCCCTGGAGACGTAATGCCTGCGAATTTAAAAGGAAACGATTCTGTCAACTAGCTGAGGTGCGGGGGGAGTTGCGATCGGTTCGAAGTGTTCCGAAGTATTCCGAACCCGATCGCTAGGGCGTGCATCATAATGACTATGCTTTCTATCGATATCGATAAAAGGTTGTGCAAAAAGGATTTTCAAGCAGTACACTCTGGTAAAATTTAAATGCCAACTTTGAATTTATTTTAAGCTTAAACTAAACAAGTCGAAAAGTACTTTTAATGGTTTATTGAACTTAAGTAAGTACTAAAATATTATCATAATAGGTATAGTTCAAATAAAATTACGTTATACCTATCCAATACAGGTACAGTCGAACAAATTAAATCATGACCCAGGGTGGACCTTTGTGCTACTAATGTTATGTTGACATCTCATACTTTTGTCATGGAAATCATAGTGAAATTGATTATTAAAAGGTTCTATCCTGTGTCATGATTAAATTTGTTCGACCGTACACGAAAATAAGAATTATAATTAATATCACGAAGTCTAATAGTAATAAACCACGAAAAAAAAATCCGATATCAATAGATACAATAATCATTTAGTGGATAATTATCGACAATACAAAATAAATGCATCGCACCACACTAGTCATTGGCGACACGAGACTAATTACGATAATAAGAGATAGATATACACGATTGCAGTGAGAAAGAAAAAGATGGGGGACGGACCAGTCCAATCCAACTTGACCCGCGTTGCAACTAATCAAATTTTCGTAAATATTTTGATAAAATAAACAAATGGACTTGCCGATGAAAAGTAACATTGTTTTTTGTTTCATTACATTTTTTACTGTTGTTTCCGCACCATTTAACTGCACAACAAGACATGATGCCGTATATTGAAGCTGTTTTACGTCGTAAATGTCAGCTGTCTCATCGGTCATACTTTATGGTTGAAACTGACGGTAAACCAAGGAGTCGGGAAATACATCATTGATAAATCACTGACTAGTCGACAGATTAGTGTCGCCTTTCACTACGTCTCTAGGGGTTATATGCTCGTAGGAGAAAACAGTCGATCTAATCGCTTCCACACCCTTGGTGGGATTAGTGCCTTATATCACAAACATTTTAACGTTGCCAAATGATCGGTTAGAGGAAGCTGCGTTTGTACCTGTTTCCTAGAGATGGGGCAGGTGTGTCCGCACGAGCAGCGCGCGCCCGCGGTGCCCACCAGTGGGTTGCCGGCCATCGCCAGGAGACGCTTCAGTCTGCACACACAACGGCTATTGTAATCCTTTCCAAATAGCTTGGGTACGGTGACGCATGCCATTAAGAGCGCGCGCAGACAGAGAGCGGTCTGGAGTTTCGAGTTCAGCGTTTAGACCGCTCGAGAGTTACAACGCACACAAGAGGCGGTCAAATTCTTGCGTTCCATGTTTTTGTATGTGCAACATTGTCGCTAGAAAGTTCATCTTCCGAAGAAGAAGCATTGATTTTGTGGAGCCTAGAAACTTCTAAAACAGTAGAAAATATAAAATATTGGGTGCACCTAATTAACACAACACGAGAATAATCCCTTGACGCGGCCATTTCAAGCCAAGTTTCTGCTTTTTTGTCACGATTTTTGTAGTGTACATGACTTAAATCATTACTAATCTCCTTTTTCTAACCAATTTGATCAGTTTTTCTGCGGCGCTCTCTGTCTCGGCGGCAAAAGAACTCTTAGAACGAGGCGTTCCGCTTTGACCGCCGCGGTCTGACCGCCTGCTGTGTGCGTTATCGTAAGGGACTCGGTACATTCAAAAGAACGCAGAACTCCGAACGCTTCTGCGGCGCTCTCTGTCTCGGCGGCAAAAGAACTCTTAGAACGAGGCGTTCCGCTTTGACCGCCGCGGTCTGACCGCCTGCTGTGTGCGTTATCGTAAGGGACTCGGTACATTCGAAAGAACGCAGAACTCCGAACGCGGAACTCAGAACTGCAGACCGCTCTCTGTCTGCGCGCGCTCTTACAGACATTTGCGGCTTGTAGTATTTTGGTAGCAGTTGACGTTTCTGACAGATAAATAAAGTATTTTTTGTTGTGTTTAATTTTCTGATCCACTGTTGATGCACCACCTGCTGTAAACTAGTCCTTCTTTCTTTCTGCTAAAGGGTTGCCAGGAAGAGATCGCTCTTAAGCGATAAGGCCGCCTATTGCTTACCTTGTAACTTACTCTCTGTGTACCTGTTTTCTGTATCGCTTACTATTTCTGGTGTACAATAAAAGAGTCATTGTATTGTATTGTATTGTAATGTAACCGTGTTTTTACGCGTAGGTACGAGAACGGTACAAGTTGAGCAAAGGACACCAATTAGAAAAAAATATTTTTAACTATTTAATTTATTATTTGTTCTAAATTGTTAGTACTTATTCTACGTCTTCGTTCTGTGAAAATCCACTTGATGTCCGAAAATGATATTTCAACTTCGACTGACATGATGAGTAAAGAAAAGCATTCTTCTGTAATGTTGCAGCGTATTTTTACTGGCGATGTCATTGATTTCAACGTCTTTGTCTTTGTTTTGTTGTGTAAGTTATTAATATTTTTTATTGTTATAAAATTATTATTATTTATTACAAAATAAGTATTCAATGGTTATTTTATAAATCTTATCTGAAAAGGCACTGGAAAAACGTGTCTCATCACTAGTGCTACCTTAATGCTACGAGCCGCCGATGTCTAGTCGTAAGGAACAATAAAATATTATTATTATAATTCTTGTTTAAAATTTCCAATAAGTTGGTATCCAAAGGTTATCTCGAAGACATCGATCACTCGCGAAAAGACTACCTTCTGTTTAATTTCTAATCTTAATCATACTCTAAATATTGTATTACAGAATACTGATTTATCGATATAATAGTGATGTTATTTATTTTATTAGCAGTACGGCTGCTCACCGAATCTATGATTATTTAAAAGCGAAAAAAACACACCACTGTTGGTTGGCGTATGTAAGCGATTAAGAATTTCGGGGGAGTCGGTTGGATACGAAGTGGTTCAATTGGTAGAACACCCGTTGGGGCGCATACCCGGGAGACGTGGGTTCGAATCCCGCCGGCGCACCCGAAAAACTTTTTCGCTTTTAAATAATAATAGTGATGTTGACACCACCAATCAACTGAAGTACCTACTTTTATGAGTTGTCAAAACCTGTTTACCTATTTATTTATTTTTTGTCTTATTAGGTGTGGTCGACCGGGTACTTGTTTTGCCATTTGTAATGACAGTTCCTACATCAGAATGAAAGCAATAGGACTGGGGGGTCACTGCGAAATTCGAAGTTCGAGGTTCAGATTGTGCGGTCCCTCTCACTCTCGTAATAAATACCATTAGCGTGAGCGGAACGGCATGAAACGGGGTTCGAGTTTCGCGCTTCGTAGTATAGGGCCTGGTTGTCGCACTGACTTGTGAGTGAAAATAGCTTTTGATGTTTTGAGCCATGCAACTGTCATTGAACCTTGGATGGTGAAGGGATTTCTTGGTAGACTATACCGCTATACGTTTTTTTTTTATCGTCCTACCCGCCTGTTTTGCAATGTCAGTACGCTATATAAGGGCGCAGGCTGAAAACCAGCGCGGTGATGAGTAATCCTCACCGCACATGCTGAGCCTGAGCCTTTTGCCACATAATTTTGTGTATTTTTTCTTTTTCTTTTTTATGGGCAATAAATGGTTTTTTATTTATTTATTTATTTAAAACACATTCTCCCATAGACTTTGAATGGCAATAGCAACTTGTTCGCCAACTCTATCAACTAACTATTTATTTGTTTGTTTGTTTACAAAAAAATCTAATTTTGCAGTTAATCGAAAATTAACCAGTTGGCTTATTATTGTCTGACGCTTCTGACGCTTGCCTGCGGAATCACTATTTCTTTATGACAAACGGTATAAGATGGTGACAGAAAGAGACGGGAAACCCAGAGCACAGAATAAGTAATAGTACTAACGTACAGAAGGATCACTCTCGAACAAAGGTCAACTTTAGGTATAAAAACTTTCCTACTCCTGCTGCGTGCACGCGAAATTAAAACTTATCGTGTGATACGAGCGTTCATATTCCGTTGGGCACCGCTGATCCGAAACCGAGGGCACAGGGTTCCCACTCGCCCATATTTGGTAGGTATATAAATCAAGAAAGATAACAGTGTGTATTAATTCAGTAAACTACCTTTAGTATGTAAGCAAGTTTTTTATAATATCGTTTAGAAGTCATTGTTTGTTGCAAAAATCACAGAAAAAAAAGATGCTTAATTACGCGCGACGCGGCTAGCGTGCGAACTGAAGGCCGCGCGACAACCTACTGCCATACTCCTCCCGGGAGGAGCGCCGGCCGAACATACCTAAACTGCGGAGTGAAACCCCCCTGCCCAGAGGCCGTATTGTCTAACGCTTCTGACGCTTGCCAACGCTTTCGCCATCTCTTACTGTCGTCATCTTATACCGTTTGACAGAATGAAATAGTGAATACGAAGGCAAGCGTCAGAAGCGTCAGACAAGACGGCCTCTGGTTTTCAGGCCTAAAATAAAGAGTTTTTTACTGGAGTCGTGGCTTCGAATTATTTTTGAATGCCGTCAACGTCCTTATTATCGGAAGTCGATAAATGAGAAGTCCCTAGGACAGCGTCAAAAGTACCACGAGTATACCACCACGGACACGGACACGGACAGAGATATGGTGTTCAAGGGTCAGAAGAGATGTATTCGTGCGATTTGTGGTATTTCGTCCACCGATTCATGTAGGCCTCATTTTATTAAGTTACGGATACTGACCCTACCGTGCAACGAAATCTCAACTTACGTGAAATGTAACAAGCACCAATTTCCTGTTTTTAGAAGTGCTCGCCAAAAAGGTAAAATAAACACAAGACCATACAAAACAGCACTACTTGCTAAAAGCGTATTCGGCATGGCATCCAAGATCTTCAACAAGCTTCCGAAGAATATACTGACGACCGAGGATGTTCATGATTTTAAAAAACAACTTTTTAACTTTTTGGTGGATAAAGCTTTCTATTCATTAGATGAGTATATGCGTGATAGTTGAACAGTTTTTTAGACTATAAGTATATTGATTTGTGCATGACTGAATGTGAATATTCATATTTGTATGCCCTTGGGTGCAGCATAGTGATACAAGCCTATGATCATTGTACCATCTATTTAACCTATGTTTGACAAATAAATTATTTGTATTTGTATTTTGTATTTGTATTCCGGCCTCTATTCATCAGTAATGTCACCTGTCACTCAGCTGTGCCAGTCCGTCCGGGGTAGTATCGGACGCGGGCGGCGCGGGCCGGTTGACCAGCTTGGTAGCCAGGCTGAGGCTGGGCGGCGGCTTCCGCTCCGGGGACGCTGCCAGCGGTTCGGCTGCTGACAAATAATGGCATCAGTACTGGAGGCAAGATAAAATAAATAAAATAAAAATATCACGGGACAATTGGCCAAGTAAAGTTTTTTGAAGAGGTGCTAAATATTGTTTTTTTCGACAGTAGTCTTCTTCTAGACCGAGAAACTGCAGCTGTTTTATTTTTATCTCCTATTGTTTACTGGAAATATTTTTTTAAGTGTTCGAGATGACATTTGTGAGATTTAATGGCTGACAAGCGGTTCGTGCTCAGTACTTAGCAGAAATAGAAAAAAAAAACGAAGTCAATTGTCAATGTCAAATGAAATCTAACCGTTTGCGTTTCGTTTACTTTGCTTTGTCCAAAAAGCAGTTCAAAAATAATGATCAAAAATATTCAATCGTGATTCAATTATCGTGCATAAGTCGTGGAGAAATGCGATAAAATTGTAAATCCGGATTTTGTGCGGAGGTTGTTAAAAATAGTCCAAAAATCACACCAAAACGCAAAGCAAACGAAACGCAAACGGTTTGACATGGACAAAAGTGACAGATGACTTAGTTTTTTTTCTGTTTCTACTAAGTACTGAGCACGAACCGCTTGTCAGCCATTAAATCACACAAATGTCAACTCGAACACTTAAAAAAATATTTCCAGTAAACAATAGGAGATAAAAATAAAACAGCTGCAGTTTCTCGATCTTCAGAACGCCGACTGTCGAAAAAAAATATAATTAGCACCTCTTAAAAAAACTTTACTTAGCCAATTGACACCAATTGCCCTAGTCCCAAACAAAGCAAAGCTTGTACTATGGGAACTGGACAACGGATAAACATATAGTATAAATCTTCCCAGGTGAATTTTTCGCTTCGAGCCCTTATCTTTCAAAACCAACGGTATCCTCATAGTATTAAGGTTCAAATTTAATGTAATGGCTCGAAGCGAAAAATTCACCGGGGAAGATTTATACTATACATGCTTAAATACATTTAAACACCCAGGACTCAAGCACAAACATTCGTATTATTCACCGGGTACTGCCGTTTCGGCGCAAATTATTTCGCAAAATGTTTCATTTGATGTTTCGGTCTTTCGTACTTCGGTATTGTAATACATACCCCATAGATACACATAGATAACGCAATGCTCACGATTTGTATTGAAACCAAGCGTGTCGACTTATTAACACTACTGTGACGTCACAGCCGAAATTTAGTGATGGGAAATTCAAACCACAGACATAATTACACTTAAACTACGATTTCTAATTTCGTGGAATTCTGACAAATGTCAGATTTAGACGTTTCAGAGATAACAAACATTTTTTCATTTTAAATCTATTTATTATTTCAAAAATATAATAAAATAGGCATATACATTACTAATTATAAAATATAGTGGAGGAGAAGACGATAGAGTACTACTATAAGAAGAAGAAAAATAGTGTACGAAGTTAAATAAATAATAAATAAATAAATATTAGGGGTCAATCTTACACAAATCGACCTAGTCCCAAACTAAGCAAAGCTTGTACTATGGGTACTAGACGACGATAAACATACTTATATAGATAAATAAATACTTAAATACATAGAAAACATCCATAACTCAGGAACAAATATTCGTGCTCATCACACAAATAAATGCCCTTACCGGGATTTGAACCCAGGACCTCTTGCTTCGTAGGCAGGGTCACTACCAACTAGGCTAAAGCGGTCGTTATCAGTTTTCATATTTATTTGTGTATATTTATTTAATAGGTTTTTAAGAGATTCATGATTCGTGTGAGACAGTTTTATAATGATATTAGTCCTCTTTAAAAAACATAACACATTACAAAAAAACAAAAACTTAGCAAGGAAATAACAATATCAATCAAAGAAAACGACAAAAATAATACGGAAATAGGAGAGCGAGCACATTTGAACAATCAAGTCTTGTAAATTACAAACCTATTGAGACGACGATTGAAGCTTAGTTACTATTAATTATAATTAAGTCCGAAAGTTTGCGATATATGTCAATCATCGAAATGATACCAGAGACAATTTATATTTTACTCATAAAAGGGTTAATTAATTTATTACGTCTAAACAGTTAGGTCAAAAATTATTCTAACTACGTATTAATTAATGATTTATTACATTATGTCAAATTTTAATGTGTATAGTAAGGAATTTGTGCTCTATATTTTCTAGTTTTTGTTTTATCTCGTTTAAATTTTCGGGAAATATTTTTTGACTGGTAACACTAAGGAATGTCAGAATTCCACGAAATTAAAAATCGCAATTACAACGCAACGAGGCATTTTCTTAGTTTTCGCGGACGTCCGGCTGCAACAACTGACGCGCGCGAACTGTCAGTAGCGGCGGCCAACCCGACGCTTCGTCGGGTTTCGGACACGCGAAGTAGATGCATTTGCGTTTTCTATGTGTATCTATATCTATGTGTGTGACGTTCCTAACCCGCACTGGCTCCGCGTGGAGACTACATCTCAAGCCCTCACATTCTGAAAGGAGGTCTGTGCTGCAGTAAATCGTATTTAGGCTGATATGACGATGACATGATGATGATTGCTTTGATACTTCCTAACTAATATTATAAATGCGAAAGTAACTCTGTCTGTCTGTCTCGCTTTCACGCTAAAACTACTGAACCGATTTAAATGAAATTTGGTCCACAGATAGTCTAAGAGTCTGAGAAAGGACAAAGGCTATATATCATCACGCTAACACCAATAGGAGCGGAGCTGAGCGGAAGAATGTTTCAAAATCGGGGGTTTACGAAGTAAAACTTCTATAGGCACGCTTGACTTGGGAGTACGGTGGTGAATGTGAACGCGGGTGTGCTGGGGGGTCAGTAATTTTTTTATGTCTAGGAACTAAGGAGAGCCATAATTGATGAAAAAGCATATTTACTAATTCCACGCGGACGGAGTCGCGGGCAAAAGCTAGTAATAAATAAAACACACCAGCAAAGCTCACCTTTCCTCTCATCCCCCGACAAACCATCATTGCTGTCTTGCCCAAAAGCCTTCGGCGAGAACAGTTCTCCGTCACTCTCCCTCCTCTCCCGCTCGTCTTCCACCGAGCTGTCAGTCCCCTTGTCGGGCGTCCGCTCGACACCTCTCTTGTCGAGTGGGGGGGACTTGTCGGTCTCCTTCGGCGGGGAGAGGGGGGGCGTTGGCTCCGCCCACCAGTAGTCGAGGTCGAGTTTTGAACGGGAGCCGAACTGAAATCAAGTACAAGCTTTGGGTGGGGTTTCATAGAAAAAAATCACATGTTACATTGTCAGTTTTATCACTATTACAAGGGGAGCGCAGTTAATTATTTGATTTTTACTAAGATTTTTTAGTTAAGATGTAATGTAGTGACTCGACCCATGGTGTTTCAAGTGGAGGATCGTAGGTTGGAACCCAGCCTCGCACTGTTCAGTTTTTCGGAATTTTTGTGTGATTTTCTTTTATAAATCTATCTAATACAAAAAATTCTCGTGTCACAATGTTTGTTATTGAACTCCTCTGAAACGGGTCGACCGGTTTTTATGAAATTTTTGTCTATATTTGGTGGGTCTGAGAATAGGGTAAAATACCTAGTAGTCAGCCAGGCACCGGTAGTCGACCTCTGTCAACCTTTCGCACGAATAGGAAGAGCACGAGAGATATCTTTCATACTCCTCGCACTCGTGTACGGCCGCTGCGCTACCGGCGCCTGGCTATACTTCACACTAGGTCGTAGGCTGTTTTTTATACCCCTATTATTCGCAGACAGAGTCGCGGGCAGCAGCTAGTAGCCTATAACGGGTCCCACTGCTGAGCGAAGGCCTCCCCTTTCCTCCGCCTTTCTTCAATATTCTGAGCGTGCTCTAAAGAAAATCAAGTCTCGCAACTCAGTTCTGCCATAACAAGTTGTGAGATCCATGAAATACCAAGTTGGTTATTTTATTACGTAATTAGATAACCTAACAACATCTTACAGTGACCATATCAATAATAGAATCTTTTAAATTTTTTGCTCGACTTGGCGGGGGCACTGCCGTGACCCCAGGTTTTTGGTGAATTAAAACATCGTGACGGGACCTGTACACAGTACAATACATAAGCACGCGATGCAATTTAATAGTGTGTGTGAAATTCCCAATCCGTGGTGCCTTGACAAGGAAAATTCAAACGAAAAGCCAACCAAGAACTCGCGGTTCAATGTCACTTGGAAGCTTTGAAGAAGATGTGGCTCACACCATCTCTTTAATTATTTTTTTTTAAACCTTTTTTTTTTACCTTAAGTTCCATAGAAAATAAAACGAAATACATAGTTAATTAACAAATCGAAACGGTAGGTGTTAGGCACCATCTTAAACATCTTATCTGTCACCATACAGGGACTTGAAAACATCGATAAGTAAATAATACTTGCATTATACGGTAGGGAATTTAAACTGGTGTGCAAAAACAATATAAAATATTGTCGCTACGGAAGTTACATTAAAGTTTACATGCAAATAATGTATAGTTGCTGGTTACTTAGAAGAAACATACAATATATCTATTAAGAAAAGATTGAACTTCGCAGAATGCTAGAGTATACCAAATGATAGTGAAAAAATATCAAGATTAGAGAATTTAACATTATAATCACGACATGCTCGTCGGAAGAAAGTATGTTTGGCAAAATTTGAACCACAAAAACTTATATGGAAAGTTTGGGAATAGCGAGTGGGAATACGGCGAGGCAATTTAAAAATAACCTTTTGAAGAAGATTAGGAGAATCAATATAATTATTTAGAAGCTTGTATAAAAACATTTATTGAGAACACTGTTTATTTATTGTATGTTTTATGCATATATGTATGTATGTACGTATGTAAACTCTTTATTGTACAAAAATAAGGAAAAAAAAATACATTATTGACAACCGTTGAAATGCATGTACAAAGGCGAACTTATCCCTTTAAGGGATCTCTACCAGTCAACCCTTGAGTGGATGAAAGGAGCATTTAGTAAGGGACCGACAAAGAGATATGTTGTATATGGTAGTATATTTTTAATAGGTCTCTTTATATTATGAGTTTATGTATTGTATTTACTAAAAGTTGTATTGTAGCCTTTGCTTTGTCCGACTGTATTATTTTGACTTACTCTTTGTCGGTCCCTTACTAAATGCTCCTTTCATCCACTCAAAGGTTGACTGGTAGATATCCCTTAAAGGGATAAGTTCGCCTTTGTACATGCATTTCAACGGTTGTCAATAATGTTTTTCTTTTTTTTTTCCTTATTTTGTACAATAAAGAGTTTACATACATACATACATACTTATTTATTCTCACCATAAGATACAGATCCCCTATAGTGAGATCGCCCGCGTCGTACACGCTCCACCCCTTTCTGATCTGCCGGATGGCTCTGTCCACGTCAAAGTCAGGTTGGTCCTTGCTCTCTTCAACCTTCTGCTCGTCGCTATCTTTGTCCTTCTCTGTCACCAGGGTGTAGCTGCTGCCGCCGCGTTTCTTTGGTCGTAAACGGAATTTAACCTACAAAAATAAACTACCGTGAGACTCACTCAGTGTGGCCCATATTTTCCGAAAATCACTTTTTCTTGGTATCATTTGTTCCATTCCCATATTTTCCCGTGACATTTTTTCCTAATTATTATTTTTAACACTAAAATAAAAATAAAAAATATTAAGGGACAATCTTACACAAATCGACCTAGTCCCAAACTAAGCAAAGCTTGTACTACGGGTACTAGACGACGATAAACATACTTATAATAAACTAGCTTTTGCCCGCGGCTTCGCTCGCGTGTACCATGAGAATTCCAAAGAACCAAGATATCAAGCAAGCAAGCATACAGGCAAGCAAGCAAGCATGAAAGCAAGATTGCTTGCGTGACAATGGGAACATCTCAGGAGTATATTATATTCTTTCGAATAAAAAAAGAATTTTTAAAATCGGTCCACAATTGACCGAGAAATCGGTGAACATACCTACATAACAAAATACATAAAATGGAATGCATAACCTCCTCCTTTTTTTGAAGTCGGTTAAAGAGCCCTTTGCGGCCTACTTACAGTATAAACTTATGAATTTTGAAATTTTAGCTTACAACCAGTAAAACGCAAAATCCCGTTTTTTCCCGTTCCCGTGGGAATTTTGGAAAGTCCTTTCTCAATGCTCTTCTACACTCCCCAAACAACCTCATGCCGAATTTCAGCTTTCTACGACCAGAAAAACGAAAAATCCCGTTTTTCCCGTTCCAGTGGGAATTTTGGATAGTCCTCTCTTAATGCTCTTCTACACTCCCCAAGGAACCCACTTGCCAAATTTTAGCTTTTTACAACCAGTAAAACGAAAAATCCGGTTTTTTCCCGTTCCCGTGGGAATTTTGGAAAGTCCTCTCTCAATGCTCCTCTACTCTCCCCAAGCAACCTTATGCCGAATTTCAGCTTTCTACGACCAGTAAAACGAAAAATCCCGTTTTTTCCCGTTCCCGTAGGAATTTTGGATAGTCCTCTCTTAATGCTCTTCTACACTTCCCAAGCAACCTACATGCCGAATTTCAGCTTTCTACGACCAGTAAAACGAAAAATCTCGTTTTTTCACGTTCCCGTGGGAATTTTGGAAAGTCCTCTCTCAATGCTCCTCTACACTCCGCTAGAGCAACCTATATGCCGAATTTCAGCTTTCTACGACCAGTAAAACGATAAATCCCGTTTTTTCTTTATCCCGTGGGAATTTCTGAAAATCCTTAAAACTGTTTTTCACTATTATAATTACCTACTTCTATGCCAAATTTGAAGTATCTAGTAATTATAGTTCATAGAATTCCGTTGAACTGAATATATAAATCCCGTTTATTCCTTATCCCGTGGGAATTTTGAAAAATCCTGATATAGATGTTTTCATTATTGTAATACCTACTTGTGTATCAAATTTGAAGAGTCTAGTTATTATAGTTACTGAGATACGGTCACTCGGAATCGAATCTATAAATCCCGTTTTTTCCCGTTCCCGTGGGAATTTTGGAAATTCCTCTCACAATGCTCCTCTCACAATGCTCCTCTACACTCCCCAAGCAACCTTCATGCCGAATTTCAGCTTTCTACGACCAGTAAAACGAAAAATCCCATTTTTTCCTTATCCCGTGGGAATTTCCGAAAATCCTTAAAACTGTTTTTTACTATTATAATTGCCTACTTTTATGCCAAATTTGAAGAGTCTAGTAATTATAGTTGATAGGATTCCGTTGAACTGAATATATAAATCCCGTTTATGCCTTATCCCGTGGGAATTTTGAAAAATCCTGAAATAGATGTTTTCATTATTGTAATACCTACTTGTGTATCAAATTGGAAGAGTCTAGTTATTATAGTTACTGAGATACGGTCACTCGGAATCGAATCTATAAATCCCGTTTTTTCCCGTTCCCGTGGGAAT
This sequence comes from Archips crataeganus, assembly GCA_947859365.1. Taxonomy (NCBI): domain Eukaryota; kingdom Metazoa; phylum Arthropoda; class Insecta; order Lepidoptera; family Tortricidae; genus Archips; species Archips crataeganus. Next base: position 1,271,399 of record OX402064.1, read on the forward strand.
TCCCAAAAATCCTTCCTTAGTGGATGCTTACATTGTATAAGGTATCTATGTGCAAAATTTCAAGTCTCTAGGTCCAGTGGTTTGGGCTGTGCGTTGATATATCAACAGTCAGTCAGTCAGTTTAGAATTTTATATATATAGATAATAAATAATAAATATCGCGGGACAATTCACACCAATTGACCTAGTCCCAAAGTAAGCTAAGCATAGCTTGTGTTATGGGCACAAGGCAACGGATAAACATACTTATATAGATAGATACATACTTAAATACATATTAAACACCCAAGACCCGAGAACAAATATTCGTATTATTCATACAAATATCTGCCCCGACGCGGGAATCGAACCCGGGACCTCAAGCTTCGTAGTCAGGTTCTCTACCTACTAGGCCATCTGGTCGTCTAAACTTATATAGATAAATAAATACTTAAGTACATAGAAAACATCCATAACTCAGGAACATTTTAATATTCGTGCTCATCACACAAATAAATGCCCTTACCGGGATTCGAACCCAGGACCTCTTGCTTCGTAGGCAGGGTCACTACCAACTAGGCTAGAGGTCGGTTCGTACTGATTAATTTTACTGTTCTCTTTTTAGGGTTCCGTACCCAAAGGGTAAGAACGGGACCGGACGGGACGGGGGTATTACTGAGGCTCCGCTGTCCGTCCGTCTGTCTGTCTGTCCGTCTGTCACCAGGCTGTATACCGTGATAGCTAGAGAGTTGAAATTTTCACAGATGATGTAAATAAAATAAATATTTAAGGGGGCCCCCATACAACAAACGTGATCTTTTTGCTCGTTTTTGCTCGATATTGATGATGGCTTGAAATATTCACAGAATATTTAGTTACATATTCACTTTAAAAATAAGTCATTAAACTAACATAAAAAAAAATATTTAGGCGGGGGGCTCCCATACAACAAACGTGATTTTTATAGATAATTGTACGGAACCCTTCGTGCGCGAGTCCGACTCGCACTTGGCCGGGTTTTTTCTATTCTCTTAATTACCCAGGAACTATTATATATATAGTGTTTTCGATTGAAGCTGATAATCGACGGAGGTCAGCTTCGCAGAGAATCCATAGTTTTGTTAGTATACATTTACATCCTATAAACTATGTTAGTAAATTAATTTAAATAATAATAATAGGGATGTTGACGCCATTAAAAAATAATTCGAAGACACGACTCCGGTATAAAAAACGCTTTATAGTCCAGAAAACCAGAATAATTTTCGATTAACTGCAAAATTAGATTTTTGTTGCTTTAAAACAAATAAATAGTTAGTTGGTTGAGTTGGCGAACAAGTGACGTCATAAGTTGCTATTGCCATTCAAACTCTATGGGAGAATTGTGTTTTGACAGCTCATAAAAAGTACGTCACTTGATTGGTGGTGTCAACATCCCTATTGGTGGATATCAAACGCATCCATAGCAACGTAGCATAGCACATCTCTGGCTTACCTTGTTGAGTTGAGTTTCTTGCCGGTTTCATCTCAACAGGGTTTTTCCGAACCGGTGGTAGATTCTTCGACGTTCATAGGAGCATCAATTGATGCCTAAATTGAATAAAGAATTTTGACTTTGACTTTGAAACCGTTAGTCCCTAAACTTTTTTTTCTCATAGACCACTTTCAAAATTAAGCTGGTTCCGGTGGACCCCATGCAGCTACATTTGTACCATAGTCCCAAAACTCGACAAAAATGTGAAGATTGGGTCTAAATCTAAATGCCGTCGAGTCTCCACTCTTGGACCACTTTGGGGATCAATGCCCTAAACATTAAACCCGTATCAAGCTCACCTTCAAATTCTTAAACTTGGTATTCTTCTCCCCTTTGTCCTTGTCGCTCTCATTGTCGCTGTCGCTCTTGATGTATCTGTCGTCGTCCTCCATCTCGGAGAAGCTATCCTTCTCCCTCTCCGACATGTACTTGTCCCTCTCTCCCTCCTCTTCGGCCGTCTCTTCAGCTTTGATTTCTTTCTCGTCCTCCGTGCCTGGTTTATCTTCGTCTTCCTGCCAACGAAAATGATTTACGTCCGTCAAAATTAAAAGTATGGCAGTTTTTTAGGTACAGTCAAGGATTTTAATTGGTAGGCCACTTGCCACTCACTGTTCGTAATTTAGCCGCGTAATGCAAAGTCGGGTTTAGCCGCTTGTATTATATGCTGATTTGAATTACGCGGATAAAATACGAACAGTGGCAAGTGGCCTATCAATTAAAATCCTTGACTGTACTGTTTACAACTTGTTAATAAAATCGAGACTTGGATCAATTTCAAAAAATTTGTGCATAGTTAACGGCTTAAACAAAACAAAAATCACGATCGCTATTTTTGTGTAACGAAAGCTAGTCATACAAAGTATATGGGTAACTCCGTTACACAAAAATAATTAATTAAATTTTGTTTTTAATTAATCCCTTGTGTACAAATTTTTTGAAAACGACTCACTTGCTTTTAACTCTTTTATAGAGAAAAATACAGACAAAATCAAGTTTTCACGGTATGTTTTGACTTTATTATTAAGGCCGCACCGAGCTTTTGGCGCATTTATTGCATTCATTTAATCCTTTGCTGTATCATTACTAGCAAAGCTTTAGTTCTGAAATTCATGTGTAAGATATCTGAGGATTCACTCTAATGACCAGTGATTGTCGAAACATGACAACTTGTAGTTTGCTCGATGGAAAGAAATCCAAAGTCGTCACTAAAAAATAAAATGAATCCTACGGCGTAAATACTGCACTTTCAGAGCAAACGGGTTACTATCAAAATAAAATGAATCCTACGGCGTAAATACTGCACTTTCAGAGCAAACGGATTACTATCAAAATAAAATGAATCCTACGGCGTAAATACTGCACTTTCAGAGCAAACGGGTTACTATCAAAATAAAATGAATCCTACGGCGTAAATACTGCACTTTCAGAGCAAACGGGTTACTATCAAAATAAAATGAATCCTACGGCGTAAATACTGCACTTTCAGAGCAAACGGGTTACTATCAAAATAAAATGAATCCTACGGCGTAAATACTGCACTTTCAGAGCAAACGGGTTACTATCAAAATAAAATGAATCCTACGGCGTAAATACTGCACTTTCAGAGCAAACGGGTTACTATCAAAATAAAATGAATCCTACGGCGTAAATACTGCACTTTCAGAGCAAACGGGTTACTATCAAAATAAAATGAATCCTACGGCGTAAATACTGCACTTTCAGAGCAAACGGGTTACTATCAAAATAAAATGAATCCTACGGCGTAAATACTGCACTTTCAGAGCAAACGGGTTACTATCAAAATAAAATGAATCCTACGGCGTAAATACTGCACTTTCAGAGCAAACGGGTTACTATCAAAATTCCCTTTTCGCCAAAGGACAATATAGCTCAGCTCAAACGTCTGAATTGTACAAGTTAAGTATGAAGTATCATGATACTTCATACTTAACTTGTAAAAGTTGGCCTAGTAGCGCCATCTCTTGGTCCAGGTGAGCGGGTAGCTCCGAAGGAGTGTTGAAGTCTCTCGGTAGAGGGCATTAACATAGATGCGCTTTATCACTGCCTAATGTGATTATAACAGACGGAAGTGTACGATGTATGGGAAAGATTCGTCGCTAACTTCTAGACCAGTGATGGTGTAGGGGTAAGCACGCAGCACGGAACGCTGAGGACCTGGGTTCGATTCCCAGCATTGGTCTTTTTTCTGGGGTTTTTTCTGTGCATCTATATTTTCAGTTTGTATTTAGTTTGAAATATATGGTTTCACAGGATGACCGTAAAAGTAATAAAAAAAAAATGAAGTTGAAGAAAATAAAAAATAAATAGAAAAAGATACTTCATACTTAACTTGTAATATAGCTCAGCTCAAACGTCTGAATTGTGTAATGTCTTTTTTTGCTATATACAGGGTTATTTGTAATTCATTAGCATCCTTTTAACCCTAAACTCCTACCACTTAAACAAATGTTTTTTGTTTTACGGCTTTTGTCATAACTTAATATTTTTGGTGTAATTACGTTTTGAAAATTTGAGATTACCTCTTATTTTTACGATACTCTGTGTATTTGTATGGGAAAAAAAGTGCTTCATTTTAAAAAGTCGTAGAACAAAAAACATTTGTTTGAGTGATAGGAATTCAGGGTGAAGAGGATGTCAGTGAATTAAAAATAACCCTGTAGAAATGAACGCTAAATGTATCTTTAGCAAAACGTGTGGATCTAAGAATGTTACAATTTAAAATACTCTAGTTCATGTCTATTTAGTAATTAAGACATTTTGAGATACAAACGTTTCGTTACCGGGCCATTTAGCGTTTATGTCTATTAAGTAATAAAGACATTCTAAGATAAAGATGTTTCGCTACTAGAGTATTTTAAATTGTAACATTCTAAGATTCAGACGTTTTGCTAAAGATACATTTAGCGTACCATCGCCCCAGACGCCAGATACTCATTTTCAAAACAAATTTGCTTGCAGCCGTTGATGTTTATTGCTATGGATTGTTATGGACAGATGTCTAGCCACTGCACGCAAACTGGGCCTTTTAGGTGGTTATCTGGCGCTTGGGGCGATTGTACATGTCTATATAGCAACAAAGATACACAATCCAGACGTTTGAGCTATATTGTCCTTTGGCGAAAAGGGAATTTTGATAGTAACCCGGGCAAGACGAGCAAACGTCCAAAGTGCCCTCACTCGATGCTAGGGTTGCCAACCGTACTATAATATATAGTATTGTACTATATTTCGACTCTGTGTACTATATACTGTTGAAGAAATATATACCTAGTACGCAAAAATACTATATTTCGGTCAGTCCTTACGCATGCGGTTTGGGTAGGCCATTTTTACTATACTAATGTTTAATGAATTAATTTTCGCAATTTTAAGTACTTTGTACTATATTTTTTTTCAGAGTACTATATTTCTTGTAGTTTGGGCTGGGAAATACTATATTTTCTTAAGAAATAGTTGGCAACCCTACTCGATGCTGCTACTTTAGGTAATTGGCAGGTAGGTACAATACAATACAATACAAATATTCTTTATTGATCACCAAAAACAGTACAGTAACATTACAAAAGTAAAAATTCAGGTAGACAATAGGCGGTCTTATCGCTAAAAAGCGATCTCTTCCAGACAACCAATTACTCAGAAATGAATAAATACCGGCATAAATTATATTTCAAACTAAATACAAACTGAAACATAGATGCACAGAAAAAACCCCAGAAAAAAGACCAATGCTGGGAATCGAACCCAGGTCCTCAGCGTTCCGTGCTGCGTGCTTACCCCTACACCATCACTGGTCTAGAAGTTAGCGACGAATCTTTCCCATACATCGTACACTTCAGTCTGTTATAATCACATTTAGGCAGTGATAAAGCGCATCTATGTTATGTGTTATGTTATGATTCCCAGCATTGGTCTTTTTTCTGGGGTTTTTTCTGTGCATCTATGTTTCAGTTTGTATTTAGTTTGAAATATATGGTTTCACGGGATGACCGTAAAAGTAATAAAAAAATGAAGTTGAAGAAAATAAAAAAATAAATAGAAAAAGATACTTTATACTTAACTTGGCATAAATTAATAAGTACCTACCTGATGCGTCTTGTAGTTCGCCATGAGGTCGATACCGTCTACGGCGGTTTCGTCGATGTCCAACAGCCGCGGCTCGTCGTCCAGTTTCGGCTTCTTCTGTTCCACTTCGTCCCTCTTCTCTTTCTCGCCGCTGTCCTTGTGGAGACGCTTGGGGGTGCGGCTTTTGGCTGAAACAGTATTTATATTATTTAAGAGGGTACGATGCGCACCATTTCTCCATACAAACGTAGTCCCCCGTTTCCTCCCTGGATCATGGCTTTAGAGCCAAATTTTTTTTACTGTGTAATCTGTATCTACCACAGCTATGCCCCTATGTTTCGTTTTTTTCCATATTTCAATTAACATAAGAAATATGAGCTTTCAAAAACTAAAAAAATTGCCCACTATCAACGTCATTTTCAGACACTCATCAGAAAAGAATCCTTCATATAAACAAAAAAAGGAAAACATACTGGCATAGCTAAATCTGTCCTCTAATTATTTTTGAAAAAAAATAATTTTATTGGTCCAGTTTTCGAGAAGAAAACAGGGGACTACGAAATGCTGTTTTGATCAATTTTACGCGCCTATTAACGGTCTGAGCTGCAGTTGTCCCGCTCTCGCTGTACTGACACGCAGGGGTTCGGGCGAGACAGCGACATTTCATTAAAATACCTATTTCTCAAAATTCTCTGTGCCATCGTACCCTCTTAATATAGAGCCACGTGGGTGCCAAGGATGCCAAGCTGAAGTGGGAATGGGCAGGTTAAGTGCATTGGGCTGGATTCCACAAGATGGATGGCAACGAGGTGGGCCCAGGAGACGTTTGATCTAGACTCGTATCTTAGGATCTGGTCGGACGCCGCCCGAAATCAAGACGAACGGAGAAAATGGGGTAGACCTTTGCTCAGTAGTGTAACTCACTCGTGAGTGACATAAAGTTTCAAGTTCATTGTTACAATGAACTAAAACAATTACTTTGCTCACCCGCGACCTTACAATAGTTACGTTTATGCAAGAAATGTGCGTTCATGCAGTTCCTCCACCTCCACACTGTACGAACACACACAAATCACATAAACCCACCCATCACCACCACCAAGCTACACTGACGCGTTTCGAACTCAACCAGAGCTCATCTTCAGAGTTACCACAACCGTATGCTACGCTACCAAATGTTAAACTGTGTAATTGTTTCAGTTCATTAATATGGACCTCCGCAAAGTAACGCCTGATTCAATGAATCATTGTTACAGTATTTTGGTGGGCCTCAGGATGCAACAGGCAGGCACTGACCAGCGGCGGCGTTGGGCGCGCGCGTGCGCTGCAGGTAGCTGGCGAAGCATATCTTCTGGGTGGACGGCTGCGGGCTGGCGCGCAGCACTGGCAACCGCACGGCGGCTCCCGCCCGCGGACCCAAGTGCAGCACCGGCTTCGTGGCTAGCTTCTGTTCTGTAAAGGAAGATTCAGACGATTTCAGACGAACTGTTCGAATTGGGAACGTCTAAAAAAAAATACCAGTGGTTTTTATATTTTTTTTTTGTATAGAAAAGTCAATTATAAGAAACTAATTTCAATGTTTTGCCATTTAGTTCTCTACTTTTTTCAAAATTAATTATTGAAACTATTTTAGTTGATGACGTCAGATTATAATTGAGGGCTCCCACAATGCCAAATTTCTAAATCTATCTAAATGCGTACGATAAGGCAACCCCTTTAATTATTTTCTGAGTAGTGGTACACTATACACTGTGTCACTTTACTGGCACTGTCAGAGTGCTAGATGTCAGACAGCGGGTCCAAATCAAACTCCGTAGTATAATCCACGCGTAAATTGTGAAGAATCTAACCACACAATAAAGTACGACCGGTCACGCAAAACACACAAATGTCAAATGAAAGTCATTGCTTATTTCTTATTTAATAAATTCATTACGTTATATAAAAAAATAATAAGTACAGAAAACGAGTTAGAAAGCATTTATCTCGAAATGGTTTTCGATTTACTATACATTGCAAAAAAATAGACCTCCCCAATTGCTTCCTGCGGCTAAATTCCACTACCGCGCTTCGAGGAACCGTTTGTCTTTCCATCCTCACCATCTTGATGATTGGCATTCTAGTACCGTGCGTTTTAAGCGAAACGTCTTTCCTCGCACGACAAAGATCTGGAATCAGCTTTCTGCGGCAGCATTCCCGGAGCGTTACAACTTAGGGATCTTTAAAAAACGAGCCTACCAATTCCTAAAAGGGTCGGCAACGCACCTGTGATGCCCCCCGTGTTACGGGTGTCCATGGGCGACGGTGATCGCTTTCCATCAGGTGGCCCGTCTGCTCGTTTGCCACCTCTTATATATAAAAAAAAAAGTTCGTGAGAAACAATCCTGAAATGTTTGCAAAACGAGTCCAGAACCCGAAGTTACGCGGTAGGGACCAGTATTGTGTTACAGTACCCTTTTCCAGGACAGCATTGTGTAACAGAAATAGTTTTATTATGCCAGCAAAAATTTATAACAAAATTCCAGTAGATATGAGAGAGCTGACTTACAAAATATTCTTAGCCAAAGTACGATCCTGGCTCAAGGAAAAATGTTTGTACAGTCGAGTTCTCCAATATCTGTACAGCCAACCGTTCATAAATATATAAACATGAACCTTATGTTACGGTAATAAGGTCTATGTACAGATATTTATGAACGGTTGGCTGTACAGATATTGGAGAACTCGACTGTACACCATGTCAGAATTTTTTGAAATGTAATATTTGTGAATATGTTTAGTATTATTATTAATGGATCAACTATGAATAGTATTAGATTAATTTGTATGTTTTTTATCCTGACATTATTTTTATGTATTTCATTAAATTAAATGAAATGTCTATTATTATTTATTTTATTTATTTATTGATAATAATTTACACTTATGAATTTGATTATGAATTTTATTATTTAAAGTAGGATACAATTTTAAAGTTTTGCATGCCAATGTACGGTGAATTATGTTGATCGACACTGTTTTTTTTTTTTATAACAGCCTATGTACCATGATCCGGGCAAATAAACCTTTGACTTTGACTTTGATTGAGAACCTCCTCCTTTTTTGAAGTCGATTAATAATAAATAAATATCACGGGACAATTCACATCAATTGACCTAGTCTCGAACTAAGCAAAGCATGTGCTATGGGTACTAGACAACGGATAAACATACAGACATAAGTTTGAACAATAAACTATTCTTATTCTTATTCTTACTTATATAGCCTCATCCTGCCCACCATACAAGCAAAAATGCCAGTGAAATATGATTCAACTGTAAATAGGAAAAAGATTTGAATTTGTTTTATTTTCAAATCGAACAAAACAAAACAAATGCAATGCGCTGCGGGTGTATATGGACAGTGGTGATCATTTAACATCAGGTGACCCACTAGTTCGTTTGTCTGGCCCCTCAACATAAAAAAAAACATAAAAACTCTGTTCCAATTTAGAATGATATAAATCGTCACTACTTTGAAAAAAGCTTGTATCTCATAATCGATAATCTGGCTAATTGAACTTTACTGGGTGTGCAATAAAGTTCAGTTTGGTTTACATACTGATTTGAGATACGAGATTTTTTCAAAGTAGTGACGAAATTCCTTTGAAATGGGGATGTACTAAATAAAGCACATTGGGCAGGACGAGACTAAATAGATACATACTTGAATACATATTGAAACACCCAAGACTCGAGCACAAACATTCGTATTATTCACAGAAATGTGATATCGAACTCACTCAAAAGTGACATAAAGTTTAAAGTTCATTGAAACAAAATTTTCGTGGGCCTCATTAGGTTATGACAGTGACATTATCTGTCGTAGTTTTTTTGGTCTTGAATTAGTTTTTCCAGTGTGTTAAATTCACTTGGCCAGATGATCAATATTGGGTATGAGCTTTTTCAAAGCAGTGACGATTTGCCAACTGCTCGGTTTGATGTATGTGATAATGCACACATCATGGAAAGACGGGGAACTCGTTTCGATTCCCATCTCCAGTTACACTTTTCTGGTTTTGTATGGAGGTTTACGTTACGTTACGTTACGCACTGAATCCGATTTCCTCATCCGATTTTACCATAGAAATTGTTCCATCACCTATTTTCACGGATTCGGATCGGATAAAATTCTAAATTGGCAACTAAAACGACCAGACGGCCAGACGACGACGGTTTAGACGACCAGATGGCCTAGTGGTTAGAGAACCTGACTACGAAGCTTTTCTTTTTTTTAAATTTATTTACACAAAAAAACAAACAAAAGAAGTACAGAAATACTTATGTTAAAATACATCTGCCAAACTGCATAGCAGTTAGTTTGTTGCTTGAGGTCCCGGGTTCGATTCCCGTGTCGGGGCAGATATTTGTATGAATAATACGAATGTTTGTTCTCGGGTCTTGGGTGTTCGATATGTATTTAAGTATGTATCTATCTATATAAGTATGTTTATCCGTTGCCTTGTGCCCATAACACAAGCTATGCTTTGCTTACTTTGGGACTATTTAAAAGTTGGTAATTCAAACCCTGTCTTAAATTTGGAGTCCTTAAAGTACTATATTTAAAAAAAAATACAAAAAGATGGTATTTAATAATGTGACTTGCGGGGTACATTATCAAATTAAGGGTTAGTATAATTTAAATAATGATGTGATGACTTACCCTGCACGATGATACGGTCGGGCTCCAGATTGAGGTGCTCCTCCAAATCGTCCTCGACCTCTTCTGATCGCGGGGGCTCCGCTTCTTCCGCCTCTGGCTCTATATTCTCTAGCTTCGGCTTGCACTGATGCAGTGTTAAGGAAGTTCATGTGGATTTGGTTTAGAATAACATGTATGTAGTATGTATGATATAGACTGGATTGGCAGTCGCCATAGTACGGATCGGCCGCGGTTTTTGTAGTTCGATTATTAATTCTAGATGGCGCTGAAATATAGCTAGAGGCTTTGAAGGCAAAACAATAAGACTACAGATGTTTCATATTACGACAAATGTATTATTTTTCAAAAATATTGCATAATAATACATTTGCAGTGATATGAAATATCTGTAGTCTTATTGTTTTGCCTTTAAAGCCTCTGGCTATATTTCAGCGCCATCTAGATTTAATAATCGAACTACAAAAACCGCGGCCGATCCGTACTATGGCGATTGCCTTACACATATTCGATACACAGGAAATACAGTTGACAGGAAAATATATAAAAAAATCATCCAATAGTATAAATTGGGCCCCACTCAGCATAATGTTGCGGCAAACCACAACGCTGTTTTTCAGTGGGATCCATTTAAAAACTAAACACAAAAAAAACAAACAACACATTGCGATGACACGAACGCCAGCGGAAAGTGTTTATAAACATGAAACACAAACGTTGTATGTAATAGGGATGTTTCCTAGGTAAAAATAATAATTCTTATTAGTCCGTATTTTACATTATCAAAAAATATTAGACACGTAATTTTTCTTTTGACAATTAAACAAAAAATGACGAAGATATGGCGCGTTGAAGTTCCGCGTGACGAGGCGTGACGTCACTTGTTCCTAAAACGCTCATACAAAGTGTAGGAACAAGTGACGTCACGCGAAACTTCAACGCGCCATATCTTCGTATTTTTTTGTTTAATTGACAAAATAAAAAATACGTGTCCAATATTTTTTGATAATCTAAAAGACTGACTAGTTAGGAAAGTAGCCTATTCCAATAACAATAAAAAATAATAACAACAATAATAATATCACGGGACAATTGACACGAATCGACCTAGTCCCAAAGTAAGCAAAGCTTGCACTATGAGTGCTATACCAAAGGATACTTTAACCTTGGCGCCGCGCCAGCGCCTCTCGAGCGCGCGCAGCAGCGCCCCGAGCTCGGCGCGCGGCGCGAGCGCGGCGGCGGCGCGCGGGTTGTGCGCGGCCGCCGCCACGCGCGCCCACGCCGAGCCGCTGCGCGCGCGCAGCAAAACCTGCGTCAGCGGGCACACGCCCAGCGCGCACGAACGGTCTGCGACGGGAACATTGCCCAGTTACACAAAATCAATAGTTAACAAGTGAAGTATGAAGTATCTTTTTCTGATTTATTGAATTTATTTAATTTATCGAATCGGGCGTTACTTTGCGGAGGTCCATATTAATGAACTAAAACAATTACTTTGCCCACCCGCGACCTTACAATAGTTACGTTTATGCAAGAAATGTGCGTTCATGCAGTTCCTCCACCTCCACACTGTACGAACACACACAAATCACATAAACCCAACCATCACCACCACCAAGCTACACTGACGCGTTTCGAACTCAACCAGAGCTCATCTTCAGAGTTACCACAACCGTATCTTTTTCTATTTATTTTTTCAACTTCATTTTTTTATTACTTTTACGGTCATCCCGTGAAACCATATATTTCAAACTAAATACAGACTGAAATATAGATGCACAGAAAAAACCCCAGAAAAAAGACCAATGCTGGGAATCGAACCCGGGTCCTCAGCGTTCCGTGCTGCGTGCTTACCCTTACACCATCACTGGTCTAGAAGTTAGCGACGAATTTTTCTCACACATCGTAGACTTCAGTCTGTTATAATCACATTATGCAGTGATAAGCGCGCATCTATGTTATGCCCTCTACCGAGAGACTTAACACTCCTTCGGTCTCTCAGGTCTTCAGTCTCTCGGTAGAGGGCATAACATAGATGCGCGCTTTATCACTGCATAATGTGATTATAACAGACTGAAGTGTACGATGTATGGGAAAAATTCGTCGCTAACTTCTAGACCAGTGATGGTGTAGGGGTAAGCACGCAGCACGGAACGCTGAGGACCTGGGTTCGATTCCCAGCATTGGTCTTTTTTCTGGGGTTTTTTCTGTGCATCTATATTTCAGTTTGTATTTAGTTTGAAAAATCAATAGTAAATTGTTGTAGAAACTAGAAAGTAAGCAATAGATGGACGAGTTAGTTTGAGAGCCTCGAAAGTACGAGTCCATCTATTGCACTTTTGGCCGAGACTAAACATTGTGCTTTTCACGCGTAATGCGAGGAAATAACAATTAAACAATCGAAACTTTTAAGTAAAAAAAAAAAAAAAGAAACTGCGTTGTTCCCGTCGACGACTTTACTTTTTCTTTTGTGACATAATTTTTTTTTAAACGAGCGAGGTCATTCATAGTGGCCAGTACCCAAAACCACATATTAAAAAATAAAAACTTCACCCTCGTCAGTCCGACCTGCGCAGTGTGCAGCAGGCTTAAAAAGTTAATGCTGTGGCGTTTTTTCATACTTAAAAAAAATTAAAGCATTTTGTACATATTATGCGTTTAAGAAAAAAAAACATCTCATTAAAGTCATGAATGACGCATTCTCATCGGTCAATTTAATTTCACATGCAGCAGACAATTACTTTTGATTGGTCCAATCAAATCAAATCAAATCAAAAATTTTATTCACTAGGTAACAAGATATTATAACAGCAGGAGGTATCACATGTTCTGCCGCTATTGCAGTGTGTAAATATTAAATTGTCGTTTCAGCACGCCGAGAATGAAATTCAGAAATCAGTCACCCATCTTTCAAAAAGTCGTATCGTATTTTTATAAGTAGTACTAATAATATCTAAAATAACATAAAAAAGCAAGGAAATATAAACTAGAAACTAGAAATGGGCGTAGGCATGCGAGATCGTGCGTGCGAGCGCGGCGCGCGCACGTGTGTGTGATTGGGTGTGTGTGTATGTTACAGGTTTACATTTTATATACGAGACTATCAACATAAATTACACCGTGAGACTCAAAGACTAGACATTACTTTAGTGTACCTTCAAATAGTATCCCAGCGCCTCCACCAAATCACCAATCTGTTGCCGGCCCTTAAAGTAAGTATAAACCCTTTTCTTGAAAGCCCCGACGTCATAGTTGTCTGGAAACACTGCTGCCGGAAGCTGGTTCCACAGTTTCACCGTACGTGGCAGGAGGTGCCGAAGAAAATGTACAGCTGCTCATCGAGATGGTGACGATGGAAATTAGACTTTCGGCCGGAAGTGCGATGGTGGAATTTTGCAGCAGGCAGCAAATTTTCTACGGATGGCCTCCTAAGAACTGATGAGGCCGGAGCAGGGGCGTAGCTAGGTAAAACGGCGCCCAGGGAACGTATCCAAAGTGCGCCCCTTTGTATGACAGATTATATAGATGCATTATTTCGTAGGTTATCCTAGTAACAGGAGAACCCGTGATGCTATTTGTGGATTTATCTGAGCGTCGCTGAGGCTTTGGGATTTTTAAAAGATTAGATGACAATAAGAATATTTTTTTTCGTTCAGCGGTGGAGAAAGCGTCCCGTCCATGGATTTTCAAAAATGTAAAAAAAAACTGTTAAGTATAGTCTACCAAGAAACTCCTTTATCACCCTAAAGTTCAATGTCAGTTGTATGACTTAAGACATCAAAGGCTATTTTCACTTACAAGTCGATGTGACAATCAGCCTTATTGTTTTTATTCTGATGTAGGAACTGTCACAAAAAATGGTAAAGCACTTACTTGGTCGACTATACATTGAAATAGTAGCGTGTCAGATTTTTGATAATTTGATACTCGAACGTGTCTCTGATAGTGATAATAAAGGTATGATAATCTGCCGGTTTGCATAGTGGGGTTGGCCATATATGTACATATAGTTGACCAAGAAATTCCTTAACCACCCTAAAGTTTGATGTCATTTGCACAACTGGAAACATCTAAGACTATTTTCACATGCAAGTCAAAGTGACACTCAGCTTTATTATCCTTTTTGCTGATGTAGAAACTGTCCTTAAAAATGGTAAAGCATTTACTTGGTCGACTATACATACGGAAGGGCGGAAAATGGAAGAAAATAAAGACTGATGGACGACTTTCGTCTTTAGACTCTGTGGAATTGGCGATGTGAAGTCTCGACCCAGTTTCCCATACGCTGCCCAGCCCAGCTGTATTCTTATGTTGGCCCCTTTCTCGAAGTTGTTTTTACCTAACTGCATAGTTTGCCCGAGGTAAACCGGTGTAGCCGACTATTTTTTTTTTTTTTTAATTTATTTATAAATTTAATAACAACTTAAGTAGAATTACATATATATTCTCGCCAAACTGTTACGTTTGAGGGCGAGACGCGCTCAGTTTTTATACATATAATTAACCTATTAAACTCATCCTATAAACTATCTAACAGCTTCAGAAAAGAAACCAATAAATAAGTAGGTAGGTATAGGTACTTAACTATGAAAATTCAAGAAGACATTCTTTTAGTTTGTTCTTTAGCGTGGGTTTACTTAATCTAGGACTTTGTCGTAGCAACGTAATCTGGTTGAATATTTTTGGTACAACGTACTTTGAGGTTCTTTTGCCATAATAGTTTTTCACTTTTGGCTGCACAAGCTTTTTTTCTCTTACACTCCTAGTATTATATTTATTATTAGTTAATAATTTGTACTTTTCACTGTAATAATGCTCTAATCCTAGCAAGTATGTGACTTTCTTATCCACGGGTAAAATTTTACATAGGGAAAACAGTTTGTCATAGTCTTTTTCACAATCTTTCTTAACCTTTTTACTAACTAAGAACTTAATTAGCCTTATTTGTAAATTCCTTATATCTCTAATATATGTTATGAATGTTCGCCCGTATACAACTAGACCATAGCTAATAAGTGAATCGGCGAGGGCGAAATAGACGACTGTTAATGTTTTCCTACTTAATATTCTGTTTAGTTGGTAGAATTTGCCTAGCACAGACCTTAACCTTTTACAGACATCATTAATATGTGGTTTCCAATTAAAATTTCTGTCAATATTTAAACCTAAATATTTGAATGTTTCCACATATTCTAATTTGGCACAATTACAATTATTTTTATCTGCATGTAAGCAATTGTATGTATGTCCTATTATATCCAAACCATCTTTAATCACTTTTTTGGCAACCCGGTTATTCACCTGTGATTTGGTTGAGTCTTCGCAGCGCGCGGCACATGGGCGTGCGCGCGCGCACGTTCCGTCCGCGATGTCGCACCACCATACTGCCACCTAGAACCATCTCGTGCAGCCTGGCGCAGGTCTTCTCGCTGACCGACACCAGCTTCTTGCGAAGCTCCCCGTAGTTGATCAGGGCGTACAACTCCTGGGCTACCTTTTTAACGTCTGTGAAAATGAGTCAAGATTTGTATTATTATTACTGGCTGTTGCCCGCGACTCCGTTCGCGAAGAATAGGGGTACAAAAAATAACCTACGACCCATTCTCTGACCTACCGAATATATAGAAAAAAGTTTCATAGAAATCGGTCAAGCCGTTTCGGAGGAGTTCGATAACAAACACCGTGACACGAGATTTTTATATATTAGACTAGCTGTTGCCCACGACTCCGTCTACGAAGAATAGGGGTATAAAAAAATAGCCTACGACCTATTCATAGACCTACCGAATATAGAGAAAAAAAGTTTAATAAAAATCGGTCGAGCCGTTTCGGAGGATTTCGATAACAAACACCGTGACACGAGATTTTTATATGTTAGATTATGAGAGGGTTCTGACGGGAAATTATCATGAGCACTTAGAAGCTTGATTTTTTTTTACAGCTCCAAGCATTGCAAGACTGAACAATTGGGAATGTCTAAAAAAATTACCAGTGGTTTTTATATATATTTTTTTTTGTATAGAAAAGTCAATTACTTATAAGAAACTAATTTCAATATTTTATCATTTAGGTCACTGCTTTTTTTTCAAAATTAATTATTGAAACTATTTTGGTTGATAACGTCAGATTGTAATTGAGGGCTCCCACACTGCCAAATTTCTAAATCTATCTAAATGCGTACTATAAGGCAACCCCTTTAATTATTTTTTGCGTAGTGGTACACTGTAACTAGTGTCACTTTACTGGCGCTGTCAAAGTGCTAGATGTAAGACAGCGGGTCCAAATCAAACTCGGTAGTATAATTCACGCGTAAATTGTGAAGAATTCTAACCACACAGAATAAAGTAAGATTTGGACCGGTCACACAATTTACACTAATGTCAAATGAAGGTCATTGCTTATTTGTTATGTAATAAATTCATTACATAATATTAAAATTAAATAACTACAGAAAACGGATTAAAAAGCATTTATCTCGAAATGGTTTTCGATTTACTATACATTGCAAAAAAAATAGACATCCCCAATTGTATTATTCAAACATGATATCTCCACGCTTCCCCGAGAAAACGGTTCATTTTCTTAATTTTAACTTACACCACGTATTTTACAAATGCATATACTTACTTTCTCCAAAATGCACATGCTTTGACAGCTTGTGCCAGGTCCTGTAATAAAAATGGCTGACTTGCGTCTTCGTTTTCAGGTTCACGTCCGGCATGCCCTTCTTCTTCATCTTAGCACAAATGTGCGCTGTTATCGCGTCGAAATCCTTCCCGTACTCATTGAGGGCTTCGAAGAACAAGCTCTTCTCGTCGGCCGACCAGAGGGCTTTGGGCATGCGTTGCTTAACAGTGGGGAATTTAAGGGGGTCTTTCTCATCGATTTTGCTCGGCGTGTCGCACTCTGGTATGTCTGGAATGAGAAGGTAGTCTTTAGAGTTTACTGTAATATCTCCAATATCTGTACAGACAACCGTTCATAAATATCTAAACATGAACCTTGTGTTACAGTAATAAGGTCTATGTATAGATATTTATGAACGGTTGGCTGTACAGATATTGGGGAACTCGACTGTACTAGTATGCTACAGTATGGCTCCAAAATAAAATGGTTCCATCATCCGGTTTCTATTAAACTAGTGGCTTTGTGTACTGTAGACCTCGCCAACTACCAAAGGCTTCACCTGTGGCGGATTTACACATTCGCCGCCAATAGTAGTAGTAATATTGAAACGCTATTGTAATATTTAAAAACTTCATACTTATTTCACCAAAGTATACTCTACAAAGCGTTTAGTAATTTCTCGTAAACGTATTTTTACATTTCTCTGAGACAAAAAAATTCAAGCCCAATTTGCTGCACACTAAAATTTGCCGCTCTAAGCTCCGGCCTTCTCAGCTTGTTGGTAAATTCGCCATTGGACACTACTACCAGCAGCTATCTCCAACGGTTATGAGGGCGGTGTTCTTGAATAAAATTATCGACTTGGCGGGGCCACTGCCGTGACCCCAGATTTTGACCATGACTTACAATGAGTCAAAGTTGAATCTACTGACTTATGGACATCCCCGCACGAGCGGAAATTCCTGTAGGTACCTCTCTTGTCAGGGTGGGCGCCATCCAACCGCAGCTTCTTGATGACGCGAGCGCTGATGCGCTACTGCTGTGGTCAGCGAACCCAGTAACTCGCTGGCGTGAGCGTCCAGCGCTGGCTAGGCCACGCTGCTCTCTATTGTAGTTACCTCTCTTGTCCGGATGAGCTGGCTCCAACCGCAGCTTCTTGATGACGCGTGCGCTGGTTCGTTGCTGCTGTTCCGTGGTTAGCGAGCCCAGCAGCTCGCTGGCGTGGTCGTCCTGCGCTGGCTGGGTCGGCATGCTGCTCTCTTTTGGTGCCGTCTGGAACACAAACGAAGGATAAGTTTACCCCTTTTCCAGGCATATACACACAGGTTTGCCGCGGTCGGACAATGCTCGCGGGGCGGCAACATACAACTGACATTGAATTTTAGAATGGTAAAGGAATTCCTTGGTCGACGATACATGACTGAAGTATAGTAGCGGAATGAAAAGGTTCGTCACTTTTCGACCTTAACTCGTTGACATAGAGTCGCTGTGCTTAAAGCAGTCGAGACCAACAGCACGAGAGCAGTCGTATTGCGGTTGGAGTAGACTACAACCCGAATGCTCTGAATTTTGTATTGAAACTGCAGATCACCCAACAGCGACCGCTTGAAACTGTTGGCACTGACTGCTCTAAGCAGTCCGTCTATGAAGGCCCTAACAACGCTTAAAATTTGTATGAAAGTTTTCCGTTGTTTCACAAATAACCTTACTAAGGGTACTCATTTATCCTGTCAGTCATTTTGGATGCCTACCTACGATTTAACGTGGTCCAACTTTTTGGTCACCACCCACACGCGTTCCCGCGATCCATCTATCTACATAACAAATTTCATACAAAACCGTCCTGCCATTTTAGCGTGAAATAGTAAAAAACACACACGCACGCATTCACGCACACAACCTGCCATAATAAACATGTTACTTAAATGGAGTTGAAGGTTACATTTTATGACATAATCGAACAAATCCGCTCGATGCGGAACATTAATGGAATAATGAGATCACTTAGTATAATTTTATTTCATTTAATAATGCCTGAATCTACATAATGAAAACCTATAAATGTGTAGCGTGACTGACAAAGGCACAAAGCATTGCCTAACACCAGTTATTTTATTGTTTTTTTTTTCATCGTTGAGAGAACACAGGTGAAATGAAGTTAATTATAATAACAATAAATCACAGGACAATTGACCTAATCCCTAGTACTATGGGTACTAGATAACAGATAAAAATACTGTCAGCGCCCGCGCCTCGCAAGCTACGTCATCGGGCGACCGCGGGGGTGAAGGCTGCCCCGCGGCCGCCGCCGCCATGCATTCACATTCGCCCTAGCAGCCGGAACGACCACACGCGTGCCTTGAATTATATCTGTACATTACTTTCGCATTATACGTATTTAAAAAGTATCATCTTTTAATTTGCTTATGTACGCCCGTAAAAATACTTATAACCATACTATCCATACTATACTACTCTATACAGGGTTATTTGTAATTCACTGACATCCTCTTAACCCTGAATTCCTATCACTCAAACAAGTGTTTTTTGTTTTACGACTTTTTAAAATGAAGCACTTTTTTCCCATACAAATACACAGAGTATCGTAAAAATAAGAGGTAGTCTCAAATTTTCAAAACGTTATTACACCAAAAATATTAAGTTATGAGAAAAGCCGTAAAACAAAAAACATTTGTTTAAGTGGTAGGAGTTTACGGTTAAAAGGATGCTAGTGAATTACAAGTAACCCTGTATACTAAAATTTCACCCTCAGACAATGCGAAATGCGAAAGTGCGAAAGTGTGTCTTTCTGTCTGTTACCTCTTCCTTCACGCTTAACCGCTGAACCGATTAGGGTGAAATTTGGCATAGAGATAGTTTGAGACTCGGGAAAGGACATAGGATAGTTTTTATCTCGGAAAATTGCATAGTTCCCGCGGGATAGCGATAAACGCGGGCAAAAGCTAGTAAATAATAAAACATCCAATACTTGAGCACTTGAAACATTCGTATTTTTCACACAAATATCTGTCCCGACCGGGAATCGAACCCGGGACCTCAAGCTTCATAGTCAGGTTTTTATTAGAAAGCTGATTTCTTGGCAATGGTTCTTAGACATGTTTCATTAAAATTGGTTCAGCCGTTTCGAAGTTATCAGCTCTTTTGTTAGCTGCGGAAGGGATCTTAGACGCATAATTGTTATTTATTTTAATTTCAAACATACTTACATACTTATGCAACCTAATTGCGTTGGAGGTTTTTATTTTTTTTTTCATTTATAGTTATTTACACACATAACAAGCCGTGGTGGCCTAGTGGTTTCACCTATGGCCTCTCAAGCAGAGGGTCATGGGTTCAAAACCCGGCTCGCACCTCTGAGTTTTTCAGAATTTATGTGCGAAATTATATTTGTAATTTACCATGAGCTTTACGGTGAAGGAAAACATCGTGAGGAAACCTGTACACACCTGCGAAGAAATTCAACGGTGTGTGTGAAGTTCCCAATCCGCAGTGGGCCCGCGTGGGAACTACGGCCCAAAGCCCTCTCATTCTGAGAGGAGGCCTGTGCCCTACAGTGGGACGTGACGTCTGGGATGATGACACATATAACAAAAATATAGTACGTATTTTTGACCCTGTTTAAACTAGGTAGCGGACATTGTATGTACCATAACATAAATAATTATGTAATAAATATATTTTGCCGTAAATAAGGAAGTTAACGCGCCAGCATCGTAATCGCTTAGTTCGGCGGTCTCGACAAAGCCTCTGCATATGTATGTATGTATGATAGGCGAGTCACGCGTTCGTACAATTCATTCATATAATCTATTCAAAGGCCGTGCTAACTGTAACAAAATAGATCACAACCAAGGCCGAATTAAAAATCCTTCCTAACTAATATTATAAATGCGAAAGTAACTCTGTCTGTCTGTCTGTCTCGCTTTCACGCTAAAACTACTGAACCGATTTAAATGAAATTTGGTACACAGAGAGTCTAGAGCCTGAGAAAGGACATAGGCTATATATCATCACGCTAAAACCAATAGGAGCGGAGCGGAGCGGAAGAATGTTTCAAAATCGGGGGTTTTTGAAGTAAAACTTCTATAGGCACGCTTGACTTGGGAGTACGGTGGTGAATATGAACGCGGGTGTGCGGGGGGGTTCGGGGGTGCGGGGGGGGGGGGTTCTGTGGTGGGGGTGGGGGGTGCGGGGGCGGGTATTTTTTTTTATATCGAGGAACTAAGGAGAGCCATAATTGATGAAAAAGCAAATTGGATAAAAAAATAACCTGCCCAAATTACTTACTAATTCCACGCGGACGAAGTCGCGGGCAAAAGCTAATCAGAAATAAATACAGGGTTATTTGTAATTCACTGACATCCTCTTAACCCTGAATACCTATCACTCAAACAAATGTTTTTATGTTTTTTATTTTGCGACTTTTTAAAATGAAGCACTTTTTTTCCCATACAAATACACAGAGTATCGTAAAAATAAGAGGTAGTCTCAAATTTTCAAAACGTTATTACACCAAAAATATTAAGTTATGACAAAAGCCGTAAAACAAAAAAACATTTAATGAACTAAAACAATTACTTTGCTCACCCGCGACCTTACAATAGTTACGTTTATGCAAGAAATGTGCGTTCATGCAGTTCCTCCACCTCCACACTGTACGAACACACACAAATCACATAAACCCAACCATCACCACCACCAAGCTACACTTGCTTGAGTGTAGCTTGGTGGTGGTGATGGTTGGGTTTATGTGATTTGTGTGTGTTCGTACAGTGTGGAGGTGGAGGAACTGCATGAACGCACATTTCTTGCATAAACGTAACTATTGTAAGGTCGCGGGTGAGCAAAGTAATTGTTTTAGTAGTGTAGCTTGGTGGTGGTGATGGTTGGGTTTATGTGATTTGTGTGTGTTCGTACAGTGTGGAGGTGGAGGAACTGCATGAACGCACATTTCTTGCATAAACGTAACTATTGTAAGGTCGCGGGTGAGCAAAGTAATTGTTTTAGTTCATTAATATGGACCTCCGCAAAGTAACGCCTGATTCAATAAATTAAAAAAACATTTGTTTAAGTGGTAGGAGTTTAGGGTTAAAAGGATGCTAGTGAATTACAAATAACCCTGTGTACAAAACAAATCCCTATTTAATTCCCCTAGGACACGCAATAGCTTAAGAACGACATCGCCGATTTCATTCACCATATTTTAAAAACCATAAAGTTTTTACGGAAAAAATCCTACGTGATAACGAATAAACTGGGTTTATATAGGGTTATTTAAAAGCGAAAAAGTTTTTCGGGTGCGCCAGTGGTTTTCGAACCCACGTCTCCTGGGTATGCGCCCCTACGGGTGTTCTACCAATTGTACCACGTCGCATCCAACCGACTCCCCCGAAATTCTTAATCGCTTACATACGCCAACAGTGTGTTTTTAAATAATCTTAGATTCGGTGAGCAGCCGTACTGCTAATAAAATAAATAATATTTATATAGGGTGTCCCAGAATCCGACGATAATCCGTCGACAGCTGATAGGTCAGTCAATTACCTCTCAAAATATCCAGTTATCGCATTAGAAATGATGAGATCCGCGCAAGAACTAAAGTCACGGACATAGCTCGAAGAATCGCTAGACTTAAGTGGCAGTGGGCAGCGCTCGCTCGTAGAACTGACGGCCGATGGGGCCGAAAGGTTCTAGAGTGGCTTCCACGGACCGGAAGACGCAGGTAGGTAGGCCTCTAACAAGATGGAGCGATGACCTGGTGAAGGTAGCGGGAAAGCATTGGATGCGGATGGATGGATATCTAGTTTTAGGTTTGGTAAAAAAGGCTTAGTTTTTAGGGTTCCATACCCAAAGGGTAAAAACGGGGCCCCTGTCCGTCCGTCCGTCTGTCACCAGGCTGTATCTCAGGAACCATGATAGCTAGACAGTTAAAATTTTCACAGTTGATATATTTCGGTTGCCGCTATAACAACAAATACTAAAAACCAGAATAAAATTAATATTTAAGGGGGCTCCCATACAACAAACGTGATTTTTTTTGCTCGTTTTTGCTCGATATTGATGACGGCATCAGGAAGACGCTTGAAATATTCACAGAATATTTAGTTACATATTCAATTTAAAAATAAATAATTAAATAAAAATAAAACAAATATTTAAGGGGGGCTCTCATACTAAAAACGTGATTTATTGCCGTTTTTATAGATATTGGTACGGAATCTTTCGTGCGCGAGTCCGACTCGCACTTGGCCGATTTTTTTATTGAGATATCGTCATTTTATTAAAAAATAAAAAATAAATCTCCCCGAGCTTGGTTTCTTAAATGCCGCAGTTACAACCTAATTAATCTAAAACCAATTAATTAATTCTGAGAGGTAATTAACAGCCCTATTAGCAGTCGACGTATTATCGTCGGATTCTGGGACACCTGGATAAACTACGATAACAAGGCCCGCCCCTCCAAAATTCAAGAAGTCTTCAATGTATTTGTGAAAGTGTTTATGAAGCACCACCAAAACTTTCAACGCATGTGTGCGTGCTGAGACAGCAATCAAACAAAAGCAGACTACTACATACACACTCAAAATCAAAAAATCAAAATCAAAACGTTTATTCTGCAAATAGGCCGCAAAGGGCTCTTTTACATGTCACTTTTTTTTAAACTACCAGCGCTTTCGTAAGGACCATCATTGCCAAGAAGAATGCGCCGCAAGAAACTTGGCAGGAAATCATCTTTTCAAATTAAAATATAATAAATTACAAACTAAAAAACCATACAAATATAGAATTAAATAAATAATAATAATAATTATATAAAAAAAAACAATACAGGGATGTATTGGGTCCCTTAGTTAAAAAAAAAACTAAAACTATACCTACATCTTAACTAACTATATCTATGTTCAGTGGAAGTGTAGAATGCTTCCACCGTCAAAAAAAGAAAAAAAAGGAAAAATAAAATAAAAAATAATAATATTGGAGATACGTAGTCTTCCAATGTAAACTCTTTCGTAAGGATGTGACATAACACATAACACATTGAAATAGTAATTTGGAGGGGCGGGCCATGTTACCGTAGTTTATCTCTATATTCGATTCAAAGTAACCTTATCTCTGCAACTGTAGCTGTTATAGAGACTTGATACTTGGCAGATGAGAAGGGATTTTTGGAATTTCTCGCGGGAGAGCCAGAGTTGCTCATAAATTATATTTCAGCGCCGACATAGTCGCGGGCAAAAGCTAGTCTACACTAATAATATAATAATCTAATATATAAAATTCCCGTGTCGCGGTGTTTGCTACCAAACTCCTCCGAAATGGCTCGTCCGATTCTCATGAAATTTTGTGTGCATATCGGGTAGGTCTGAAAATCGATCAACATCTATTTTTCATACCCCTATTATTCTTCGCAGACGGAGTCGCGGGCAACAGCTAGTTATATTATAAACAAGAAAGATTTGTATTCTTGTATGTAACGAATAAACTTAAAAACCACTGGACCGATTTTAAAAATTCTTTTGCCGTTAGAAAGCTACATCATCACTGAGTGACATAGGCTACTTTTTACCGCGCGAAAATACCTTTTCGGCGTCGAGCTTCTAATAGACTCTCGTTAGTAATCCCCTACTTACAGCCCTTGATGCGCAATGTACTATAAATTAAGTGGGTAGAATGAAAAAAGTACACGGAGCTATACGAACGGGAAACAAATTAGTCCATTACCTAATATGCGTGCAAAAAGAAAAAAAAGCAAGCCGGTACAATGAAATACTTAGTTAATATAACTGCGAAAAAACAACAATCGGTTTTAGCACTTATTAAATAAGGCTACAATGTTAATGTTAAAAAAAGGAAAAACAGTGCTCGTAGGTACAATTACTTCTCGTTCTATTAGTTTTGTGAAATTAAACTTCATTCACTAACACTCTCATACACTCTCTCTCACACACACACACACACACACACACACACACACACACACACACACACACACACACACACACACACACACACACACACACACACACACACACACACACACACAAACGCACACACACACAAACGCACACACACAAACACACACACACACACGCAAGCACGCACACACGCAAGCACGCACACACAAACAGTGTGCTTAGGTTGAGTAAACTAGTTTAGATTTAATAAAAATGTTTAAATGTATATAGTTTTTAGAAGAGCGAAGCCTCCTGACACAAGTTTATAACTTAATAGGAGGTCTCAACCGTGTTGTATTCTAAGCACTTTTGTTAAAGGAAAATAAACTATTATTAATATCATAGTTGTGCAACGTGTCAGATTGTGTCAGGATCTCATTCCACTAATATTGTGAAGTTTGTATGTATGGATGTGTGGATGTTTGTTACCCTTTCACGCTAAAACCACGTTAATTTGGCCAGTGCCGTGCCGGCGTTACGACCATTGACACCCCGGGAAAGAATATTGTGAAACTCGGGTGAAAAATTTGTCAAGGCTGACACGCTCGATCTACCCAAATTGCAAAAAGTGTCTATTTTGGATTACATTGCTACCAGCGATATGCACAATATTGCCGAAATAAGGGGGGCTAAGATGCTCATGCGAGTATCTACCTGTTCAATCATCAACATTGAGTGCATACCTATATAAAATACTCATGGGGCGGGGCTATTCATGGAGTCATTTGAACAAATAAAACACTTTCTATAGTCCATTTTTTAGATTCAAAAATGAAAATAGCCTTTTTGTTTTGTTTCCTATCCTATTGACATCAGTTAAATTTAAATCACATTATGACAGACATTGACATTGGTTTTTTAAGTGAAGCGTGACAGCAAAGGTAAAAGAAAAATGCCTTTGAACCTTTGATGACGTCATTTGAAGATCAAATGAAAACATCAGTTTTTTTGGAATGTCTCCGCTATTATAGTATAAATCTTCCCAGGTGAATTTTTCGCTTCCAGCCCTTATCTTTCAAAACAAACGGTAACATCACAGTATTAAGGTTCAAATTTAATGTAATGGCTCGAAGCGAAAAATTCACCTGGGAAGATTTATACAATAGCTGTTTATTTTTAAGTCCGACTACAGAAAATGGTTGTATAACATTATTCCTCAATGATAAAAATATAAAAAAATATACAAAAAATATTTAACCAAAGGGAATTGTTATTTGTATCAACAATGTAACCTAAATCCTCACAAACAATAAAGAACTTTGTACTTTGAACTTTTTAGGTATTGTATTATTTGTGGTGTAAAGAATCATTGTATCGTATTGTGATAAATGAATTCTTCGCAGGCGTTGACTGTAGACGTGACGTCACGGCCCCCCCTTATAAACACTGACGCGAACGCGCTACATTTTTCGCTAAGATTGACAAAAGAAAAAATACGTGTCCAATTTTTTTGATAACGTAACTGACGGACCAATTGGGGATGTCTATTTTTTGCAATGTATAGTAAATCGAAAACCATTTCGAGATAAATGGTTTTTAACTCGTTTTCTGTAGTTATTAAATTTTAATATTATATAATGAATTTATTACATAACAAATAAGCAATGACCTTCATTTGACTTTGGTGTAAATTGCGTGACCGGTCCAAGTCGTACTTTATTCTGTGTGGTTAGAATTCTTCACAAATTTACGCGTGGATTTAACTACGGAGTTTGATTTGGACCCACTGCCTGACATCTAGCACTTTGACAGCGCCAGTAAAGTGACACTAGTTACAGTGTACCACCACGCAAAAAATAATTAAAGGGGTTGCCGTATCGTACGCATTTAGATAGATTTAGAAATTTGGCAGTGTGGGAGCCCTCAATTACAATCTGACGTCATCAACCAAAATAGTTTCAATAATTAATTTTGAAAAAAGTAGTGAACTAAGTGACAAAATATTGAAATTAGTTTCTTATAATTGACTTTTCTATACAAAAAAATATAAAAACCACTGGTAATTTTTTTTAGACATTCCCAATTATAATATTTTTTTATCCAGCAAACAGCCCAATTTTGCCTAAGTACAAGCGATAAACTAACTAGATAGTGAAAAATTTCCATAAATACCTTATAAGTATGTTAATCGCTACATAATAGCTTTTTAATCGGTTAATGGTACATAATTCAAAATCGAGTACAATGACCCTAATAATAATAATTTTATTTCAGACTAAAGCCCAGTTTGGACTTGCAAGAAAAATCGTGCAAGTTGCATTTCATCACTGCGTTCGATTGACCACTTCTAACTCATTCGCCTTACGACCATGCATTGTAATGCAACTTGCACAATTTTTCTTGCTGGTCTAAACGTGGCTTTATGTCCATACAAAGGTGTTAAGTAAACAATGAGAATCTTAAATACCTAAGTGTTAGTACTCAATTATAACAAAACTATAACTAAATAAATAAATAATCGAGCAGTTCATCACTGTGAAACGTCCCTGGACGAGCGGGCCATCATGGGACCGTCTCAGCGGATCGCGAACACGCTCAGTATGCTTACTATAAGTATTACTTCACCATAAAAATGAAAATAAAAATGGAAATTTTAACGTAAACGCGATCGAGAAGTATTTTGGTGAAGTAAAACTTATACTAAGCGAGCCTTCAGCGAGGCGCGGCGCTTGCGCATGACGGCTGCGAACCCGTCCGTGCGTGCCTCCGCGAACATGCCTGACTGCAGCACAGCCCCGGTAGCACCCGGAACGCGTTGTTGTACTGCACGCGGAGCTCGTTGTACAGTCAAGGACTTTAATTCATGAGCCACCATGGAATCTTTTCAAAGGAAAAGTCATTACGATGTTCCTTGTTAATTAATGCGATGTCACTATGACGTTTACTGTGAAATGGTTCCATGGTGGCTCATGAATTAAAGTCCTTGACCGTACCACAGAACAGAAAAAAGGAACATTAGAACGTCTTCATAGAAACGGCCGGAACGCGAGTTATGCCTACGCGCCACTAATTCTCAGCATACCCCGGCAACCATCAGTCTCGAGTAGGGTTACCAACTATATTGTTATAAACAGTATCATACTGTTTTGCACTACATTATACTTTTTACTGTTGAACAAAAATAAAGTATATAAAATACTGTTTTCAGCATCAAAATGCCTAAAACTTAAAACACACACTAAGTTGCCTAATCTATGAGAGTTTAAAAAAAACACTAAATTGATAAGTTAAAACTACACTACACTAAAACATTATGCCTTTAAAACATAAAAAACTGTTAACTTTTTTAAATACTGTTTGTTTCCTATATTTAGGTCTGAGAAGGAAGGCCTACCTAGCCCTAGGTAGGTTATAGGTGTTGTTTATTTTGTGTATTTGTTTGTATGTTAAGTATATTTTCTTTCTTCTCTCTGTACATAAATTATTGTTTGCCTATCTTTTTTAAGTTTTTCCTTTCATGCCAGGTTAGCATGAAAAGATCCCTTTTAGGGATAAGTTCGCCTTTGTACTCTTTTTGTTTTGTTGTTTTGTATTATTTTTGTGTTTTATGTACAATAAACATACATACATACATACATATAGTTTATTTCTTGTAAAAAAAGTTTGCAACCCTAGTCTCGAGTGCCCCACGGCTACGTACGGTCAGCGCGGGACTCACGTGCATTTATTACGTTACCTACCTAATTATGTCACGACGATATAAACAGTATTGTTCGATGTACGGATGTTTAAATTCAATTTTTAGTAGTGTCCGACCGAAGTTTCGGTTTCGGTTTCGGTTTCGGCCAATTTCGGCCAAAAAAGTGATTTCGGCCGAGGTTTCGGTTTCGGCCAGAATCCGGCCGAAACCTTCGGCCGGGCCGAAATTACTTCGCGGCCTCTCGCGGCTCTCGCATCGGGAGCGCTCGGCTTAATTCGGACACGCTCGGCCGGGTAGGTATAGGTAATGCATCGGCGGCCGGCCCAGCTGGGACCAGCGACAGTAGTATGTATGAGTGTTGTTTATTTATTAAATTATTATTTACTTTTTAGAATCTGTTTGGCGACCGCTTTAGCCTAGTTGGTAGTGACCCTGCCTACGAAGCAATAGGTCCAGGGTTCGAATCCCGGTAAGGGCATTTATTTGTGTGATGAGCACGAATATTTGTTCCTGAGTTATGGATGTTTTCTATGTATTTAAGTATTTATTTATCTATATAAGTATGTTTATCGTCGTCTAGTACCCATAGTAGAAGCTTTGCTTAGTTTGGGACTAGGTCGATTTGTGTAAGATTGTCCCCTAATATTTATTTATTTTATTTGTTACTGCATTTTATGCTGTGATTAATGAACAATACGTTTGATATTAGGATTGTGAATTTAGTTTAGACGTGATAAGAATAGGTTGTTTGTTTTGAATAATATAATACCTATGCCAAGACATTTTTCATTAAAAATAAACGTTTTTTATTTTGTTTAACAAAAAAAGTAACTGTTCTCATATAAGAAATCCTTGCAATAACCTTTTCCTTACGATCTGTACAGTAATTTTGAATATTTTATTTGATATGATACGTCTTCAAAAATTTCGGTTTCGGTTTCGGCCGAAATCAGAAAAAAACCGAATATTCGGTTTCGGTTTCAGTTTCGGCTAAAAATCGTGTTTCGGTCGGACACTAATTTTTAGATTACCAACTCAGTCGGAATTTAAGTATACTCTTAAAATCAACAATAATGCTTTTCGCACATCGCACATCCCAGGAGAGGCGCAAATACTTCTCCGTGGCTAATTTTGTAGGTAGCAAATATTCGTAGTGATGAAGATGAAACTAAATAAAGCCGTTTAAAAACATAATACGTTTTGTGGTTTATTAAAATAACGTAATTTTTTTTTAAACACCACTTAGACCATTCCTTCCTTAATTGCCTAAAGCTCCTAATCCTTTCCCTACTTTAAATTTCATGTGACATTATCAAAACATAACTGAAGAGTGACTGTTAGTAGGCAGCCCTATCGTGAGTTTGTGTAGGTAATTATTATCAAGGACGCTGCTGAGACGTCATACTGCTCCTTTTTTTTGTACTGTGGTTGTACGCCCTCTGCGTGTAGCTCACCCACAGGGCGCTCGAGTAAAAGGAGACACAGAACGCTTGGAAAAGTACAAAGTTTACCTCTCTCGTACACCGTACGAACCTGCGGGCCAACATGTTGCAGCGGACGGCCAACGACCTAATGTCCATATACTTCATACTATACAAACTGAACATAGATGCACAGAAAAAACCCCGGAAAAAAGACCAATGCTGGGAATCGAACCCAGGTCCTCGGCATTCCGTGCCGCGTGCTTACGCCTACACCACCACTGGTCAGGAGTTTTCACGCAAATTTTTCCTATGCATCATACATTCCAGCCAACAAAGTGGACAGCGCCAGTAAAGTGACACTAGTTACAGTCTACCACTACGCAAAAAATAATTAAAGGGGTTGCCTTATCGTATGCATTTACATAGATTTAGAAATTTGGCAGTGTGGGAGCCCTCAATTATAATCTAACGTCACCAACCAAAACAGTTTCAATAATTAATTTTGAAAAAATTAGTTAACTAAATGACATAATAGTGAAATTAGTTTCTTATAATCAGTGATCGGAACTCTGGGAGCTAAACTTTAACAAAACTTGCCAAGCGCGCATGAAACAGTGCTTACAGAAGTTAGCTACGAAGTATCTTTTTGTATTTATTTTTTCAACTTCATTTTTTTATTACTTTTACGGTCATCCCGTTATATCATATATTTCGTACTAAATACAAACTGAAATATAGATGCACAGAAAAAACCCCAGAAAAAAGACCAATGCTGGGAATCGAACCCAGGTCCTCAGCATTCCGTGCCGTGTGCCATACCCCTACACCACCACTGGTCTAAGGTTAGACACACGGCACGGAATGCTGAGGACCTGGGTTCGATTCCCAGCATTGGTCTTTTTTCTGTGCATCTATATTTCAGTTTGTATTTAGTACGAAATATAAGTGCTTACAGACATGAAACTATTAATAAACTACTGAAAATCTGAGATTACGATATAAATTGAACACTAATCTGCCAATAATATTCTTATTTTTTTCTTGGTTGTAAATTGTCCTTAATGTCAGCTTTACAAGTTTCGTTAAAATTTAGCTCCCAGAGTTCCGATCACTGCTTTAACTTTTCTATACAAAAAAAAATACATAAAAACCACTGGTATTTTTTTAGACATTCCCAATTAGACTTTGTCAACCTCGACATTAACGGAATCATTGACAGTATAAATCGAGCTATATTTAAAAAAAAATACTTGAGCGGACGAGCTTTGCTCGCACTAAAACTCGAAAACACGCTTTTTCTCAGTATGCCTAGTATAAGTTTTTACTTCACCAAATACTTCTCGATCGCGTTTACGTAAAAGATTCAATTACTAGGGAAACATGGACAGCATCTCCGCGCGCGCGCTTCCATGTTTCCATAGAATTGAAATTTTTACGTAAACGCGATCGAGAAGTATTGAAGTGAAGGAAAACTTATACTAAGCGTACAGAGATAAGACTGTACTAGATCGATTTATAGTCCCCGAAACCCCCGGTATACTAAATTTCATGGAAATAGTTTTTGCTCGTTTCTTTAAAAAAAAGAGGATAGGGATGTTGACACCACCAATCAACTGACGTACTTTTTATGAGCTGTCAAAACACAATTCTCCCATAGAGTTTGAATGGCAATAGAGCAACTTACGACGTCACTTATTCGCCAACTCAATCAACAATTTATTTCTTTTAAAGCAACAAAAAATCTAATTTTGCAATTAATCGAAAATTAACCTGGTTTTCAGGGCTAAAATAAAGCGTTTTTTTACTGGATCGTGTCTTCGAATTATTAATGGCGTCAGTCAACATCCTTATTAAGTGTTTTATGGGAGCGGCTGAAAAACAGCATCTGTTTGCAAAGAGACTTTGATCTGTAAGAGACATTCATAAGCTGAGTCGCTTACCCCTTTTATAGT
This sequence comes from Archips crataeganus, assembly GCA_947859365.1. Lineage (NCBI taxonomy): Eukaryota > Metazoa > Arthropoda > Insecta > Lepidoptera > Tortricidae > Archips > Archips crataeganus. The sequence continues at coordinate 1,303,312 of OX402064.1, forward strand.
TTGTAAGTTAGGTGTTAGGTATAACTCGTAAAGAAACATTAATCATGAAACTACCGTGACACTCACTCATAGTGAAAATAAACGAATCACTCGCGTCTTAAAACGAGTTTAACTCGACATGTTTCGGGATAATGTATAGCCCTTCTTCCCGGAGTCACACGTGACGGTTTCCAAACGCGCACACCGTCGGAACATGTTTTCCGGGAAGAAGGGCTACGGATTAGCCCGAAACATGTCGAGTTAAACTCGTTTTAAGACGTGAGTGATCTGCTTATTCTCACTATTGTAAAGAAACTATTGAATAAAATCTCTTATTTTTATTTTATCTATTTAACTAGCTTTTAGTCGTTAGTGCTCTAATCAAATACCACACTATAATTTCACCCATTATATATAAGTACATACTGAACTCTATTAAATTACATCAATAATACCCATATCAAAATAGTGCTTCGAAAAAATACCCCTAATGATCATCGGACGTAATTATATAAAAACGCATCATTACGCGAGTCAGCCGCAATGATAGTGAGACACAAAACAATTAGCATTATGTACGACGAGCGATCGATAAAACCTCTGGCAGGACGAAACTCTGGCGCATAGCACGCGCCGCGCGGCTAGGAGCGGTTTAAAAATACTGGCCACCAATAAAAACAAAATTAAAAAGTTGACATTTCGAATTTGGAAACACGAGCAATAAATATAGCTGCACCTCGGTTTAAAAATCCTGGCCAATAAGAAAAAAAAAGTTACAACATATTTTTTTAATTTTGAATTTGGAAACCGCCATTCAGTTGTTTTACTAAGCTTTAGTAAAAGTGTGTTGAAAAAATGCCGATGAAGATTAGAATCGTGAAGTTATGTCTATTTATAATTGTGTGTATGAACTTTTTTAAAATATGTAAATCACAAGTTATGAAGAAGGAGGCTTTTTACACGGTGGTAAGTGTTAATTATAGCTTAATTTTGCATTAAAAATTAAGACATTACGTACAAACATTTTCAGATAATTTTCAGTTTGGAAATAGTACCTTATAACATAACGTTCATAAAATAAGCATTCATGAATAAGAATAAAAAACTACGCAATTTGGGTGCCGTTGAAACACGGCCCCGTATTTATCGATCGTGAGTTCAAATCCCGGCAAGCACCTCCGAGTGTTTCGGACTTTATGTGCTACATTTGAAATTTACCATGAGCTTTCCGGTAAAGGAAACCGTCGTGAGGAAACATTCATGCTGCGAAAAAATTCAATGGTAAGTTCGCAATCCGCACTGGGCCCGCGTGGGAACTACGGTGCAAGCCTTCTCATTATGAGAGGAGGCCTGTGCCCTGCAGTGGGACGTATATAGGCTGGGATAATGATGATTCCGGGGCGAAAAATACCGGGGCTACTTCAGGAACGGCCCAACACGGTTTGCGATCGGTAAATCGATTGTTGCGACAGGATAGGGATGAACTGCTTTTCAGGAACGCCAAAAATCACTGGTTTGCGAGAGGTTTGAGCTGAGATTGAGATGAACCTTATTTTTTTCATTCTAGGAAAATAAGGCTCATCCCAAGCTCAGCCCTAACCTCTCGCAAACCAGTGATTTTTGGCGTCCCTGGATAGCAGTTCATCCCTATCCTCTCGCAAACGATCGAATTACCACTCGCAAACCGTGTTGGGCCGTTCCTGAATTTAGACCCACGTCGTGTTTTAACGGCACACCGCAATTAGATCCCGAACGATAGATAAAAAATACTGTCATGTGTAGGTACGAGTACCTACTATTGTTAGATAACGCAATACCGGAGCACGGCAATTATTTATTACTTTACATAAGTAGGTATGTAAAGATAAGTATCTTTTATCATAATAGCAAGTTCATCATTATCACTAAGTATTATTATTAATATAGCATGGGACCGATCTGTTTGGCGAGCTTTAGAGCTTTAGAGTTTTAGAGCTTTGGCCTCCCCCAAGGCTTATCATTGAAGTTAGGTATAATAACTGAAATCATTATCATCCCAGCCTGGTTTACTAATGTTTCGGCAAAAAACTTTTCGCAAAATGATTCATTTGGCAAATGTTTCATTTCCGAAATGTTTATTTTTTCTGCAACTGTAAACTTTTCAGGATTGTTATAAAACAAACCTAACCTAACCTATAACCTACAGGATAGTCCTGAAATATATCCTGAATAGTTTACAGTTTCAGAAAAAAATAACATTTGGGAAATGAAACATTTGCGAAAAATAATTCACCGAAAAGGCAGTACACGTCACACGTCCCAGCCTCTATACAGTACCCGGCCATAAAGATTGCACACGGTCTTTGAGAAAAACCGGCCAAGTGCGAGTCGGACTAAATAAGTCGGAATTTTAATAAGAGCACAAATTTTAATATGTGATATACAGTGTCGTTAAAATAACAAATTTCAGTATTTTTCGTTATAATTTTTATCACTTCTTTTTTTTTTCATAGTAACTCGCCCAATTTATTGGATGAATTACCTACTATGAACAACCCAAATTTCAAAATGTAAAAAAAAATCTTGAAAAGATAATCGTGATCTATTAACGATACTGAATCAAGTATTAAAATTTGTGCGCTGATTAAAAAATTACCCTGTATTAAACGTACCACTGCAGGGCACAGGCCCCCTCTCAGAATGAGAGGGCTTGGGCCCTAGTTCCCACGCGGGCCCAGTGCAGATTGGGAACTTCACATACACCATTGAACTTCTTCTCAGGTGTATGCAGGTTTCCTCACGATGTTTTCCTTCACCGTAAAGCTCATGGTAAATTACAAATGTAATTTCGCACATAAATTCCGAAAAACTCAGAGATGCGAGCCCGGACTCGAACCCACGACCCTCTGCTTGAGAGACCCTAGGTCAAACCACTAGGCCACCACGGCTATAATAAAAACTCCCTCTCATAATAAAAAATAATCGGGTGTATAGCGTCTTCTAGTAGGTTTGCTTTAACTAACCGCCTTTGAAGTTCTGAACAGGCTGTACCTAGAGTACAGTCACCAGCAAAGTCACCAGGTATAAGTGCTTTACCATTTTGTATGACTGTTCCTACAATAAGGCTGATTGTCACATTGACTTGCAAGTGAAAATAGCCTTTGATGTTTTAATCAGTGCAATGCAACTGACATTGAACTTCTTGGTCCACTATACCTACTGACTCAAGTATGATTTTAGACGACTGGTTAGAGCAATTTACCAGAATCGTAACTTCCTTGTAGCAAAATTTCCGTTCGCAGATTTTCCTAAATGCTTTGTTCTCACCATAGTTTTTTACTAAAGCTTATTTTCACAATCGCGTTTTTTCCCAACTTTATTCGACACAGAAACATAGGTCGGTTTAGGTTATGTTAAGTTTTCATCGGCCCGAAGCCCCAAAAGCACACAGAAGAAGGAGCTCCGCGTGAGCGGAGCTTCGTCGACACCGTTTCTGTTCAATTCAAATTGGGAAAAAACGCTACTGTGAAAATAAGCTTCAGTAAATAACTATGGCGAGAAGAAAGCATTTGGGAAAATCTGCGAACGGAAATTTTGCTACAAGGAAATTACGATTTTGGGGAAATGATCTAACCAGTCATTTAGACTAAGAATTCGATTTCGTTTTTAAACTTTCCATTCTCTTCTTTAGATGTTATATTTCCACAGATACTAAATTTAGATAACATTTGGTACCTACATGTTTTTGTACCGTCAAAATGTCTTCGCATGAAACGATTTCTTTTCTTTTGAATAAGTGTGAGGAATAATTAAATAATACAAATAGCCCACGATAGTGACTACCCGTATCCGTCAGTAGCATGGATAAAACATTTTCGTTAGGTAATCTGTAGTGAGAGCAGCGCGAGTTAGGTACAGGGTACAGTCGGCCAAAAATATGGTCTACCACCCTACGCTTGAAGTCCATTTGCAGGTCATGATACAACGAGGTGGATTTTCCCTTGCAATAATATCATTGACTGACAGTGACTAATGACTTCACTCAGTTAGAAAAGTCTACCTTAGCGATATTTAGATCTCACAGAAACTTTTGTCAAAACTGGTAGACCCAGTGGCCGACCGTATGCCTGCAGATCATCACCAAGCAGTTAATAAATAACTTCAGCTATGCCATTTTCGTCACCAATGACGTCATGTAATAATTTTAGACGGCGCAGTGGGAATCGAATTCACGGCGCCATGCTACAGATACTCGTATCATTGGATTAATTCATCATCATTAAAATCATAACAATTAAAATATGATTTCGTGATGAAAGAACATAAAGACGACCAATCATCATTAACAAGGTGACATGGTGACAGTCACGCGTGTAGGCAAGCAATTAACTCGCATGCTACAATTATGTCCTTTTTACAAAGTTAAATTATTTTAGGGTTGGAGAAAAACCGGATTTGAAAACCGCAATGCTTGGCTTGCCGCGCCGAGCGTTTTAAATCCAAATGAACCGTAGCGTCCCGGTCCAACCCACTCGAAAAACTTGATCGATTGTGAACAAGAGGGCCTCTGTGACCAATAATTTAGAAGACAAGACGGAGTGACATTAAATCAATGATGTATCGGCGTCTAGTTTATGACTTAATAAAGAATGTTACACAACCCCTAAAGGTGAAAGGGGGTGAAATGGTCCCTTATAGAGTCCATTGACAAATGAAAAACGTAGTATAACTCTATGCCGTACCGAAAAAGGCAATTACTTATTGAAAAAAGTCATTGTAACTCTTCTTTTCAAATAGAATGGCCAATAAACAATAAAAGAAAACCAGGTTCCTAGCTGTCCTGGGAAAAAGTTACATAGGTGTGAAATAGTACTCGAAAAGCTACTTGCATTGGAACTGGAACTCTGCTTGCAAGACAGAACGACCTTTTTTTTTTTGTTCTGAGGAAAATCCTTTATGGATTCCACCGGCCCGGGGAGGCCGGTGGATATGTGGGATTCCCGCCCCAGAAGGGGGCGGTGTGCCCACTAAAAACCCCAGGGTGTTCCACTTCGTCGCCGATATGCTACCGGGCTGTGGAACTCTACGCATCCATGGCCCGGCAGCACGGCGGTATTTCCAACTACGGACCCACCTCTAGGAGACCTAGCCGTGTCTGAGCTTGTATAATTAATTTGCACTAGTAATTGAACACTATTTTGCTGAAGAATTCGTCTGAAATTATTTGCTTCTAAATTCTGAAATTATCTTCTTCTTATTTCTTTCTAATCCCGCCTATAAGCCGAACCTATACATCCAGTTCTACGCCGCAACGCCCCGCAACACGATCTTAGGGGTCATCATTTACTTCGGTTTACCGTGTTTAGTTTTTTAAACAGTAATTATTGCGCCGATTCAATCAATTCAAGATTTTAGGATCGTGGGTTAGACTCCGGGGTCGAACCTGTGAGTTTTACGAATTCGCGAAATTACATCTGAAATTTACCATTAGCTTTACGATGAAGGGAAACATCGTGAGAACAGTTGCACCTGCGAAGAAATTCAATGGTGTGTGTTAAGTTTCTAATCCGCACTGGGCCCGCGAGGGAACCACGGCTCAAACTCCCTTATTCTGAGAGGACCCGTGAGGAGATTCAATTCATTTGCACATTTAAGTATCCGTTAAAACTGAAACATAGTTGAAGACAATATACGAAGTAAAAACGTGAGACGCTAGATTCTATGATCGCTATTATTGTCGGATTAACGACTAATGAGGATGCTTAGTCCTCGTTGGATTAAATTACCGCATTCATGAGAGAATGCAGACGTCATATAATTATGAACTGACAATTACCCAGCTATTTGAAGACGACATGCTGATTTACCTGACGGAAATAGGAGATTCTCAACGAGACGTGTATAGTTTCTTATTTATTTTTTTATTACCTTCAACCCGTGTGCCATGGTGTGCTATGCAGTCATGCTGCGAGATGTGAAAGCTACGCTAAGCAAATTTATGTGTCCAGTGTACAGGGTTATTTGTAATTCACTAGCATCCTTTCAACCCTAACCTCCTACCACTTCAACAAATGTTTTTTGTTTTACGGCTTTTGTCATAACTTAATATTTTTGGTGTAATAACGTTTTGAAAATTCGAGACTAGGTAACTCTTACTTTTACGATACTCTGTGCCGTGTAAGTCATTCATTCGTTGCCCGCCACGACCGCGGCGCGCGGCCCCGCCCTCGAATTTCATAGAGTACGAAGTTGTGTTAGAAGTATTTATTTATTTTTTATTTATTTGTATGGAAAAAAAGTTCTCCATTTTAAAAAGTCGTAAATCAAAAAACATTTGTTTAAGTGATAGGAATTCAGGGTTAAGAGGATGTCAGTGAATTACAAATAACCCTGTATATTGTATGAGCACATATACTTTTTCATCCAAATCCGTTCCTCCTTTATTGGGTGTTGACTAAAAAACATTCAAACATCTTCACAAACTTTCACATTCAGTTGTGAGGTTATTAAGATGTATGAGCATATATATTTTCGTGTACTAGTACGTTTAGATAAATAAATAAATATCACGGGACAATTCACACCAATTGACCTAGTCCCAAAGTAAGCTAGGAAAGCTTGTGTTATGGGTACTAGGCAACGGATAAACATACTTATATAGATAGATACATTTCAAACTAAATACAAACTGAAATATAGATGCACAGAAAAAACCCCAGAAAAAAGACCAATGCTGGGAATCGAACCCAGGTCCTCAGAGTTCCGTGCTGCGTGCTTGCTTACCCCTACACCTACACTGGTCTCGAGTCATCATCAGTGGGGACCAGTGATGGTGTAGGGGTAAGCACGCAGCACGGAACGCTGAGGACCTGGGTTCGATTCCCAGCATTGGTCTTTTTTCTGGGTTTTTTTCTGTGCATCTATATTTCAGTTTGTATTTAGTTTGAAATATATGGTTTCACGGGATGACCGTAAAAGTAATAAAAAATGAAGTTGAAAAAAAATAAATAGAAAAAGATACTTCATACTTAACTTGTATAGATAGATACATACTTAAATACATATTAAACACCCAAGACCCGAGAACAAACATTCGTATTTTTCATACAAATATCTGGCCCGACACGGGAATCGAACCCGGGACCTCAAGCTTCATAGTCAGGTTCTCTAACCACTACGCCATCTGGTCGTCTCAAAAAGATGATGATGATGTTTATCTTGTATTGTAGGCAGCCTAAGAGAAAATTGGTAAAAAAAAATTGTACAATCAACATCATACATCGTTGACCAATTTGGACATTGTATTTTCCCAGAACTGTATCAGAGTCCGTTTATCGTACGACGTAACTATAGCAGTTTTCCTTGAACTTCAATTTCCTTTAGATTAACTATGTAATTTTTCTCAAACATCCAAGGAAATGTGGTCCTTATAGTCGTGACAATAGAACACGAAGTATGTCATTGTATAGCAGTTGAGGAAGATTCGTTCTAATTTCAAATTAGACGACAATAATGGAATTTCATACAAACATTGCTGGCCAAGGCCAGCAAAGAGATTGTCTTTTGTTTTAGTGGGTCGTATTTTCTTTTATTGGCTATCAATGACATACTGCCAATTAAGAAAAATTTAGTTTGTGAATTTACTTTTTAATATCTTACTTGGCTAGATTTAATAAAATAAATAAGGATTGGCGTTTATTGTTAACAATTTATTAAAATAACCAATTAATGAGGTCGTAATTTTTTAATAAATATAAATCATCTCAAGATTTTGCGTCAAAAACATTAACTGGAACAGCTTACAAATAAATTGCTGGGAAAAAAAATATTTTGGCGGGAATCAAAAAAAAAACAATTTGAATTAAATATGAATATATAAGTTGAACATTCGTATCATTTCCTTGGATTTATTTGAGAAAAGCACTATACAAGCCTTGGCCACGAACAGGGATTGCCGGCCTCGTATCTCTAGATGGCCTCTTTAACACTCGGCCATCTATTACTACTCGGCCGGCAATCCCCTATTTCGCGGCCGCTGCAGTAATGTACTATAAAACCCATTCACGTAACCCACAATTGTTTTTTTTTCTCTATTTTTATGGACCATAAAATAACGCTAGACATCTTTTTCCCCAGAAAAAAGACCAATGCTGGGAATCGAACCCAGGTCCGCAGCATTCCGTGCTGCGTGCTTACCCCTACACCATCACTGGTCTGGTGGTTAGCGGCGAATTTTTCCCATATATCGTACATTTCAGTCTGTTATAATCACCTTATGCAGTGATAAAGCGCGCATCTATGCTGAGGACCTGGGTTCGATTCCCAATATTGGTCTTTTTTCTGGGGTTTTTTCTGTGCATCTATATTTCAGTTTGTATTTAGTTTGAAATATATGGTTTCACGGGATGACCGTAAAAGTAATAAAAAATGAAGTTGAAAAAATAAATACAAAAAGAACTTCATACTTAACCTTTTTCCCTATACCTGCAACCGTGCAAGTTGCATTACATTACTACGTACGACCCTCGATTGACTACTTCAAACAAGATGCATTGAGGCGCTCGGTTGATCACTTCAATGTAACGCCATTTGCACGATTTTCAGGAACGGGTTTAGGAACTAGTCTCCTAGTTCTGCACATTCCTAGCTCCACAGCTTTTTGAACCTTCATGATACATTGTACAGTCAACGTCATAAATAAGTGATCACTTTTGTACCTAGTCGCTTTCAGTCGTTACATAATTTCGTATGGCTTTTCAAACATGACGCTGAAGTGACAAGGTACAAAAGTAATCATTTATTTATGACGTTGACCCCACTAGCTGTTGTTGCCTGCGAAGAACTAGTTTCTCGCTATTCTACGGGAACTATACAATTTCCCGGGACACAACTACCTATCCTCCGTTATTTCTAAGGTCTCTAATTCGCTCGTTCCCTAAATATCAAAATTGCAAAATACTAGATTGCCGACTTACTCTATTTCTAAAATACCAAATTCCCAGAATACCAGACTTTCTTGTCACCGTGTTTTTCTCTATATCGGATTGCCAAAAAAGCTTGTTTTCAATACACATGTTCCATTCAAAACCGAATTCCCATAATACCAGATAGTGACATCACCAGGCTCGTCAGGCAGGTCGTGGTCGTCGTGGGGAGGCCAAGGGGTCGTGTTTTACGAGCCTGGTGATTTCACTATCTGGTATTATGGGAATTCGGTTTTGAATGGAACATGGTGTAATATTGAAAACAAGCTTTTTTGGCAATCCGATATAGAGAAAAAACACGGTGACAGGAAAGTCTTGTATTCTGGGAATTTGGTATTTTAGATATAGGGTAAGTCGGCAATCTAGTATTTTGCAATTCTGATATTTAGAGAACGAGCGCTCAAGTTATCTCCATACTAAGTTTCATGTAAATCCGTTCAGCCGTTATTGCGTGATTGAGTTACAAACATCTTCACTAACTTTCACACTTATAATATTAGTGAGTTATTGTATTGAAAAGTTATCGTTTTGATTGCGTTTAAAACGCACACATTCACCTTAACCTTGAATGAAGGTCATTTGACTGCAGTTTAATTCTACACCGAAGAGTGCATTGAACTTTAAAATAAGCTTTTAGTTGGTTGCAATTGCAATTATTAAGATTTTATCAATGTTTATGTTCTTCCTTATTAAGCTCAAGCCTTTTTCTGCTGTATATGGTTTGATAAATTATAAAACGATCTTAATTATACAATAACTAGTTGTTGCCTGCTACTTCGTCTGCGCAGTTCAATTATTGCTATCCGGGAAGTGTGCAATTTACCGGGATAAAAAGTATCCTTAGTAAAATTGGTTTAACTGTTTCATACTATTTATTCGAAAATAATGTGAGTATGGAGTAAATTATGCCTACTCTTTTTTCAAATTACCACTTTTGTTATTAGTGTCCAATGTGCTTGCTTGTCACCAGGCGACCCGCCTGTTCATGATTCCCTAATCAATCTAATATATAAAAATCTCGTGTCACGGTGTTTGTTATCGAACTCCTCCGAAACGGCTCGACCGATTTGTATGAAACTTTTTTCTCCGTATTCGGTAGGTCTCAGAATAGATCGTAGGCTATTATTTATACCCCTAGGCAAAACAACGTTTGCGGGGTCAGTTAGTAATCATAAAGAAAGGCTTTGATTTAGACAACAAAAGTTTTAAAATAGCTCGTCCAAACCATCTGGGATCCGCTGACGTTCAAGGAAACGATATAATTCCGCATGAAAACATAAACGTACGCGCACGTGACCGCAATCTGAATGGGAATTCGCACGCCGGCGCGGGCGCACGCTTTGTGACATAACGCACAGCGCACAAACAAGCAGTAGCACAATAACAAAAGTAATAAACTAAATCTTTGGGTGCGCAACGATCGCTATAAAAACTTTTGATATAATTATTGAATCTTATAACAACACTTAATATATTATCATTTGATATACCTAATCAACTTTTCATACAACGTTCATAAGACATAATGATGGTTATATAATAATGGTTTTATTTAATGCCAGAAAAGTAGGTTAGGTTAGGTTAGAACTGCAACCCCCTACACAAAACAAATGGTTGCGTCTCACGAGATGTAACAACAAGATATATAATAACGTTATGTACCATATAAAATTATATATTTTAAAATTATACCAAACGTTATTTATATCAAATGAGTGATTAAACCATTTGAAAATATATCAAATGTTGTTATATGAAAAGAAGATTATATAAAATGTTGTTATATCGATCATTACACACCCTAAAACTTTTTATTGCATTAAATGTTATGATACTTATGATGTATGATTAATGAGCTTTAACAGTTACCCAATAATGGCACAGCAACATACATATTAGGTTTTAGTTACTTACATGAGTAAGGTTACAAGTTAAAGACTAATACTAAGCATACTGATTACACTTAACAAACACTACACACACTAAACAGTATGTTATTATATTACTAACTTAGTGGGTGGAAATTAATTACAATAGTTGTTTTATTTTACAGATGCTTGGAACATTATTTATATGTATTATTATATGTGTTATTATTACATTATTTAAATTGAAACTCTTTGTTGTACATAAATAATTATGTATTATTATAGTAAATAACAACCACACAATATTACATTCCTTAAATTAAGTCTTAAAATATTAAAAACTAGCTGATGCCCGCGGCTTCGGCCACGCTGAAGTTTTTTTTCATAAAAAACCTTCTCCTCACAATTACGAACACATCAAAAAAAAATCCAATTTAGTGGAGTGGTTCTCGAGTTTTGCGCTTAGCAACACATTCAGCGATTCATTTTTATATTATAGATATTGATACTGCATAACAACAAATAATAATAAACTACCGAACGTACCTAATAATTTAATGTAATTTTTTCAATGAAATGAGAACTTGTACAAATAAATAATTTCCAAAATAACAAAACTGGGTGCTCTCGGCTCGGTATGAAGCACTGTACTGTCTGTCAAAAAAAGACAGGATTTACGAGGTTCGCTTTACAAAATCAACAAATACAGATGCGATCTTTGTGGATTTGGCTAGTTGCGCTACTGTACACATAGAAACTGTGTGACACAGGAGCGTGATGAATGATCATTGTTCAACTTTTTACATCGCATCGTCAAGTTCAGGAGCAATTATTCTTATCTGAAAAATCTTCTCCGATTTGCCTAACTAACTTAGCTAGGTTTATTTGTAAGTATGTAGGTTGTATGTAGTCTCGGAAATTACTGAACCGGTTTTTATTTATTTATTTACTAATCAATAAAAAACTACAGCATTGCAGCATAACACCAATGCGTTGTAAAATTCAAAATACCCCTTCGGAGCAAAATGCACAAAACGCAAAATGTACATTACACGCAAAATGTAACCAATGGCATAAGTGTGAAACATTCGCAACATGTACAAATTGGACAGTTAATAAATAAATAAATAAATAATAAATAGATAAATTCTCCGATTCGAACATTTCGCATTTCATTTATGAAAAATACGAATGTTTGTTCTCGGGTCTTGGGAGTTTAATATGTATTTAAGTATGTGTCTATCTATATATGTAAGTATGTTTATAAATTGCCTTGTACTCATAACACAAGCTTTGCTTAGCCTACTTTGAGACTAGGTAAATTGGTGTGAATTGTTCTGTGATATTTATTTATTTTAATACCTACTCAACCGCGTCCAGAAATGCACAAATGGTAGTATTTATTATGGTAATTATGCAGATCTAAAACCAACACCGTAGTTAAAATCCTCCACTTAGTGCCTACTAAAATTCAGGCGGCGTGTGAACGCTATTATCCTTAAAGGTTTATGACACACATACAAAGTACATTTTGCTATGTAAGAAATAGTTAAGTTTGCTGTTATAATCGTATCGACCACCCAACAAGATTTATTGATATTGGTTGATGCAAAACAACCGGCCAAATGAGCGTCGGGAAGCCTCCCGCACCCAGTCGGGTGCCTTTTCACTAGATAATGTGCTATGTAATTATGCGGGTAACTAGATCTGTATGCTTAGTATAAGTTTTACTTCACCAAAAATACTTCTCGATCGCGTTTATGTAAAAATTTCAATTCTATGGAAACATGGACGCGCGGCCGCGGTGTCGCTGTCCATGTTTCCCTAGTAATTGTTTTTTTTTACGTAAACGCGATCAAGAAGTATTTTTGGTCAAGTAAAACTTATACTAAGCGTACAGTTCCCCAAACTTGTTTGTTCCGTGCAGCAAAATTTCCATTCGCATTTTTGCATTCTTTTTCTCACTATGGTTTTTTACTGAGGCTTATTTTCACAAACGCGTTTTTTGGCAACTTTAATCGATACAGAAACATAGGTAAGTTTAGGTTATGTTATGTTTGCATCGGCCTGAAGGGCTAAAAGCACACAGAAGAAGGAGCTCCGCGTGACACTGTTTCTGTGTCAATTCAAATTGGGAAAAAACGCTACTGTGAAAATAAGCTTCAGTAAATAACTATACCGAGAAAAAAGCATTTGGGAATTTTGCTAACGCGGAACAAACAAGTTTGGGGAACTGATCTAGTTGCTCAATTATGCTGCGAGGATGCGAAAGCTAGCGTAGTGTCCGTTACCACTAATGCTAAGCTATGTAGCCGCTCGATGAAGATCCAGAGCACACATTCAGTGCGCTCGTTCCCTAAATATCAAAATTGCAAAATACTAGATTGCCGACTTACCCTATTTCTAAAATACCAAATTACTACCTACCCCGCCTAAGACCGCCTATTGTCTACCTGAATTTTTATTTTTGTAATGTCACTGTACTGTTTTTGGTGATCAATAAAGAATATTTGTATTGTATTGTAATTCCCAGAAAACCAAACTTTCCTGTCACCGTGTTTTTCTCTATATCGGATTGCCAAAAAAGCTTGTTTTCAATACACCATGTTCCATTCAAAACCGAATTCCCATAATACCAGATAGTGAAATCACCAGGCTCGTAAAACACGACCCCCAGCCCCCTGTACCACAAAAGTTACAAGTGCTACAATTCGACTAAATTGTAACATTTTACTATGAGAAACTTGACAATTTTGCTGAATTGTAGCACTTGTAACTTTTGTGGTACAGGGCCCTGGTCTCCCCATGACGACCACGACCTGTCTGACGAGCCTGGTGATTTCACTATCTGGTATTATGGAAATTCGGTTTTGAATGGAACATGGTGTATTGAAAACAAGTTTTTACATGTTATGTGTTTTTACATGTAGACGACCAGATGGCCTAGTGGTTAGAGAACCTGACTATGAAGCTTGAGGTCCCGGGTTCGATTCCCGTGTCGGGGCAGATATTTGTATGAAAAATACAAATGTTTGTTCTCGGGTCTTGGGTGTTTAATATGTATTTAAGTATGTATCTATCTATATAAGTATGTTTATCCGTTGCCTAGTACCCATAACACAAGCTTTGCCTAGCTTACTTTGGGACTAGGTCAATTGGTGTGAATTGTCCCTTGATATTTATTTATTTATTTTAACGACCGCTTTAGCCTAGTTGGTAGTGACCCTGCCTACCAGTGGCGAAGGGTGCTAACAACTCGATTCCCAGCGGGTTGCCTAAAATTTTGAAGTAACCAAACGCTTCTCTTAGTAACCGATTGTTTGTATAGAGACTTACTCTTCCATAATAAACTTTTAAGTATTTTTCAAAATGGTGCAGTAACAAAACGCATCAAAATATCCACAAGACCAATCAGTCATTCATAAATTCAGTATTCCGGCAGGAATTGTACACTCACACATGTAAATATTCATTCATAAAACCATAGATTCACTACAAGCGTCTACCGTAAGAATAGGCATGGAATAGGCTGAAGATAACCCGGTCTCTATCGGCTTATCACATTTAAAAAAAGACTTTCTACATTGTGCATAAGGCTTAATTTCACTTTGACAGAAGCTTTTTTTTAATTAATTTATCCCACTTGGAATAGCCGACGGAATTGACATTCATGCAGCCATTCCTAGACTAATTTAAAATTACTGGAGCGAAATTTAATTTTAAAATATCGAGTTTTAGTGTAAAACAGAAAGTACGATATTTTATCTATTTTTATAATAAGATTTATAAACAGACAAAATTAAACCGCCACGGGCTGTGCTCAGCGCGCTGCACAACACCAAATCGTATACGCTGTGCCGCGCTGCCGGAATGTGTCACTGTATGTACGATTCGGAGCCATAGAACGTGCCGGACGTGATCCGCTAGCGCGGTCGATTTGTTTGTGGTGTGGTATTTATTGAAATGACAACATTAGGTAATGTCATGTCAATCGCTCAGTGTTTTGTAGTTTGTTTATTTATATTATAATAAAATTATGTGAAATAATTTTAATAAAAACACAATATTAGATCAGTGTTGATACGCAATATCGGTGAAATTTAATCGTACATATTATGTCTGTCAGGTTGTAAATCTGATTATAATTCAGTGTCTAATTCATGTATAAGTAACATATTGTTTTGATACTGATATCAGTGAAAGGATAAATATGCTGCAGTCTTATGGACCGAATTACTGCACGTAAGTACTAGTTTTTAAATACAAAAAATACAAAATACAAAAATATTTATTCGTTTCCACACTAATTAACAACAACAATTACGTCCAGCCCCTCCCGGTAAGTATAACTACTAAGAAATGGGGTATGATTTTTGTTTGCTTTTTTTCGTCCGGCTTTACCTGGAAAAAAATTCACGCCTCGCCACTGCTGCCTACGAAGCAAGAGGTGCTGGGTTCAAATCCCGGTAAGGGCATTTATTTGTGTGATGAGCACGAATATTTGTTCCTGAGTTATGGATGTTTTCTATGTATTTAAGTATTTATTTATCTATATAAGTATGTTTATCGTCGTCTAGGTACCCATAGTACAAGCTTTGCTTAGTTTGGGACTAGGTCGATTTGTGTAAGATTGTCCCTTAATATTTATTTATTTATTTTATTTATTTATTTATCCCCTTTATGGCGAAATGTTCAACACCTTCCGACTGCATCGACTGGTTCCAAGTACTTTCATGAATTACTTCAAAAGTAATCGTATAATAACTGCCCGACAGGACAATAACGACAGGAAAGATGTGATTTATATTAATTGCGAATTCGAAATGCTATCTGTAGTGTACCTACGAGTATAATCACAATATTATCTGGCATCTCATTCGATGTAAATTTACATAAATCTCATTAATAAAATGACAGATGGATTGTATCATCACGAGTATTTATGTTGATTTTATCCTACTAGTATTATAAAAGAATCAAAATCAAATCAAAATATATTTATTTGTATGAATACGGTTACACAGTCTTATGCAAATATAGGCACAGCGTAATCAACCTGCATCAAATTTTCAATGCCAAATTATACACTTAGTCTAACGTCAACTTTATAGTATTACGATTTCAAATTACAATTATAATTACATTATGTCAAATACTCTTTAGAAACATTTTTCTTGGAGCCATTTTGTCAATTTAATTTTGAACAATATCTCATTTTCTAGTTTAAGGTCTACATGCAAATAAATATATGCAGGCAGATAAATGGCAAAGTTTGTGAAACTGTTTGAATATTTCGATGTTTGAATGTGAGTTAGTCAATCACGAAAACGGCTGAATGGATCGAGATAAAACTTGGCGTACAGATTGACGTATGGATGATGGACGTATGGGTGTTTGTTACTCTTTCACGCTAAAATGGTTTGACGGATTCTGATGAAATTTGGCACACAGATAGTTTATAACCTGGATTAACATAAATCCTGCGTGATATGAATAAACGATTTTTTCCAAGACGGAGTCGCGGGCTGTTACCAGTTTCTAATTAAATACTTGTTTCTTATAAATATCTCTCAAAGTCACTCAGAGGGCGATGGAGAGGGCTATCATATGCTCGGA
Source organism: Archips crataeganus (assembly GCA_947859365.1). NCBI lineage: Eukaryota > Metazoa > Arthropoda > Insecta > Lepidoptera > Tortricidae > Archips > Archips crataeganus. The sequence continues at coordinate 1,319,738 of OX402064.1, forward strand.
GTTTCTCTGCGGGATCGCATTAGAAATGATGAAATCCGCGCAAGAACTAAAGTCACCGACATAGCTCGAAGAATCGCCAGACTCAAGTGGCAGTAGGCAGGGCACATCGCTCGTAGAACTGATGGCCGGTGGGGCAAAAAGGTTCTCGAGTGGCGTCCACGGACCAGAAGACGCAGTGTAGGTAGGCCTCTAATAAGATGGAGCGACGACCTGGTTAAGGTTGCGGGATCGCGTTGGATTCAGATGGCACGGGACAGATCTGTTTGGCGAGCCTTGGGGGAGGCCTATGTTCAGCAGTGGACGTCTTTCGACTGAAATGATGAAATGATGATGATGATGATGATGATGATCTCTCATGATACAAGAAAAGTATACCAAGTCAAAGGCGTGACCTACATTTTGAAACAAACACTCCGATGAAAAGTCATCTTCAAATTAATCCATCTATTTACTGAAATATCCCGGATTCATTTTAAAACAACTTTCACGATAATTCGAAAATCTGGTATTTATTTTGACAAAAATATAGAGCAACGATTCAACGATTGTTTTCCTTTGTGAAGTCTTTTTTGCATATGGTAATGATCTCCTAACCGTCATGACGTAAATCTGCTTGACAATGACTACTGTATAGTAAACAAAAGGAGGCATTGTCGTAAGACGCCGGTATTCCAGACACGTTTGAACGAAGTCATCATTGTTTCCACGCAGTCTGCTGGGGATTGCCGGGGTAAGAAGTCATCAGTGGCTCCTATGGTCCCAAAGGAAGATCAGCGCCGTCCGCAAGATCGGCACTTTGCTGATTTGGGACCATTTCATGATATAAGCATTTTTTTTTATTCCTGTTTTATTTTTGAAATGGTTTGATATCACAAATACATTTATTTAATTCCTTCTTTCTATCTTTCTTTTGAAACAACTAGATCAAAAGAGCGTCAACTTAAAATAATATACCATTTTAATTTAGACTTCATTCAATTTCTGAAAGGTTGAAATTAAAATAGTATAATTATTTTGAATTGTCTAGGTGTGTGTGACTTCAGTGAATTACAGACATAGTATACAAGTATAAGAATTATGTAAGTTTTGAATATGGACGTTATCTGGATTAAATTATTTGAATTTGAAAAAGAAATTGGGCCCCTAAATTTTTGCTAACATCTTCACTTTCTTTTCGCTATTTGCACTGAAAAGGCACCAATGGGTTTCTTTTTTTTAATCCATAATTTGCAGGATAGGTTCCAGGGCCCCCTAAGCGTAAGGGCTCCGGCGCATGGCACCGTCTAGCCCCCCGTTAGCTACCCCCTTTTAGGAACCAATACATTAGAGATTGTAAGTCGATAAAACGGTCAAGTAAAATACAATGTTTTAAAAATACTTAGTTCAAAAAAGATCGTGTTGAACGCTGAAAGAAAACACCTTTCCTGTGTTACAATACAACACCTATAATTTTTAACTTTATTTTTTTTATTATTTTTTGTTATGTCGAGCTATTACGGTTCAAGACATAGAGCTCTGTGACAAAGGGACGAACTAACAAAAAGCAGAGTCTCAGTTCTAGGGTCCCGTCGTCACTCTTTGGGTACGGAACCCTAAAGCGGGGTTTACATGGGTGACTAAGGCCGCACGATTTTTGCCGCGCGGCTGTCCTGTCCGAATTGCCATTTAAGGCCGGCGCCCACTGACGGCATGGCACGGCGTGGCATTTTATTACTATCAAGTTATTTTGAATCTTATTTCAATGAGTTTAGAATTCATGTTACTTCATTTCGATACCACGATGCCGCGACGTCCTGAGGGCCGACGCCACGCATAACCAATAAAGTAACATGAATTCTAAACTCATTGAAATAAGATTCAAAATAACTTGATAGTAATAAAATGCCACGTCGTGCCATGCCGTCAGTGGGCGCCTGCCCTCAGACGGTCGATTTTAGGTAAATTTTAGCCGCGCGGCAAAAATCGACCGTCTAAATGGCAATTCGGCTAGACTAAAGCCGCTAGCCCCAAAGTTGGGTAGCATCCGACTGTGGCCGCGCGACTAGCCGCACGGCGAATATCGACCCGGTAAACCCCTCATAAAAAAGATTATACTTAAGCCACACAAAATCCAGGCCTAGGTAAGACTGCAGTTCAGGGCTATCAACTTGAACTAACAACTCATCCAATATGGATCTAGCTAGATTACGCTGTGCCCCGATTTACTGGTTGACCCTGGATACAATCATGCCACGAGGATCAATTCGCGATGAGATCGGTTCAGGCGTGTGAAACTGACTTTCCCGACTTCAGTCATTTGGTTATTGTTAAGGGGGTTAACCTACGGACGCGAGCGATTTCAACCCCGAAAAGATTATAAGTAAAACACATTGTATAGTCGACCAAGTAAGTGGTTTACCATTTTATGTGACATTTCCTACATCAGAATAAAAACAATAAGGCTGATTGTCACATTGACCTGTTAGTGAAAATAGCCTTTGACGTCTTAAGTCATACAACTGACATTGAACTTTAGGGTGGCAAAGGAGTTTCTTGGTCGACTATACATTGTAAGTAAAAGTAAAAGTTCGTAATAAAAAGCTAACTAAACGACCAGCGTGTTAATCGTTCAGCTTGTGTTTACTCAGGTATACCCTAGACCTAGAATAAGTAGTTAAATGGTAAGGGCTAGATTTTTGCAGGTCACGGTTGACAACCGGACTCGCCTTGGGCAAGCTCATTACTGCAGTTACATAGCTTTACCCGTTTATTGATGAAAATGCAATTGTGTTAATTGTATAATCGGTTCGTGACAATTACACGACGGTTATGTAGATCTGATCTTGATTAAGATTCATCATCACCCTAAGGATAAGGGTTACGGAGATAATCTCCGTAACTTTAATTACTAGACTCTTTAAATTTGGCATACGTATAGGTTGTCATCATCCCAGCCTGAACATATACGTCCCACTGCAGGGCACAGGCCTCCTCTGAGAATGAGAGGTATTGGGCCATAGTTCCCACGCGGGCCCAGTGCGGATAGGGAATTTCACACACACCATTGAATTTCTTCCGCAAAGCAAAGCTGTTAGCTAAATCTATACTAATATTATAAAGAGGAAAGATTTGATTGTTTGTTTGTTTGTTTGTTTACATTGAATAGGCTCCGAAACTACCGGACCGATTTCAAAAATTCTTTTGCCGTTAGAAAGCTATATTACCACAGAGTAACATAGGCTACTTTTTAGCGCGGGAAAATACCTTTTCCTACGGGAAAATTAATTTAAACCGGACGGAAGGCTAGTATGGTTATAAATTGTAATTTAAAAACGAATTTGTACAAAACTAATATTAGGACTTTTAGAAATTTCGAGCATTTAAAAAAAGTAAAAAACTACCTTCTTTCTTAAAAATGATAAATTTTTGGGTTATTTTCAGAATGGCAAAAGTGTCCTTATTTTTAGAGTCAGTTTTGTGACGTTTTTTTTCACACAGTTTAAGTACCTACCTATATGGCATCCTGATTTAGTAAAAAAAATCCTCATTTTTAAACAAGTATACGAAGTCGCGGGCAAAAGCTAGTCTCTCACGCAAACCTTTATACGCACGCGCCTTTAGTGTCATTATTAATGACTCATTCTCATTAATTATCTTATGCGTAAATATCGTATCGCGATACAAGCTGAAAATGTTCAGTCTGTCACTGAAATTTCATCAGTCAATAAAAATAGACGATTTTCTAATTTTGTACTTAATGACAGTAAATCGTACGAGCATAACCACTTTAAATTTACATTTTATTTTACATTCACTTGTAAGCGATTGAGACTCAGCTCTGAGAAATAGACGTCGTGGTACCAATTTCAACGATTCAGTTAACGTGCCTAAATTGAACTGCTCTGCGTTTGGATCGTTTATTGAAAGATCGTGGTAAGCCCCCAGGGTTCATAAAATGCGAGCAAAATTCATTAAAGTGCTAACTAACAAACTGGGTGTCATACGTCATTTCAATCGATTTTGCTCGCATTTTACGATCCCTGAGTATAACTGACCCGTTTAACGGCGACTTAGTTATATTGACGAGATGTTTATTTTTAGAAAGAAAGAAAAACATTTATTCGTGACAACAATAGCATAAAGGCATAAAGGTTACAAAATAAAGAAACTAGATATCACGAAACGGACCCACCTCAGCATAATGCCGGCTCGAGAGCCAGCGCTGGTCTTCCGGTGGGACCGTGAGGCCGTCATTTGCTCGCTGCACACACGATCGGACCGTGTCTAAGTGTTTTACATCAATTTGACACTGAAAATTTAGGCTATGTCAACTTTGTTATTTGCAAGTATAGCTTAGCATATTCTGACTTTATTTTATTAGTGTTTGAGGTTCTTAATGGGTTTCGTTTGTTTGAACAAGTATAGATTGCAATTTCGCAATATGATTGCTCTATTCTGAGGCGAAGTCTACGCTCAACTATTTATTTCACTATCCCATGGGAATTTCAACAAATTTGTATTATTCCTTGCCTACATCGCAAAGGCAACTTCTATGCATAATTTTAGCCTTCTAGGGTCAAGGGTTTGGGTTGGGCTGGGCGTTGATGAGAGTCAATCAGTCAGGACTTTTCACCCGACTGTCGAAGGAGGGTTATTATGTCTGTACATACAAAAGGAATTCCTCAGGCTTACAAAGTAAGATGCAGTCAGCCACTCATCCATTAATCTTTTGTGCAAGGAAGGTCATATAAATATATACAATTGTGATAAAGTACAACAGGTAACATCTCGCTTAGTCACATCATTACGCATCTAAAACTAAGATGATATAACTGTAATAAACATACGGAATTACAGCTTACAAGAGATTTTCCGTTGTTGACTTGTTTCCGAAACAATGTTTCGAGCTAAACGCTTTTTAGGGTTCCGTCCGTACCCAAAGGGTAAAAAAGGGACCCTATTACTGAGACTTCGCTGTCCGTCCGTCTGTCCGTCTAACTGTATCTCAGGAACCGTGATAGTTTAACAGTTTAAATTTTCACAGATGATGTATTTCGGCTGCCGCTATAACAACAAATACTAAAATATAGAATAAAATAAATTTAAGGGGGCTCCCATGCAACAAACGTGATTTTTTTGCTCGTTTTTGTTCGATATTGATAACGGCAACAGGTAGACGTTTGAAATATTCACAGAAGGAATATTTAGTTATGCAGGGTAATTTTTTGATAAGTGCACAAATTTGAATATGTGATACAGTGTCGTTAAAATAACAAATTTCAGTATTTTTCGTTATATTTTTTTTTTTTATAGTAACTCGACCAATTTATTGGATGAATTACTATGAACCACCCAAATTTAATTTCATTTCATTTATTGAATCAGGCGTTACTTTGCGGAGGTCCATATTAATGAACTAGAACCTTAAGGTCGGTGAATATCGCGGGTTAGTTTATTCGTTACCTAACAAAACAATGATCAACTTTCCCAACTATATTTCTGTACTACAATTACATTTGGGTATTTTTGTTCCAGCCCCAACTGATATCGGCAGCCGGCTACCCAACGGAGAAGCACCGAGTCAGAACTCCTGATGGCTACATCCTGCAAATGCACCGGATCCCAACCGGCATACGGACGCCGCGGCGCTCGGACTCCGCCAAGGGGAAGCGAGCAGTTCTGGTGGTCCACGGGCTGATGGGTTGCAGCGGGGACTTCGTCATCATGGGGCCAGAAAGAAGTCTTGGTGAGGATTATCTATCTATATAAAAATAATAATAATAAATAATAATAAATATTAGGGGACAATCTTACACAAATCGACCTAGTCCCAAACTAAGCAAAGCTTGTACTATGGGTACTAGACGACGATAAACATACTAATATAGATAAGTAAATACTTAAGTACATAGAAAACATCCATAACTCAGGAACAAATATTCGTGCTCATCACACAAATTATTACAAATAAATGCCTTTACCGGGATTCGAACCCAGGACCTCTTGCTTCGTAGGCAGGGTCACTACCAACTAGGCTAAGGCGAAGGCAAAGGTGATTGACTGATCGATCAACGCACAGCTCAAATCACTAAACGGATTGTGCCGAAATTTGGCACACAGCTATTATAGCGTAGGCATCCGTTAAGAGGGTATTTTTTCAAAATTTCCATGGGATAGGGAATAAATGGGATTTATGTATATATGTGTACCAATTAAGAGTGAATTATAGTTTAAAAAAAATGTCTTAAGTTTTTCCTTTCATACCAGGTTAGCATGAAAAGATCCCTTTTAGGGATAAGTTCGCCTTTGTACCATCGGCCAAAATAAGGTCTACCACCTTACGGTTTAAGTTCATTTGCACGTCATGATACGAGGTCGATTTTCCCTTGCAATAATATGATGACAGTGACTAATAACTTCGCTCAGAAAAGTCAACCTTAGCGATATTTAGATCTCTCAGAAACTTTTGTCAAAACCGGTAGACCACTTTCTTGGGCGACCGTACTCTTTTTGTTTTGTGTTAATTTTTGTTTTATGTACAACTAGCTGTTGCCCGCGACTCCGTCTGCAAAGAATTCGTTTATCGCTATGCCGCGGGAATTACGCAATTTTCCGGGATAAAAAGTATCCTATATGTCAATCCAGGTTATAAACTATCTGTGTGCCAAATTTCATCAGAATCCGTCAAACCGTTTTAGCGTGAAGAAGTAACAAACATACACACTCACAAACTTTCGCCTTTATTATATTAGTCATATTAGTGTGATAAAGTATTTAAATACATGACTTTCTGCCAATTATCTCACCGGTGAAGTCTTCTTGACAATCTTTTGGTATTTCCGTAAGCGCTGGCAGTATAAAAGATGTCATTTATAAGGGTCCTTTGCGGCCTAATTATAGAATAAACGTTTTGATTTTGACGTTGCTGTTTTCAGCTTACATTTTAGCTGACGCCGGCTACGACGTGTGGCTGGGAAATCTCAGGGGCAACAAGTATACCACGCATCAAACCCTGTCGAGGAATGATGCCGAATTCTGGGCATACAGGTAAAATAATTCTCATTTTTAAGGCTCCGTACCTCAGAAGGAAAACAATCCTTGAAGGATCACTTCGTTGTCAACAGAATGTAATCGAAAGGTTTTTCTGAAATCTTTAACTTTTCAAGATTGTTATAAAGCTATACGATGCCGTTTTAATAAATACCGAGAAGTTTACGGTTTCAGATAAAAACTTTTCGATATTAACTTTCGATATTCAGAACTGCACCCGCATTCATCTTATTGATGGACAACAGTATTAACATAAGACATCTTAAATCAATACAGTGAGTCATTTGCTAGCGAGTGCTCGCACTTATCAGCATCTTTATTGAAAAAATTATAAACTAGTAACCATTCACGTTCCAGTTTCCACGAGCACGGCAAATACGACGTCCCAAGCATGATAGACACGGTGCTCAACGTGACAGGGCTCCCGAAGATCATGTACATCGGTTACTCCATGGGCACTACCAGCTTCTTCACCATGATGGCCCAACGTCCAGAGTATAATGACAAGATCATAGCCATGGTGGCGCTTGCACCGGCCGTGTATATGGATAATATAAAGCCTTTGTCGGAGTTGTTGATAACACAGTTGAATGTACCGGTGAGTTCTGAAAATTTCCGCAGGCCGACCATTGTAGCCGGGGTTCTCACCCTTACGTTGTCAGAATCTCCCACTCCGCACAAAACGTTTTCGCTCGTCTTTCATTATTTGGACGGCTGCATATCGACATTCCCTGCATGCATCTGCGTACCCCGAAACGGTTACCATCTGGTTACCTTTAAATCTAGGACGAATGGGCATTTACGCAAGCGTGTTGCCTTGGACCACCTTAGATTATCATCAAGCATGATTGTGGCCATTGGGAATTAAGAAAAGTCGGCAATCAGGGTCATTAACTAGTCTGAACTGTCTTGATGCCCCACTACTCTCGGATATTTCACGGCATTTACATTCTGCTAACTTTCTTTTTGACTGATTTATGGAACACAAAATGATGATGCCATAAAAACCAAAAACAGCGGCGTTCCCTTGATTGTTGAAAGTGTTTAGTCAGAGCGTATGTTGGATAATAAAAGCTTTCAAAGGCTCTTCGCGAATGTTTTTACAACCGTTTAAATACTTCAGTTCTCCACGAACTGCCTAAATTGAGTAATAAACTAGGATTCACACGACTGATGTGCTTTACCTTTTTTCAGGAAACAATGCGTACCAGAGGCATGATCTCAGTAAACCTTGCGCAAAACGTCTTGAGCACGGTCATAGGCAGCATGTGCAACCCCAGGTCGCGGCAGGACCTGTGTCTGAGCATAGTCTACAGCATAGTAGGAGAGGACTTTGAGCAGAACGATGCGGTGAGTAGAGTTGCTGACTGTCCCGTTTCTGGAGCCCTAGTGTATGCGTCCCACAAAAGGTCCGTGCGGGACGCCGATTGTCCCGTTTTCAGGTTAGACAGAATTTATCGCGATTAACTAACCGATCTTCCCTACCTAAATCCAAAATTCCGTGCTATTTTGATCAAATTCCACCTGTTTCCTCACTTTGTCATTGGCACAATCGTGTGTTCTATCCGAAGTTGTATATTGCCATAAAAAAGAAAACTAATCAATCACCGTTCTTTCACTCGCACGTTTGGCACTATCCTCATTCCCGATATACTTATATTGAACTAGATTTTTAATGTTTGCGTCATAAGACTAATACGGTAATCCGCAATAAAAGTTTCTAATTTAATTTTTCATGACTTTCAATACGTTGACGGCCAATGTATCTACACCTAACTAAGTTAGGCCGGGTAAATGAGTCCCGCATTTTATAGACAAGCCCCGCAATTTGATCGCAAATGTACCGCAAAACTGTGCGAATGAATGAAATGTGGAAGATCTTTTTTAACCCCCTACCAAAAAGAGGGGTGTTATAAGTTTGACCGCTACGTGTGTGTGTGTGTCTGTCTGTGGCATCATAGTTCTTAAACAGGTGCACCGATTTGGATGCGGTTTTTTTTAATAGAAAGCAGGTTTCTTGGCGATGGTTCTTAGATATGTTTCATCAAAATCGGTTCCGCCGTTTCAAAGTTATCAGCTCTTTTGTTAGCTGCGGAAGGGATCTTAGACGCATAACGAGCATTGACAGTGACATAATTGCGTTGGGGGCTTTTAAATTTTTTTATTTGTTAAAGCTTTTTACTTACTTGCAATACGTATATATCCATGTGTATACAGTACGCTCATTGTCTAACTCGCTGACGCTTGCTTTCGCTGCTTTCGCAATCACTATTTCTATCTGTCAAACGGTATAAGATGGTGACAGAAAAAGATGGTGAAAGCGAAGGCAAGCGCCCGCGCTTTGGGCAATACGGCCTCTGGTCAAAATTGCAAGTTAAATTTGACCCACTTCCCGGTTTCCGATCGAGTTGTTTTGCATGCTTATGTAAGTTGGATGACAACGCAATATTATTATGACATGGAGCTGATCTGATGTTGGAACTGGAAGGTGGCCATAGGAACTCTATAATAAAACGATACGACCGCATCGAGTTAGGGCTCGTTTGATTCGTCTCGACGAGTACTTTATCAGGGTGTCCACTACAAATCCTAAAAGAAATCCCTGACTTTTCCCTGACTTTCCCTGACCACATTTCTAAATTTCCCTGACTAATCATGTACATTTCAAAACAGGTTATATGAATTTTTTTACTGCCCGAGATACTAAGCTACACCGGATGATGGGAATTCACTGCAAATGTATTTGTCATAATGTAGATCACTCCAAACCTGAAAAAAAATTGCTTCAATAGTATGGTTAAAGGGTCAGACTGGAGCATGAAATATTTCCCTCATTTTACAATCATTGGGAAAAAACGAGTTTTTCCCTGACTTTTTGGATTTCTAGCAAATTTCCCTGATTTTCCCTGACTTTCCCTGACCACCTTGAGCTTCCCTGACTTTTCCCTGACTTTCCCTGACTTTCCAGAAAGTGGACACCCTGTTTATTCCTAGATGGTAACCAAGGGAAAAAACTACAGTCAGCAAAAAAGCTTGTATTTAAAATAGAATTTTTATCAAAAACTTTTCATCCGCTCAGCCCATAATGAGAGTCAAAGGCCAATAAAGTTCAGGGGGGTAGTTCCAGTAGAACGCTCGGAAAATAGGAAATTTTAGATCATCATCATCATCATCATCCCCGCCTATCCAATGTCGCAATCCAGTTTTTTGTCTATCTGTACAGTCGCCATCATAAACATCGAAGCAGTCAAGGTGCTCAAAATACACAGTACGACAGTACGGTCGTGTTCAGATATTTTTGACTACATTGAATGCGCCGATGTTTAGATGGCGACTGTACAACATGTTTTTCATACTCCAAAAAATTTCTGATTTATAACGATTGTAAATATTGTCCACAGGAGATGTCGAACATCATAATGTCTAGATTCCAGCCAGCTTCGTGGCGGCAGTTGGAACATTTCGCTAAAATAGCTATGACGGGTAAGCTTTATTAACTTGAATTCCTTAACTTTCAGCCAGAAAATTCGATTTACTAATTATTAATGATGACTTTGGAATAATACATATAATAAAATAATTTTAAAAATGACGTAATAAATATTATGAATAAATGAGTATGAGTATGAGTATGAGTATGAGTATGAGTATTACTATTTATTATTAATTATTATTATTATTTATCAAGCCATACGGCCTAGTAGCTTGATTTATTGTATCTCAAGTAGACGATCGTGGACTCGAACATATGATTTTTAGGGTTCCGTACCCAAAGGGTAAAAACGGAAACCCTATTACTGAGGCTCCGCTGTCCGTCCGTCTGTCACCAAGCTGTATCTCGGGAACCGTGATAGCTAGAGTTTAAATTTTCACAGATGATGTATTTCGGTTGCCGCTATAACAACAAATACTAAAAAATGGAATTAAATAAATATTTAAGGGGGCTCCCATACAACAAACATGATTTTTATGCTCGTTTTTGCTCGATATTGATAACGGCAACAGGTAGACACTATAAATATTCACAGAATATTTATTTATATATTGACTTTAAAAATGAATCATTAAATTAAAATAAAACAAATATTTAAGGGGGGCTCCCATACAACAAACGTGATTTTTATAGATAATTGTACGGAACCCTTCGTGCGCGAGTCCGACTCGCACTTGGCCGGTTTTTTTCATTTATATGTCCGAAATTACATTTCAAATTTACCATGAGCTTTACGGCGAAGGAAAACATCGTGAGGGTAGGTACCTGTACGGTCAAGTGCAAAAATATATATACGACTCTATGTCATTAAACATTAGGTTTATGTTTACATATTCTGATGCTTTTGACGGTATAGTCGACCAAGTAAGTGGTTTACCATTTTTTGTGTTCCTACATCAGAATAAAAACAATAAGGCTGATTGTCACATTGACTTTTTTTTTTTTTTTTATCTTGGCTTTCACCCTTGCTATTTTAGCAAGGCGTATTTTGCTCACATTGACTTGTTAGTGAAAATAGCCTTTGATGTCTTAAGTCATACAACTGACATTGAACTTTAGGGTGGCAAATGAGTTTATTGGTCGACTATACAAACATGAGAAGAAATTCAATGGTGTGTGTGACGATCCCTATCCGCAATGTGCCAGCGTGGGAACTTTCATTCTACGGGGAGGCCTGTGAACTGCAGTGGGACATACATATATGTATAGATAAATACATACTTAAATATAATTTAAACATCCAAGACTCGAGCACAAACATTCGTATTATTCACACAAATATCTGCCCCGACCGGGAATCGGACCTGGGGCCTCAAACTTCGTAGTCAGGTCTCTAACCACTGGGCTATCCGGTCGTCTAAAGTTGAACGGATTTAGACGAATTTTGGTATAGCTGGGTCTTTTGTTGCAATAACACTCGGGCTACTTTCATCTCGATATTAAAACGGGATCTATTTAAAATCCCAAATCTGCGATCGGAAATGCAAAAACAGTCAGCAAAACGTACCTACGACTAAATTAATTCCACTTTTTCAAGTTTGGTATGAAGTATCTTTTTGTATTTTTATTTTTCAACTCCATTTTTTTAAGTCTGGTCTGGATTGGACAAGTTGTGGTGTGGGGGTAAAAACCACGCAGCACGGTATGCTGAGGACCCAGGGTCGATACTCGGCGGAGGTAGTCTTTTTCTGTGCATCCATGTTCCAGTTCGTATATACCTAGTATGAAATATATCAATATCACTTTATTTATTGAATCAGGCGTTACTTTGCGGAGGTCCATATTAATGAACTAAAACAATTACTTTGCTCACCCGCGACCTTACAATAGTTACGTTTATGCAAGAAATGTGCGTTCATGCAGTTCCTCCACCTCCACACTGTACGAACACACACAAATCACATAAACCCAACCATCACCACCACCAAGCTACACTGACGCGTTTCGAACTCAACCAGAGCTCATCTTCAGAGTTACCACAACCGTATGCTATGCTACCAACTGTTAAACTAACAAACCAAAAAAACATTTTTTTTTTTTGGTTTGTTAGTTTAACAGTTGGTAGCATAGCATACGGTTGTGGTAACTCTGAAGATGAGCTCTGGTTGAGTTCGAAACGCGTCAGTGTAGCTTGGTGGTGGTGATGGTTGGGTTTATGTGATTTGTGTGTGTTCGTGCAGTGTGGAGGTGGAGGAACTGCATGAACGCACATTTCTTGCATAAACGTAACTATTGTAAGGTCGCGGGTGAGCAAAGTAATTGTTTTAGTTCATCAATATCACTTGTTAGCTAACAATTATTTTTGACAATTTGCAGGCGTTTTCACGTCATGGGAAGACGGCTTATGGGGCCATATACGACCTTACAACCTGACGAACGTAAGGGTCCCAGTGACGTTGCTCTACGGCATGAATGACCAGTTGACAGAGAAGACTGTGAGTACCACACGTAACATAGATTAAAATTAGGTCTCATTTTACCTTGATTTCGTTATACCCTATTAGCAACATACCTAGATCTCAAAATGACTTGGTGTCAAAATGGCTGAATCCCAAAATACCTATATTTTTTCTCAAAACACCGGATTTTTAATACGACTGAATTTTAAAATGTCATTGTCTCATAATAACTAAACACCTTCATCGCAAAAAAAACAAATCCCAAAATACCTAAATATTAACAGTTATCATGACAGTTAAACTAGATAAAAGCTTGTAAAAAAATTTTGGTATTTAGAGACTGTGACATTTTGCTTTCCGATTTCCTGTTCCGATGTTCCGATGTCCGACATATCAATATTTAGTCATTTCGGTAATTGCACGTTTTCGGTCAAAGTCATTATGACTTTCGTTCATTTTAATAATGCGTTAAATTTGATATTTAGGCATTATGCGATCATGGCCATTTGAAATTCAGTCAAATTAGTTAGTAAGGCATATGCAATTTTGTTTTAATGAACCCTAAACTATATTACATAATACTCAGTTACTATGTAACAGATTCGATACTCGCGTTCTGACGGCCATGGGTTCGAGCCCGGCCTCGCACTTCTGAGTTTTTCGGAATTTACGTGCGAAATTATATTTGAAACTAGCTGATGCCCGCGGATTCGCTTCCGCTTACGTTTTATTTTCATAAAATCCTTGTCTTAACAATTACGAACACAATAAAAAGAGAATTATCCATATGAACCGGAAAACCGTGGTGGCCTGGTTTGACCTATGGTCTTTCAAGCAGAGGGTCGTGCGTTCAAATCCCGGCTCGCACCTCTGAGATTTTCGGAATTAATGTGCGAAATTACATTTGACTTTTACCACGAGCTTTACGGTAAAGGAAAACATCGTGAGGAAACCTGCATACACCTGCGAAGAAATTCAATGGTGTGTGTGAAGTTCCCAATTCGCACTGGGCCCGCGTGGTAACTACGGCCCAAGCCCTCTCATTCTGAGAGGAGGCCTGTGCCCTGCAGTGGGACGTATATAGGCTGTGATAATAATGAGGTGAACTTTACAATCTTTCTGTGTAGCTAGAAGGTCGTGGAACTGCTGTATGAATTCTAAAAAATCAGTAAAAAAGCTACTCCATCCCTTATTATCATAGGATACCGTTTATTCAACTAAAAGTAAAGTGTGTGCACATAAGACAACAATTCCTAACTTAACTTTTTTTTTTCAGCAAATCATGCGTCTAGCAGAAGTCCTGAACAGCACAGGAGTGTTGGAAGACGTGAGACCTGGCTGCAGATGGCCCAAATTCAACCACTTGGACTTTGTGTTCGCCAAAGATGTCGGCAAACTTGTCAACAAACCTTTGATGAAGCATGTTAACAAATTATACAATACCTACAGTGGCTCATGATTCTATTGTTTTATTAGCACCGCTACTTTTTACCTTCGGCTTAACTCACATCCACCGTTAATATAGGTTTGACGGCCGAATTGAATTTTCGAGATTTTACCGCATTTTCAAGACAAGCTAGCAACCTGTGACTATTGACAAGTTTGATATAATTCATTATTTTTCAACTTCATTTTTTATTACTTTTACGGTCATCCCGTGAAATCCATACATTTATTTATTTATCCATATAGGTATATGGATTTCACGGGATGACCGTAAAAGTAATAGAAATTGAAGTTGAAAAATACAAAAAAATACAAAAAGATACTTCATACCAAACTTGTTAAAGTTTGGCTTAGTAGCGACATCTCTTGTCCGGGTGAGCGGATAGTTCCGAAGGAGTGTTTCGATGAGGGTATAACATAGATGGCGCTGTATCACTGCTATAAGTGATTAATTGATTATCTAACAGACTGATAACTGATATGTGTGATGTATGGGAAAAAATTGTGTCTATAACTCCTGATCAGTGGTGGTGTAGGGGAATGGTACGCGGCACGGAATGCTGAGGACCTGGGTTTGATTCCCAGCGCTGGTCTTTTTTCTGGGGGTTTTCTGTGCATTCATGTTTCACTTTGTACTTAGTATGAAATACTGTGACTATTGTACCACTTTTATCTGACACTAGCTTATTCCCGCGACTTCGTCCGCGCACAAATAAAATTTATGGTCAATTCCCGATCTCTACCCCGCGGGGAATCCCAAAAATCCCTTTTCACTGCATCTCTATCATTCTAAAGGAATGGTTACTGAGATAGGGTCCCAACAAATCGAATATCCTCTCCTTTCCTTAACAAGGGCAAACTTCTTAAAATGGAGGCTCGCCGAACGCTGCATCTTGCTACTCTTTTATTCGGAATCGGAATAATTAAGACTGAAAAACCCTCATATCTTTTTGATAAACATAATTTTTCAAACCGAGCCGTGCGGCGAGCCCCCCCGCCTTCTTTTTCCGCGACACAAGTTCATTTCGTGGTAGCTTTAAATATGCTGCTACGAAATGCTGGAACAACATCCCGCCACCAATAAGAAATGTGAAATCGCTATGTAGGACCTCCGTGATCATTTATTAAACTTACAGATTTACTCAACATAGTGCCTTTGTGTAACATCATAAGATATGATGTCTTGTGTAGTTTCTTGTACCTGTGGGTGGGGAGAGTGCCCTGTTGCTGGTTGGAGTTACCGTGTTGCGGTTTGAGTCACAATTTCACCAGGCTACAATAATTTTGTGTGGGGTGTTGTTTGAGCGAATTGTGTTAAGTATGTATGTTTGTGAAGCTCTTTATTGTATATCAATGAAATTGTTGTTTTATAAGAGAGACAGATATAGTCATATTGGACATGCATGCATGTCCCCGCCATTTGTATGGAAATTGGTGTATTCTCTGCTGAGTTACCAATTTTTTCCACAGAATTTCTTTAAATTTATAGTTTTTTCCTTCAAAAGATTAAATTTAGTTATTTT
Source organism: Archips crataeganus (assembly GCA_947859365.1). Lineage (NCBI taxonomy): Eukaryota > Metazoa > Arthropoda > Insecta > Lepidoptera > Tortricidae > Archips > Archips crataeganus. The sequence continues at coordinate 1,335,628 of OX402064.1, forward strand.
AGTTTTTATATAAAAGTTATTTACACTTGAAAAAATCACCAGTTATGCCTTATATTTCACAAAAGATTAATGGCCCAAAAATAAAAGAATGGCCCATCTTATTTCTATTTTTAATTATTGTTTTTATTTTTCTTCTTAGCATGTACATGTTACTTATGCGAAATAAAAATTTCTTATTCTTACAAGTTAAGTTTGAAGTATCTTTTCTATTTTTTTTTTTCTTATTCTTATTTTTATTCTAATTCTTAATATATAAATCCCGTTTTTTCCTTATCTCGTGGGATTTTCCGAAAATACTTAATTTTTTTTTACTTATAATCACCTGCCATGCCAAATTTGAAGTCTCTAATAATTATAGTTACGGAGATAAGGCCATTTTGCAGCGAAAATATAAATCCTATTTATACCCTATCCCGTGGGAATTTCGAAAAATTACTTCTTAGTGGATGCTACAACATCTACATGCCAAACTTCAGCACAATCCATTCAGTGGTTTGTGCTGTGCGTTGATAGATCAGTCAGAAATGCCTGCCTTTTATATATACAGAAGATTAAAACCTAAAATTGCTAAAAGTAGGCTCATAACGTAAATGAAGCGTTTTGTGTGCTCTATCAACCACCTTTGGGATAAACGCGTGATGTGTGTACAGGTCAATTCACAACAGCAGGCACAAATTAATTGAATGAGCGAATGAAAGTATCTATGTGTTACCTATTTGAATACACTTCACACAAATGTGAAAATTACATGCGTCAGTCATTTTTCTACAAAAATGCCAAAGTGACATTACTTTCATTCAATTCATTTGTGCCAGCTCTTGTAAATTAACCTGTATGTCTGTTCAAGATAAGAAAACAAATTACCTGTAACTAGTGGTGGATACCACTGGTTATTTATAGGCATTTATTTAGTAAGCTGGAGCCTAATGTGGCAAATTTAGCTTGAGATGTTTTTCATCTTAGAGTAATAAAAAAAACACTACACAGTGATTTTTGGTTGGTGATCAGAAGTTGATTAATAAATATCAATCCCTGGCCGAAATGGAATTGAATTGATGAAATTTCTCTTTAATTAAAAAAAAATGTAAACAACTCTTAAAACTTCCTCCATCCACGGAAAGCATAGTCATCCTACATTAGTTGGAAGTTAAGTAGTTTTGTCAAGTGTCATCGCTTTGGAGAGGAATTTGACAGACCTATTGTCATAGGCACCCTACCAAAGCCAAACAGGCTGGACATATTTGCAAAAAGCCAAACCCCTAACAACTCCATGTGCAGGTTAAACAGTAAATCTTATTATCTTGCTCATTCTTGGAATTTCAGTTACGTCTGGATCTACACGATACAGGCTGTGCCTAGTGTGGGGATCACTGTTTCTCTTGTATTGTTTAATTTAAGTTTTAAGGTCAATAAATACATTTTGAATTTTTTGAATTTTTTTGAATTTTTGTTGCAGTAGAAATTCCTCAACTAAGAAGAGTAATCTTAGACAGCCATGTGGTCTATACTTAAACTAAGTAACTTTGAGTTAACTGCATGGGGTCAAATAGTGTCATTATATACGGAACTCTCATCTCTGACCCAGGTTGACAGATTATTTTATAATCCTTGATTACAGCAATTAGTGTTACAATGACTGACCTTCACAACACTAGCCTTTGTGGCTGTAGCACAAGCCCCCACCTTGATAGGAGCCACATTTTGAGGGGCAGGTACCGCTTTCACCTCATTCACTTGACAACGATTGAGCTCTGAAAATTAAAACAAACATTCTAATCCAAGATTCTACTGGACAAAATAGACAATTTTCAAAGAAGTCTTTGAGTAGGAAATCGAAATTAATGATTAATTAAATAGTTATTTATTCAAGATTAATAAAAAAATGTACTTATTCTCGCTAGATTTAGGATTGATGATCTAAATAACCAAAGCAATTTATGGTGCGAAATGGTTGTTTGTATGTTTACATACCCTTATTAGGCATATTTCTATAGTGAAGTTGAAGAAGGCATGCATACCACACGAAATACCTAATGTAATTACTTCACATTTTAAAACTAACTAATTTAAATAATGCGAGAAACTATTGCAAAATTTGCAAAATAAACTTATTTACGATAACATAACAAAAACCCGCCACAAATGTCAAAGTTTTTTTTTTTAATAAATAGTGAAGTGATTCGGTTTATAAATTAATTTTGTACCATTGCACCGGTACCAGATTCTAACGAGGTAGAGTAGAGAAAAAAAATACTGGAATATTTTCGTGTTTATTGAAATTAATTAATAACAATATTTGTTTTGCGAGGTAAATTTAATGTATTGGGAACTCTCACTTAATAAGGACTCCGTTTGACGCTTTAACGTTCACCCATGTTCAATACATGGGTGCATATATTTATTTTATGGCAATGGCAACACGAAAATTGACAATCACTAATAAATGTCAGAATGACAGTAGAATTGCCAAAATGACGACTGCTTGCGGCGGCTCACGTTATATTTCCCAGTAAACACTCTAATCTTTAACAATTAATGTTATCAGTAACATAACTTTTAAGAATAAATGCTCATAAAGTTATAGCACGTTGATTAATCCACATAACAATAATCATGGATCTCCACCGGCCTGTGGATCCCAACAAGGTAAGGCCACCTCATAATTTGTTAAGGTTTCTTTAATTTACTTTATTTGTAATTGTTAATACACTTTCTCTTTACAGACTTACGAGGAACTGACATCAGAGGAAAAACTTAGGTGAGTCTTTAGAACGTGTTCTTTTTTTTACGAGCACTAGTAGAATGCCGGAAAAATCATCGATTTCATTACTACATATTAATCATTATGTAAATATGTGCCAAGTATGAGGCCATAAATTTAATAATCCTCTTTGTGTGAGAGTTTAAATAAACTTTTTGTTATGATATCACATAATTTCCATTTAAAAGTGACTGCTATTGTAGACTACAAAGTCTCAATCTAGAAATCATATGACACAAATCAGGTTGCATTTTATGTCCAAAGCTTAGACTAAATAGCCAGCAGTATAGAAAGTAATCATTAACCTTTTGACCGCCAGCGTCGGCTATAGACGACAGTACGGGTAATACAAAATTAAACCTACCCGCATCCGCATAAGAATCAATTTTGTTCCAAACAAAAACGATGCGTGGCGGTCTAAAGGTTAAGAGACTTCTAAAAAGTGTCGGCTTTTGGGGCAGCGTCAAGCACTGGGGTACTGTTTTATTTTTGTTATGAGCTTGATGTGATAATACCATGAGATACTAACCTAGAGGAAGCTTACACTTGCCAGGCAGGCAGTTATGGTAATATTGCCACATGCTCAGCTTGATTTATTTGTTACAAAAATTACACTGGCTCCTACACTAGGCAAGGCCTGTTCTTTAGGTAACCAATTTGCATGTGATGCAACAAACACCAGGTGGGAAGCTAGTCTAGTATATACTTTGTCTTTTTTAGCATTAGAAAGAAGATAAGGGATCTTGACGTGTCTTTTTATTGGAAAACTGTTTTGAAAAATAAGTCACAGCTAATATACACTGTGAAATTTTAGTGGTTGTTTTCCCAAAACAAGGTGATTTAGTATCAATTGAACAATCGATTTATAATTACTATTTTGACTAGAGTCAAAAATCCAATTGTGAAAAACGAAAGTCGAAAATGACCGCAAACCAATAGTAACGCTTCGTTGGTACAAGTAGCGTACGATCGTACAATAGGTTAGATACCAACAAAGCATTACTATTGGTTTGCGGTCATTTTCGACTTTCGTTTTTCACAATTGGATTTTTGACTCTAGTCAAAATAGTAATTATAAATCGATTGTACAATTGAAACTAAATCACCTCGTTTCGGGAATACAACCACTAAAATTTCAGTGTATTTGAAAGGAAATATGGTCATTTACACTGTTTTAGTTTCATAAGTAATAGTTACTATTTTTTCTTTAAAAGCGTTTTTCAATAAAAAGACTTGTCAAGATTGTTTACCTTATTTCTAATGCTAAAAAAAAACAAAGTGTAGTATGGATAGATTCATACTATTAAATAAATCTCTTTCAATTATTTTATTCAGGTAAATTGCAATTCTGGGATATTACTAAATAAAAAAAATACATCATGACCTCAATTAACATTGCAGTAAGAACAATCTAAAAGTGCTTCACTATTTTTATCTACATAGAAATCATTAAAACTGATTATGAGTTTATCATGGCATGACTTAAATTTTTATCTAACATGACATTTTATTGTTATTTTTATTTACTAATTTTATTGTTATTGTCCATTATCCTTAACACTGAAATGTGTAACTAACACATTTTTTTAGCTATCTTATCCTGTATGGTATAGTCTATACTCCTTTCACTGTAGCATGGTGCAGGTGACACTTGACACACCGTTTTGTTACACTTAGACAAAATTGCAGCGGTGTATTTAATAGCGATTTATTTAAATTCCAGTCTGAATTTTTCTGGAGTTAAACATTTAAACTTCGAAAACACTATCATGCGCGAAAGAAATTTAACCTATTTATTTTTTATTATCAATATAAAAAATAAAAAAAAATTAAGTCAAGAAACATAATATGCGTGTAACAGAACATTTAATGATGGGACACAATCTACCACGAGTTTATCGATACTTATTAATTTGTAATGTTAATAATGATGTGCTTTAAAAAAAAAATTCCATGTCGAACAACAGAACAGGTTGGTATGTCCGACAAATACGTAAGTTTATGAGTGACACTTACCTTACCTACGTGATATAATGCTTCAAAAATAATGACTTATTTTATTCAATAAGGTTCTGTTAAAATAAAAGATACAAGTAGGTCATCCATCATCATCATCATCATGTTTATTATAGTTTTGCTTTATGTTACGGCCTATTTTCGATATACCTAAAATTTTGTACAACCTCGACTTTTTTTTGCATTATAAAAAAAACTCCGGTACTTAGTTTGCTTTACTTAATTTCATGAAGTAATCGTAAATTTATATTATTAATTACACAATATACCTAATTAAAGTTATAAATTTAGAGTTTTATCGATTCAAGTTTTATAGCTTTCACTTCTCTAGTCTGTGGGTTTTGACACCTGCCACCTGCACCATGCTACAGTGAAAGGAGTGTAGGAAACTGAGTTGCATGCATACCAGGGTGGAACCTTTTCACAATGATTTCTTTGGCAAATGTATGGAATTTCAACATGAAATTTGCAAAAAGGGTTCACCCTGGTACGCAATTCAGTTTCTACAATGTATAGCACGGCACATTCCACATCATGAATTTCCGCTGACTTGCCTATGTAAAATAATAATAATAAATATCACGGGACAATTCACACCAATTGACCTAGTCCCAAAGTAAGCTAAGCATAGCTTGTGTTATGGGTACTAGGCAACGGATAAACATACTTATATAGATAGATACATACCTAAATACATATTAAACACCCAAGACCCGAGAACAACCATTCGTATTTTTCATACAAATATCTGCCCCAGCACGGGAATCGAACCCGGGACCTCAAGCTTCGTAGTCAGGTTCTCTAACCACTAGGCCATCTGGTCGTCTGGTCGTGTATGTAGGTCAATACATGACACTTCACTAATATCAACCTGCATATACAGGGTAATTTTTCAATCAGTGCTCAAATTTTGATATCTGATTTAGTATTGTTAATAGATCACGATTATCTGTTCAAGATTTTTTTTTACATTTGGAAATTTGGTTTGTTCATAGTAATTCATCCAATAAATTGGTTTAGTTACTATGAAAAATAAAAAAAACAAGTGATAAATATTATAATGAAAAATACTGAAATTTGTTATTTTAACAACACTGTATACATATTAAAATTTGTGCACTTATTAAAAAATTATCCTGTATATTTGTTTATTGTATACATAAAGTGAGTGTAGTCAAACAAGTGTAATTAGTTGATGAAACTGCAAAGTAGTGGTAGAGCCATGTTGTAGCTAGCCGCTGCATCACGAATGGGCCGGCTCGTCCGGGGCAGTACCACCCTCTCACAGAACACCGGCGTGAAGCAGCAGTAATCCTGCTTGCGTTTCGTACGGTCAGTGAGAGTGCCGGGGGCCCAATACCTCACCCCTTCCCTCTTCCCCTCCCTCACCCCCTTCCCCTGTTCCCTTTCCTTTAGGGCCGACAACGCACTGGCATCGCGTAAAGCGCTGCGGGTGTCTATGGACAGTGGTGATCATTTAACATCAGGTGACCCACTAGTTCGTTTGTCTGGCCTTTATAAAATAAAAAATAAAAAAAATAAAAAAATGCCCAACTGAGTCCGACTCCCACTTGGCCGGTTTTTTGTGTTAGTAAAACTGAAACATAATGAAATTGCTGTAAAAACCTGTCAATAAAATAATTGCTCAGCATACATATTTAATGTGTAATTGCTTCAATATCAAATAACATGGACATATTGATTGAATAATTTAATGATGTCCTCCTGCTCATGATGTGACTTTGACATGTTTATATACAAGTAAACTAGTTTTTACCTGCAGCTTTTCTTGCATGAACCATTATCTTCAGCTTTACAATAGAAATTCCAGAATCCGGTGTATACTTTATCTTGTAATAATAATAATCAATTAATTTAATTTTTTGGGATAAAAATACCCATACCCAAAGGTGAAAACGGGACCCTATTACTGAGACTTTGCTGCCCGTCCGTCTGTCACTAGGCTGTATCTCATGAACCGTGATAGCTACAGTTGAAATTTTCACAGATGATGTATTTTGGTTGCCGCTATAACAACAAATACAAAAAAATAATAATAAATTTAATAATAATAAATTTGTTTATTAAAATAAATCCAATTTACAAAAATTATGGCTTACCAAGCGGTCCCACACTAGGCAATGCCTGTCACGTGGTGACCGGATTCGGATTACAATTTTACAATACAGAATTAAAATAAACAAGTATTACGATTACATACAAAGTTGGTAGGTACTCTTAAACAACTACGAAAGAAACAATAATGTAAATAAAGTATGTATAGTATAAATTTATCATTTTAGTATTTACTGTATGAAATTAGGGTAATTAACTTGAAATCTATATTGCCGATAATTAGTGAAACGGCAATAATACGTGGATTTGAGTGTGAATGGGCGTGTGAGTGAGTATATGTGTTTGATGCGTGTGCGAGTGTGTGTGTGTGTGTGTGTGTGTGTGTGTGTGTGTGTGTAGGCGCAAGTATGGCTAAAGCTTGCGAAAAGCATCTATTTAGGAAATAATCTTCAATAATCCTTCGGTTTTCTTGTAGTCAAGACTATTTAGCCAGCAGATAACCCTTTCTTTAGCTTCACGAACATTAGCTTCTGAGATGTTACAATATTTTAAAACTTTATTGTAAAGGAAAGGATGAAGAAAGTCTGGGAAACGTTTTGCGAAGGCAGTCTTTGTAGGGGGTGTTGGAACCCTGAATACACGTTTTCTGATTAGGTCTGGGTAATGGTCTGAACAAATAGTTATTTTATGTACCTGGAGCGTAACGCGCAGGATCATTAACTGCCGCACACTTAAGACACTCGCCTCCTTGTAAAGAGCAGTCGTGGGAAATAGTCGAGGTTTCCTAAGCATAACCTTTAGCACAAAACGTTGCGCTCTCTCGAGAGGCAGGAGCACCGATCCCGCAGCACCACCCCACACGCTTATGCAATATGTTATAATAGATTCACAAATAGCGGTGTATACGAGCTTTAGTAAGTCCCCAGTGGCCGAGTTCCTCAGAGTTTTCATAATGAAGACGATGCTCCTGACTCAGGGGGGGCACACTTACATATATCACACTTTTCATGCGACTACAGCGATCTCTGGTTGTTTGGTGGAGAACTAAATTAGCGGCCATCTTGGTTGACTTGTCAAACTTGTCAGTTGTCATTCATCGGCCATGGCCATGGCGTACCAAATTGTACGGTCAAGGACTTTAATTGATAGGCCACTTGCCAATGTTCGTATTTTAGCCTTATAGTGCAAATCGGGTTTAGCCGCTTATACTTCGTATATGCTGATTTGAATTAGACGGCTAAAATACGAATAGTGGCAATTAGCCTATCAATTAAAATTACGCGTAATTATAGCTGTACATGACTACCAACATATACATATAGATAGGTATACATCTATAGATACGTCACATTAGTTCTTCACCAGGGCGTAGGGCAGCAACACCTTCCATACATGCATATTTGACCATAGAGTTGCCACTCTTGTTCATATAATATTACAATACTCTTTGTCCTGACTCTAGCTGAAACTGTTTCGAAGTGATTTTGGAAATTAAGTTTAAAAAAAAAAATGAAGTTGAAGAAAATAAAAAAAAAAAATAGAAAAAGATACTTCATACTTAACTTGTATTAAGTTTCTCGTCAAGCGTTATACCCAAATACCTTATAGAGCAGCAACTACCGATCGACCGGCCGGGAATAGAATAAAATAAATATTTAGGGGGACTCCTATACAAAAAACGTGATTTTTTTTGCTCGTGTTTGCTCGATATTGATAACGGCAACAGGTAGACGCTTGAAAATATTCACAGAATATCTAGTTATATGTTTACTTTAAAAATAAATAACTGAATTAAAATAAAACAAATATTTAAGGGGGGCTCCCATACAACAAACGTGATATTTTTGCCGTTTTCATAGGTAATGGTACGGAACCCTTCGCGCGCGAGTCCGACTCGCACTTGGCCGGTTTTTTCTACTTATTTGTGCATTTTTGGTCCCACCACCCTTATTCTCTGTTTCAGATATGACCATCAGAAGCTGCACGAAATGCATAAGGGCCATGAGGGCATGCACACCACCATGATACTTATCCTCATTGGGACCCTTGTTGTTGCCCAGTTCGTTGTCGTCGAGTGGAAGAAGCGGCATTACCGGTCTTATGCTGTAAGTCTGTACTTGAAGCTACTATTACATGTTTCAAACAACCTCAAAAACAGGAGGAGGTTCTCAGTCCGATTGTATCTTTTTGTGTTTCATCCATCCCGGATGGCCTAGTGGTTAGAGAACCTAACTACGAAGCTTGAGGTCCCGGGTTCGATTCCCGGTCGCGGCAGATAATTGTATGAAAAATACGAATGTTTGTTCTCGGGTCTTGGGTGTTTAATATGTATATAAGTATGTATCTATCTATATAAGTATGTTTATCCGTTGCCTAGTACCCATAACACAAGCTTTACTTTAGCTTACTTTGGGACTAGGTCAATTGGTGTGAATTGTCCCGTGATATTTATTTATTATTTATTATTTATTTTATTAATTGTGCGAAAAATACGAATGTTTGTGCTCGAGTCTTGGATGTTTAATATCTATTTATTATGTATGTTTATCCGATGCCTTGTACCCATAACACAAGCTCTGCTTACTTTGGGGCTAGGTCAATTGGTGTGAATTGTCCCGTGATATTTACTTAGTATTTGTACATCCATACAAAATTTATATTATTATTAGTATGAAGTAAGATATATAGCTAAACCGTTTAAATAAGTCGCCGCCCGCACCTCTCGCGGCCCCCTTTGTCGTCATACCCCCCAGCCCCTGTACCATCGGCCAAAAATATGGTCTACCACTCTACGGTTGAAATTCCTTTGCACGTCATAATAATTATACAACGAGGTCGATTTTCCCTTGCAATAACATTACGACAGTGACTAAAGACTTCACTCAGTTAGAAAAGTCAACCTTAACAACATTTAGATCTCACAGAAACTTTTGGCAGAACTGGTAGACCACAGTCTTGGCCGACCATACTCCGCAGGTGAGGACTCATCTAAACGGTCTAGCTATAGATTACCGGTGACGTCTTATTGTTTAACGACCGCTTTAGCCTAGTTGGTAGTGACCCTGCCTACGAAGCAAGAGGTCCTGGGCTCGAATCCCGGTAAGGGCATTTATTTGTGTGATGAGCATGAATATTTGTTCCTTGTTTTTTTTTTTTTCGATGAGTCGCCATAGGGGCCAAAGACGCGAAGTTACTTTAGGGTAGGAAGGGTGACTTGTGCTCGGGAAAAATCCCTTCGGACGAACTGGGAATGGAGGGCCCAGACAGTGTCCGACTTGCACGGACTAAAAAACCCAGTCACAAGTCCTCTTTTCTATTGATTGTCAATATAAAAAACGCGTGCTTTAAATTTTGAGGAGGGGAGGGGTAGGGAGGGGACTTATTCTACCCACAGTGTCCTGCCTCAGCCATTTGCTGGAAGGCCGGGAGAGGAGCATGCATTCTCCCGCTGGGCACTGGGGGGTGCTTAGGTCGGTCTTTTATGTTTTTACCCGTTGGTTTATTCCTTGACCGACCCTCGCCCGTTTCTGAACAATTGGGATGTCCCAATTTTTGACAACGTACAATAAATCTAAAACCGTTTGGAGAAATAGGCTTTGTGAAGCGTTTTCAGAAATCAGATTCCAAAAATATGATAAACTGAATTAAATAAAGAAAATTTAAGTAATGACCTTCATTTGACCCCTGCAGTGAATCGTCACAAAGGCAGATATAAAGCAGGTCTACACTCTAAAGTAAATTGTCATTTTGAAATGTTGCTGTCCTGCTTATAATAACAAAGAGTCACAAAGACAGAACTTTAATCACACGATGCGCACCTGGCTTTAAACAGTTGTCATTTATTGTAAAGTCCGAAATGTTTACGAGTATTTCCAATGTATTTTTACAAATTTAATTATTAAATTACTACGTTACAAGTAAATATAAAAGAATTTAAATAACAGATTTTAATAAAAAATATCTATTTACTATCACACCTTTAAACAAACAGGAATAATCGAAGCTAAAAGAGAAATAAGAATAAGAGAAATAAATAAAACTATTTGTCATGGTTCATTTAGGACCCTAAGCCGTACTTGTATTATTGACAGTAACAAGACAAATCAGTAGTGCCACAGATTATGTTATGTAAGACTAGAATTTTACTAGGCAATGGAACGTGGCTCTCTCACTGTGACGTCATCCAACGTATTTCTTAAAAAATTATAAAAAATTAAATACTCAACCAAATTCAAAATCGATGAAAATGGTATCTTAAAATATCCTATTCTTTCCAAAAAAAATATAAAAACTAAAGGTATTTTTTTTGGTGCATCCCAATTACTTAGAGCTATTGGTTGGGTTGGTGGGATTTCCTGTCATATGCATTTATTTATAACTACGGGCTTCCTTTCTTTTGCCCTGCGATGGAAGGGTGGGTCGGAGATCTTTTGGGCTCATTGTGTGGCTTTGGATGCCATCTTTTTTACCCTTTATGCCTGATGGTTTTTTGGCATGCTGTGTGTTTTTTTTTTGCGCTTGTGTCTCCTAGCGCTACCCTCTTTTCGTTTCCGCTTCCATCGATAGTTTTCCTGCTATAATAATTCGGAGGGACGAGGAGTGTCCCCCGGACGGCTGGACGCCCCAGTGTCTCACAAGGGTCATGTGGAGCCCAGCGGATCCATACCCCAGCCAATGCTGAAGGGCCAGAGAAGAAACTTTTAGTCTCGATTCTCTGTTTAGGCTTCCGCCGTTGCTCCCACGGGGTCCCCGCTGGGACTACCGGGTGCGTCCTCCGTCCGGAGCTCACCTGTCGTATGGGCAGGAGATGCATATGTCAGGAATTCTTAGATCTAATTATATACTTATTAATATTATACAGAAACTACTATACAATCCAATCAGTAAAAGAGGTTTGACAATTTTTTATATATACTGCAAACAGTGTCTAGGTCCAGGGGAAGCGAAAAGAAAATGGTTTTATAAGGAGGGAATATTGAATGTGTGTGTGTGTGTGTATGTGTGTGTGTGTGCTACTTATTTCCTTATTTCCTTTGTTCCATAACCATAACATCCATAACCCATGTTTTCTATGTATTTAAGTATTTATTTATCTATATAAGTATGTTTATCGTCGTCTAGTACCCATAGTACAAGCTTTGCTTAGTTTGGGACTAGGTCGATTTGTGTAAGATTGTCCCCTAATATTTGGGTCGATCAACTTTTTTTTGTCACTCGTTGCTATAGTTGACGGTCTGCTAGGTCACCCTTTAAACCGTAAGTTTAACTGATTAAAATTTGCCAAACATGCATTTTTGTGGTAGTTTTAAACCCCTTATACAATTGGTCATCTAATAAGCATGTTAGTTAATGTGACACATTTTTTCTAATTAAACTGTACTAGTTTTGTCCCCTCGCTGACGGGACAGAATAACAACAAGAAATAGTTGAACCACCCATTTTTTTTTTTTTGTATGATTGCCCTCTCCGCAGTTCTTCACGATGGTAGCGATGTGGTGCATCCCCCTCATAATGAGCGCGCGCAGCCACTGGTGGCGCTTCGTGACGATATGGAGCGTGTTCACTTTGCTGACGGCGCTCGTCATGCGCAAGAGCAGCCTCAAACCCATGTCGGCTACCACGCCCAGGTGAGAAGGTATAACCGCTCTGTTGACAACCGAATAGCTTTAGAGCGTTTGGCAGTACAATTAATGTAAAAATGTACATGTCAATAATTCTGAAATAAACGATAATAATAATAAATGTATGAAATCTGTCTTTCATTATTGTCCGACACGATATTGGAGATACATATTTCATACATTTAACTCCCTCCGATATCGTATCGGCGTCCGATACCGACATCGGATCGGATAATGTGAAACCACTCTTAGCCAGAGGCGGGCCTTGAAATACCGGTATTAGTCTTGGTACCTGTACCGGGGTACCGGTACCAAGTATAGGCCTACATGATACCTTAAGAAGTTAAAATACCGGTACTTGAAAGTGTGTGTTGAGTGAATGGGAGATAAACATGCCATAGAACAAAATGGGATATCATACTTTCCCAAAGTCTTCCATGAGAAGCTAAAGGATTTTGCCACTGGATGGTCAGATCGCATATCTATACAAAATATATAGAGACCGACAATGTTAGACCGATAATGCGGGCTGCGTTCAATTTGGTCTGACGACCGCAGACCGCAGAGGTTTAATAATGTTTCGCAAATTATTTTTCCCAAAGTGATTCATTTGGCAAATGTTTTATTTCCCAAGTGTTTATTTTTTCTGAAACTGTAAACTTCCCAGGATTGTTATAAAACAAACCTAACCTAACCTAACCTAACGTACAGAATAGTCCTGAAATATATATCCTGAATAGTTTACAGTTTCAGAAGAAATAAACATTTGGGAAATGAGACATTTGCCAAATGAATCAGTTTGGGAAAAATAATTTACCAAACGGAAGTACACCATAAAGGATACAAAAAGATTCCAAAAAATCAATCTTGATTAGATTGCTTAAGGGCGACATCTCTTGGTCCGGGTGAGTATTTAGTTCCGAAGGAGTGTTGACGTCTCTCGATGAGAGCATAGCATAGATGTCGCTAGTATCGCTGCAAAAGTGATTAAAGCAAGCTGAGTTGTGAAATACATAGGAAAAATTCGTGTCTAAACTCCTGACCAGTGGTGGTGTAGGGGTTTAGCACGCAGCACGGAATGCTGAGGACCTGGGTTCGATTCCCAGCGCTGGTCTTTTTTCTGGGTTTTTCGGTGCATCCATGTTTCAGTTTGTATTTAGTATCAAAAAAAAAAAAATCAAAATGTATTTATTGACCATAAAATTTAAATTAAACGATACATGAGAAACAGTGATCCCCACACTAGGCACAGCCTGTATCGTGGAGATCCAAACGCAACAGAAATTTCAAGAATGAGCGGCACTTAATTTTGTATTTGGTAGGTATCCTGGATCATACATTTTTATTTATTTTATAGCATAACTAAAATTAATATATATTTGAAATGCTTAATTTACACCAAAATTAGCAAATTGAAATATATATGAATATTATGATGATGATAGTCACCAATGACTTTTTCTCTACCACAGGCTGGTATACAAATGGTTCTACCTCATCTACAAGATCAGCTGCTTCATCGGAGTCATCGGTTACATCATCATGATGCTAACCTTCATCGGGGTCAACCTGGTCTTCGGGCACAAGCCGCAGGCCTGGATGGACGTCGGCATGGTCCTGCTGTTCTACGGACTGTACTTCGGGGTGCTAGGGAGAGATGTGGCCGAGTATTGCGCGGACAAAATGGCTGCGTCGATAGGGGTGAGTTGGTATTTGTTTTTTTGTAATCTTAATCAAGGATGATATAGACAGGATTAGCAATCGCCATAGTACAGATCGGCCGCGGAAAAATAGTTCGATTATTAAATCTAGATGGCGCTGACATATATCCCTAGGGTTTGAAAGCAAAGCAATAAGACTACAGATATTTCATATTACTGCAAATGTATTACTATGCAATATTTTTGAAAAATAATACGTTTGTAGTAATATGAAACATCTGTAGTCTTATTGTTTTGCCTTCCAAGCCTCTGGCTATATTTCAGGCGCCATCTAGATTTAATAATCGAACTAATTTTCTGCGGACGATCTGTACTATGGCGATTGCAAATCCAGTCTATATCATCCTTGTCTTAATCCACTTATTACAGTTCCATTGCAAGAAGCTTCAGTTCTGTTCTGTTAAAAAAATATAGTACCTACAAGTTTTTGCTGACTGTACTTGTACCTTACGTACAGGGGCTCGATTCAGGACTGGCCCAAAACGGTTTGCGATCGGTAACGGAATCGTTTGAGCGAGGATTGGGATAGGATTCCTATTCAGGAACGCCAAAAAGCACTGGTTTGCGACAGGTTTGGGCTGAGATTGGGATGAGCTTTATTTTCCTATTCGGGAAGCCACGTCATCATTGTAGGGGAATTATTGGCAGCTGTCAAAGTTTTTTAGAAAACAGAGCGATTGAGGTCGCATTTTCTGTCAAACATAAAGAACTCTCTAATAATTACTTTGTCAATGCGGGAATATCAAAAAACCATTACAATTTAACTCATAAATAAGAAAAACTAAAACCCCCGAATCCCCGAGAGCCGAGTGCGACGTAGCGTTATGTTGTCTATTCGGCAGGTACCAAAATGTGGATAGGATTGGACTTCGTAAGCTGTCACAGGTCGATTCACAAAGAGTTGGCACAAATGGATTGAACGAAAGTAATGCCACTTTGACATTTTTGTAGAAATATGACTGATGCATTTCATTTTCATATTTGTGTGAAGTGTATTCAAATTGGTAACACATAGATACTTTCATTCGCTCATACCAGTACCAAATTTCAAGCCAATCGGCTCACTATACTCTATGCAAGTTAACGAGCTAGTACTGAGGGAACACATGCACGTGATTGGTTCTAGATACACCGCTAAAGCCGCTGATTGGTTTACGCTACAACTAATTTTTAACCAATCCCGCGCGGCTGTGTTCTCTTATCACTAAATCGTTAACTTGGACAAGTATAGAAGTGGGTAAGGTTCGACTTACAACATTTGAAGACAATTTACATTATGAACATTGCAAGTTGTTTTTAAAAAATGGTTCCGGGTGGATATATTCGAACTTGACATTAATTAACCTCCGATCAACTGACGTAGTTTTTACCTGACTGCGCCACGCCTTTGCGTATAATACTTTTATTATAATAATAAACTAGCTGGTGCCCGCGAATTCGTCCGCGTTAATCATTGATGCTCCGCTCCTATTGGTCGTAGCGTGATATTATATGGATTAGCCTTCCTCGATAAATGGACTATTCAACACAAAAATATTTTTTCAATTCGAACCAGTAGTTCCTGAGATTAGCGCGTTCAACCAAACAAACTAACAAACGAACTCTTCAGGTTTTTTTTTTGAATGAGTCGCCAGAGGGGCCTAAGACGCGAAGTCTTTGCTGTTTTTTACTTTAAGGATCGGAAGGGTGACTTGTACTCGGAAAAAATCCCTTCGGACGAACTGGGAATGGAGGGCCCAGACAGTGTCCGACTTGCACGGACTAAAATACCCGGTCACAAGTCCCCTTCTCTATTGGTTATCAAAACAAAAAACGTGTGCTTTAAATTTTGAGGTGGGGAGGGGTAGGGAGGAGACTTAATCTACCCACAGTGTCCTGCCTCAGCCATTTGCTGGAAGGCCGGGAGAGGAGCATGCATTCTCCCGCTGGGCACTGGGGGGTGCTCAGGTCGGTCTTTTATGTTTTTACCCGTTAGTTACTAGGGGCGTTCAATAAAAAGTGAGAATGAGTATGTTATAAACAACTTTTACTAAATTTCATTTTATTTTTCGACATAGTCACCTTTTAGCATAATACACTTAGTATATCTTATTTCTAAACTTAAAATTCCATTTTTAAAAAAGGTCTCATCTTGAGTACTTAAAAAATCTTGTACTGCAGCGACTACCGCGTCGTCGTCTTCAAATTTCTGGCCTCTCAGGTATTGTTTCAATCTCGGAAATAGGTAGAAATCACTGGGAGCGAGATCTGGTGAATACGGAGGATGCTTAAGGATATCGAACCCAGCATCACGAATTGCAGCCATTGCAACGGCGGACTTGTGTGCCGGGGCATTGTCCTGGTGAAACAGCACAACTTTCGAGAGTTTACCTCGCCGTTTTTCGCGGATCTCATTGCGCAATGTTGCTATTTGTTTGGCGTATAATGTGCCCGTAATAGTGGCTCCATGCTCAAGATACTCAATCATTAATACCCCTTTACCATCCCAAAAAACAGAGCCCATGACCTTACCGGCAGATGGGCTCACCTTGAATTTCTTCGGAGTTGGAGATGATGGCCTTTTCCATGTCATAGACTGCAGTTTCATTTCTGGGTCTTAATGATGGAGCCATGTTTCGTCCATTGTTATAAATCGCGCCAAAAAAAGTTCCCGGTCTTGCTGCATCAGGTTCAAAGCTTCTTGACAAATCTCTAGTCTAGTTTGTTTTTGCGTGTCAGTAAGCATTCTTGGTACCCAACGCGCAGATACCTTTTTCATACCCAAGCGTTCATGTAAAATATTATGCACGCTCCCCGTTGAAATCTTTACATTTTCAGCAATAAAACGAACCGTGACACGACGATCCGCCAAAACTGAGTTTTCGACTTTTTTCACAATTTCTTCAGTTACTGCTGTAGTAGGGCGTCCGGAGCGGGGGTCGTCCATTGTCGATGTTCTTCCACGTCTAAATTCGGCGCACCAACGTGGGACTGTCGAATACGGAGAAGCATTAGACCCTAAAGTGTCCCGCAAATCCAAATTGACTTGGTCCGTAAAAAAATTTTTCAAACACAAGTATTTGATAACGGCGCGCAGTTCAATTTTCTCCATTTTCGCTAACGTACTCAATAGCATTGCAAAGAAATTACCGTATATTTTTTTAAACAAAAGACAGTTAGTTTTTTTTTTTCATAGCAATCAGCTAGATAGATTAGCTTTACCGGCCAGTATTTAATTTTGTGATATTAAAAGAGTTTGCATCTCATTCTCACTTTATATTGAACGCCCCTCGTACTTCCTTGACCGACCCTCGCCCGTTCAGAATCCCGCCCGTTTCGAATCGACATTAATATTATGAACTCTGCAGGTTCATAATATTAATGTCGATTCGAAATATTAATCTGGTTTTTAGGGTTTAAAGTTGGTATTTTTTTTTATAAAAATAGCGTCTTGGCTTGATTGGATTAGGCTCAAAAAACTCACTTTCCCGAAATGTGCACTTTCTCTAAAAGTGCACTTTCCTCAAAATATACACTTTCCCATTAAGGGCACTTTCCCCGTAAGTGCATTTTCCCAAAAAGTACATTGTCTCAAAACGCACACTTTCCCTAAATGTACAATGTGTGTGTGTTAAAAATGTCATCTTCACCACAAAGTTTTCCTTAGATGAAGATCCTTTTTTTTACCTATGTACCTAGATAAATCCTTCGTGCTCGTGTATTTTTACCGTTTATTGAATTGTCTATATATAGGTACGTACTTTTCCAAATCTAGTGCTCTATTTGAGAAAGTGCACTTTTTGGGAAAGTGCACCTTCGAGAATGTACTCTATCTGAGAAAGTGTACCAACTGGGAAGTGCACTTTTTGAGACAGTGCGCCTTCCGAGAAATAGATCCTTCTAAACAAGTGAAATAGAGCCTAAGCCGATTAACTGTTTCTTGGTGTCATCCTTATAAGAACAGCCCCTCACTATGGACACCCAAGCGCTTATGAATGGGGTTATGTTTCCAGTATTACACGCAAGAGGGCATACCGACACGGCAGCTGGAGAGCGACGTGTGCGCAGTGTGCGGGAACAAGTTACTCGTCGCCGTCAACGAGGAGGGCGTCTTAGGTGAGTTTACGAGTACTACACTAGACACACACACAGATAGAAATACATAGGTATACTCACAAACTTTCATGTTTATCATCATCATCATCATCAGCCTATGTTCGTCCACTGCTGGACATAGGCCTCTCCCATGGCACGCCACTGAGCACGATCTGTGGGGAATCTACTTGTATCCTACATGTACAGTCATCATGTCGGATAGCCTTGGTTCAATATAATACAAATTCTCATGCCCCACAAAGTCTCATTCGTGATAATAAAGAGATATAGTGATGTATGATTGCGCTAAGGCAATTTACAGCTACCTTCAAACTATCTGTGTAACGCTACCGACACTACAAATATACCCGAGAGCCACATCGTGGTAGGATCCTCTCATTGGACGGGTACACCTGTTGCCATGAGCGAGACCCAGAACAGGGGCCCGAAGGCCCCATGGTGATCCTCCTCCGTTCCCCATAGATCGACCCAAACCTCCAGCTAAGTTCAATGATCTTTTCATCTATATCTCAATATTATTACTTTACTAATTAGGATTTGTAAGCACTCACCAAGTAGGGGAATACTTAACCATCTGCTTCGCACAAACCAACACTCAAATCTCTCTTGGCCCAACGGTCCTCCTTCCATCCATCTCCAGACTTACTACGTCACAACTAGTGTTGCCAGTTATCGACGTTACGTTCAGAAATATTATAAGGAACTCACCAGCAAGTGTTAATCGCGATCATTCGCGACACGATCCTCGGCCACTCTCATCCAGCTGTTGCCAGCCGCCTTGCGAAGATCATCGCTCCACCGAGTCTGAGGACGTCCCACGCTACGTTTGCCGATCCGTGGTCTCCACTCAAGAACTCGTCTACCCCAACGGTTATCGGGTCTTCGGGTCTATATAATAACATATACTATGCTCATGTTTATATATAATACATATTACTATAGTCCGGTCGTTATCATCTGAGCTCTGGGGCCATAAACTAATTAGTGAACAAGGACGAGCAATGATACGCGAGTTGCGAAATATCGATATCGATTGCATATCGATTGGCTAATATTTAATTGTAAAAAATTATTTAGTTTATACCTACAGATTTATTTCATTTAATGTAATTATTAAGTTTGTATTGCGTTCTATATACATGTGAAAAATGGGATACTTGTGAGAGTATTATGTTACACATATTTATAACAAAAAAATACCAAGTTAGCTATGAAGTATCTTTTTTTTTGTACTTATTTTTTCAACTTCATTTTTTTATTACTTTTACGGTCATCCCGTGAAATCATACATTTCGTACTAAATACAAACTGAAATACAGATGCACAGAAAAAACCCCAGAAAAAAGACCAATGCTGGGAATCGAACCCAGGTCCTCAGCATTCCGTGCCGCGTGCCATACCCCTACACCACCACTGGTCTCCACTGGTCTGGTTAGACCAGTGGTGGTGTAGGGGTATGGCACGCGGCACGGAATGCTGAGGACCTGGGTTCGATTCCCAGCATTGGTCTTTTTTCTGGGGTTTTTTCTGTGCATCTGTATTTCAGTTTGTATTTAGTACGAAATGCAAAAAATACCAACCTATTGATTTTTTTCAACTAGATTACTGCTTTGTTTTTGCTTCGAAAAGTACTTAAAACAGATACATCTATTAGGTATACTTCAACTACACTTAAGTAATATACTTACATATGTGAGAAGTTTTTAAGTTTCTTAACTTTTTGAATGGCACACTACATGTTTTTATTTTTTTTGCATGTATTTTCGATTTTAATTGTTTTTTTTTTATGTAGGTGCCTGTGTTCCGCCTATTCAAAATTGTTTTTAAATTTTTTTTCTCTAGATTCTATGTTTAACGTTTTTTTTTTTTAAATTATTTTAAAGATCTACCTTTAATCCTAAGAGCATAAAATGTATAAGCCATTAGTGGAAGCTGTTTTGGCTAATGTAGGTATTATTTAAGAAAAATCTTATTTGAATTGTATTATACAGGGTTATTTGTAATTCACTGACATCCTCTTAACCCTGAATTCCTATCACTCAAACAAATGTTTTTTGTTTTACGACTTTTTAAAATGAAGCACTTTGTTTCCCATACAAATACACAGAGTATCGTAAAAATAAGAGGTTATCTCAAATTTTCAAAACGTTATTACACCAAAAATATTAAGTTATGACAAAAGCCGTAAAACAAAAAACATTTGTTTAAGTGGTAGGAGTTTAGGGTTAAAAGGACGCTAGTGAATTACAAATAACCCTGTATTTGCTGTAGGAATGGTGTACGGGTGTATGTGTGTGTGTGTGTATGTGTGAATGTGTGTGTGAATGTGTGTGTGTGTGTGTGTGTGTGTGTGTGTGTGTGTGTGTGTGTGTGTGTGTGTGTGTGTGTGTGTGTGAGTGTGTGTGCGTGCACATTAAAGTGCAGTTAATAATTAGCACGGAACAGTAACAACTCAGTGTCATCATAGCTTAAAAGTTTTAACCAAAAAAACAAAAAAACAGTTAGGTTGTTTGTTAAAAAACAGTTAAATTATAATGTCCGTGCTGCGTGCTTACCCCTACACCATCACTGGTCTCACCACCAGACCAGAGACCAGTGATGGTGTAGGTGTAAGCACGCAGCACGGAACGCTGAGGACCTGGGTTCGATTCCCAGCATTGGTCTTTTTTCTGGGGTTTCTTCTGTGCATCTACTTATATTTCAGTTTGTATATAGTTTGAAATATATGGTTTCACGGGATGACCGTAAAAGTAAAAAAAAATGAAGTTGAAAAAAATAAATAGGAAAAGATACTTCATACTTAACTTGTAAATTATAATGTGTCGTGTGTCGCGACAGAGAACACATACAAGCTGTCGTGCGGGCACGTGTTCCACGAGTTCTGCATCCGCGGCTGGTGCATCGTGGGCAAGAAGCAGACCTGCCCGTACTGCCGCGAGCGTGTCGACCTCAAACGCATGTTCACCAACCCGTATCCTTTGCCAACTGTTCAACACCAGACGCCTTGTTGTCTATAGCAGGGGTGGAAAATGGTCAACAAAGTCAGTAAAACCTGACCCTGTACCTGCCTACGAAGCTTGAGGTCCCGGGTTCGATTCCCGCGTCGGGGCAGATGTTTATATGAATAATACGAATATTTGTTCTCGGTTCTTGGGTGTTTGATATGTATTTAAGTATGTATCTATCTATATAAGTATGTTTATCCGTTGCCTTGTACCCATAACACAAGCTATGCTTAGCTTACTTTGGGACTAGGTCAATTGGTGTGAATTGTCCTGTGATATTTTTTTTTTTAAAGTCAGTTTTTTTGACCAAGGTCAGTAATAGTCAGTTTTTTCGAAAAATAGTCAGTAAAGTCAGTACTTTGAGAGTCACGGTCCATTCTTCTATAAAAGTGGTCCGATTTCTGTAGATTAGGTAGATTGAATTGACAAAAATGCGGATTTGTCCATCTCATCATCAACATAATTTTATATTTATCCGCCTCTCCTGCAGCCATTTCATCCAGGGCGTACTTTGGCTCATTTTACTTGTCTGGTAATTTAAGTTTACGAGTACTAGTGATGCGACTCGAGCCGCTTTTTACTCGAGTGACTCGAGTGAATTTGTTAAACTCGTATTGGAGTGAAAAAAAAATTGACTCGAGTTACCGAGTCAACTCGGTGCGCCGATTTTCTGTGGGGTTTGGTGGGTGGCGAAAAATGTAATAGTTCAGTGATATTTTATTTACTTAGGGCCGATTTTTCAATCGCCAGATAAAAGTATGTGGCAGATAAATGTAAAGATAACAGATAAATATATTTTATATGTTTAAACATGAGTATCAGTAAATACAGTTGGTCACATAAAAATTAAGTCCTTCATGCATGCATGCATGTAAGCTCTATCTTTTTCTCCCCATGACTTGAGAAAAAGAAAGCGATAGTTTTAACTAACGGATAATTTTATCTGGGGATTGAAAAATCGCACCTTACAAAGCCTGACCAGAAATATATGACTATTCGCCATGTTGCGGAATTTCATTGGAACTAATTTCTTACACTGGCAATAATTTTAATGATTGTCAGTGTCACTGTGGCGTTTTCTTTGAACAATAATAAAATGCCCAAAACGATTCGTAGTCAACAACGGATCATTGTAAATAATGTTTATAATAAACTTAGATTATTTATGCACTAGATAGAGTGTCAGTAGCAAACATTGCGATACAAAACGTCCACAAATTTCTTTTGACAGCTTCATATTACGATCGCGTTACGTCATTCAAACTGAAGGGAGGCAAATGACATATAAGCCAAGTTGGCTTATATTTTTCGGGACGTTTTCATGCCGCCGAAGCTCTATCTAGTGTATAAATAATCTAAGATAATAAACTACTGGAAAAAAAACGCTTGGGGAATGAAACTACTTCGCTACAAAACCTTTCCAAATTAACATCAGAGCTAACTGGTAAACGTTGTAGACAAGTCAAGATGTCATTGTATGTATGTATGTATGTATGTAAAACTCTTTATTGTACGTAAAACATGAAAATTAACAGTTAACAAGAGAAACAGATGTACAAAGGCGAACTTATCCCTTAAAGGGATCTCTTCCAGTTAACCTTTGAACGATTGACAGGACACCAGAGACAAGAGTAGGCATACAATGCAGAGTAAAAAGAGTCGAAATCAAAAGTAAACCCAAACCAATAAACTTAACATAATCAATACATAAACATACAAAGAATACACGCAAGTACACACTAATGTAATATCATGAATACAGAAGACATTCTTACATTCCGACTATACTGAACTATTGCCATATAAATAAGAACAATAACGCCCTCTTGACAATAGTCATATATTTTTGGTTTACCTTAACATATATTCACTTTTTCCACTCAACATTGCCTTAACCATATATCAGTTGGGACCGGCCACACTTACTGTACGGGCAGCTACTGGACTGGCTGCGTTGGCTGGTGGCCTGGCAGCCGCTCGTCATGTTCCTCGCGCAGGGCATCAACTGGCTGTTCGGGCTCGAATGAGACACAAACACCTTCTACTTGACTTTCCAGTGCGCTTAGAATTTAAGAGGGCAAGTGCTGTGGCCTTTGTGAAGATGCTAGTTAGCGTAAACTGGGCATTGCGTGTATTATTTACGGATATAGACCGAACCGAACCGGAACTACCTTAAGGTATTAATTCTTTTTCGTCCCACTTATTTTCATAGGCGGGACGTTTGCAAAAAAATTGTACATAATTAAGGGGTTAATGTAAACAAAATCACGATTGTGTCCTTTTTTGTAACGAAAGTTAGTCATGCACATGGGTATTTGACGACCGGATAGCCTAGTTGTTAGAGAACCTGACTACGAAGCTTGAGGTCCCGGGTTCGATTCCCGGTCGGGGCAGACATTAGTGTGAATAATACGAAAGTTTGTGCTCGTGTTTTGGGTGTTTAATATGTATTTAAGTATGTATCAAATCTATATAAGAATGTTTATCCATTGTCTAGTACCCATAGTACAAGCTTTGCTTAGTTTGGGACTAGGTCAATAGGGATGTTGACACCACCAATCAACTGACGTACTTTTTATGAGCTGTCAAAACACATTTCTCCCATAGAGTTTCAATGGCAATAGCAACATATGACGTCACTTGTTCGCATACTCAACTATTTATTTGTTTTAAAGCAACAAAAAATCTAATTTTGCGGTTAATCGAAAATTAATCTGGTTTCCAGGGCTAAAATAAAGCGTTTTTTTACTGGAGTCGTGTCCTTGAATTATTTTTTAATGGTGTCAACATCCCTATTGGTGTGAATTGTCCCGTGATATTTATTTATTGATTTCCTTTAAAAAGACGAAACTACGTTACGTGGGCGAATCAACTTTTTACTGCCACCCGTTGCTATGGTTACGCAATTTTTTTCTGTTTTCATTCAGCCCTTAATTATGTAGGGTGAAGGCTCCAGTAATGGACAAGAACCAATTATGGACATTTTTTTCTGTAAACCCAAATTTTATGAAACGGCCACACTACATTTTTAAACTATCAACATTATGCACAGATAACTGATGGTTATAACTGGTCAAGTCCATGGCATTGAATCTTTGCTGTCCATTACTGGGTAACTACTGTGCTTAACATGTCCATGATTTAACGACCGCTTTAGCCTGGTTGGTAGTGACCCTGCCTACGAAGCAAGAGGTCCTGGGTTCAAATCCCGGTAAGGGCATTTATTTGTGTGATGAGCACGAATATTTGTTCCTGAGTTATGGATGTTTTCTATGTATTTAAGTATTTATTTATCTATATAAGTATGTTTATCCGTTGCTTAGTACCCATAACACAAGCTTTGCTAAGCTTACTTTGGGACTAGGTCAATTGGTGTGAATTGTCCCATAATATTTATATTTATTTATTTATGATTGGTGCCATCACCCTACATTTTTTTTAAATGTCCGATATCCCATTAAAATACTTCTGTTTGAGTATTAATCGTGAGTCACGGACATATTGTTGAGAAACTGTCATTTTTGACCTGTCATAGTGACTTCTATGCATATAATAATAAGGAAGACATCGTTCTTTAGCAATAACCTGTTGTTTGTCTCTACATTTAGTCTTGGATTATTTATACACTAGATAGAGTGTCAGTAGCAAACATTGCGATACAAAACGTCCAAAAATTCCATTTGACAGCTTCATATTACGATCGCGTTACGGTTACGTCATTCAAACTGAAGGGAGGCAAATGACATATAAGCCAACTGTTGGCTTATATTTTTCGGGACGTTTTCATGCCGCCTAAGCTCTATCTAGTGTATAAATAATCTAAGCTTTTAGTCTAATGTTTTTTATAGTCGACCTGGTATGTACTTTACTATTTTTTATGACAGTTCCTAAGTTCAAGTGAGTGAGTGTGTGCGGTGTATACGTGTGTTTCAAATTACATTGAACCTTATGGTGTTAAAGGAATTTATTGGTCGAATATACTGTGTTCTATCGATATATCATTATAGAAAGTCGATAAATGGAAAGTCACTATTACAGCTCAAAACTGCCATCAAATGGCAAATTCCGGCCTCGGATTGAGTCGGAAACTTTAAACTCTGATAAATCCACTCTACCTTTTTTCATTTAACCTTTTCATTTTATACCAAAATCGTAATCCTCAAAATTGGATTTATCCATGTTTTAAGTTAAGCGACTCTATTATGACAAAGTTCCATGTATACTCAACAATAAGAGCCCTTCGCTTGCGTCAACTAGCATCAACTTGTCTACAGGCACTGGCTGGCCGCAGTTACCATTTTTGACGCTGAAATTTTCAATATAAAGTACAAATAGCGACAAAATTATTGGTTACTTGAGCTGGCTTTGGCGTTTTAACTGCTTTTGAATGTTCACGAAGGAATTAAGGGCCGTTACAGACGGACTGCATTCTAATTCCAACTGCCAGCTGTCCATACATTTCAGCCGCACCATGCGTGCAGTTTTGCCAACTGCAATACAACGGGTTGTTCCGCCTATCCCGACTGGCTATCCCAACCAGTTGGGATACATGGATTTTTCTCCACTGTTCCCAACATAGCTAAAGTACAGTTTCGCATATAAACAGGAAGTATCTAACATAACAGTAACATATTAACACTGGCATGTATAATATATACTGGAAATTTGTTTATTTGCTAAAGAACATAGCGAATATTTTGCCAGAAAAAGCGACTCAAGAAAAATATACGATCACAGCATAGAAACGAATTATGCACAGTCCGGCCCTCTAGCTACATACTTATACATAGAAAGAGCACATATTGTAATGGAGTAAAAATTTTCAATCACTTGCCGGGAGATATCAAATCACTAGATGGTGCGCAATTTAAGAAGAAACTTAATGAATTTCTTTGTAAATATTTTTATGATTTAAATGAATACTTCTGTGAAAAATATTAAAGTTATTCGAGTCCAATGAATGACATTGTACGTCCGAAAAGGACAAGCTGTTGAGACGATTTAAGCTATAAATACTACCACAAATAATAATAATAATAATAATAATTTTTTTTTTTTTTTTTTTTTTTATGATATAGGGGGCAAACGAGCAGACGGATCGCCTGATGGTAAACGATTACCGTCGCCCATGGACACCTGCGACACCAAAAGAGTCACAAGTGCGTTGCCGGCCTTTTAGGTAGGAGTACGCTCTTTTTTTGAAAGCTTGAAGGTCATATCGGTCCGGGAATACCGCAGCAGGAACCTCATTCCAGAGCTTTGCTGTGCGAGGCAGGAAATTTCTGGAAAAACGCACAGTAGAAGACAACCAACCATCCAGATGGTGAGGATGGAAGTGTTGTCGCGTAGGGCGGTGGCGGAAGGATGCGGCAGGGATCAACCCGAATAACTCCTCGGAGCACTCTCCGTTAACAAAAAAATAAAAAAAAAAAAAAAAAAAAAAAAAAAAATTAAAATAATGCAGCATAATTAATAATTTGCAGCTTTCTGATACAATGTCCCTCAGATCTATTTCCGAAGCAGAAACCTATAAGTATCTTGGTATGTCACAGTCATTGGGTATTGAGAGTGAGGTCGTAAAGCAGACGGTGAAGGAGCGCTTCTTCTGTCGTCTGACAAAAGTACTTAATAGTCTTTTGTCGGGCGGCAACAAGATGCGCGCCTTCGTCACCTGGGTAATGCCCTTGCTTACTTACTCCTTTGGCATACTAAGGTGGACTCAGACTGAGCTGGATACCTTGGATCGAAGAGTTCGTGTACTGCTCACTGCGCACCGTTTGCTTCACCCGCGCTCGTCTGTTATGAGACTGCACATCTCGCGGAAGTATGGAGGTCGTGGCTTTTTAAATGCCAAAGACCTCCACAACCGCGAGGTGTATAATCTCAGGGATTATTTCCTAAACAACGAGTGTGGGGTGCATCGCGACGTAGTAGCAGTAGACAAAAACTTCACCCCGCTTACCTTGGCAAACGAGAACTGGCGCCGACTTAAAGTAATGAGCATCGAGGACCGCAAGGCGGTATGGAAGAGCAAGGAGCTACACGGGCGGTTCTACAAGGCACTCACAGGGCCAGATGTAGATCTGCTCGCGTCGGTGAACTGGCTACGTTTCGGGGACATCTTCGGGGAAACCGAAGGTTTTGTCTGTGCGATTGCGGACGAAGTTATCATGACGAACAACTACCGGAGGTATATCCTGAAGGACGGTACGGTCGACATTTGTCGGGCATGCTGCCGTCCCGGGGAGTCACTCAGGCATATTATTTC
Source organism: Archips crataeganus (assembly GCA_947859365.1). Classification (NCBI taxonomy): domain Eukaryota; kingdom Metazoa; phylum Arthropoda; class Insecta; order Lepidoptera; family Tortricidae; genus Archips; species Archips crataeganus. The sequence goes on from OX402064.1 coordinate 1,363,191, forward strand.
CGGTTGTGGTCATCTTGCTAACGGTGAGTACTTGCAAGTTAAGTATGAAGTATCTTTTTCTATTTATTTTTTATTTTCTTCAACTTCATTTTTTTTATTACTTTTACCTTCATCCCGTGAAACCATATATTTCAAACTAAATACAAACTGAAATATAGATGCACAGAAAAAACCCCAGAAAAAAGACCAATGCTGGGAATCGAACCCAGGTCCTCAGCGTTCCGCGCTGCGTGCTTACCCCTACACCATCACTGGTCTAGAAGTTAGCGACGAATCTTTCCCATACATCGTACACTTCAGTCTGTTATAATCACATTTAGGCAGTGATAAAGCGCATCTATGTTATGCCCTCTACCGAGAGACTTCTACACTCCTTCGGAGCTACCCGCTCACCTGGACCAAGAGATGGCGCTACTAGGCCAACTTTTACAAGTTAAGTAACTATGTAAGTTACTTAACTTGTAAAAGTTGGCCTAGTAGCGCCATCTCTTGGTCCAGGTGAGCGGGTAGCTCCGAAGGAGTGTTGAAGTCTCTTGGTAGAGGGCATAACATAGATGCGCTTTATCACTGCCTAAATGTGATTATAACAGACTGAAGTGTACGATGTATGGGAAAGATTCGTCGCTAACTTCTAGACCAGTGATGGTGTAGGGGTAAGCACGCAGCACGGAACGCTGAGGACCTGGGTTCGATTCCCAGCATTGGTCTTTTTTCTGGGGTTTTTTCTGTGCATCTATATTTCAGTTTGTATTTAGTTACTTAACTTGTAAAAGTTGGCCTAGTAGCGCCATCTCTTGGTCCAGGTGAGCGGGTAGCTCCGAAGGAGTGTTGAAGTCTCTCGGTAGAGGGCATAACATAGATGCGCTTTATCACTGCCTAAATGTGATTATAACAGACTGAAGTGTACGATGTATGGGAAAGATTCGTCGCTAACTTCTAGACCAGTGATGGTGTAGGGGTAAGCACGCAGCACGGAACGCTGAGGACCTGGGTTCGATTCCCAGCATTGGTCTTTTTTCTGGGGTTTTTTCTGTGCATCTATATTTCAGTTTGTATTTAGTTACTTAACTTGTAAAAGTTGGCCTAGTAGCGCCATCTCTTGGTCCAGGTGAGCGGGTAGCTCCGAAGGAGTGTTGAAGTCTCTCGGTAGAGGGCATAACATAGATGCGCTTTATCACTGCCTAAATGTGATTATAACAGACTGAAGTGTACGATGTATGGGAAAGATTCGTCGCTAACTTCTAGACCAGTGATGGTGTAGGGGTAAGCACGCAGCACGGAACGCTGAGGACCTGGGTTCGATTCCCAGCATTGGTCTTTTTTCTGGGGTTTTTTCTGTGCATCTATATTTCAGTTTGTATTTAGTTACTTAACTTGTAAAAGTTGGCCTAGTAGCGCCATCTCTTGGTCCAGGTGAGCGGGTAGCTCCGAAGGAGTGTTGAAGTCTCTCGGTAGAGGGCATAACATAGATGCGCTTTATCACTGCCTAAATGTGATTATAACAGACTGAAGTGTACGATGTATGGGAAAGATTCGTCGCTAACTTCTAGACCAGTGATGGTGTAGGGGTAAGCACGCAGCACGGAACGCTGAGGACCTGGGTTCGATTCCCAGCATTGGTCTTTTTTCTGGGGTTTTTTCTGTGCATCTATATTTCAGTTTGTATTTAGTTACTTAACTTGTAAAAGTTGGCCTAGTAGCGCCATCTCTTGGTCCAGGTGAGCGGGTAGCTCCGAAGGAGTGTTGAAGTCTCTCGGTAGAGGGCATAACATAGATGCGCTTTATCACTGCCTAAATGTGATTATAACAGACTGAAGTGTACGATGTATGGGAAAGATTCGTCGCTAACTTCTAGACCAGTGATGGTGTAGGGGTAAGCACGCAGCACGGAACGCTGAGGACCTGGGTTCGATTCCCAGCATTGGTCTTTTTTCTGGGGTTTTTTCTGTGCATCTATATTTCAGTTTGTATTTAGTTACTTAACTTGTAAAAGTTGGCCTAGTAGCGCCATCTCTTGGTCCAGGTGAGCGGGTAGCTCCGAAGGAGTGTTGAAGTCTCTCGGTAGAGGGCATAACATAGATGCGCTTTATCACTGCCTAAATGTGATTATAACAGACTGAAGTGTACGATGTATGGGAAAGATTCGTCGCTAACTTCTAGACCAGTGATGGTGTAGGGGTAAGCACGCAGCACGGAACGCTGAGGACCTGGGTTCGATTCCCAGCATTGGTCTTTTTTCTGGGGTTTTTTCTGTGCATCTATATTTCAGTTTGTATTTAGTTACTTAACTTGTAAAAGTTGGCCTAGTAGCGCCATCTCTTGGTCCAGGTGAGCGGGTAGCTCCGAAGGAGTGTTGAAGTCTCTCGGTAGAGGGCATAACATAGATGCGCTTTATCACTGCCTAAATGTGATTATAACAGACTGAAGTGTACGATGTATGGGAAAGATTCGTCGCTAACTTCTAGACCAGTGATGGTGTAGGGGTAAGCACGCAGCACGGAACGCTGAGGACCTGGGTTCGATTCCCAGCATTGGTCTTTTTTCTGGGGTTTTTTCTGTGCATCTATATTTCAGTTTGTATTTAGTTACTTAACTTGTAAAAGTTGGCCTAGTAGCGCCATCTCTTGGTCCAGGTGAGCGGGTAGCTCCGAAGGAGTGTTGAAGTCTCTCGGTAGAGGGCATAACATAGATGCGCTTTATCACTGCCTAAATGTGATTATAACAGACTGAAGTGTACGATGTATGGGAAAGATTCGTCGCTAACTTCTAGACCAGTGATGGTGTAGGGGTAAGCACGCAGCACGGAACGCTGAGGACCTGGGTTCGATTCCCAGCATTGGTCTTTTTTTTGGGGTTTTTTCTGTGCATCTATATTTCAGTTTGTATTTAGTTTGAAATAGGTGAGTACTTGCACAGACATAACCTTGTAGCCAGAATTATTCACCAGCAACTTGCTCTGCTATACGGTCTTGTGGACTTTGAAGTGCCTTACTATAAGTATATACCTGCGCCAGTTCTCGAAAATGGTCGTGCCATGCTCTATTGGGATCGGTCTGTTATCACGGATAGGACTATTTTAGCCAATAGGCCTGATATCGTGCTGACAGATCGATTGAAACGCCAGACAATGCTCATCGACATCACCATCCCCCATGACGAGAACCTCGTGAAAGCTGAGAAGGACAAAGCCAGCAAGTACCTTGACCTAGCTCACGAGATAACCGCCATGTGGGATGTTGATTCGACGATCATTGTCCCGATAGTCGTTTCTGCGAACGGGCTGATAGCGAAGAGTCTCGACCAACACCTCAAGAGACTCTCGCTAGATGGCTGGATCAAGGGTCAGATACAGAAGGCGGTACTCCTGGACACTGCGCGGATAGTCGGGAGGTTCCTCTCTCTGTCGCCCTAACCACCGATAGCTTAGGCCCCGCCTCGCTGCCGGTGGCACCCTAGGTTAGGTTTTTATAATGATTTTACGTTTTGTATGTATAGTTTTATATTTTACTTTTTGTATAATTATTGTAAAAATCTAACCTAAGAGAAAAAATATAAATAAAGAGAATAATAATAATAATAATCGTTTATTGATATAACTGTATCATATTACACGTTGAGGTTGAGGCCTTCTAGTAGGTAAGTAAATTACCTGTAGCAGAAGACCTACAAATGTACACAGTTTGAACAATAAACTATTCTTTTTCTTATCTAATATTTTAACGACCGCTTTAGCCTAGTTGGTAGTGACCCTGCCTACGAAGCAAGAGGTCCTGGGTTCAAATCCCGGTAAGGGCATTTATTTGTGTGATGATATATTCCAGGGATATTTGTTCCTGAGTTATGGATGTTTTCTATGTATTTAAGTATTTATTTATCTAAATAAGTATGTTTATCGTCGTCTAGGTACCCATAGTACAAGCTTTGCTTAGTTTGGGACTAGGTCGATTTGTGTAAGATTGTCCCCTAATATTTATTTTATTTATTTATATATGAAGTAGGTACTTAAAATATAATAAGTAAATAAAATCTGTTATCTCAATAACAGTACAAGTTTTTCACAAGTTGGGAAGAGTGGAAAAAAAACCATGTATTTCAACTGGTTGGGATAGATGGAACAACTAGTGTTGTAAAAAACTCAAGTCTTTTAGTCTTCATTTCGAGACTTGAGTCGATTTTCAAGACTAGGGCTCGTTAGTCACATGAGTCCGAGTCCTTTGAGTCTTCTGAGTCCTTTCGAGTCTTTTAAGTTCTTTGACCTAGACTGAGTCATGAACTTGAGTTGGCGTATTTAAATATTATAATGGGTTAATACTGGGTGATTTTATATCGTCACCCATATTTATTTACTAATCTGATTGAAAATAAATCGCACAATAAAAATTAGCAACAATTTAATTGCATTAAACGCAAATAACCTAATCATGAGTTCTTTTAAAAATACAGACTTTGAGATCTTTTTGGCAGGACTCATTTTTTTTTACAAAAGACTCCAAATTCTGAACGACTTGAGACTCGAGTCTTCAAAAAAAGCTCAAGTTTTATTAAATACGACTTCAAGACTCGAGTTTCTTACAAAACTAGGTACAACCCAATGCAACTGCAATGGAAAATGTATGGCCAGTTGGCAGTTACCTTGTTACCCAGTTACAGTCTCATTCCTTGCCGTTATTTGTGGATATTGTAGTGGTTGAAACGCCTGAACTACCCTTATGCTTAAGCTGGTGCTAGACTTTCGATATTAACACTAAATATTATTGTAAATATTTGAATAAAACTAGGTCTGGTACCACCTTAGCAAGATGTATTTGCCGTTGTTAGCTTCGCTGCCTTGTCTGTTTAGTTTAATTATAAATATGCCCACCTGGTTTACGCGAGAGTCTTACCACGCATTCCTGAGGCCATATGGAGTAATAAATGTTATCTGCACCTGGGTCGAAATATGCTTAGTTTTAGAGATATTTCCTCCATTTTTAGGGTTCCGTAGTCAACTAGGAACCCTTATAGTTTCGCCATGTCTGTCCGTCTGTCTGTCTGTCTGTCTGTCTGTCTGTCCGCGGCTAAGCTCAGAGACTGTTAGTACTAGAAAGCTGTAATTTGGCATACATATATATATCAGTCACGCCGACAAAGTGATTAAATAAAAAAAACTAAAAAAATTTTTTTTAGTGTACCTCCCATAGACGTAAAGTGGGGGTGATTGTTTTTTCTCGACAAATCCTATAGTGTGGGGTATCGTTGGATAGGTCTTTTAAAACCATTGCGGGGTTGCTAACATGATTTTTCTATCCAGTGATCTGTTTGCGAAATATTCAACTTTAAAGTGAAAATTTTCATTAAAATCGAGCGTCCCCCCCCTCTAAAATCTAAACTGTTGGGTGGAAAAATTTGAAAAAATTCAGAATGGTAGTAAATATATCAAATTTAGTAGGAAAATTATAGCGGCTAAGATTGCTTGGAAATTATTTGTAGTTTAAGAGTAAATAGTAGCCTAAGGTATAAAATATACCTAAACTTGGATGATTCCCGTACACATACGAAATCCTTAGAAAAATATTGCTTGATTTTTTCTTAATGGCTACGGAACCCTACCTTGGGCGTGTCCGACACGCTCTTGGCCGGTTTTATTGTTTATTTTTTACTATGAAAGTGGTGGAGGTGCTGGGATTGCGTACTTATTATGTATGAAAAAATAAAAAAGTTAAAGGCATAATTCGACCTAGGTTCACATAACATTAATGGCCTCAGGAATGCGTGGCTAGACTCTCGCGGAAATTTAGTGGGCATGTAGTAGGTAGTGATGACGCGCTTCTTGTGAAGCGAAGCGGAGGTATCCATATTCTTACCATGATATTTATCACACACTCGGATATACTATTGGAAAGAGTTGATTGATTCAAATGTTACCTTGAGGAGGTCATGTCATTGAACTACAGTATTTTTACCTACTGATACGATGCCTGCGATGGGACAGTAAGGTTATACATATACTACGTTTTTTTTGGAATTAGAAGGAATGTACTATCCTGACGTGTCTTTTTATTGAAAAAACACTTCTGAAGAATAGGTCACAGCAAATTTGTAACAATTAGCAGACATGGTCATTTATATTCTTTTATTTTCATAAGTAAGGTTGACCGACTTCAAAAAAGGAGGAGTGGAAAGTGGAAGTGGTCATCTACCTTAATATCTATTGGGTTTCATTCTACCACTCCTGCTGGCTCCTGCTGAGGCACAGACTTCAAGCACATTAGTAGAAATATATTTTCTTGCTTTTTGTTTGTACTCGGGTCGATTATTATTTTTTCTTTTTTAAGTTTTTGGGTGTTTTTTGAAGGCCCAACCCATTATAAGGGTATATTTATTAGAGCATACTACCACAGAATCAAAAACAGCAATCGAATATATACCTGACAAGGGATACTTTTAAAGCTAGTCGTATTTTCAATAATTTCATTGGAAATTGTGACGTATAGCGTGAAATCAATAAGGTTGTTTCCAACTCAATGCATGTGGTCGCTAAATCGCCTCTACCTTATAAAAGGTTAAAAGCGTTTCTTCAATAAAAAGAGTCGTCAAGATTGTTTACCCTTTTTCTGATGCTAAAAGAAGGAAGTATAAAGTGCAGACCGCGAACCGGCACACGTAGTGTGGGAAGTATTATTAAGTGGAAGTCGATAAATGAGAAGCCCCTATGACAGCCTCAAAAGTGCCACGAGAATTCCAGCCTCTAGTAATTATCCTGTTATGAATGTGCCCGCTTCGCTTCGGGGAAACGCGTCTAAAAATTCGTTTGAGGATAGTAGCTTTATGTGTAAGCAGAAATACACATTGTAAAACCACAAATCGTCACTACTTTGAAAAAAGCTCGTATCTCAAAATCGATAATCTGGCTAATTGAACGTTACTGAGTGTGCAATAAAGTTCAGTTTGGTTCACATATTGATTTGAGATACGAGATTTTTTCAATGTAGTGACGAAATGTACCTTATTACTGGCTGCAGTAGACCAATAAATGAATTTGACACCATTTGTATGTCAGTCGCCATCTAAAACATGGGAGCAGTAAGGTGGTCAAAAATATCTAAACACGTCGGTATTGTCAATCGCATACGTGCGTGTCGCAGCCGTGGTGGCCCAGTGGTTTGACCTATGACCTCTCAAGCAGAGGGTCGTGGGTTCAAATCCCGGCTCGCACCTCTGAGTTGAGAATTTGAAATTTACCACGAGCTTTACGGTGAAGAAAAACATCGTTACCTGCATACACCTGCGAAGAAATTCAATGGTGTGTGTGAAGTGCCCCAACCGCACTGCCGCGTGCGAACTACGGCCCAGTCCCTGCACACACACCATAGAGTAAGATAAATATACCAAAAGGAATAGAGAGCGTACTCAACCCAATTATCTGTCACCCCATTTGATATGCCGCCATATTTAATTTTTTTTTAAATACTACTTAGCTGCCCTCTGTAAATTGGTGTCTTGTGGATGCCATATACATACGTATGTATATGTATAACCATATATGTCTATACTACTTGTATATTCTAAGTAGGAATTGAAAAAAAAACAAGTATTACATACAAGCTTTATTATTTTTATGTTTCACATAATACAAATAAGAATCTTGTTTAATTTTATCATCAGTACCATCGTTATTAGTAATCACTACCACTATGTTTGTAACCTAATGTACAACACATATCGAATGTCGCGATAAACACAAATTAAAACAGAAATAGCGTCCAAATCGCAAACACAATAAACAATAATTCAAAAGCGTCTTTTCACTACGTAAAATCCCGCAACACATTTAGGAAACTTTCAAGACGAGAGCGAATTTCTTAAGTCAAGCAACTATTTCTACGACGTACACCGTAAATTACATTTTGTCTTCTGTGTTGCTAACAAAACCTTGAGAAATTTTCAAAGAAATTAGTACATGTTTTTGAGAATAAATTAAAATAAACACTTTAATTAGTTGCGTTTGATGAATGTAAATTATAAAATGCATATTAAGATAGAAATTCATGAAAAAAAACTAACAGTGTGTATTTAAAACTAGATACTAGCACACTAGTGACATCTATCGCATTACTGCGACAAAACTTCGAGACCAAGAAGAGCTGGGGACTACGTGATCTCAAGAGATGGCGCTGTAATTAAGTTTCAAATCTGTCAAAATCAAATGTTCTAACTTGTCTACCCCTGACACACACACATACACACAATTAATGTAATAGTTTGGTTGGAAGGAGCGGTCCCTCCCAACTCAAGTATTGTTATACTTACCGGGAGGGGCTGGACATAATTGTTGTATTGATTTGTGTGGAAACGAATAAATATTTTTGTATTTTTTTTTGTATTTGTATTTTTGTAATCCCTCTCATTCTGAGAGGAGGCCTGTTCCCTGCAGTGGGACTTATATAGGCTGGGATGATGATGATACGTGCGTGTCGAGATATTTGTAACCACCTTGAATGGTCTGATATTTATTTATGATGGCGACTGTACACACAAGGTGACATATAAAACAAATATTTCACAGTGGTTGGGCAAGTCGAACTGGATACCTTTGTGAAAGTTTCTCAAGATATTTGTTATTGTGGTTGACAAATGTTTTTAGTGTCATATTTCACCTCGTTTACGAGATTTATCACAGCGTACTTTAGAGTACAAATCAGTATTAAGAATAGCTGCTAAATGCTATACACAGGACAAAATTTTACAGTGAACTAAGAACTTTAAAGTATGTTGAAAACTTTCTCAAAGTCACAAATGGACGTCCTGAATAATATTACTATATCCGTCAGATACGTTTTTAGTAAGTTGTGATTTGGATAAGATTCGTTATGGTCAGATTATTTTATTTACTAGTTGTTTTGCGTAAGATTCGTTTGTCAGATTTTTGTCATATCCTTGATCTTAATAAAGTTTCTTAGGAGTAAAGTAGTAACTGATGATTAGCGAATGTGACCAAAAATATATCTGACGGATATCGTGGTGTCCGTTGAGGACTTATGACTGTCCGAAGCACTGTCTGTTAGGACTCACGAGGTATTATGCTAGATATAATAAGCAATACAATGCAACGATGTGTATTTTCTGCTGTTTTTGAGCCTGAAGGGTGATTTAAGGTAACAATGATTGAGTGATTTTCATTTTGATTAAGTATGTTAAGTGTATTGTAATATAAAGATATTTTATATTTAATTAATAATTGCTACATAATTAATGTAATACACATTAAAAACGTCTAAGGATATCAGTCATATTATATTGTATGAATTCTCTGTTAAAAATATGACAAAACGGATAATAAATTGTCAATTCTTTTAAAAATGTCGGATTTTAAAAATTAAATAATCTTACGATATGGTAAGATCCCATCGGTAGTGGTTAGAGAAACTGACCACGACGCTTGAGATCCCAATTTCGATTCCTAATCGGGACAGATTCTATCGTTTGCTCGAATTTCATATTTATTATATAGGCACACGTGTTGTACCTATATAGTCTTTTTGTATGAAATTGTATTTATTGTTAACTTGTACTACAAAATTATTGAATAAATTATCTTATCTTATCTTAAATATCGATATAATTTCATATCGAGTCTTGAATCCTTAATTTGTATTTAAGTACGTATTTATTTACATAAATAGGTTTATCCGTTATCTAGTACTCATATAAGGGGTACGTATCAAAATATATAAAGTTTAAAAATAATAATGGACATAATGGTCATTTGATATAATGCAATTTTCTTGGAAATTCTAAACTCTACAGGATTTTCATAAAATAAGCCTAACCTAACCTAAACCAATCTGTAGAATACACGATTAAAAATGTTCGTTTAATCAATAGTTTCATAGAAAATTTTGGTATGTATTATGACCATTATGCATTTCGTCCATTATTTGTTTTAAACTTTATATATTTTGATACGTACTCGACGTTGATAATGACATCCATTGTGCATCCTTTTTAGGTCAAAGGCTCAGTCAGCAATAACTATTTATCGTGGGATCTTACCCTATAACGCCGCAGGCTAAACGCGAGCGGGTAGCGGGGCGGATAGCGGAGCGGCGAGCGTTTGCTTTGTTCAATGTGCGGCCGAGACGCTTGCCACAGTGGCCACCTGGGTACCCCGCCCCGCCCCGCTGCCCGCTGACGTTCAGTTCGCGGCCTATGTAGGAAAACTGAACAGCCCTGTCATAATAATTTTGCTATTTTAATTGAGGCTGACAAGTGTTTTCTTATATATTGGTCGACTAGTTTAGATCCGCAGCTTCGCGGCTCTACGAATTAATAAAAAATAGACCAATTCTCCTGTGGAAATCTAGAAAAATCCCTTATATACTCGTAAATAACATGGTAAGCATGCGCTTGTGTCTAGCAAGTTTTTTACCTTATCGGCTAGTGCTAGTGTGACAAATTGTAAGAAGCCAGATTCAAAAAAATCCATTTTCTGTGCACCTCTATGATACTCTATGATTTAGGCAGCGTTGTCACTAGTCAAAAATCAGAAAAATGTTAATATGGGTTTTCAGTCGAACTGCTAACCACATGCTTGTTGTTTTTTTTTATAGCTATTTATTTATTTAAATATGTGTCTACTATAGTTGATAAATAATTGACCTATATAGCTTGCAGTAAACGCTTTTGTAATATTTTCAAAAAGTTGTAAATTGCATTACCTTAAAATATGAAAGTCCGTGAAGGTGAAATGGACGTTTAAAATGGACTAAACGAATTTTTGAAAAATAATCGTATCATAAGCATATTGTAAGATTTTTATGGAAATGAAACTGTATATGTTCACTCTGTGGAAATATGCCTATCCACTTTTTTATTGACAAGGTGGAAGATTGGATATGTACATATATGACATTGATTTTACACATAAAGCTGAGGTTATAGTGGTAAAGCGTTTTTGTTTTTATTGAATGCTAAATCCCTGTTATTTCGCTTTCGTATTGGCTTGCAGTACTGAATAAAAGAAAGTAGTTTGAAGCGTCCTCATAATTCGCTTCGGAGCAAAATGCACGAAACGCAAAATGTACACTACACGCAAAATGTAACCAATGGCAAAATCTACAATACGCAAAATGCACACAAGTTCACACAACGCATATTATGATATAAAGAAAAAAGTACATTCGCGAAATGTACGATTCGGAGAACGTATCTATTTATTTATTTATTAATTGTCCAATTAATAATTTATTAATTCATTTACCATTTATTAATTTTATTTAGTTTTTTGTTTAGTTAGTTTTATTTTATATTTAATTAAAGTTAATTTTATTATGTCATGTATTTATTTGTATAGTTAACCAATAAATGTTATATTGTCCAATTTGTACATCTTGCGAATGTACTTTTTGTACGTTCCGCGTGTTTCACAATATGCGTTGTGTACATTTTGCGCTTTGTGCATTTTGCTCCGAAGCGCCCATATTCACAAGCGGGTAGCGGGTACAACAGTACTAAAAATACCGATAGTGCAGCTTTTATTTTAATTCTATTGTATAAGTATTGTACAGGCCATTATTAATAGCTAAGTAAGTAATTGAGTTATCATCAAAACTTAAAAGCTCGTATCTTAACATCTGTAATCTTACAGTGAACTTTATCCTGTGTGCTTCAAGGTTCTGTTCAGTTGACACGTTGACTTGACATACGAGTTTTTTTCAAAGTAGTATCGATATACAAAGTGTGTGTGTGTGTATAAGGAAAACATTCAGTGGTACAGAAATACCTCTAAAACTGAAAGGGGTTCAATGGTTCTTTGTAGAGTCCATTGACAAATTAAAATAGTATAGGTACTATGTCAAAATTCAAAAATATTTATTTGTCAAACATAGGTAAAAAAAGGTAATACAGTACAGGTCATAAGTATCACTATGTTGCGCCATAAGGCATACAAATAGCCACAGCTTGACATGCAGCATGCTTCTTACGAACTAATTATAATTTTCTATAATTGTATTATATAATTGAAATTATGTCATAAACCAAAACTAAGAAACTAGACTACTATCCCTAATATACTCATTGACATTATAATGTCATACCGAAAATAAATGAAACTACTTTTGAAATTTACCACAAGCTTTACGGTGAAGGAAACCTGCAAATGTCTGCGAAGTAATTCAATGGTTTGTGTGAAGTAGGAAGTTCCCAATCCGCACTGGCCTTATACTACTTTTTCGAACTTCGTAATCATGTCATTCGTTTTGAGCTGTGTTAATTCACGATTTCACAGTCTGGGACTAATAATAATAATAAATCTATTTATTCAGATAACTCAAATTCAAATTCAAAATTATTTATTGCATAGTCATGAGTTTTTACAAGATGTTAATAAGGTATATAGTAGCATTATATCATGTCCTGTCTCTGAGAGACGTGCAATAGTCTATCCAATTAATTAGATTAATAATAACAATAAATTAATTAAATTTTCACCTTACAACGATTCATTCAATAATATTTAAAATTATAAAAATACCAAAATTAATGTCAAATGATAACATAAATATAAAACAATAAAAACAATAAACATCAATTAATTTTTATACAATAAATCCATTATTGATTAATTACAATGGGTGCTTAATAACTAAGTAAATGGGAGCTATCCCTCAAGACCTCATGCTAATATGTTTATAAAATGACTGAATTATTTGAGATATTGTATAATCGCTAGTACAAAATAAAGTATGATTACGATATTTTTTCACCATAAATTGACATAGTTCTATAGCGGCGCAGCTATCGGAGAGCTAGGTGGCGTGTGCACCGCTTCGGAGCATAATGTTGAAATACGCAAAATGTATAAGTACAACGCATATTTGTGAAACACGCGGAAAGTACAAAGAGCAAAAAGTACATTCGCAAAATGTACAAATCGGAAAATGATGGAAATTTTTCAAATTGGTACATTTTGCGAATGTACCTACTTTTTGCCTTTTGTCATTCGGCGTGTTCCACAATATGTGTTGTGTACATTTTGTAATTCATACATCGTTATCGCGAGAGCAAAAACGATTTGACAGTACCCTACCTACCTACCTACCTACCTACTGAAAAATTATGACAAATGACTGGTTAGATCATTTCCCCAAAATCGTAATTTCCTTGTAGCAAAATTTCCGTTCGCAGATCTTCCTAAATGCTTTTTTCTCACCATAGTTTTTTTACCCGACTGCCGGAGGGTTATGTATTTAGAGCGTATGTATTTGTATATGTATGTATGTATGTATCATTCTTTGGCACGCCCTGCAGCCTAAACGGCTGGATGGATTTTGAAGTGTGAGGTGTCATTAGATTCGTCTCAGTTACGCGAGTGTCATAGGGTACATATTTTCCGAGAATTCCCGTGGGAACGGAAATTATACAGGAAACACGGAATTTTAAACTTCCTATTGAATTCGAGTTGTGGTACTCATACACTACCTAAGTAAGTCGGTAACCCTTATTCTGCCTTATTATTTTTTCACTGTATCATCATAATCATCGTTATCATCATCATCATCATCATAATCATAATCTCATTATCGAGCCCACTATGAAAATTGCTTTATAGAATTAGACCATTTACGTCATTTATGGGTACTAAGTATCTAAGTATAACTAAAAAAAATATAATTGGTTTAACTTCTTTAGCTTCTTTTTGCATTGGGATATTAGGAAAAGTCAGCTTAATCATACCCCATTTGCCGAATAATTTTCGAACTTACCATTCGGAAGTTATTCGGCGAAACGTTGGTTGCTAATTTTTTCGAACAGGCGCAATTAACTACTTTCGTAAGTTTGTCGAGAATATCGAAAATTAATTGCGGCTGTCTTATAACGGTCCGAGATTTGGTCGCTAGTGGGTTGAATAGGAGGTAGTTTGCGCCGCCTAACGGCATCTCACATCAACTCCTAGCTATCATAGTCTCGTGGGAACTTGGCAAAACTACCAATTTTTTCTTAAGTTGGTAATTTTCGACGGTTCGCACTTGATCGTTTTGAGTTAGATTTTGCTCTTTTGGTAAAACCAACTCGATAAGGGGGGTTTTTATAGGCGGGGTGGGTAAAGGGGCGGGGAGGGCTCCGTGGGAGTTTCCTTTTTTACCCGACAGCCGAAGGAGGGGTATGTTTTTCAAGCGTATGTTTATGTATGTATCATTATACGGAGATGGGTCAACGGGAAACCCGCAAAAACATTTTTATGAAATAAACTAAAAACAAGCTAAATAAAAAACATTTTATGAAACGTTTTTCAGTAAACTAAGAAGAGTGGGTAAGCCATGCGCAATGACACGGAAAGAGAAATGCAGCTGAAGGCACCACTGTAGCCAAATATATAGCAAATTTAGGACAAGAAATTGGATTACAAAACGCAGTCGGAGGCATTATGATTATCAATTGTGTAACTGGATTCCTTCTGCTATGTGCTTTTGGCCCTTCGGGCCGATGAAAACTTAACATAACCTAAACCTACCAATGTTTCTGTGTCGAATAAAGTTGGGAAAAAACGAGATTGTGAAAATAAGCTTTAGTAAAAAACTATGGTGAGAACAAAGCATTTAGGAAAATCTGCGAACGGAAACTTTGCTACAAGGAAATTACGATTTTGGTAAATTGCTCTAACCAGTCTGACAAATAAGCAATAACAGAAGTGACACTGATATCAAACTCTTCAGCCACTTTTCTTGCTTGACATTGTCATTTATTAATTATTCGTAATAATAATTGTAATTATTTATGATCTATTACGAAATCCAAATAAATATACGTTAATAAAAATTACACACATTGCTAGCTTAACGTTTTGTGACGTAACGGGTAATAACTGTAATAATTATTACAGTTATTACCCATTCAAGTAGACACATTGACTTCTAGGTAGGTAAACGTTTAATCAGTAAGTATAAAACAAATATCATTGACCTTTTCCAGCGAAAACTTCATGCTAGGTACTTACCTACAAAAACTTCTTAGATGCTTAGAACTTGTAGGCAGAATATATCCGTATAGTAAACAGACATTCTGTTATATGTGTTATTTAAATGATTTGTTCTTGCTCCCGCGATAACGATGTAGGTAATGAAGTAATGATGGTGTTGTATCTTGTCCCGTTGACGTTGCTCATTGAATCACATTTGCACGGTTACTCATTGCTATTCTAAACTTATTTATTACCCACGACCAGCTTTCAATTTCAATGCTTTTATCTTCATTTTCAACTCATTTTGTTCTTCTTTTATTTTTACTTTGAGTTGATCTGTTAAATACAACATTACGTCCCGCGTAAACTTTGCTCTTGGTTCGTCACACGTCGGATCTACTGCGCCCTCGTCGTCTGGTGCCGGGTCTGTTACGAACCGTATTACTGCATCGTCAGACCAGAACCCTTCTCCCACAGCCAATTGAGGCCGCACTGATACCCTGACTTCGTAAAATTTGTTTGCACAGGGAAGTACCAATTCGGTGTCATCATAAAAGTTGTTAAAATTACTAATGGATACTACTGATTCGTTTTGATGGATACCGGAGTACCAGTAACTTATTTTCTTCTCAAACAGTGCTATTTTCGATTCTAGTGTGAAATACAATTCTATCATAACGCCGTACGAACTTTTCGATAGTAATTCAAGTTCTGGCGGTTCATATTGGACGATCATGCGATGGTCGAAACCGAACGTCTGGTTCATGCAGCCGAAGGGCGAGCATGTGTTCATAATAAAAGTAAGATTTTCAGCTTCTGTTTGGTACGGCAGTAACGGATGTCTTTTGTCCCAAACACAGAACATGTTATGAATATTATCATGGTAGTTAAAACAATCAATTTTGCACAAAATTATTGGGATTCCATCATTCACATAATACAGACGCGCGGAATAACCATAACATGATGATATCTTTGATGTCCAAGAGCAGTTGAGGTATTCAAAGTTCATAGATTTGCAACGAAAATTTTCTGTAACGGGCACTGAATCCACCTGTACGAATACGTAACTAAAGTCGTAATTTCTGGCGTCGATATACTTGCATGTGTATAAGAAATAACCTATTCTTGTCATTTCTTCAAACAGCCTTATAGTTGTCTTGTTAACTGAAGTTGTTGGTATTGGCGTATGGCTTTCAGTCATCAGTAATTCGCGATCATCTCCGGTGCAGAAGAGTTCAAGGGGCTCTCCGTTAGGGATGTAAATAACTTGGTGATTTAATAATGCCGACCCATTGGCTAGCAGTATTGTGGGCTTGACTGCTTCACTATAACTGCAGGCCCATAACACAACCGATACTATAGACAATTGCATTTCAACAACACTTTTTTGTACCTATAATTCAGGTGATTTAATCCGTATCGCCCTTTAAATCACTGCTAGTGTCGTTGTCGTGGTGCTGCTGTTGTTGTAACTTTTCTTTCAAAGTTGCTTCAAAATGACTTTATGATGTGGTTCTGCATTGATACAATACATAGCGAGTGCTGTTTTCTGTGTTGCCAGATGCTGGAATACAATAACTTTAATTTTAATACTAGATGAAAAAAAACCGCATGTATAATTCCCTTTTCCATGGGAATTCCGGGAAAATATATATCCTACTAGCTTTTGCCCGCGACTTCGTACGCGAAGACAATAAAGTTAGTTGTTTGGATGAAATTTGCCACACAGGTATTATCAAACCGCAATCAGAACGGGACTGTCAGAACTGTCATTTCATACATATTTTGACGTAAGCATATAGAGTTACTGTCAACTCCAATCCCTTCCTAATCGGGGACGAATAATAGTTTAATAGGATAATGCCAGGAAAATGCAAAGTGCCCGCGGAATAGGAATAAGTGAATTCTATGGCCGCTAAGCCGTGGTGGCCTACTGGTTTGACCTATGGACTCTTAAGCAGAGCGTCGTGGGTTTGTGCTCGGGCTTGCACCTCTGAGTTTATCCTAATTCATGTGCTTATATAATTACGTTTGAAGTTTACCATGAGCTTTACAGTGAAGGAAAAGATCGCGAGGAAAGCTGCACACACCTGTGAAGAATTTCAATGGTGTGTGTGAAGTTCGCAAATCGCACTGGGCCCGCGTGGGAACTACTGCCCAAGCCCTCTCGTTCTGGGAAGAGTCTTGTGCCTGATTGAAACAGGCTTATTTTATCCCGGGAAAGTGCAAAGTAAAGTTCCCGCGGGATAGAAATAACTGCTTTGACCTATTTTTTTTTTAGCCAGTGCAGCTTTTTATTAGTAAATATAGCCTTTCGTCCGCAGCTTCGCCCGCGATAAAATTAATTTTCCCATACTTTCCCATACCAAGGATACTGTAGCTTACCATTAGTGAAAGAATTTTTAAAATCAGCCCCGAATTAGGATTGACATACTTCTATCCCGCGGGAATTTTGCATTTTCGCGAAGAAGAGTACCTAGTCTACACCAAACAGGAATAGTGTACCTTTCTAATGCTGAAAGAATTTTTAAAGTCAGCTCCGAAGTTGAATTATTTTTTTTCTATCCCGTGGGAATTTTGTATTTCCCCGAAGAAAAAGAAACCTATGTCAATCGGGGATAGTCATATCACATAATATGTAAGAATTTTTAAAATCAGCCCCGAAATTGAATTTATTTATTTCTATCCCATGGGAATTTCGCATTTTCCCGGATAAAAAGTAATCTATGTCAATCAAGGATAGTGTAGCTTACTAATGGTGAAAAAAATTTTAAATCGGCTCAATAGTTTCAGAGATTCCGCTACAAACAAAGAAAGTCTAGATATTTCCCTATCCCGTGGGAATTTCGAAAAATCCTTCCTTAGTGAACCTCTACAATACTCAAGGTACATGTATGCCGAATAGCTGCAGCCCGCGACTCCGTCTGCGAAGAATTCGTTTATCACTATCCCGCGGGAACTATGCAATTTTCCGGGATAAAAAGTATCCTATATGTTAATTCGGATTATGAACTATCTGTAAGCCAAATTTCATCACAATCCGTCAAACCGTTTTAGCGTGAAAGAATAACAAACATCCATCCATCCATTCATCCATCCATCCATACTTACAAACTTTCGCGTTTATAATATTAGTAGGATGTCACTTACGTAACTGAGAAGAATCTAATGACACCTCAAACTTCAGAATCCATTGAGCCGTTTAGGCTGCCGGGCGTGCCAAAGAATAATACATATAGTCAAAATTTTATAAGCTGGGGGTTTAGGACTGCAGAACTCATTCTGGTAAAGATAACATTGTTCTCGTTTGTTGAAGCCTACCGCTAATAACAAATCAGAACAAGTAACAAAAAATGCAAACAAATAGCTACTTACAGTCTTCTTTAAGTTACAAGGTTGAAATTACAAAAGGTTAACTCATTAAGAAAGGCCTTTCGTCATTGTAAGCGGTACTCAGACCATAATAGAACAAACGAAATAATAGATTGTTCATCATCATCATCATCATCATCAGCCTATGTTCGTCCACTGCTGGGCATAGGCCTCTCCCATGGCACGCCACTGAGCACGATCCTCGGCCACTCTCATCCAGCTGTTGCCAGCCGCCTTGCGAAGATCATCGCTCCACCGAGTCTGAGGACGTCCCACGCTACGTTTGCCAATCCGTGGTCTCCACTCAAGAACTCGTCTACCCCAACGGTTATCGGTTCTTCGGGTTATATATGGCCTGCCCATTCCCATTGCCACTTCAGCGTGCTGATGCGGTGGGCTATGTCGATAACTTTGGTTCTCTGTCGGATCACTTCGTTACGAATTCGATCATTTAGAGAAACTCCGAGCATAGCCCTTTCCATAGCACGTTGAGCAACTTTAAATTTGTGGACCAGCCCTATAGTGAGTGTCCATGTTGCGGCACCGTATGTCATGACGGGTAGGACGCACTGATCGAAGACTATCGTCTTTAGACTCTGTGGAATTGGCGACGTGAAGACTTGACGCAGTTTCCCATATGCTGCCCATCCCAGCTGTATTCTTCTGTTGGGTTCTGTTCGAGAAAGATCTCGAAGTTGTTTTTACCCAATTGCATAGTTTGCCCGAGGTAAACATACTCCTTAACAACCTCGAGAATATTGCCTTGAACTGCAATTGGTTCCGGACTTACATGTTCATTGAACATAACCTTGGTTTTATCCAGGTTCATCCGAAGACCAACGCGTTGAGAAGAATCAGCTAGGCCATTCAACATATGTTGCAAATCTTGCAGCGTTTCTGCCACGATGACGATATCATCTGCAAATCGCAAGTGTGAGAGGTACTCGCCATTTATGTTAATTGTTGGCATAATGGCCAATTTGCCTTTGCCTTTTTTGGACTGACTTTTTTATAAAAAACACCCCTGCCAGAGCTCATGGCGTCGCAAGGCTGAGCATGGTAAATCGGCTTGCTTTTGTATAAATTAAACCTATAAAATTTATAAAAGTGATTTTAATTAACTTATTATAACATGGTGGCAGCTTGAGTAGTTACCAAGATGGCAGCACTAGCAGATGTCGTCCAGCAACAAACGGTGCTACTAAAGTCTATGCAGGAACAGATCGCTAGGCTTTCAGAACCCAAGCCGACGTCCTCGCAGAGCATAAGCGTACCTTGGCCATCGCCGATCGACACTAATAAAGATCCGGAAGATGCTTTCAAATCTTTCTATTCAGCATGGAAAAACTATTGCCGCGCGACACAAATAAACACGTGGTCGCCGGAAGACGAACCAAGAAAGGTCAGCATACTATTCAGCGCGGTCGGCGATGAAGCCTTGAAGAAATATAGCAATTTTGGTTTCTCAGACTCCGATAAAGAAACAAAAACATGCACAGATATACTAAACGTCATGAAAACAAAAATGGTTCCAAAGAAAAATATAATATACAATAGGTATTTGTTCTTAGGAAGAAATCAAAGCCAATATGAACCGTTTGATATATTTTATACCGACTTAAACAAACTAATAGAGGAGTGTGAGTACAACACTAATTTTGCAGAGGAAATGTTGCGTGACAAAATTGTCCTAGGTATCAGAGACATGGGGCTTAAAAAAGAGCTCCTAAAAAAAGATAGCCTAACATTAAAAGAAGCAATCAACGTATGTCGTGCAGCAGAGGCAACAGAAAAACAGATTAAGGAATTTTCTGCACCAGCAGATAATATTAAAAAATTCAAGAAAAAGGTAAAAAACATGGGAAATGTCGTTTCTGTGGAAACAATCACATCTTCAAGAAGGAAAACTGTCCAGCCTGGGGTACTATCTGCAGCAACTGTAAAGGTAGAAACCACTTAGAAAAGGTTTGCAAGAAAAAGAAAGTGGTAAAAGAAGTAAAAGATAATAAGATTAATGAAGACAATAACAGTCAAGACAGTGATTCGGACGCAGAATATTTCATCAATAAAATAATTACAAATAAAAACGAGAATTTAGCAGAGTGCAACTTACAATACAGAGTCAATAAAGAATGGAAAACAACTACATGTCTAATGGACACTGCAGCGGATACATGTTTAATCGGTCTACAAAATGCGGAAAAAATGTTTGGTAAAAAATATGTGCAAGAAAAAATGAGACCGTCAAAAAAACATTGTTTGGTTTTGGAGGAAATAATGTCATGGTTCATGGAGAGATGGATATAACTCTAAAAACAAACATTTCTGGTGTCAAATCTAAATACATGGTTACATTTCAAGTTGTTCATAACACACACATTCCACTTTTGTCATGTACAGCCTGCACACAGATGGGCCTCGTTGAGTTCTGCAAAGAGGTTCGATGTAATTATTCACAGGAAACACATAACATACTAAACAAGTACAGCTCGGTGTTTGAAGGTCGAGGTAGTTTCTCAGGTGAGATCAATCTCGAAATTGATGAAAAAGTAACACCGGTTGTCCAGAAAGCTCGTCGTGTTCCCATAGCCCTATGGCCAGTCCTGAAAGAAGAATTAAAGAAGTTAGAAGCAGAGGGCATCATAACAAAAGAAGACAATCACACTGATTGGGTAAACAATATTTTAATTATAAAAAAAAAAGATAATTATAGAATATGTTTAGACCCAATCCCGTTAAATAAGGCTATAAAACGACCAAACCATCAGTTTACCACAGTAGAGGAAATTCTACCTCAATTGGGTAAGGCGAAGATATTTTCTACATTTGATGTAAAGAAAGGTTTTTGGCATTTGAATCTGTCTGAAAACAGCAGCAAATTCACCACTTTTTGGACACCATTCGGAAAATACCGCTGGAATGTTCTTCCCTTTGGCATATCTTCATCACCTGATTATTTTCAAATAAAAATGAATGAGATCATACAAGGTCTAACGGGTGTTGAGGCGCTAGTTGACGACTTGTTAGTATATGGGGTGGGTGATACAATGTCCGAAGCCATTGTGGATCATAATAAAAACCTCGAATGCCTCTTAAGTAGACTAGTCAAATATAATTGTAAACTGAATAAATCCAAAACTAAGCTTTTACAAACAACAGTAAAATATTATGGCCATATTTTCACTAATAAAGGTCTTCAAGCAGATCCATCCAAAATTAAATCCATTTCAAATATACCAGTACCAAAGAACAAAAAAGAATTACAAAGGTTTCTTGGTGTAGTCACATATCTTAGTAGATTCATTCCCAATTTAAGTGCAGAATCCACATTCCTGAGACAGTTAACTCACGATAAAACGGAATGGATATGGGACCATAAAGCAGAAAAAGAGTTTGATACACTCAAGTGTGCAATCAGTGATCTAGAAACATTAAAATATTATGACAAAAATGAAACACTTGTTGTTGAATGTGATTCCAGCGAAGGAGCTTTGGGAGTGGCTTTGTTCCAGCAGAACCAACCAGTTGCCTATGCCTCACGGTGCCTGACTCCGACGGAGAAGAAATATGCACAAATCGAGAAGGAGCTTCTGGCTGTGGTTTTTGCTTGTACAAGGTTTGATCAGCTGATTATAGGTAATACTAAAACAATTATTAAAACAGACCATAAACCACTTCTTAACATATTTAAGAAACCACTTCTTCATGCTCCAAAAAGGCTACAGTCCATGCTATTGACATTGCAAAGGTACAGCCTAGAATTACAATTTGTATCAGGAAAAGAAAATATCATGGCAGATGCTTTGTCTCGATTTTACCTAGAATGTCAAGATGTTGATAAGTCAAAAAACCTAAAAATATTTGAAATAATTGAAAAAGTTAATCCTTTAAATAATTTACCTATCTCTGACAACTGCATCAAAGAAATTGCGATTGCATCATCAAAGGACAACTCGTTTATGGTTCTTAAAGACTTTATTCAGCATGGCTGGCCAAAGTTCATAAGGGATATACCAGATGCCCTTAAACCATACTATAGCATTCAAAGTGATCTAACTGTCTATCAAGAGCTGATACTAAAAAATCAAGCTATACTGATACCGGAAGGTTTAAGGGGAGATATGTTAAGAAAACTACACAGAGCACACTCAGGAATTAAAAATACATTAAAACTAGCTAGAGATGCTATATATTGGCCATCAATGTCCAAAGACATTAAAGAAATGGTTCAGTGTTGTCCAACATGCAATAAATACCAACCAAGTCAGCAAAAATTTACCATGCAAAGTCACAATATACCTGAATACCCATTTCAAATAGTGTCAATGGATGTTTTCTTTTTCACTCTTAAAGGAAAACAAAGAAAATATTTAGTAGTAGTGGATCATTATTCCGATTTCTTTGAAACAGAAGAATTAAAAGATTTATCATCAAAACCGGTAATTGAGACATGCAAAAAGATATTTTCGCGACATGGCATTCCAGAAAAAGTAATCACAGATGGCGGAACAAACTTTGTTAACCAAGATTTTTCAGCTTTTGCCCTAGAATGGAACTTCACACAAGTTGTTTCATCGCCCAATCATCCACAAGGAAATGGCAAAGCAGAATCTACTGTGAAAATAGCTAAAAAATTACTCCAGAAATCTACAGAAAATGGAGAAGATTTCTGGTTCAGCTTGCTATGTCTCAGAAATACTCCTAATAAATTAAATTCAAGTCCAGCACAGAGATTATTTTCACGGAGAACAAGAGGTTTCTTGCCTACTATCGAAACATTATTAAAACCAAATGTTGTAAATAATGTTCCTGAAGACATTATAAAAAAAAGGGAGAAGGTGAAATATGCACATGACAAAAGAGCCAGAAAAGCAACCACGCTTGAAATAGGTCAGGCCGTGTCAGTGCAAATGAATCCATCTTTAAGTAAAAAGTGGACACCTGGAATAGTTACAGATATGCTTTCAGATCGATCATATCTAGTCGATGTTAATGATACAAAATACAGACGGGATCTTATTCATATCCGTCCTCTTTTGCAGAGCTCAGGGAACGCACCTGACATAGGACCACATCCACATCACAGTATTGACACAAACCCACAGCAAAATAAATTAATTTCCACTAACAATGACCAAGACAATGACAGTAGTATTTTGGAAAACACACCAAAAAGTCTTGTTTGTTCCTCTCCTAATGGTATAGATATTACTTTAAACTTACCTGAAACACAGGGCCAAACTTCCTCTCTTAAACCCCCAACTTCATTGACGAATACACCTGTCGGTAATTTACCTATTTCTAATGCGAAAGATAGCAGACCTAGGAGAGAAATAAAGAAGCCTAACTATCTTAAAGACTATATATAAGTTAATTTGTATGTTTCTCTTTACCTTTTTTAAAAAGGGAATTGTAGGTGAAGTTTTGAGCAAAATATAATCTTCCTTGTTTTTAGATAACATAAAATGCTGAAAAATATAAGAACTTTGTTTTGTTATTAATATGCTTATCATTTTTTAAATTACAGTGTTTCTCAAACTTTATGTGAATTAGGATTTTTTATCAATTGCGGTACAGAATTCTCTGTACAAAGTTATGATTACATTAATTAGTGATTTTTAAGTTTTTATAGGATAAGTTGACATTACTTGTATTTCATAAAAAAGACAGCGTGTTGGCATAATGGCCAATTTGCCTTTGCCTTTTTTGGACTGACTTTTTTATAAAAAACACCCCTGCCAGAGCTCATGGCGTCGCAAGGCTGAGCATGGTAAATCGGCTTGCTTTTGTATAAATTAAACCTATAAAATTTATAAAAGTGATTTTAATTAACTTAACTTAACTTAACTTAACTTATTAAAACGCCCCTTCCAGTCCAGCGTCTTGAACACATCCTCCAATGCATTTGTGAACAATTTGGGGGATATAACGTCCCCTTGTCTCACACCACGATGTAAGGGGATAAGTTCAGACTGCCGATTCTGGACTTGAACGGTCATAGTAGCGGCATAGTAGATTGTTCAGCGAGGGTGCCAATATTCCGAGGGTGATATTGGTATTTTTCCGAGTTAAACACTCTGCTTTTCATTTCGACAACCTACAAGGAAAGTAAGAAAAATAAGTATAAATAAATCAAAATGTCTAAAGTGGTCAATATTATCGTTGTTAAATATTTCAATGGAGTTTATTGTTAGGGATTAATTAATTTAACAAAATTTAGAATGTTCAATATAATAATCAATGAAAACAGTAGATAAAGTAGGTATTTTAGTAAATTTATTTATAAAACATGTAAGTAACCAATTGAACCAAGGAGTTAAGCTGTATACAGGGTTATTTGTCATTCACTGACATCCTCTTAACCCTGAATTCCTATCACTCAAACAAATGTTTTTTGTTTTACGACTTTTTAAAATGAAGCACTTTTTTCCCATACAAATACACAGACTATCGTAAAAATAAGAGGTAATCTAAAATTTTCAAAACGTTATTACACCAAAAATATTAAGTTATGACGAAAGCCGTAAAACAAAAAACATTTGTTTAAGTGGTAGGAGTTTAGGGTTAAAAGGATGCTAGTGAATTACAAATAACCCTGTAGAGATAGGCTGTGTGGACAATAACATTGTCGTTTACCGTGTTTTTTTCTTAACATTTTCTAACTTTTCTGGTTTAAGTCACTAAATAAGAGACTAATGTAAATTAATAATTTAATTTAATAATATTTCACTGGCATTATAAAATTTGTAATACGACTAATTAAGAAAAAAAAAACTCAATACTTAATTATTCCATGTACCTATATGCCGTAATGCTTGGCTGAATGCGTATGTGTTCCATTGACAGCCAATGCCTTTATTTTTTTAAATTCATTTCTACCCTTGCCTTGGGAAGAAAATAATAGTTATCCTCCCGTATGTCAGATATGATTTGCCTCACTTTCCGAGTATGAGAGATGAAAACAATGTTATCTATACCAGATGAGTTCTGCAATTCTAAACCCCCAGCTTATAAAATTTTGACTATACATACTTCGACAGTCGGGTGAAAAGCGGAAGCTGCTCTTTCAGAATGCGGATTTTTAAATGAAAATGCGGATATGCCCAGCAGTGCAGTGGAACATATAGGATAAAAAAACCGGCCAAATGAGAGTCGGACTCGCGCACGAAGGGTTCCGTACAATTATCTATAAAAATCACGTTTGTTGTATGGGAGCCCCCTTAAATATTTTTTAATTTTAATTTAATGATTTATTTTTAAAGTCAATATATAATTAAATATTCTGTGAATATTTCAAGCGTCTACCTGTTGCCATTATCAATTACGAGCAAAAACGAGCAAAAAAATCACGTTTGTTGTATGGGAGGAGAGTTTAGTATTTGTTGTTATAGCGGCAACCGAAATACATCATCTGTGAAAAATTCAACTCTCTAGCTATCACGGTACCCGAGATACAGCCTGGTGACAGACGGACAGACAGACAGACAGACAGACGACGGACAGCAGAGCCTCAGTAATAGGGTTCCCGTTTTTACCCTTTGGGTACGGAACCCTAAAAATGACATCTTCATCCGCTTCCCCGACCTTCCTGAGTTATTGCCATAGCACGCAAATGTGAATAGTACAACGATTTTGATGCGGCGTAAACGTTCGGCTGTTTCTTTCCTTCGATGCTTTGAATTTACCTACCACCTTTTTCCAGAAGCAAGTGGTACCATTTAAAAATTTTTCGTCTATATTTTAAAAAAGCGGATCCGCGTTACCTTAACGCGGATAAGCGGGGCCAGTGACAAAAACGCGGGGTAAAAAGCGGAAAAGCGGGGTGTCTGGCAACACTGGCTCTTTTATACCCAATAAATATTCCTCGAGGCATTTTCCTCCTCGATACTGACTAGTGCCTATGTTTTCTTGGTAAATAAATAAGACATTATGTAATGCGGTTAGTTAACGTCCTTTATCGTGTACCAAACTTTTTCTGGTGTTTCCTGTTTAAGTATTTATTAACCGTCTTCAAAAGAAGAGGAGGTTAGTTATCTTTTGTTGTACTTCAATTATGTACTAAGTACTTACATCATACATTTGTATGGATATTTTTCGTGTCACAGTGGAAAAAATTAATAGTAATTATAAATACCTGCTAATGCAGCTTTAACAGTGTGCAAATTTTTGGTCTTCCTTCACCCTTTAATAAAATAATCGCATATTTTTTATTTATAATTACTATCTGCATTTGGTTGCCAATTACTGTTATGGGGTAGATCACAGGAGTATGATGAGGGCGACGTGCTAAGAGCAGCAATCAAACATCAACTCTTTCCACCATATATATATTGACTGCTCAGAAGGTCAGAAGAATTAATATTATATACACAACACGGTAGAAAATACAGAAGAACAATTATAACAGAATTTAGATTGAATATTCGGCACAGGAAATCATGACAGTTAGTAACGCAGTGACGTGAGTCCGTTGTAGGTTCAAACCATGACAACCATTTTCGCACATGCGCACAACAGTCTTCACTGATTCGCTCGTGGCCGTTCGGCAGGCGCTCGGACGCGCTCGGGCGCTCGGCTCTGTTCGCGTGGCGAACAATCGCGAGAGTGCCCGAAGTCTGCCGAACGGACATGAGAATACTCACGTATAAAACTAATGAGTACAGTCGCCACATCAGCCCCCCCGGAGACCTTTAGGGTCGATAAAAATTAGGAAAAATAACCTGGCGACCAGAACGAGTAGTCCTAGGAAGTGGAGGAGTTGATACAACCACAGGTGTTCTCGCAGGAACAGTGGTAGATGACGTAGTAGTACTACCTGGTTCATCTGTTAAGATATAAGCAGGTTTCAACCTGTCGATCGAAACATTAGTAATTCGACCTGCTACGTCTATAGCGAAAAATTTGTCATTTCTACTGACTACCCTATAAGGACCAGCATAAGGTGGCTGTAACGATCGTCGTACAAAGTCTTGTCTTATAAATACATGCGAGACTGTCGACAAATCTTTAAACACAAAAACTTTGGCAGAGCCATGTCGTGCTACGGCCTTGGGTTGAAGTTGCTTCATATGAAGACGCAACCTAGTCAGAAAATCAGTATAATCCGTCAGTCTGTCTGTAGTCGGTTCGAAAAATTCACCAGGGAGCTTAAGCACCTCACCGTAAACGAGTTCGGCGGATGATGCGGACAAGTCCTCCTTCCATGAACTACGTATACCAAGAAGAACCAATGGAAGGGTTTCTGTCCAGCTTTCGTCTGCGTGGCACATAATTGCTGCCTTCAGTTGCCTATGGAAACGTTCAACAAGACCATTAGCAGCTGGATGATACGCAGTTGTCTTAAGATGATGTGAACCGATAATTGACGAAATTGTCGACCTCTATCTGTGGTCACCTTTCCGGGGCAACCAAAACGTGATATTCACGTAGATATAAATGCCTTGGCTACATTTTCAGCTGTAATATCCGTAAGCGGAATCGCCTCAGGCCACCGCGTAAATCTATCAACGGCGGTAAGGCAGTATTTGTATCCGTTAGAAATCGGAAGTGGGCCTAAAAGATCTACGTGAACATGGGAAAAACGGGCCGAAGGAAGTTTAAAGTCATGAACTGGCGCATGAACGTGTCTAGACACTTTAGATGTTTGACAAGGAATGCACGTTCGCGCCCAGTTTCTACAATCTTTCCTGATGCCTGGCCATACATAGCGTTCAGTTACCATTTTTACGGTAGTCCTAACACTAGGGTAGCTAAGTCCGTGAATACTATCAATAATTGTCTTTCGAAATTCAGAAGTAATAAATGGACGTTGGACAGGCCCGGACACATCACAAAAGAGTTTCGTATTCCCAAATCCCAAACGTTACCTTTTGCAATTTTAAGGATGAACCGGTTTTGATCAAATTCCGCAGTTCTGTGTCCGTGGCTTGAGAGGCTGCTAAAGAGTCAGAGTCTAGTATGTCTGTAATGGCGTCAGTCCTAGATAGTGCATCCGCGACAACGTTATCCTCACCGGCAATATAACGAATGTCGGTGGTAAATTGTGATATAAAATCAAGATATCTAAACTGTCGTGGTGAACATGAATCATGAGACTTCTTAAAAGCGGATACTATCGTTTTATGGTCAGTAAGAACAAAGAACGGTTTTAGTTCTAACATGTACCTAAAATATTTAACTGACTCATAAATCGCAAGGAGTTCGCGGTCATAAGCACTGTACTTGACCTGCGCTGGTGTTAACTTTCTAGAAAAGAAACCTAGCGGCTGCCAATGGCCTTGAACTTTTTGCTGTATGACAGATCCGATAGAAAATTCAGACGCGTCCGTAACGACAGCCAAAGGAGCAGTTGGATCTGGATGTGCCTCCTTTTTGGTGTTATTAAGCACAAAGCTCCAGCATATCTCTATGATAAGTTGTCGTGGTTGTCCACTCAGAGGTCGCAGAGAACACGACAATGCAGTATACAGCTGATGACACCTCAACACGCGTCCGCAGCTTTCAGAGGTAGTTTCAGATATATGGCGACAAAATGCTGGAATAATATCCCGCCGCCCTTCAGGAACCTGCAAAGTGAAACTGGTTTTAGAAATGCACTTAAAAAGTTTATAAATGAACACCAGCGGCAACAGGAAACATTAACTTTAAACATAAGCTGTTTCTAGTTTTTAGTTTAGGTAGTCTGTTTTTCTTTAGTTTATCTAGTGAGTGTTATAATGATATATACCTGTTTTTTCTGTTCCATTAAGAAAACAATATAAGATCTCCTTTTGTTCTCTCCGATGAATACATACTTTATAATTATTTGTGCACAAAAAGTTGGTTAACCTGCTTTATCCATGTGGATGATGTGGAACCTGAAGGATAATAAGTAAAGTTTTTTTTTTTTTTTTTATTATGAGTGTTGAAAGGTGACACAAGAGCTTAGAAGATCTATGATACTATATAGACTTAACCTCTTACCTATTTTTATGTCCCCAATACAAACGATTGGAATTAACAATTCAATCTAACTCGATGTTCACATTTTTTGTTTTGTTTTCTCTTTTTTTTTGTGTAATAAGGCTAATTTTTATATCTGTTTTGCGTAAGTTGTTTTGTATCAATCTCTCCTCAATCACAGGAACCATGTCGTGCGCACGGTTTTTTTAGGTTATGTATCGGTCGTTTGTTCTGTTTGCCGCCAGAGAGCGCTGCTCGATGCAATTGCAACGGCTGCGTTCAGCATACCGCGTAAGGCCGTGTTGCGCGGCAGGGTTTCTGTGACCGATAAAAATGGTCTCGCCGGAAGACCAGCGCTGGCTCCACCCCAGGAGTCCGCATTTATGCTGAGGCGGGACCTTTTTCGTACACTTTTTTCATATATTATTTTATTTTTTTATTTTATATTTTAAAATTGTATTGTCTTAATAGTTGTTTTTTATTTATTTATTTTTTATTTTTGTGTGTGCGAAATAAATTATTTCATTTCATTTCATTTTTTCATTTTCATTTCATTTCATTTCATTTATGAGCCAGAAGAACAGCGTTAGCAATGCTCGTTTTACAAGCATTGAAAGCCTCATCCAAACTGGGAGTCCAATCAATACTGCTGTTATTCTTCACTGATGGACCACTAAGCAGTCCATGGAGTGGAGCTTGTACCTTGGCCGCATCAGCCACGAAACGTCTGTAAAAATTTAACGCGCCTAAGAAACGCCTAAGTTCCCTAATCGTTTTAGGGCGTGAAAAATTTTGAATAGCCTTGACTCTATCATCAATAGGCTTAGTACGTTCAGATGAAACCATGTAGCCCAGGAACTCTATTTCCGTAACGGCCAATACGCATTTGTTAGGGTTAAGTAAAATGCCGTGTTAGCTAAAACGTTTAAATACCGTTCGTAGATGTTCCTAATGCTCTACATCATTAGCAGATGCCACTAATACGTCATCAATGAATGGAAAACAGTAATCGAGACCCCTAAGGACTTCATCCATGAACCTTTGAAAGGTTTGAGCGGCGTTTCTCAAACCGAAGCTCATGTTGTCGCTACGTCACGCGAATTTTCCCATGGCAATACTACAGTGACGTTACCCTGCTGTGAGAACCCCGCCAAAGAACGAACCGTCAAAGTGAGTTAGTTCAAGTATTTTTCTCTGCTGACTACAAGCAGTAAAGTTTTTGGTGTGCTCGAAGAGACTGGGACATCATACAAAAGCTAAGTATACTATACTAATTGCCCTACGTGTTGAGAATTACTAACTATGACGATAACATGACAAAACGACAATACGACGATGTTACAATTGACGTAAGCCCTTTAGAATACATATTGTAGGAACTACTACGTGGACCTTCGATAATGGGACCTAACTATACGACTGCGCATAGGAGCAGTAAGCGCTCCTATGACATGGCAGGCCAGAGTTGTTGGCCGTAGTAAGTACTCGTGAGATTTCACGTGGGGCCAGAGTTGTTGGCCATAATGAGTACTCGTATGACATCATGTTAGGCCAGAGTTGTTGGCCGTGGCAATTATTCGTGAGGCTTCAAGTTGGGCCAGAGTGGTTGGCTGCAATGAATACTCATAATGACATCACGTTAAGCCAGAGTTGTTGGCCGTGATGGGCACCGCACGATTATTATTACTTAGCTACTAGGTGGACAGACTATAGCTAGATTTTACTGACATGCCCTACTCTTTACTCCCTGTACCAAGACGTAAACCCTTTATCCATGTACATACTTAGAGTGGACACTATCTTACAGCATTATTGGAGCCACCCTGGCTGTCAGCTGGCGGTGTGGCTCAGCAACAGAGGCACCACAAGCTGTGGTGTCATCTGTACAGTAACTCTACAGATGGCGAAGCAGAACATACTGGATAGAGACTGAGCCGTTCCAGAGAACAGCGAGATACTCCCGGAGATACTCATGTGAGTCATAGCATACTATCTAAATCAAGCTCTATCCATAGAAACAATTTAGTTTTATTCTGTCACAACCATACACTATGATCGACCCAGGCACACATAAGATAACACGGCGACACATGTAAGGAAATTCAAAGAGTCCAAAGGGTGTCTATAAGATTTGGTTGTTGAAGAATATCTTACAACTGGATTCTTGATCCCATTGTTTAGATACCGTAAACGGTACGGTACGTAAGGGTAATTTTGCCTTTTGGCCATAACTTTGCCTAAATTATAAAATTCGCAATATTATCTATGGTCTACGTTCATTTGCCTTTTTTTATATTAGGGTAAATAGAATCATTATCATGGCAGCACCTTTCGATTTTACTACGCTTGCAACACTGATACTTTTTTAGCAGTTGTCAAATAAAGTTCGTTAGCGGGTGGTCGATCAACACAGCACTCTATTGAAAATTCGTTTTTGCTTTCAAAATCGTTGATTTCGTACTGCAAATTGAAGTTCAAGGTAAGGAAATATGGTCTTTTTAATTAAATCAATGTATTTTTAAAGAAAAGAACAACAGTTCTAGTGATAAATATAGTAGGCAATGTTGCAAACAAATTTTAGAATTTTGTGATTACACTTTGCCTAGTCGTAGGGTTGTCACAATTTTTGATTACTTTAAAGACTAAAATGTTTGTTACAGAACAAATAAAACCTGACGTGTTTATTCCCTTTATGTGTTTTAACACGCTTTATATTAGCTTCACCTGTATGCTTGTTTGTATGTTTGTATGTTTGTATGTATGTTTGTAACCGACTCCTTAGGGCGCGATTTTGACCCACTTCCCGGTTTCTGTTTGAGCTGAAATTTTGCACATAATGTGTAAATTGGATGACTATGCAATATTTTTTTTTTTTATTTCGTATATTATCTTTATTGTACACCAGAAAATACAGATAAAAATAAAACAATTAAGAATACAGTGAATAAACATGGAGCTGATCTGATGATGGAGCTGGATGGTGGCCATAGGAACTCTGTAATAAAACAACACAATCCCGTCGAGTTTGGGCTCGTTTGATTTCTCTTGACGAGCACTTTGATCTCAGATGGTAGCCAGGGTCTGATGATAGAGCTGGAAGATGGCCAAAGGCACTCCGCAATAAAACGACACAACCCCGTCGAGTTTGGGCTCGTTTGATTCGTCTTGACGAGCACTTTGATCCCAGATGGTAACCAGGGTCTGATGATGGAGCTGGAAGATGGCCAAAGGCACTCCACAATAAGACAACACAACCCCGTCGAGTGTGGGCTCGTTTGATTGGTCTTGACGAGTACTTTGATCACAGTCGTTAACCAGGGTCTGATGATGGAGCTGGAAGATGGCCAAAGGCACAATAAAACGACGCAACCCCATCGAGTTTGGGCTCGTTTGATTGGTCTTGACGAGTACTTTGATCCCATATGTTAACTGGAAGGGGGAGTAGGTGGCGGGGTGGGGGCGGGGTAAATGGGGGGTAGGGGTGTGGGGGTTGGGGTTTAGGGGGTTGGGGGGTTTAGGGTAAATAGGGTGGGGGTGTTGGGGTTAGGGAGGTTGGGGGGCTGTGGGAAATGGGGAGAGGGTAAGGGGCCTAGATGGTAACAAGGGGGGAAATGCGGAGAAGGGTAAGGGGGTCGGGGTCAGGGTTTCAGGGGGTTGGGGGTAAGGATGTGGGGGTTAGGGGGTTTGGAGGTTGAGGTTAGGGGGTGGGGAGTTGGGGTTTGGAGAGAAGTTTAAGGAAATGGGGTGGGGGTCCGGGATTAGAAGGGTCGGGTTTAGGTGGTTGGGGGGTGGGGAAAATGGGGAGGGGGTAAAGGGGTTTTAGGGGATTGGGAGTAAGGGTGTGGGGGTTGGGGTTAGGGGTTTGGGGGGAGATTGGGGAAATGGAGTGGGGAATGTTGGGGGGTTGCGTTTAGGGGGTTGGGGAAGGTTGGGGAGTTGTAGGTGAGGGGGTAAAGTTAGAAAGAGAGAGGTTTACGTTTAGTAGTGTAGAGCATTGCGCGCGCACCAAAGACCAAGTATAAGATGGACCGATTCTATTTAAGACGAGCAAAAAACCGTTTTGTGTCTATTTTTAGCACATGGAAACTCTCACTGTGAAAAAAGTGCAACTAAAAAATAGAAAATAAATAATAGTTTAAAAAAACTAAAAACACGCTTTCAAAAAAAACAACTAAAAATTATAAAATAAATTTTAATAAATTTGAATTCACTATTCTTATAGTGCAAAAAAATCTTAATAAGCAATTATTATATTGTTATATCCAGATCAAAATTTGTAAACAATACTAAATATTGATAAAAAAAAAATAATAGTTTAAAATATTTTATTGTAAAAAAAGCGTGGGGTGCATGGTGTCAATTGTCAAGGATTATCATTTTGATAATATCTTTTTTTGCACTATAAGTACAGGGAATTCAAATTTATTAAAATTTATTTTTTAATTTTTTAGTTGAAAGTGTGTTTTTTAGTTTTTTTATACTATTATTTTTTTTTAATATTTTAATAAGATAAAATAAAAATAATCATTAAATATAATTTAGTGAAGATTTTTTTTAAGCCTGGCTAATTAGTTACCTAGTTGATGGGTGATTAAAAAAATAGATATATTGTTTTCAAATAAATAAATATGTGTTTCGATTCCTTTCAGTTAATACAAAATGGGGAAGACGGACCGAAAAAGAAGAAAGCCAGGAGCACGGAGATACGCAGATTATTCTCCTCAAATGCTTGAAATAGCCGTAGAACTAGTCCGAAACAAAACAATATCTTCCTACGAAGCTGAAAAACAATTCGATATACCGCGTCGGACTATTCTCAATAAATGCCAAGACAAACATAGCAAACCTTATGGCCGGCCGCAGGAATTGTCAATGCAAGAAGAAGATCACATAGCAAAGGTAATAAACGTCTCAGCCGATTTTGGCAGTCCCCTGTCATTACTGGATTTACGAATTGTAGTCCGAAATTATCTGGAAAAAAGTGGCAAAAGCCATATTTTTAAAAATAAACTAACCGGGGAGACGTGGGTCAGAAACTTTCTGAAAAGACACAGTTTCTCAAGCAGAGTAACTCAGAACATTTCAAAAAGCCGAGCTTCAAAAACAGTCGATGAACTGAATGATTACTTCAAAAATCTGGAAACTTCACTCAAGGATGTTCCAGCCAGCAACATACTAAATTTTGATGAAACCAACCTGAGCGATGATCCAGGATCAATAAAATCTATTTTTAAACGTGGAACAAAGCATCCTGAACGTGTTATCAATAGCAGCAAAAGTTCTGTGTCCATAATGTTCAGTGTAACTGCCGATGGACAGTGCTTACCGCCATACGTCGTTTATAAAGCGGAGCATTTATGGTCCAGGTGGTGCCAAAATGGTCCAGAAAATGCACGCTATAATCGAACCAAGTCAGGCTGGTTCGATATGGTTTGTTTTGATGATTGGTTCCAGACCATAGTTTTACCTTGGGCGAATTCGATAGAAGGTACTAAAGTTATTATCGGAGATAATTTGGCATCTCACATGAGCATCGAGACCATAAACTTGTGTGAACAGAATAACATAAAATAAACCATTAGACGTCAGTTTCTTTGGACCGATGAAAAGGCGTTAGCGAGAAATTTTGACAAATTATAAAGCAGCAAACAACAATACAAGTTCAATAAATAAGTGTCATTTCCTACACTTATTACAAGAACTAATGACTAAAATAGACATGACTAAAGAAAATAACATAGTTCAAGGGTTTGCTGCGTCAGGAATCTATCCGTTAAATCCCATAAAGATAACTATAAAAATACCTCGTGTTTCACCCGAAGATGCTCATCAGTTTGACTCCTCACTGTTGGAATACTTGCAGCAAAATAGAAAGAAAGAACCACTTAAGAAAAGTGGGAACAAAAAGATTACAATTGTACCTGGGAAGTCCATATCAACAAAAGAAGCCAAAGAACTAGTTGCAAAACGTTGTGTGACAAAGAAAAAGAAAGAACTTAATTGTGACAATTTACCAAGTCCATCAAATAAGAACAAAAACATTAAGTCGAAAAATAATAGCACACTGGAACAGGATAAAATAGTAGGAGCTCCAAAGAAAAACACAAAGAAAAAGGAAACCACAACTGTCTTTAACTCCAGTTCCAAGCTTAGGACACCTAGTTCATTACATGAACTATGCATACAATTCATTAACAAGCATTTGTTGCCCGGAGTTAATCCGACAAAAGAGGTATGTAGAGAACCACCACTTCTTCTTCGACAGTTGCAAGACATTCCAAAACATGACATACAAGCTAGACCGTTTGTGGCTGATAAACCAAGCGATATACCTGTATGCTTAAGACCATTAACATTTGATGACATTCGTCAGAACCACAAGCAGTTATTGCCCAGTGTTAATGCGACAAAAGAGGTATGTAGAGAGCCACCACTTCTTCGACAATTGAAACACATTCCGAAAGATGACATACAAGCTAGACCGTTTGTGGCTGAAAAACCAAATGATATACCTGTATGCTTAAGATCATTAAAATTTGAAGAGAACACTCATCTAAACCAGCGTGCAACTACAAGTAAAGTCAATGTCATATCCAATGTCCTTATTTTCAAAGGATCAAATTTGTGCCAAGACAATGACTCGCAGCAGAAAAACATCAAAATGAGCAATGAGGCTGTTCTAAAAACTAAAATAGAAAAACAGAAGCTAAAAAATATGCCTCAAAAAAACTTTGCCAAGAAAAAACTTATTACAAAAAAAAAATCTACAAAGAAACGCCCTGAAGTAAGTTCTTCATCCGAGTCCCAAAGCAGTATCAGCCTAGCGGACACCGATAATTCCGACTATGCCGATATGGAACAATATATCCAGAAATGTTTGGAAGATGAAGATGTAAGGAGTTTGGATTATTTTTCACAGGGAGACTTTCAGGGTCTTATTTCCTGTACAAATAATAACGAAAAAAATTATTTTGCTAAAGATGATTGGATTGTCGTACAATTTAAATCAAATAAATGTATTAAGCACTTTGTAGGACAAATTTTGTCGATCAAAGATGGTATACCCACAGTAAAATACGTGCGAAAAATAAAAGAATTCAAGCTTAAATCGGACACGGAAACTGTATTTAGATATCCCTTAGTAGATGATGTGTGCGAAGTCAACACAAAAAATGAAATTGTGAAGTTTTTGCCACATCCAAAGTTATCTCGAAGAGGTCAAATTGTTTTCAATATAAATTTTGATAAATACAATATTCAATAGTATGCTGAAGCAAGACTGATTAAAGTAGTAATTATGTTAAAAAATTAGTAAATGATTAAAAATGTGTATTTTATTAAGAAAAGAGGACTAAGAAATAGGGAACCAATACTTTTTCTCGATAATTTCATTATTATTTAGATTTTAGTTGATTTGATCTCATTACTTACAATTACGTAAAACTATTTATATTATTTGATGTTACAAAGTAACTAAGTACAATTACGTTAAAATAGTTATATTTTTTGATTATTTGTTATAAATATAAATTCTTAATTGCATTTAGTAATGATTAATATGATTTACGAAGGCTGAAAAATCTGACAGGAAGAAATTCATCTATTTTAAACAGTTTATTAAAATTTGAAGTGAATTTAAATGACGTATACTAAAATAAATGAAAAGATTTGTTATAAATTTGTCAATTCATTTCTTTCGAAGAGGTCAAATTGTTTTCAATATCAATTTTGATGAATATAATATTCAAAAGATGCTGAATCAAGACTGATTAAGGTAGTGATTTTGTTAAAAATTAGTAAATGATTAAAAATGTGTATTTTTTTAAGAAAAGAGGACTAAGAAATAAGGAACCAATATTTTTCCTCGATAATATCATTATTATTTCTAAATAATAATGACATTTTCGAGGAAAAATATTGGTTAATATTGGTTTTGCCACATCCAAAGTTATCTCGAAGAGGTCAAATTGTTTTCAATATAAATTTTGATAAATACAATATTCAATAGTCTTGTGTAGTTCACGTACTAAGTACTAAAAAGAATTAGTTCCTGACACCGTACTAGAATGAACTATTCCCACCTCATTTCTGCTCTTAGTACATTTAGTACGATATCTCGAGAGAAAGCAATCGAATCAAATCGCTCCGAAGTACTCCGAAAAGCTCCGAACCGACCCGCCAAACGCCAACCGAATACCGAATCAAACGAGACCGAGCCGAGTTGTGGAGACAAGACAGTGAACGATTTGGAATAGTACTAGTACAGTACAAACGGCTCTGTTTAAGTGAGATAGCAAAAAGTAATGGAACAGAGCCGTTGAAACTTTGCGAGTGCAAACGAGACGACATGATTATGACCTTGCCATCTTTTAAACAAACAAACTCAAGTTGCTACGTTACGTTAGCTGCCGTTTGCCTTAATTTTAATTTAGCTTGACACTTCGTACATTCACAGCCGTAAAAACTTAGTTTGAGCTTTCAGTAACAGAAATAGAGTTCATTTTTGTGATTATAATTTATAATAATATTTATTTTAGCGACATTTGTCACCTACTGACAAATATTTTATTACGATGAGAGAATAGGTCGAATTTGCTACGTTACGTTAGCTGCCGTTTGCCTTAATTTTAATTTAGCTTGACACTTCGTACATTCACAGCCGTAAAAACTTAGTTTGAGCTTTCACTAACAGAAATAGAGTTCATTTTTGTGATTATAATTTATAATAATATTTATTTTAGCGACATTTGTCACCTACTGATAAATATTTTATTACGATGAGAGAAAAGTTCGTTTTTTTCACTCCGTGTTCAAAATTGATCTGAAAATAAAACATTTGCGAGCGATAAGACTGATAAATGAAAGAAAGTTACTTGTGTTTAGTTTTTTGTACATACTTAGCGTTGATTTGTAAATATAGTGTAAATAAATAAAGTGTACTTATATAGATATTGTAAATAATTGAACTTTACTGAGTTGCAGTATTATTTTTGTGTGCGTGTTTGTGTATATATATATATATTGTATACGAGTATAAACTTGTAAACATTTAAAATGCCACCGGGTAAAAGGAGTGCTATATGGTTTCACTATACTGAAGATGCAGACCATCTTCATGCCCGATGCAATTACTGTGCTTTATCGCTAAGTATTAAAAGCGGGTCATTAGGAAACCTTACCAGACACATGAAAAATAAACACCCAACAATATCTGTAAGTGTCCAAATATCTAGGCAGCCGGTAGTTGAACCAAACCAAATAATAAATTTACCGAGCTCGAGTTCTACTTCTGATGTTGCACCTCCTCCGCAAGTACCAACTGACATCGGTTTAGCGACAAATATGAGACCTGGTACCGTCCCAATTACAAACTATTTGCGTAAACCACCATCTGCGCGTAAAGTGGAACAAATTGACCGTCAGTTGGTGAAAATGGTGGTAAAAGGCCATCATGCTCTACGCATGGTCGAAGAACCCGATTTTAAGTCATTAATAGAAATGGTTTCGCACTGCCCGGGATATCAACTGCCAAGTCGAAAAACACTTTCTAACACGTTGATACCTAAAATATATATGGAAGTGTTTAATGAAATAAAGGAAAAAATCGCCAAAACACAAGCAGTCTGCCTTGGGACTGATGGATGGTCATCATCGACCAATGAAAGCTTCATAGCTGTTACGGCGCATTTCATTAACGAGCACGACACGACTTTATCGTCAGCTTTGCTGGGCTGTGTCCGCTATAAGGAAAGACACACGAGCGCCAATTTAATGGATCTTTTAAAGGACGTTATTCGCGATTGGCAAATCACATATAAAGTGAGCAGCATTGTGAGCGATAATGCTGCCAACATCACGGGAGCTATTCGGCTGGGGGGCTGGCGACCCATAGGTTGCTTTGCCCATTCTTTAAATTTGATGGTGCAGAGGGCTATCACGGATATTCGTGAAGTTGTAGACAAAGTTAAAGCCATTGTAGAATTTTTTAAAAGGAGTAACAATGGTTTTTACAAACTCAACGAAACTCAAAAGCAAATGGGCTTAGAGGTTTTAAAGTTGAAGCAAGAGTGCCCCACACGATGGAATTCGTGCTACGACATGTTGGAGCGGATTTTGAGAGTGAAAGATGCGGTCATTGCAACGTTGGCAGCTTTATTAAAAAACGACTTGCTCTTAGAACCGCGTCAATGGCAAATAATTGAAAAGGTCGTTCCCATTTTGAAACCCTTCAATGAGATAACCACAGAAATAAGCGCAGAGAAAATGGTAACGCTGTCCAAGGTTCTTGTATTCGTGCAGCTGATGAGCAAACACTTGGCAAGTAGTGCACTTGAAACGTACGAACACGACGAAGTCGGAGCCGTAGTCCGCACATTAACTGAACAACTACACTATCGATTCTATGATTTGGAAAAAAATGTCATATACGCCGACAGCACCATCCTAGACCCTCGCTTCAAGAAAAAAGGATTTAAAACACCAGATTCCTTTTTGAGGGCTGCCGAGAGTTTGAAGAAAAGAATAAGTGAAATTCGATTGCAGTTACCTGTAGAAACGATCGAGACTACGATGACTGCAGAAATTCAGAGTAATATAGAAGCTCCAAGCGGGAGCACAAGTTCAAGTGGGCAGCAGCAGGCGCAAAGTATCTGGGACGATTTCGACAAGGAAATGGCCACGGTTATCACCCCTGAAAATAATACTGCCGCAGGAATTAGGGAGTTTGACAATTACATGAGAGAGCCCTATATTTTACGTAGAGAAGATCCGTTAAAATGGTGGGATAAAAAAAAAGTTGTATACTCGAGGGTATACCAGTACATGTTAAAACGCCTGTCTATGCAAGCCACATCCGTCTCCTGCGAGAGGGTATTCTCCAGTGCAGGCCAGGTTTTGAATCAAAGACGAACACTTTTGAAACCTGACAAAGTGACACAACTGCTATTTTTACACAGGAACATGTAAAAATTAATAAAAAATAGCTTAAAAATAAAAAATTCTGTATATATTTGATTTTTAAATACGCCACTTTTATATCGACAGTTCTAAACCTGTGAAAGTATGAAGGGAAATCTCATGAAAAATATAAAATATTAAATAAAAATTATATACATTATAATACGTACCTATTTGCTGCAGAGCAAGATCTACAGGCCCTATACTACGAAGCGCGAAATTCGAACTTCGTTTCATGCCGTTCCGCTCACACTAATGGTATTTATTACGAGAGTGAGAGGGACCGCACGATCCGAACTTCGAACTTCGAATTTCGTAGTAACCCCCAGGGGGGCTACTCCGAAATTCGAAAATCGAAGTTCGTATCGCATCGTCTTGCTCGCTCTTGTATTAAATACTATTAGCGGGAGAGGAATGGCACGATACGAAGTTCGAATTTTGCACTTCGTAGTATAAGGCCAGGTAATAAAGGGCTTAAATATTTTTTTATACTGGTCACTCAACTCAAAATCGTATTAAACTTGTCGATATGATACTCCATTTATTTTAACATTTGAGACTTAACGGTAAAATTTGCACACGTTTTTAAATTAAACAACGAAAATATTTAAAATTATGTTAACTTCTAGACATCTATCATGGAAACATAATAAATACCGCTAATAAATGTACATGAAGGTATTTTTAGTCCATTTGTGTTCGAAATACCGAGAAACGTTTGTTACAATTTGACCGTTAATTCAAACCATAAATTAATTAAACGAAGTATATTCGATGACCGATGTGGATTTTAGAAAGAACGGGACCAAAATTACATGTATTATGTTACAACTGTACTAGTGTACTAAAAGAACTAAAAGACCGAACTAGTACATCTGCTCGATTGTACTAGTTGGGAGCGATCCGTTCGGTGAACGAGTACGCACAACTCTAATATTCAATATTATGCTGAAGCAAGACTGATTAAAGTAGTAATTATGTTAAAAATTAGTAAATGATTAAAAATGTGTATTTTTTTAAGAAAAGAGGACTAAGAAATAAGGAACCAATATTTTTCCTCGATAATATCATTATTATTTCTAAATAATAATGACATTTTCGAGGAAAAATATTGGTTAGTATTGTTTTTGCCACATCCAAAGTTATCTCGAAGAGGTCAAATTGTTTTCAATATAAATTTTGATAAATATAATATTCAATATTATGCTGAAGCAAGACTGATTAAAGTAGTAATTATGTGTATTTTTTTTAAGAAAAGAGGACTAAGAAATAAGGAACCAATATTTTTTCTCGACAATTTCATTGTTATTTTAGTTGATTTAATCTCATTACTTACAATTACGTAAAAATATTTATATTATTTGTTGTTACAAAGTAACTAAGTACAATTACATTTGAAGTATAAATACTTAATTACATTTACTAAAGATTAATATGCTTTATGAAGGCTGAAAAA
Source organism: Archips crataeganus (assembly GCA_947859365.1). Taxonomy (NCBI): domain Eukaryota; kingdom Metazoa; phylum Arthropoda; class Insecta; order Lepidoptera; family Tortricidae; genus Archips; species Archips crataeganus. The sequence goes on from OX402064.1 coordinate 1,404,860, forward strand.
TCTGACAGGAATAAATTCATCTATTTCAAACAGTTTATTAAAATTTGAAGTGAATTTGAATGACGTATACTAAAATAAATGAAGAGATTTGTTATAAATATTTAAATTGTTATTCTTTTAATTTGAGTACCTAAATAAAGAGAAAATAAAAGAGATTTCACTGTGGGTATACCATCTACTAACTACCTATTTAGAAAAAAAAGACATAGGTACGAAATTTTAGAGGAGCCAAATGTTATTAACACTCATAATTTTATTAATAATTAGATTTTTACTTGATTTGATCTCATTAGGTATTTGCAATTACCTAAAAATATTCAACTATTTGTTGCATTTTAGAAGTTTTTTTTTGTTTTTTGTTACAATTGTATTTCAGCAAATGCTTCTTAGAATTTATTCGTTTTAATTTATAAGATTTCTTAATTTTTGAATGTTAATTTTTTTGTTAACAATATTTGTTGTTATAGCAAATGGTATAAGAACTTGCAAAGTCTTAATAGTTTTTATTTATGCCTAATAAGAATTTCTGTAAATCTGATTTAATACTCAGCCATGTTTAATCCGATAATCATGAGTAACATTTGATTATGTCACAAGTACATATATAGTCAGATATATGTATAGTTCGAGTGCGAATTGTTTTTCCATGACAGCGCCTTTATGACATTGTCATAACGCTGTATTTCGCTTGGCCTGCGGAAAAACATTTCGCACTCGAACTATACTCTAGTTGTGTATGATTGTTGGTAGCTTTTTGTTACTGTCCACATTTGCTACTGGTTGATATATGGGACCACCTTTGTACTACTTAGAAGTGATGTTATTTTTTTTTATTAAAATGATTATTTATTAATGACTTTTTATTTGGGACAACCCTAATGCCAACGGTTTTTTTGTATGGAAGTCTCGTGGAACCCTTTGCAACTTTGCCTAATAAGGGCTTTTTAAAAAAAATACGCTATTTTTGTTATTTTGGAGTCTATGTACAATGTAAAACAAAAATATATTTATTCGCAGTGTTTTAAAAAAAGAAAGGATCGTCAGGGGAAAAGAAATCCTACTAGGCAAAGTTGAGTTCCGAGCATACAATTTTGCCTGCACTTTTAGAAGCTTGTAACACTGAAACAAACGGGAGAAATGAGAATCTAACTCTAGTGACGTATTCAGTAAGGTCCATATTTGATTAAAATATCTTTGAAGCTGTGGACAACGCATTAGTCAAGATTTATCGTCAAAAAACTTCAAAATGCAGGCAAAGTTACAACACTTTACGGTATTACACAACAATACATAATAGCACTATGGTTCTGCTTGGTATAGCCATGCTTTTATTCTCGTCTGTCGGATTTGGGTTACTCGGCGGGAAGCTGGGATACCAAGCCGGGGTGACTGAGAGCGCCTACCGGGCACAGTTGGTTCTCCGTACTACATCCAGTGCTCCTCCAACGACAAATCTGCCACTCTCTTCCCGTCTCGATCTGCTCAGCAATACTAATGTCACCAACCCAGTAAAGCTGGCATATATGCCAGGGACCCCCTCCACCACCCGACCATCAATGGTGATTAGGAGACAACAGATCTAAGCACGAAGGAGACGTCCGGTTTTCAATGCTCATGGACGGAGGAGGAGATCTCCTTCAAGCCCTTGGAATATTGTAACTCCTGACAATTTCACTCTCACCGTTCTTGTGGATGATGCATCGGTTGATATTCCCGGAGGAAATCAAACTAAGTATGAAACCAGGGTCATGGAATCAGGTATTATCGCTCCGGAAATTGGGCTGGTGATGGAACAGACCGGTTCCTACATGGAGTTCTCTGGGTATATTTATATACCCATAATATACCATATGCCCCATCTTTCTACCTCTAATTTCCAGGGTCAGGGCATCTCATGCAACATTAGCATCAACACTAAGCATCAGGATCTTATCGTGAACTTGATGAAGGAAAAGATTGGTACCCTCATCCCCCAGCGCCAACAGCACGGACACAGGCGATTTATAGAGACATTATTGATAGGAGGTGTAACGGCCTGGAACAGGGCCTCAATTTGGTCCCTCGAGAGCACAGTGGGTGCACTAGAAAACCAAATGGCTGAGATGAGGCTGCACAACCAGATTGTAACTGATAGCATAAACACTCTCATAGATAACCAGCATGCTATCCACCATGCTGTGGACCGACAAGCCCGTATCATGAGGGAATTTATGGAGCGCAGCAGCTGTGACGAGATTGTTACGAATTATTTTCGAGAAGTGTACTCAACATGGTTAGCTCTTGCACCTAATGACTTTGCTCGAGTGGTAGACAATGCACTATCCGGAAAGATAACACCAGATATCCTTCCTGCATCAGATGTCATCTCCACACTTATAAAGCATCCATCTATTGCCGGGACTGCTTATTCCAGAATATGACCCTGTTGTATGAGTTGGGTAAATTAGCACTCCATCAAGTGAACTACGACCCGTACCCTATGGTGTCCGGGGTCATGGTCTTCCCGAAAATATTAGCTGATAGATCTGCAGCCCTGATGAAGGTTCACACTACTTTTATTACCGGCAGACATGAATCTAAGAGACTGCTCTTACCGAATGCAGTTGCTTGTAAGGCCACAGGGCACTGTTGGGAAATCTCCCCCACGGTATGTAAAGAGACATTAACACTGACCCTGTGCCCTAAGCAGTCGAGGCCTGAATTCAATGTATGCCTTCAGAAACTTATGAGCGAGCCTAAACCAACTGCGTTATGTGAGTGGAGCTTAGCAACCAATCCTGATCTTGAGGTGATCCAATTCGATGGGGGGGTACTCGTCAGTGCACGAACTATTAAGGGGGAGATACTTGTGTCCCAGGAGAAGGAGTTGGTTATACATAAGAGTTTGCAACCATCACCTCAGCGCACTGTCCTCACCGCCGCTGATGGGGACTTCCTCAACATAGGGGTCAACTGTATCAACTGTCCCAAGAAACAGTAAAAACAGGATACGAGATCAGAATTAATGTAACCATCCCAGATCAGCACGAGCGGCTAGATGATTTAAAGGTTGATGGCTGGGTGGAAGAAAGCCACATCCCACACATGAGAATACTCACGTATAAAACTAATGAGTACAGTCGCCACACTGTCATAATATGACAATCAAATAAAGTAATTACGTGTGGAAAGGGACCCTTAAAGTGCTAGGACCCCACAGACCCCTTGGTCTTGGCCCTTGTCCCAATATAGTTTGAGGGCATACAAAAATACGTTTCTTGTATGGGGAATTATTTAATCCAATTTTTATTATTTGTTGTAGCGGTAATAGAAATACAAGTTTTGTATAAGGTTGGCTCTATAAGGAAATAGCAGAGATTAGTCGACGTCACAGGAGAGTGAAGAGCTGGTATAGGTAACGCCACGAGAGTTGAGGCGATTGATTACACACACAGCTACATAAAGTACTGATTGCAAAAAAGATAGTGAATGAATGAAATGACTGAGTGAATGAAAATGTGTGTTATATGATCTTATGATGAAATACTTACGCAATACTATGCATATTATAATTTTTCTTTATCATATAACCTATTTTTGAACTAAAACAATTTGAAACTGATAAGAAATATTCGCAAGAAAAATCGGTATTTTATAAATATCTAGCGAAAAATATGCTTATTTGATTGATATAAAATAGACCAAAATATCTTATTTTCTGTTATGTTTAAACTAGATGTATTTTCCTACATTATTCTTAGAGAAATAAGATGAAGAAATTTTTAGTCAATCTTGTAATTGTTACTGGTTCTATAATTTTAACATCATTAACTTTCATAGAGAATTAAAAAAGAAAAATGTATCCCCTTCCCGCGGTTTTGCTGCTGTCAAGACACAACCCTTGTAAGCTATGTTTCAATATGTATCTCTGTGATGAAAAGTTTAAATAAAAGACTATATTTCTACAAATGCGTTTATAATATAGCAAAATAGAAAAAGATAACATGGTAGCAGAGCGTGGTTGCGTCAAGAAACAGAAGTAAAAGTTGTAATAGTGAGTGATAACCATAAAAAATGTCGGCGGATAACCTGAAAAATATAGAACGTCTCATTGACGATAAATCATTTCCAATTTGGAAATTCCAAATAAACATCCTTTTTAGAAGTGAAGGATTAGAAAAATACATAAGTTCCGAGCCTACGGAAGCCGAGAAAAAGGATGAAAATCGTCTAATGAATGATGCCAAAGCCCAGCAAATAATAACCTGTACAGTAGACAAGAAACTGTTGCCATCGCTGTTATCCTGTGAAAATGCTCGACAAATGTACAATAAACTTCTATTAATATACGAAAAACAATCTGATCAAAAGAAATGTCAACTATTACAAGAATTTTTCCAGTACAAGTTTGACGATAACAAAACAATGACACATCACATTGGTATGTTGGAAAATTTAGCATATCAACTCAACAGTTTAGATGAGAAAATAAATGAGAAAATGCTTGTGTCAAAAATATTGTCCACACTTTCAGAAAAATATAAAAATTTTATCACAGCCTGGGAATCATCTCAATCATCTGAACAAACCTTGATAAACCTAACTTCAAGGCTATTAGTGGAAGAACAAAGATGTGCAGATAGTCCATCTCACAGCTCCGTTGCATTCAAAGCTAAGATACATAAGAAAAACTACAACAACAACAAAAAACAGTGTAATATATGCAAAAAGATAAACCATGAAGAAAAGAATTGCTACTTTAAAAATAAAAAAACAGTGCAAGATATGCAAAAAATACAACCATGAAGAAAAAGACTGTTATTGGAATAAAAACAAAGACAAGAAGGAAAAAAATGCTGTGTCATTCTTTACACAAACTGAGAATTTCATAATTGATTCTGGATGTTCACAACACATGACAAACAACCAAATGTTATTAAAAGACACAAAAGAATGCTCGGTAAAAATTCAAACCGCTAAAAAAGAAAATATTCTAGATTCTGAAAAAATGGGAATAATTGAAAGTAAAAATGTCAAGTTTAAGAATGTTTTGCTAGTACCTGACCTAAAGAAAAATTTACTATCAGTAAATGCAATAACAGAAAATGATGGAGAAGTGATTTTTACAAAAGAAGAAGTTATCATAAAGAAAGAAAATAATATAATACTGAAAGGAATAAAAAACGAAAATGGTCTATACAATATAAATTTAACGGCTAATACAGAAGAAGAAGCCATGTTGTCTTGTACAGAAAATGTAGAAAACTGGCACATAAGGTATGGTCATCCTGGAAAAGAAACATTAAAAAATATTATTAAATCAGTGGATGGTATTAATATAACAAAAGAAGAAATAGCTGCGTCACTTACCTCAACATGTGATGTATGCATGAATGCAAAACAGACAAGACTGCCATTCTACTCAAGGCATAAAGCTGAAAGAAAAATACATACCATTCATACTGATATATGTGGGCCAATTACACCTCCAACCTGGAATGGAAAAAGATATGTATTATCCTTCATTGATGATTTTACGGACTATACCCAGATATATCTCCTCACAAATAAGAATGAAGTTTTTACTCATTTAAAAGAATATATTCAAGAAGTTGAGCGCCACACAAGTGAAAAGGTTAGTGTAGTTCGCTGCGATAATGGTGGTGAATACACTAGTTCCGAATTGAAAGAATGGTGTAGAAGCCGTGGTATTCGACTGGACTATACAGTAGTATATAGCGCACAACAAAATGGAAAGGCCGAACGATTTAATAGAAGCCTCATGGAGAAAGTACGAGCAATGTTGTTTCAGTCCAATCAAGAAAAAGATATGTGGGGCGAAGCAGCACTATCAGCCACATATTTACTTAATAGGACCCCAAAGGGAGGAGAAACTGAAACACCTGTACAAAAGTGGACAGGAAGAAAACCAAATGTAAAAAACATTCAGACTTTTGGTTCTGTAGTAGGTATACTCAAAAAATCTGACACCACTGAAAAAATTAGACAAACGAAGTGAAAAACTTATTATGGTTGGCTATGCTCCTACTGGATACCGGCTTTGGGTACCTGCAAAGAGAGAAATAATCATTAGAAGAGATGTAATATTTAAAAAATATAATAGAGAAGAAGATAATAAAACAATAGAAGAAAAAACAAAATGAAAATAAAATATTAATACTTCAAAACACAAAAAATGCAGGCACTACTCAAGAAATAAATAAAAAACAAGATATGGAAAAAATTCAGGAAGAAGAAGAAGAACATACACTTGAAGATATACCAAGACAAGAGAATATAAATGAAAATAATAATATACAAATACAAGAAAATATAGACGAAGACATACAAATACAAGAAACTATAAATCAGGAAATACAAGTACAAGAAAATATAAATGAAGAAGAAAGTTCAAGTGAAGAAGAAGAAACATTATCAGAATATGAAGACACAACAAGCACAGAAATTCCTACAGAAACAACAAGATCAGGAAGAATAGTAAAGAAACCTACCTACTTAAAAGATTATGAAACAAACATAGCTCTCAATGAAAAGATATGCAAAGAAATACCAAGTACATATACAGAAGCAATTAAAGATATGGATTGGAAAAAAGCAATAGATAAAGAACTGAAAGCATTATTAAAACTAGAAACATGGACAGAAGAAGAACTACCTTTAAACAGAAAACCTATAGATACTAAATGGCTCTTTAAAGAAAAGGAAGATGGAACTAAAAAGGCAAGACTAGTAGCAAGAGGCTTCCAATTAAAGAAAGAAGATAAATTTGATGTAACATACTCACCTGTAGCAAGAATGCCAAGTGTAAGGATATTAATATCAAAAGCAGTAAATGAAGATTTACCAATTAGCCAACTTGATATCCCAACTGCGTTCCTGAATGGAAAAATAAAATCAGAAATCTACATAAAACCTCCTGACGGGTACAAATGTGATAAAAACAAAGTTTTAAAACTAAATAGAGCTCTCTACGGATTAACAGAATCACCCCGTTGCTGGAATGAAACCATAAATAACTTTGTCATAGGGAAAGGTTTTAAAAGATCAGAATATGATTCCTGCTTATACTATAAAGAAGACTGTTGGATGATACTCTATGTCGATGACATTATAATAATAGGAAACAGCAACCAAATTGTAAAAGAATTAAAAACAGAATTTAACGCAAAAGATTTAGGAGAAGCAAAGAAATTTTTGGGAATGGAAATAGAAAGAGAAAAGAACTCTATAAAATTGAAGCAAACAAAATTGATAGAAAAGATATTAACTAAATTTAACATGAAAAACAGCAAAGGAATGAAAACTCCAATGGAAGTAAATTATAAAATAAACTCAGAAGATAAATTATTAGAAGGAGAAAAGAAAGAATTGTATCGAGAGTTAATAGGAAGTCTACTCTACCTGACTATGATATCAAGACCAGATCTAACCTATGCTGTTTCCTACCTGAGCAGATATCTAGATAAAGTTAGTGAATCAACATGGAAAGCTGGAAAAAGAGTACTAAGATACCTGAAAGCTACCAAGGACAAAGGTTTGATGTATAAAAAATCCCTTGACTATGACATAAATGCTTACTCTGATGCCGATTGGGCAGGCGACAATAATGATAGAAAAAGCGTAAGTGGCACTCTTATACTCCATGGAAAGAACCCAATAGCATGGTCTTCTAAGCAACAACCATGTGTTGCATTGTCCACTGCAGAGGCAGAATTCATTGCTGCAGCAGTAACCGCTCAAGAGCTACTGAATTTAAAAGGAGTGGCAAACCATTTGAACTGTAGCAGCAATGTCAGCATGCTTCACGTTGACAATACAAGTGCCATATGCATGTCGAAGAGTTTTGAAAACTCAAAACGAACAAAGCATATAGACATCAAATACCATTTTTTAAAGGATGTTGTTGACAAGAAAGCAATCTCAATTGAATACATAAGCAGTAATGACAACCTTGCAGATGTAATGACTAAAAGTTTATGTTTCCAAAAATTTGATAACATTGTTAGTTCATTGATAACTTAAATTAAAACGAAATTTTTTTTTGAAGTATGATAATGTTAATAATGTAAAATTAAGGGGGAATGTTACTGGTTCTATAATTTTAACATCATTAACTTTCATAGAGAATTAAAAAAGAAAAATGTATCCCCTTCCCGCGGTTTTGCTGCTGTCAAGACACAACCCTTGTAAGCTATGTTTCAATATGTATCTCTGTGATGAAAAGTTTAAATAAAAGACTATATTTCTACAAATGCGTTTATAATATAGCAAAATAGAAAAAGATAACAGTAATTCTATGTTGAGTTTGTTGAACTTGCTATCGGTACGAATAAATGTCAAAATCCCGGTTTCATTAAATTACGTGTTGTTGTGTGCATGACCTCAACTCTGATGGCGTTACCTATAGCTTCCTCCGACAAAGAATTGGGGATGTCTAAAAAAATTACCAATGGTTTTTACATTTTTCTTGTATAGAAAAGTAAATTATAAGAAACTAATTTCAATATTTTGTCATTTAGTTCACTACTTTTGTCTAAATTAAATATTGAAACTATTTTGGTTGATGACACACAACCAAATTTCTAAATCTATCTAAATGCGTACGATAAGGCAACCCCTTTAATTGTTTTTTGTGTAGTGGTACACTTTAACTAGTTCGTTTTTTTTGGAATTAGAAAGAAGTGGAAAGAAGGTAAGCAATCTTGACGTTTCTTTTCATTGAAAAAACACTTCTGAAAAATAGGTCACAGTACTAAAAGATTATGACAAATAAGCAATAACAGAAGTGACACTGATATCAAACTCTTCAGCCACTTTTCTTGCTTGACATTGTAATTTATTAATTATTCGTAATAATAATTGTAATTATTTATGATCTATTACGAAATCCAAATAAATTTACGTTAGTAAAAAAAACACACATTGCTAGCTTATTATTACCTATTCAAGTAGACACATTGACTTCTAGGTAGGTAAACGTTTAAACAGTAAGTATAAAACAAATATCATTGACCTTTTCCAGCGAAAACTTCATGCTAGGTACTAAAACTTCTTAGATGCTTAGAACTTGTAGGCAGAATATATCCGTATAGTAAACAGACATTCTGTTATATGAGTTCTTTAAATGATTTGTTCTTGCCAGAGTTGGGCGTTATTTAGATATTTATTCGAAGATAAATTCAATCACAAATAGTGCGTTGACAACTTTTTTATTTAGATAAATTATCTAGACGGAGATAACCGACCACGTTTGTTATTGAAGTAAGCTTATAATAAAAAAATGTATACAGAATGTCACGTCGGGTCAAACCGTCACACTGATACCACTTCTAGTTCTGCATGACTACTACCTACTGACATTCAGCTTTTATTTAAAATCACAACTAATTTATCTAGATAGAAATTAAACTGATCTAGATAAATTCAAAATAACAAATGACGGATTATTTAGTTACATCAAATAAAAGATGATTAAGGGGGTGTTTCACCACCTTATTGTCAAACTGCTGGTTACGTAACCAATGAATAAACTAAGTACTGGACAAATCTGTCAGCTAGTGTTTTTTCAGTTTCACCACTCCGGTCCTGTGCAAACTAAGTACCACTTAACTAATCGTGGGTTTAACAAAAAGTCGGAATGGCAACGTCGCATTTCACGACCACGCGTTCCTGTTCGCACACTTTCGTTCAAAGAGTCACTCATTATTCATTATTAAAGCAAAAGAAATCGTTAACTATATAATTTTTGAATAAATCTAATTTTTTTTGCATAAACAAATATGTAACATTACAATTGATCCAAAAACGGTATTTATTTACGATACTTTGTTAACAATAACAAAGAAAAATAAAATCACGTAAAACGGATCGAAAAGTGGCGCCAAACCATTTGACAGATAAACTTTTTTTTAATGGCGACATACAAGTTCAGGTAGAACAAACGATTGAGCCACTGAAAAAAAGTTTATTATTAAAAAATATTACGTAATTTTGGATTTATTTTTACATACTAAAAGTGTACCTACATTTTTTTATTAAAATCTTGATATTTAAATTATTTTATGCAATTTAGCATGACCTCTTTCTTTAAAAAATAAAAAAATACTTTGATTTATTTTTCTGAAACCGGCTGAAGGGCTCTCCAACCATGGCCACAAAAAAATAAACTAACTAATTAAAAAGTTATGTGACGGATAAAAATGCTAAATGCCTCGTGATCTGATGGTCAAATTAAGAAACAGTTTGTCCGTCACTTAGCGCTAATCGAGACTGGTGAAACAGAAATTTTAATTCCATCTGTCAAATAAGGTTATGATTAAGCTAATCCGAACTTTAAGAAAAGTGGTGAAACAGCCCCTTAGTTATCTTCCCGGGTTTTCGTAAATAGGTAGATAATTTTTGCCCAACTCTGGTTCTTGCTCCCGCGATAGTGAAGTATAGGTAATGATGTGTTGTATCTTGTCCTGTTGGCGTTGCTCATTGAATCACATTTGCACGGTTACTCATTGCTATTCTAAACTTATTTATTACCCACGACCAGCTTTCAATTTCAATGCTTTTATCTTCATTTTCAACTCATTTTGTTCTTCTTTTATTTTTACTTTGAGTTGATCTGTTAAATACAACATTACACGTCCCGCGTAAACTTTGCTCTTGGTTCGTCACACGTCGGATCTACTGCGCCCTCGTCGTAGGGTGCCGGGTCTGTTACGAACCGTATTACTGCATCGTCAGACCAGAACCCTTCTCCCACAGCCAATTGAGGCCGCACTGATACCCTGACTTCGTAAAATTTGTTTGCACAGGGAAGTTCCAATTCGATTTCATCATAAAAGTCGTCAAAAGTACTAGTGGATACTACTGATTCGTTTTGATGGATACCGGAGTACCAGTAACTTATTTTCTTCTCAAACGGTGGGATTTTCGGTTCTGTTGTGGTATACAAGTCTATTGTAACGCCGTACGAACTTTTCGAGGCCAATTCAAGATCTGGCGGTTCATATTGGACGATCACGCGATGGTCGAAACTGAACGTCTGGTTAATGCAGTCGACGGACGAGCATGTGTTCATAATAAAAGTAAGATTTTCAGGATCTGTTTCGTACGGCACTAACGGATGTCTTTTATCCCAAACACAGAACATGTTATGAATATCATCATATTCATCATAGTGATTAATACAATCATAATTGCACAAAATTATTGGTATTCCGTCATTCACATAATACAGACGCGCGGCATGACCATACCATGAACATGATGATATTTTTGTTGTCCAAGAGCAGTTGAGGTATTCAAAGTTCATAGATTTGCAACGAAAATTTTCTGTAACGGGCACTAAATCCACCTGTACTAATACGTAACTATCGTCGGAATCTGTGGCATCGTTATACTTGCATGTGTACAAGAAATAACCTATTCTTGTCATTTCTTCAAACAGCCTTATAGTTGTCTTGTTAACTGAAGTTGTTGGAATTGGCGTATCGTATTCAGTCATCAGTAATTCGTGATCATCTCCAGTGCAGAAGAGTTCAAGGGGCCTTCCATTATGGATGTAAATAACATAGTGATCTAATAATGCCGTCCCATTGGCTAGCAGTATTGTAGGCTTGACTGCTTCACTATAACTGCAGGCCTATAACACAACCAATACTATAGACAATTGCATTTCAATAACACTTTTTTTGTACCTATAATTCAGGTGATTTAATCAGTATCGCCCTTTAAATCACTGCTCGTGTCGTTGTCGTGGTGCTGCTGTTGTTTTAACTTTTGTTTCCAAGTTGCTTCAAAATGACTTTATGCTGTGGTTCTGCACCGATACAACACATAGCGAGTGCTCTTTTATACCCAATTTAAAGGTATTAGATAAATATTACTCAAGGTATTTTCCTCCTCGAAACGGTCTATACACCGTGAAAAAAAACACACAATTGGATTTTTGACTCTAGTCAAAATAGTAATTATAAATGGATTGTACAATCGAAACTAAATCACCTCGTTTCGGGAAAACAACCACTAAAATGCGGTTAGTTAAGCGTCCTTTATCGTGTAGGTACGAAACGTTTTCTGGTGTTTCCTGTTTACGTATTTGGGCATTTCTATTTTTCGTTGTACCCAATTAAGAAATTGTTAACAGGGAGTTAAAGTTAGTCCGTTTGGCTACGCACTTTTTCAAGCCTTTACAATAAAACAAACGTTCGGCCAAGTTTTTTTTTTTATTTTTTTTTATACTAAATAGGCTTGCGTTTGGCCAAGGTTTGGCCACAATCACGCCTGATGGAAAGCGAAGATGAGGCCTACGATGGAGTACGCTTGCCTAGTAAATGCTCATTCACCCTAGACTTGAAAGCGGCCAAATTGTAGTGTTCAGGGAACACAGTCGCAGGCAGGGAATTCCACTCCTTAGCTGTGCGGTTGATGAAGGAAGAAGGAAGGAAGGAATTTGGGAAACTGACAACGTAAGGGTGGAGACCCCGCCTACTCCTGGTCGACCTGTGGAAGAAAGGAGCAGGCGGAATAAGGTCGTGCAGTACCGAAGCACATTCACCGAAATGCAGCCTGTAGAATACCGACAGAGAAGCCACTCTTCTGCGATGACGAAGACTCTGGCAACAAAAATCCGCATCGCAAGCGACGCCGATGAGCCTCTTCGCTCGCTGTTCTACCGAATCCAAAGCAGCTAGCTGATATTCAGCAGAACCGTCCCAAAGGTGGCAGCAATACTCCATGCAGGATCGAACTTGGGCTCGGTAAAGACCAATGAGCTGGTCCGTAGTGAAGTATCGCCTAACCTTGGAAAGGATACCAGCTTTTTCGCAGCGGTTTTTGCCAAGGATTCAATGTAACTCCCGAAGTTCAGTTTAGCCGAGAGGTCTAAACCAAGGAGCTGAAGGTGGTCAGATATTGGTACAGGCACACCTCGAAAGGTTGGAGTAAGGTTAAAGGAACTCCGTTTTGCGGAAAATAAACAAGCCTGGGTTTTAGAGGCATTAAAACCGACTAAATTGGCTTCGCCCCAATCGGACACTGCCTGAAGGGTTCGGTTCAAATTAGGTACCTATCATACTCTCTCTGAGTGTTGGTATCTGAACCACTGGCTCAAGCATCGGACAAATATCTATCAGACACTGTGCTGTCATCGGCATATCCAAAAGTACCAGAATATACCAACAGGTCGTTTATGTGCAGCAAGAATAGAGTGGCAGAAGCACTGAACCCTGAGGAACACCGGCATTAATGTCCATAGGATCGGACGAACAGCCATCGATCACAACCCTAAAAGACCTACCCCGCAGGAAGTCAGCTATCCAGGTGCACAAGCCAGCAGGAATCCCATAAGAAGGGAGTTTACTCACAAGTCCATCGTGCCAAACCCTGTCGAAAGCCTTCGAGACGTCCAGAGAAACAGCAAGTGCCTCTCCGTGCCTCTCGATGGCCTCACCCCACAAATTAGAAGGTCACCAGTGGATCTACCCCGACGAAAACCATATTGGTGGTCGCTAAGGAGATCACTGGCTTCCAGATACGCAAGGAGGCGGTTGTTTAATACACGCTCCATGGTCTTGCAAAGAACAGAGGTGATAGCAATTGGCCTATAATCTGCAGGGTTAGCACGACTTCCCTTTTTTGGTACAGGCTGGACATTCGCAACCTTCCAGGACTCGGGGACTCTACCTTGGCTCAGAGAGAGGCGATACAGGCGCGTTAGGACAGGAGACAGCTCAGGAGCGCAAGTCCGCAAAACAATGGCTGGAATGCCGTCAGGACCACTTGCCTTGTTCACGTCTAGTGCGCGAAGCACTTTAAGGACCTCATTCTGGCGAATACAAACTTTACCCATTGTATGTTCGCAACGAGGTACGCTTGGAGGTGACTGGTGTGTAGCATCCAGACGCGAATTCTCCGCAAAAAGAGAGGCAAACAAATCGGCCTTCTCCTTAGCAGAGTGCGCGAGTGACCCATCAGGTTTCAGCAGTGGCGGAAGCGACGGGCGGCAAAAGTTCGCTTCGACTGACTTTGCTAGCGACCAGAATGCTTTGCTCCCAGAGGGAAAAGAAGCAAGTCTGGCGCCAATGCGACCAACGTGATCAAAGCGAGCCTAAACAATGTTTAACATTCTTGTTAAACATTCTGTGAAGAATGATCCGGTTTATTATGTTTTTTTTTTATTGTAAAGGCTTGAAAAGTACGTAACCAAACGGACTAATTTTAACTCCGTGTTGACAATTTCTTAATTGAGTACAACGAAAAATAGAAATGCCCATTTATTAACCGTCATCAAAAAAGGAGGAGGTTAGGTAAATGTTACTAAGTAAGTATATCATTTATGTAGGGTCAACAGCATAAATAAGTGGTCATTTATGTACCTTGTCGTTTTCAATCGTTTGACAAATTTGTATGACATTTCAAACATGACGCTAAAGTGAAAAGGTACATAAATGATCACTTATTTATGCTGTTGACTGTACATATTTAAAAATTTCAATTAAAGTAAGTATCCGTTGTCATCAAAGTCAGGAACAGGATCCCGGGTAGATCGAAGGAACTCTTCAATTATTGTAGCGATACCGACAGTGATTTACTAAAATTATTTAGAAGTAAAGTTTTAAATGCTCCTTCGAATCCCACACAGGTGCAATATTTCGCGCACCCAAACTTCTTCAAATAAATTCTCAAGTGCGTTCTTTAAATTTCTTACGAATATTGCATCGACACTATTAAGTAGGTTTTAGTGCAATATTCGGATGTGTAACCCTGAACAGCAGAAGTACATGAAGCTGCAGAAAACTCGTTCGTTTCTCGTTTAATTCTGTATTCGTCACTCATTCTTTAATAGTTTCGTTCGCTATCCGTCACCATCTTATTTGGTCAAATTCTATAACTTGTCTCACTTAATAAGTCTAATTCGTTTTTCGTCAGCTTCCTTGGACTATCACTTTGTCTCATTTACTTACTTTGATCAATTATAACTGAAGATACACATTGCCGAACAAAATCCCCTTCAAAGAATGTCCGAACTTTTTTATTTGTTCGCATAACAATTAAAATCATCACCTACACAGAAATTTGAACCTAGTCTTTACTTCATTACAGTCGAATTTCGGTTGACACTTGACAGCTAAACTTGACAATTTCACGCAACGTACTGAGAAAAAAGAAGGCCACTTTTAGCAAAGTGGCGCTCATTTGGCTCGGACATTTTCGGGCGCGCGACTGTGGATCTACAGTTATAATTGATCAAAGTTTACTTACGAACATTTGTTTACCAGCACCAAACGTATCGAAATAATTTTGTGGAATATAAATAACACAAAAAATGAAAGGGAAGACCGACGAATGAGTCCAAGGAAGATCGTGAGGAAAAACGAATAAGACTTGATAAAATAAGAGATAGACAAGTTGCAGAATTTGATCAAAAAAGATAGTGACGGACAGCGAACAAGACGAAGACGAATACAGAATGAGACGAAACAAGAATTAAACGAAAAACGAATGAGGCGAGATAATAGGATACCGAAAACTCTTAAATAAATAGTTATCCTGAACCTCGTACCTTGTACGTACCAAAGTGAAAGTCAGTAGGTTTGCGCGCCAAGTTAGTGTTTTCATGCAGATGTTTTTGTCGCATAAACGTAGCTGTCTTGCACGTTTGATAGCGGAGTAGCAAATAAAAGGGTTGATTATTGATAGGTATGTAAACGCTTTATTGTACTTACACAAAACACATCAAATTATTAAATAACAAGAGAAACATGAACAAAGGCGAATTTATCCTGTAAAGGATCTCTTTCTAATATTAGGGCATTTCTATTTTTAACCCGACTTCAAAAAAAAAGAGGAGGTTCTCAATTCGTCTGAATGTTTTTTTTTTCGTTGTACCCAATTAAGAAATTGTTAAAAGGAGTTAAAATTAGTCCGTTTGGTTACGCACTTTTCAAGCCTTTACAATAAAAAAAAAGTACAAATGGGGCAAGTTTAACAATGTGTAACAAGAATAAAGAATGGTCTGGTTTGTTATGTTTTTTTTTATTGTAAAGACTTGAAAAAGTGCGTAACCAAACGGACTAATTTTAACTCCGTGTTAACAATTTCTTAATTGGGTACAACGAAAAATAGAAATGCCCATTAACGTTTGATCGACCGACAGGACATCAGAAAAAAAAGTAAGGTACTTAAGGCTGCGTTTCCACCAGAGATGTGCGAGGATGCGTTGCGAGGGATGCGTGTGTCATGAACCAATAGAAACACTTCATTTAAAAGGTCCTAAGTGAATGAAGTGTTTCTATTGGTTCATGACACACACATCCCTCGCAACGCATCCTCGCACATCTCTGGTGGAAACGCAGTCTAAGACAGGCTCTATAAGGAAATAGCAGAGATAAGTCGACGTCACAGGAGAGGGAAGAGCTGGTAGCTTCCTCCGACAAAGAATTAGATAGCTAGCTATTCAGAGGGTACGCTGCCAAATCTTCTTCTAAAGCATCTAATTTTAGTTTAGAATTGTTCTGTTGTGTATAAATAAACATTGTTTGTACAAATGAGTATGTCATTGTTTTCCTTAAATAAAATTACTCGCGTGACAAAGTAGGAATGTGGACGAAGTTATCCTGAATTATTTGTTATAATTTTCCTTACACCTGTAGTACATGGGGGTTCGATTCAGGAGATTATAAGTAGTTATTTTGCCATGGTAAGCAAACGTCTTTGACCAGTGTGTGTTGCCAGTGATGATTTATGGCAATGAGAACTGGCCGCTAACGATGGGCCTTATAAGAAAGCTCAAAGTCACTCAGAGGGCTATGGAGAGGGCTGCTGCTCGGACTTTCTCTGGAATGGCTAGTGCCGCGTAACTAACAAAATGTGTCAAATTTAACATGTTCCCTGTCCTATGAGGCACATGCGCCTCGTTTTTTTTTATTGTGAGAGGGAGGCAAACGAGCAAGCGGGTCATCTGATGGCAAATGATCACCACCGACCATAAATGTCAACAACTCAAAGAGAGTCACCAATCTATTGCAGGCCTTTAAATGAAGTATAAACCCTTTTCTTGAAAGCCCCGATGTCATAGTTGTCTGGAAACACTGCTGCCGGAAGCTGGTACCACAAACTCACCGTATGTGTGATTGTGTGACTATACACTCAACCAATTTGATTCCTAGGCCACTAGCCACTATAGAACCATGTCAAAATGAATCAAAATGAATCAATTTGTTTATCTTCTACGACAGTGATTATTGGGTGATGTATGTCATGATGACAAACTCGATCCTTGCGAACGTGTGTCAACGATATTGACTAGGAAAGCATAGTTTATGTGTAACTTGAATTGGGGATGTCTATTTTTTTGCAATGTATAGTAAATCGAAAACCATTTCCAGATAAATGCTTTTTAACTCGTTTTCTGTAGTTATTTAATTTTAATATTATAAAATGAATTTATTTCATAACAAATAAGCAATGACCTTCATTTGACTTTGGTGTAAATTGCGTGACCGGTCCAAGTCGTACTTTATTCTGTGTGGTTAGAATTCTTCACAAATTTACGCGTGGATTATAACTACGGAGTTTGATTTGGACCCACTGCCTGACATCTAGCACTTTGACAGCGCCAGTAAAGTGACACTAGTTACAGTGTACCACCACGCAAAAAATAATTAAAGGGGTTGCCTTATCGTACGCATTTAGATAGATTTAGAAATTTGGCAGTGTGGGAGCCCTCAATTACAATCTGACGTCATCAACCAAAATAGTTTCAATAATTAATTTTGAATAAAGTAGTGAACTAAGTGACAAAATATTGAAATTAGTTTCTTATAATTGACTTTTCTATACAAAAAAAATATAAAAACCACTGGTAATTTTTTTTAGACATTCCCAATTGTCACTGGCCGTCTGTCAAAACTTGTTTTTCGTCTCATGTCATGAAGCGATAACGTTTATAAACTCTTTACGTTTATTGCAAAATTGTGTTCGGAAAGTTAGTAATGCTTTAATAATAATAATAATAATAATAAACTTTATTCAGTACCATAAATGTAACAACTGCTTACTTACAAATAAGCTACACTAATTGAGGTATAATGCTATGTGTCATTTTAAAAAAAAAAACAAAAAAAGTGCACACAATTATAAGGGATTCAATAAAATCAAAACTTAATTGATTCCCTTGCGTGACGCAAGTTACCTATATAAGTAATTTGTATGACTAACTTCCGTAACACAAAGGAAGCGATCGTGATTTTGTCATGATTAAGCCCCCAACCATGTACAATTATTTTAAAAACGACTCATGTAAGTGTAGCGACTACTAGCGCCATCTAGTCATCACATAAGAAACTAATTTCTACAATCCTGCATCGCACTATCGAAGTTTCTCAATTCGGCTGCATAAATACAACTTCCAACTTTCATCCGTTGGACTTCGGTCCCCAGGCATAACATCTGCCTGGAGAGAGATCTCTCTAATGCAGCCTACCCCCAAATTGGTGGCCCACGACATTGGACAAAATCGCAACCTTCAGACACACAAGACGATGACGCAGTCTCACAGCAAGCCATACTCACCGCACTGTGCACCATTAGCATGTATCTATTACCTGCCTGGTGTCTACAGTTCGCAAATCCTCCTCCCACTACTTCCACTTGCCAATCAATCAACCAACGCTCGCCAACAAGGCTCCGAGCAATCACGCAACAGGCATCCAGAAGTAGCAGAGGAACGACAATGCTCGCCGACGAGGCTCTGAACGACTGGCCCTTGCAAGCGCCCACATGTCGCACAGACTGCACTCCACTGCAATTCGTATCGACCTCCGGTCTAAAAGGGGGGCTGATGTAGCGACTACTAGCGCCATCTAGTCATCACATAAGAAATTAATTTCTACAATCCTGCATCGCACTATCGAAGTTTCTCAATTAGGCTGCATAAATACAACTTCCAACTTTCATCCATTGGACTTCGGTCCCCAGGCATAACATCTGCCTGGAGAGAGATCTCTCTATTGCAACTACCCCCAAATAAGTATACATTATTTTAAACTTAAGACTAAATTGTTTACTCCTCTTTAAACATGTTTACTCCTCATTAGCTTGCGAGTAAGCGTCTTCTGTTCCCCGTACAAGTATAAAACTGTATCACGGTGGAACAGGATTCGCCGTCCTCTTTAACTTTACCTAAAATATTGTTAAATAGTGCTGAATCATTTGTCACTAAGCTAAGTAGTTCTTTTTTTTTTCTCTTTTTTCTTTTGTGTGTGTCCGAAGCGACTCTGTGTGGGCATACTGCCTTATTGTTACTCTGTAATTGTCGGCGAGAACCTGTAATTGGCTTTCTGCATTTAATTTAATGTTTAAGATGTATAAACAAGCTGTTGGTTCTCCATAAATAAATAAATAAATAAATAAATAAAATAAATAAAACCTATTAAAGTTGAACAAAACCAAATAAAACTATTCAACTTTTTGCTTTGACTCGTACCGACGTTGTAATTGGCTAAGTAAAGTTTTTTGAAGAGATGCTAATTATATTTTTTTTCGACAGTGGTCGACTTCAACACCAAGAAACTGCAGCTGTTTTATTTTTATCTCCTTTTATTTATTGGAAATATTTTTTTAAGTGTTCGAGATGACATTTGTGAGATTTTATGGCTGACAAGCGGTTCGTGCTCAGTACTAAGAAGAAATAGAAAAAAAAAACGAATTCAACTGTCGCTTCTGTCAATGTCAAATGAAATCTAACCGTTTGCGTTTCGTTTGCTTTGCGTTGTCCAAGAAGCAGTTCCAAAATAGTGATCGAAAGTATTCAATCGTGATCCTATTATTGTGCATAGTACGTGGAGAAATGCGGTAAAATTGAAAGTCCGGATTTTATGCTGAGGTCGATAAAAATAGTCAAGAAATGACACTGAGCACACCAAAACGCAAAGCAAACGAAACGCAAACGATTTGACATTGAGCAGTGACAGTTCACTTCGGTTTTTTTTTTCTGTTTCTACTAAGTTCTGAGCACGAACGGCTTGTCAACCATAAAATCTCACAAATGTCATCTCAAACAATCAAAAAAATATTTCCAGTAAACAATAGGAGATAAAAATAAAACAGCTGCAGTTTCTCGATCTCCAGAACGTCGACTGTCGAAAAAATATATAATTAGCACCTCATCAAAAAACTTTACTTAGCCAATTGTCTTGTAGTTAATGCGACAAGGTTCTTTAGTGGCCTAGGAATCAAATTGGTTGACTGTACGTGTTGGAACTTTTTGGTGTTTAGTAAACCTAGTTATAAAGCTTTGTTTCTTCTAGTTCAACACGACAACTTCGGTGGTGCGGGCATGTGTCGCGGATGGCAGAGGAGCGTGTGGCAAAGCGCATCTTTTACTCTGAACTCGAGAATGGCAAGCGGAAACAAGGCGGCCAATTTCTAAGATTTAAGGATGTTCAGAAACGGCATATGAAGAGATGTTCCATTGAGCCCGCTCTATGGGAAGATTTGGCGGCAAAGCGTCTTGAGTGGAGAGGTCTCGTGAATCGTCAGGTTGGGGACTTCGAAATCCAGCGAAGAGCTGACCTAGATGCCAAACGAGACGAATTGAAGGCTCGACCACCAGCAGCCATCTCCTATGGATATGAGGGCGGTGTTCTTACGTGCCCTAAATTCGCACGAAGATTCACCGCCAAAATTGGCTACGTAAGCCATCTTAGGGCGCATCAGCGCCGTAATGAATAGGAGTCGAAGCGGTCGCCGTGACCGAAATCGGTCGGACGGATTCATGTTCTTCTAGTTGTGACAAAGTTTTGCTTGTCGCGTAGCACGTTATTTTTGAATACATTTTGTTTTCTTCAGTTTAAAACTTGTTTTACCTAAAATTATACAATATCTATCAGTACGTCCATGAGGCACATGTGCCTCATGACTATGAGCGTTTAATGTCATTGTTACTGTGGGGACGTGTCGAAAGAACGCCGCACCTTGCTTCGGGACAGGGAACCTGTTAATTTGGGGTAGCATCAATAAAATCCTGTAAAAATTGTCACAAGTCAGTTACGCGGCATTAGCAATTATTGCTTACGCGACGCGGTAATGCAGTTTCATCGACGATATAGCCTCTGGTCGTTTAGCAATTGAAGACATGAGTGGATGAAGGGGGTATGTCACAAAAACATTATTTCGAGAAAATCGCAGTTAAAGGTTTTTACGTTGTAATTTTGTTTTTAAATTGAATAGGGTATTGTTACTTTTATAAAAATCAACCAAATAGCCTGATCTATTGTTTTTTTTCATAAATGCTTTTAAAAAACATTTTTTTATATAAAAATGTTCTTTCTCCTTTAAGCTGTTCTGCAAAGAAAAGAAGTTAAATAAATGAAAGTGTTTATTGTAACTAAATTTATTGATTTAGTAGAATTTCTTCGTAAAAATACCTACCTGCATTCAGAGTTTATAAATTTCAGCTGATCCCTAATGTTTTCTTTTTTTTTGGGATATCGGATATGTCAGAATAAGAGAAAATAAAAGTTTGTCTCATAACATGGATGAAGGAGCTAAGTGCGTACATGACACTTTCTTCTGTTACATTAACTCACAAACTGGTAACTACTTCTAGAGTCATGTGCCCTTAGCACCTTCATTCACGAAGAACGTAACTTATTCTTGTACATAGGTCCTTTATACACTGGGTTTAAAGCTGTTAAGTTTAAAAACATGAGAACTGATAGCTTTCGATGTTGCATTATGACTTAGAACGTTCAATTATGGCATAAAACCGAAAATGAAACAATGCGACATACCCCCTTCATCCACTCACGTCTTCAATTATGACATTACATCTATTTGGATATCTTGTAATGGAGACATCAGTACATACCATCAAGATCTTATGCTAATATAGGCAGTTCTTAAACAATCATGACTATACAATTGAATTATTCCGTACTTGTAGGTATTGTATACATTTCACGAGCTAGACGTTTTGCTAGGATATTTTTGTAAAACTAAGGCCATTTTTGTAACCAATGTATTGTACCTATAAGACGTTATTTTTCTGTCCTAATCAGTGTACAAAGACCTTTTTCTCAAAGATGCAATGAAATGTTAACCTTACGTTCCAAATAACAGGCCGGGATGTATCACGTTGCGGGCGCGGTTAGACAAGTGCTATTTCATACAGAATTGCAGGCTTAGGCCGGGAAAGCGATCGTCTAGCGTTTCATGTGACACAGCATCATGACGTTTATAGGTCTATGGCATCATGGCATTCAGCCCTAAAAAAAACATAAGCAATAGTTGCTTTCTTTGCAATTTTAATTTCTTGAAGTTTTTTATTTATTTCATTGCATGTTTGAGAAAAGCACTATACAAGCCTCGGCCGGAACAGGGGTGGTCAAACCTACTCGCCTTACTTCCCGGCCTCTGTAGTAATGTACTATTTCATACCCTGGCAAAATACAAGTATGAACTCCTGAACAGAACCTGTATATCGTCGCTTTATATGTGACAGCACATGACTGCAACATTTATTAATATTACCTACATTATATTACGACCCTAAAACCTAGACGTAAAGGTTCGGCCATACCGCTGCTTAAAATACGGAAATATTACGGAATCGCAGTGGCGTGCCGCAAACGTCAGAATTTACCGCATGCTCTCCATAGGTAAAGTTGTGACGTTTACGGTGCGTCACTGCGATTCCGTAACGTCACCGTTTTTTAAGCGGCGGTTTGGTCGCACCTTTATAACACGTAACGACGTTGCAGTTACGTCTTGTCTCATATAGGGCGACGACATGTGGTTTCTATAATGGTCGCAGTTTTCTATGATATTGTATAGCTAGACCGTTTAAATGAGTCCTCGCTCGCGCCGCGCGGTAGTGGCTGGGGGTATGACGAAAAAGGGAGCCGGGAGAGGTGCCATACGGTTTAGCTATACAGGGTGAAATTTTGAACGTGATACAAAATTAGTGTTTCAAGCTTAGTTAATGCTGGATAACAAAATGCATTTTAATAATTTATTGAATCAGGCGTTACTTTGCGGAGGTCCATATTAATGAACTAAAACAATAACACAACACAACAACATTTAACACAACATGATGATAACGTACGTTACGGACGTTACGTTTAACATTTGGTAGCATAGCATACGGTTGTGGTAACTCTGAAGATGAGCTCTGGTTGAGTTCGGAACGCTTCAGTGTAGCTTGGTGGTGGTGATGGTTGGGTTTATGTGATATGTGTGTGTTCGTACAGTGTGGAGGTGGAGGAACTGCATGAACGCACATTTCTTGCATAAACGTAACTATTGTAAGGTCGCGGGTGAGCAAAGTAATTGTTTTAGTTCATTAAAATGCATTTACTCATTTGCTGAAATTCGTCTGATAAAATTTTGGATTTTCATACTTTGTTGTGTGTTGTGGTGAGCGGGTAGCTCCGAAGGAGTGTTAAGTCTCTCGGTAGAGGGCATAACATAGATGCGCGCTTTATCACTGCATAATGTGATTATAACAGACTGAAGTGTACGATGTATGAGAAAAATTCGTCGCTAACTTCTAGACCAGTGATGGTGTAGGGGTAAGCACGCAGCACGGAACGCTGAGGACCTGGGTTCGATTCCCAGCATTGGTCTTTTTTCTGTGCATCTATATTTCAGTTTGTATTTAGTTTGAAATATATGGTTTCACGGGATGACCGTAAAAGTAATAAAAATGAAGTTGAACAAAATAAATACAAAAAGATACTTCATACTTAACTTGTTACTTTGTTGTAGTTAAATTATGAACTAAATGTATGGACACCTCAAATTTAAAAATACTAATTGTAACAACTGGGTAAGTGCATTATGTTGTCCAGCAACCTTTTGACCGCCAGCGTCGGCTATAGACGACAGTACGGTAATACAAAATTAAACCTACCCGCATCCGCATAAGAATAAATTTTGTTCCAAACAAAAACGATGCGTGGCGGTCAAAAGGTTAGAAACACTAATTTTGTATCACGTTCAAAATTTCACCCTATCTATCTATCTATTAGCGATGAGTTTGGTGATAAGACCTGGTCTATTGAATTTTTTTTGTCTGGATATCTTTACTTTTGAATTTATGTGCCACATTTGCTTGTATATTTTCATATGCCGTCTGTTCAGGCTCGCATACAATTTCTTCCACATTTTCTCCGATTGTTTGCGTATCTGAAAAATAAATAAAATTGCTTAATAATTAACAACTAGGTACAATCAGCAGCAGAAGTGGATGAATGGTTATGGAACTCACATATTTTTTACCCCGGCGCCACACATATTACAAATGTTTCAACACATATTTGAACACATATTTGATCTATGGTTGATTGTATGGATGTTCTATTGAACAAATAAGCAAATACCGGTGCTACACATGTGATCAAATAACTGTGTTCAAACATTTGTAATATGTGTGGCGCCGGGGTTACAATAATTGAGAAAGGATTTCTGAGAATTCCCCATGAGATATATATAGACAGTCCATAAATGTTATCTCTGCATAAAGTCGTGGGCATAAGTTAGTTTCACATAATTTGTTGTATTACATACTTGAACTAGAATTTGGAGTATCTTTGATCGTTGAACTTGTTATTCTTGAACAGTTGTCATCTAATGTCCGCTTTTGTGTTTTTGGAACATACGGCCGTTTTCTAGTGCAGCGTTTCCATTTCTTTTTACCTTTTTGACATTCAAATTTCGTTGGTATACAGCCGGGTTTGGTGCGCACTTGTGATACTTTCCCCATAACATGGTACTCCATGTAGTTAATCATGTCATTAGGCAACTGGAACCGAAAGAACATAAATTAACAAAAAAATATAAACTAGTAATTTAAAAAGATTTTATGAGTTAAGAAGTCCATCTATGAATACAGTCAAGGTCACAAACACATGCACGTTACCCAGAAGTCAAAAATATCTGTACACCTCTTTACCACTAATCATAAGGTTGGTGTTTGCATACATATATCCGACTATGAGCCGTACATATGTTTATGCCCTCGACTGTATGTTTTAATTATACAAAGTTATCACAATTATACTTGACATTTCTAGTCAGAGTTGTTTAGGTATACAATTATTAAGTAAGTCTTTTGTCAGTAGTTTGGACTCTTATTTTAAACATGTCTCTTTTTATAATTTTTTGTAATTTGCTTGCTTTTAATTGATTTTTTCTGAAACAGCATATATCACAATTACAGAAAATGATAAATGAACTAAATGAGGCAAGCCAGTAAGATTGGACTAGAGTTAAATACTACTAAGACAAAAGTCATGACCAACCACCATAGTCTACCAATGAAGGTCAACAACAATGCATTGGAATACGTTCGGAGCTATATTTACTAAGGACAACAAGTATCTTTCTCTACGACAAGACTCGAAGATGAGGTTAGAGAGATTTAATATTACTTTGAATAAATTCTGGAGCAATAACTCGAAAATCAAAACTCTTAAGAAAAAAGTTATGGACTCATGTTTACTACCCTGTCTTACTGGGCTGCCAGACATGGATATATGTACATATAATAATAATAGATACTAATTATAATTGTTAGTTCCAAAGTCCTGTTAAAATTTCATGTTTATGGTCTCAAAAACAGTGGATGATTATGGGTTCAAAATATGGGCCTATTTTACATAAAACTGAAGCGTGATTGACCTCTCTCTCTGATAGGAACAGTGGCATAGTTAGTTAATCAAAGGCCCTGGGGCAAAAAATAAACTAGGGCCCCAATCCATGTTTGTTTACATGATAAGACAAGTAAGGATGTATGCACTTTAAATTCACTAGACTCGCGCACTTGTTGATTCACTAGTAGCGTTTTATAGCCGCGTTTCTCATAGGTCCGCGTTTATAGTTTGTAAGTCAGAGCCCGAGGGGCCCCCTGAGCTTGGGGGCCCCGGTGCACTGCCCAGGCTTGCCCTACGGTAGCTACGCCACTGGATACGAACCACACATGAGGCCAAAGGTATCTCTGTACCTCGGGGTTTGTCTGAATGTATGTGCAAAATCACATTTGAAACTTACCACAACTTTACAGTGAAGGAAAACATCACAAGGAAACTTACATACCTGCATAGAAATTCAATTGTGTGTGAAGTTCATAAACTGCACTTGGTTCGCATGGGAACCACTGCCCGAGTCCTCTTATGAGAGGTTAGTGCCCTGCAGTGGGGCATAGAAGACGAGATGATGATAGCAAGCCTTTTGACAACTGTACTTGCATTATAATCAGAGGGCGGAATTGCTGATGGCAAAAATCAAATATCAATAGAGTTGGAACGTTGAATTTTATTGACTATCGAATAAACTGAAATTATATTTACCTACTTAATTATATTTATTAACAAAACTAAACCTCAAATCCATTAACAAACAATAATAGACTTCATATGAACATTATGGAATAACACTTAAATAAAAGACAATATTAAATGACAATTTAAAAACTAATTAACTTAGTACTGCATTATTAAGACTACCTAAGTTTCAATAATACAACCTAAGGATTCAAATCACCTGTGAACTAATTTTCATCGTATAAAACAGTATTGTACCTAATCTATGTAAAAGGTGACTGAACTTATTGATAGCTGAGAAAGTCGATAAAATTCAACTTTCCAACTCTATTGACGTTTGATTTTTGCCATTACCAATTCCGCCCTCTGATTATAATCTAACCAACATGTGGTATATTCTGCCATTTTTATAAGCTTGGATTGTTATAGCATAAAATGGAATAAAGATACTTTAACTTAGACATATCCTTTCCAAATTTTAAGACAATCTGATCACTGGAAGTTAACAAAATTTGAATTGCAAGATGCTCAGTTAAGTAATATCGAAGCGTAAGTATATGGAACTCTGAAGCTTAAACATGGTTTATTAAAAACTTTAATGGAATCAGTACAACTTAACCCCAATTCCAGCATTTTGCGTAAATTTTGACATGAAAATACTTACATCAAAATGATCTTCGCAGAAATACATCCTTGAATCTTTTGATAAGTTATGAGCATCATCCCTCTTTGCAAGTTTTAGCCACTTTATCCGTATTTTTTCATTGGTTGGAACATGAATAAACAATTTGTTTGGCGTTTTTATCGTTGTGTTTTTACACTGAGGCACCATACAGTGTTTGTAGTGCAAGCTATTCATTTCTTTTTTTACACGCTTTAGATTAGCTTCACTTGTATGTTTGTTTGTTTTTTAACTTATCGACGACGTGAATATATACTACTATACTACTAGAAACTACCAAACAAAAACAAGTAACAACTGACTGACAGTTCTGTTCTGACACCCCACAGCCAGACTTTTTTTTTCATTTCATTTATCCCTCTACGGAAAGGCACAAGAAATGTCATCCAGACTTACAGCTATATGTCCGTTAGATTACATTTCAGACATCATCCTTCTATGAGATTACTATGTAGTAGGTCTTAGGCTGCGTATCCACCGGAGCTGTGCGAGGATGCGTTGCGAGGGATGTGTTTGTCATGAACCAATAGAAACACTTCATTTAAAAGGGCCTAAGTGAATGAAGTGTTTCTATTGGTTCATGACAAACACATCCCTCGCAACACATCCTCGCACATTTCTGGTGGAAACGCAGCCTTAAGCGCTAGCCATTTTGCACGTATTTAAAGCAATCACAGGAACTAAAAAAAAATTTTTAGTTTCCTGTGAGTGAATTTTCATAGTCAAGTCACACATCTTACCATAGAACCGCCGCTGTTACTCCATCAACTCTTCACTTCATTATATTTCGATGCTACTATTGGAAATTGAGTAGCACCCTTTATTGTACAATGTGTGGGCGCCTTATTTTAAGCATAGACAAAATGTCTTGTCTTTGGATCCTTCTTGTTCCTGGAACCCTGAAAACGTAGACAGAGAATACTATAGACTTCGTGACATATTCTTTCTCATTTACACAAGAAAAAGAAGCTAATATACGACGTACGTGTGAAAGAAAGAGACGCAGACAGTCTATTTTTTGTCCCTCATTGCGTGCCGGTTTTTTCAAGGTCAGCATCTCAGTTGCTAAACAAAGATTGACGTTTGTTTTACTGACTGTCGGATTTACTTTTGTTTCTTGTTATATTTACAAGAATTTACAATTGTTTTGTGCCCAATAAGTGCCTGGAGGTGCCATTTTAACTTGTGTATGTGTGGAAAATGGTACGGTGTAGTATTATAGGGTGTAAAAGTGATAGCGAGAGGAAGATTAGTGGATTGTCTTTCCATTCGTAAGTAGACGATTATCCTCTTACATTTTAGTTGGTTTTATTTGTTATAGTTTTATTATTGATATCCGATAACAATGAGCACTATCCGTTAGTTAATATGTCGAGTTTTCTATATTTAATTCATGTTTTTTATTTTATAACCTCAAAAGTCAGTGTTGTCGGTTTTTAACCGACTTCAAAAAAAGGAGGAGGTTCTCAATTCGATTGTATGTTCTTTTTTTTTTTTTAACGTGTGTTACCTCAGAACTCCGTCATTTATGATCCGATTTGGAAGATTTTTTCGTTGTGTGAAAGCACAGGCTTCAAGGTTGGTCCCGTTTTTACCAGAATCCAGTTCTGATGATGGGATCCATGAGGAATTGAAGAAACTCCTCAAAAATTCAAGAAAAAAGTATAGCGACTTTAGTATTTTCGGTGACAAGTCGAGCATTTGCATTCAGAAAGTATCATGGAACTCTGTAATAAAACGACGCAACCCCGTCGAGCATTAAAAATAGAATTTTCAACATAAACTTATTTCGAAGTCAAACTGATGATTTTATCCTACGCATATATTTTAACAGAAATAACTAAAAAGCAAAAAATAAAAATTTTAAATAAAAAATATAACCTCCTTCAAAAAACATCCAAAAAACTATGAAATAATAATTGAACCAAACCGACCACAATAAGCATGAAAATATCTTTCTTCTAATCTGTTCGAAGTCGGTGCCTCAGCACGAGCCAGCAGGAGTGTAGAAGCCCTATAGATAGTAGGTATGTAGGTAAGTTAGATTACTAGGTCCACTCCTGCTGGCTCGAGCTGAGGCACCGACTTCGAACAGATTAGAAGAAAGATATTTTCATGCTTATTGTGGTTGGTTTGGTTCAATTATTATTTCATAGTTTTTTGGATGTTTTTTGAAGGAGGTTATATTTTTTATTTAAAATTTTTGGGTGGAAATTTTCCCTAAAATAGTGGTAATTCTTAATTTATGAATAAAATATAATTTATTTCTTTTGATTATAATTTCAGATTTCCTGATGTTCCTGAGCTGCGTAATTTGTGGATTGGAGCCACCAAAAGAATCAATTGGGTTCCAAAACGCAGTTCAACAATATGTAGTGAGCACTTTGAAAAAAAAATCTATGGAAAAAAGGGAAAAAAACATTCCTTAATCCTGATGCTGTGCCCAATACGGTAATAGTGTGTACTTATAGAAGATCCAAGATAATCAAACTTTTTGATGAGCTGCTTGATGACACCGTCTAACACGTTGTATTTATGTACTGTTAAATAAACCAAGCACAATCACTTCAAAGCGTATGTAATCTACCCCTAGAATTAAGTATAAAAGAACCTATTAAACCATTGCATAGACGATAACACTTTTTCGAGTTTTACTGATTGATTGTGTCGGATCTCCATAAGGTGGCTTGATTTGGACAGCCCACAAAATTTAAATTGTCTATAGTCTTTTTATATAATAACTCAGTGCTGATTCCTTTGTCTTTGATTATTGTATTTGTGCAAATAAAACTAACTTAAGACAAATTCTACAAAGGAGTGACCAAAATGGCTAAATCTTTTAATAAAAACAACTAAACTTTAATTGATTACCTACTAAAATACCAACTGGGCTATGGGGTCAGTCAAACCCCAATGTAATCTTTTAATATAAACAATCATTGCAAAGAATAATTAATTGCTTATTTATTCCTATAAATTTTATTATTTCAATTGTTGATATCATTTTTCAGCTCGAAGAATTGGCGGTCTCTAGAAGCACTGCAACTGTAACTACTTCTGTGACATCAGAGGCTAAAAAAGAAATTCCAACAACTTCTAATATTCTAAATAGGCCTGAAGAAGTTGAAACTGTAAGTTTTCAGATCATTTACAAATTTTACTTATTCTTATTATTTCAATACTTTAGTTTAAATTACATTTCAGCTTGAAGAATTGGAAGTCTCTAAAAGCACTGCCAGCACTTCTAAGACGTCATTAGCAAAACAAGAAAATATGCCTGAAGCAGCTAAGACTGTAAGTATTCAGATCATCCCTTCCATAGACAACTGTTTTTTTTCGTGAATAAAATTTTATTTATTATAATAATTAATCCTCACTGTTTTTAAAGATTCTTTGCTCTAAAAGGTTTAGGTCACTACCAACTTGACTATAGGGAAAAATTATAAAATTTGGAACCGAAGTGAAATCCCACCAAAACATTTTCATGTATAGTCGGGGTAAGAAAAGGTTCGTCACTTTTCGACTCTATGTCAACGAGTTAAGGTCGAAAAATGACGAACCTTTCCTTACCCCGACTATACCTATAAAATGTAGCCACGACGAGACGAGACCATATGGCTCGCACTGTCGAAAAGTTATCAGATCTCATGTGGAGCCAAGCTTCTAACTCTACACGCTCTAACTTTACAAGCTCTACACCATAGTCAAATTATGTGGCTTGGCCGTTTCGTCACTACGAGAACTAATTGTAAAACAGAAAAGTAATGAACAGCTAAGTAATATACATTTCACCTTACGCCCACGTGAATGTAGCGAAATGGCCGAACAATCGTTAAAAAAGAAAATTAATCTGTTTATTGCAAATAAGTGTTACAAAATTTTTTCTTTAAATACTTCCTTATGATCTTTAATTATTTAAGATATTCTGACGACCAGATGGCCTAGTGGTTAGAGACCCTGACTATGAAGCTTGAGGTCCCGGGTTCGATTCCCGTGTCGGGGCAGATATTTGTATGAAAAATACGAATGTTTGTTCTCGGGTCTTGGGTGTTTAATATGTATTTAAGTATGTATCTATCTATATAAGTATGTTTATCCGTTGCCTAGTACCCATAACACAAGCTTTGCTAAGCTTACTTTGGGACTAGGTCAATTGTGTGAATTGTCCCGTGATATATATTTTTTCATTTTTATTTTTATTTAGTGTGTGAATTTTAAAGTTAGTGGTTTGTCGTACGTAGTAGTAAAGAAATTGCATTTTTACTAAAACTTACTTTATTTTAGGATGATGGGCAAGACTACACACCTCGAACTTTGAAGAGGAAATGGAAACGAACTGAAGAAAAAGCAACAGCACGACTAAAAAAATTAAAAGCCTTACGTGAAAAAAGTCGTTGTTTAACTAAAAAAGTGGCTAATTTAGAAAAGATGATTGCAGAACTCAAAGCAAAGTCTCTGATTAGTGAAGAAGGTGGAGATTTATTAGAGTCAATTGATCCAATAAATAGAGACTTTCTGAAGAAATTTTTAAATCCGTCTGTTGGTAGTAGAAAATATTCGCCAGAACTACGTAAATTTGCTCTTTGTTTGCATTTTATAAGTCCTCGCGCTTATAAATATGTACGGCAGCAATTTGATACGTGTTTACCTCATCCATCCACGCTTTCTTCGTGGTACAAAAGCGTTGATGCTACTCCAGGGTTTACAAGTGAATCCTTAGAATGCATTAAACTGCTAGCTAAACATAAAAAATTGTACTGTGCCTTGTGCATGGATGAAATGGCTATCAGAAAACATGTACAATGGAATGGAACACAATGTGTAGGTCTTGTGAATTGACAACAATTCAAATGCACTAAGTTAGTAAAATAAAAAAACCATTTGTAGATTTTTCACTCCTGATTACAGTAAAAATATTTTCGGATTTTTTTGGGCGGTAGTTTTTTTTATATTTAGGAAAAAGAGTAAAAAAAGTTGAATTGCGAATGATAGGCATACACTTAGTGCCCCTTGGTCCATCTTATACCATAACACTTGAAAAATAAAAAAAATACAAACTGTCAAGTGTCAGTCTATTTTTTATCTGTCTGACGGATTACTTGATTCTAACGACACGCTATCGATTCTCTGTAATAATTGTTTTGTTTTGTATTACGCTTTGAAAACATTTACAATGAAAGTGACTGACGGATTTGTAAAAGCAGATAGCCGCAACCTGCCCAAAGTCGACGAATGGATGTTGTTACAGTTCATGCGGGAAAATGATCGTTTCAATGTAGCAGAAATTCGAGGAGCAAAGATTCTCATGTCCTCTAGAGAGGAATACGTTGAAACATGTGTGGGATATGTCGAAGTGCGACGAGAAAATTCGCATTGCTTTGTTCAATGCAAAGTCATGCCTGAACATAGAGTTCGTACCAAAATGTACACTGTGATCGCTACTATCAACGAGGAACAAGATGTTATACAGAATGTGAAATGTGCGGACTGTACAGCTAGCGAAGGTGGCTGCAAACATGCCATTTGTTGTATAATGTGGCTTAAAAAGCGAACAGAAGAACCACCTGTAACCTCGGTAGCTTGCTATTGGGCACAACCAAAATTGTCCATTGCTGTGACAAAAGATAAAATTATCTTAGCCGAAGATATTGGGAAAAAGGTGAAACGATCGGCTGTTATTACACCAAACTTGGACTCATTTCTAGAGGAGTGCAAAAAAAGAAAAATTAGTAATTCATTACTTTTAAATTATAATCAGCCAAAACAAACACTGGACCAATATAGTGTGTTTGATATTTTACTAAAATATAAATCAAACAACTGCACCAATGATGTTGATTGGGACAATTTTAAACATTTTGCCAATAGCTTATTATCAGATGATATCAAGAGTGCCATTGAAGCAGAAACCAGACAGCAAGCTAACAGTGTATTGTGGCATACCCTTCGACAGGGTAGAATAACAGCCTCAAGAATTTACGAAGCTACAAGGTGTTCAGTTGATGGTGTCTTAGTCCAAACAATACTTGGAGGCTATAAAGTACCAGATACTAAAGCTATTAGACGAGGAAAACGTTTAGAAAAAGAAGTGATAAAAAAAATTGGAGACAACCTAAAAGTAAAAATAAGAGAGTGTGGTTTTAAACTAATATCGCCTTTTATCGGAGCCACACCAGATGGTGTTTGTGCTGATTTCTGTGTAGAAGTGAAGTGCCCAATGAGCAAGAAAACACTTGAAAATTATATAAAAGATAACACTATACAACCAAAATTTAAAGCTCAAGTTCAACTACAAATGCATGCTACGGGAAAAAGTATGGCATTATTTTGTGTGGCTGATCCCAGTTTTGAGTCAACAAAAATAATCAAGCATTATTGGCTTACATACGATGTATCATATGTGAATGATTTGTTAACTGGTGCAGAAGATTTTTGGAGAAAATATATACTAAAAAAAATGTGTGACTCTACTATGTTATAAAAGTGTCAGTTTAATATTATAATACTAACCCACAAATTCAAGTTCTTTTATTACAATTACATCAAGTCATAAACCCTTATTTTTATTTATTATTAGCCTGTGTTAACCCACTGCTGGGCAAAGGCCTCTCCCCTGGACTTCCAACTCTCCCTGTCTGCACTTATGTCCGGCCAGTCTCCCAGGAACGAGTCTAGGTCATCTCGCCATCTCCGCCTTGGTCTAAACCCTTATAACTTATTTTATTATCATAACTAGGTAAAATTATCCTGTACTTACCCATACTGTATTGCACAAAGACTGGTTGCTTTATAGATGGTGCTAACAAATTGGGTAAGTACCAATATATCTATGGCTTAATCTACTCATCAAAACAAGTCACTTTTATTCAAACAACCTTATAAAATTTGAATAAAAAAGTCTTGATTTTCTATTACTAAAGCAGTAATCCGTTTTTTAAAATTTTGATATGTTGTCCGAGTGAAGGTGACTTGTTTTGATGAGTAAGTTACGCCCTGGAATTGGTACCTAATTTATTAGCACCTTATATTCATATTATTTCATAACATTAAATTTCACAACAGTACAGTTTAGTTGAGTATTTTCCCCAGTTACCTGTTAAAGTTAGGTTAGGTTAGTGTTTGGGGTTTTAAGTGGACTGTAGACGAGAAACGATAATTAATAAATATAATACACGCGGCAATTGATTTGGGATAAAGGCTGAGACTTTTGGTTGGAAGCACTCACCTCGACGTCTGCAGATGGTGGTGCAGATCCTAGCCGCAGTGGCTGGCGCAGGTTTCCTCGATCTTCGGCTCGTCCGAACTTACCTCCGACAAGGTTACCGTTAACCAGCACAACTACTAGGATACAGCTAGGACAGTGCTTCCTCCAGTGGATCAGCCTTCCTCGCACTTTTATACGTAGTTGACGCAAAAATAGATATAATATAACCGAGAAACGATACGACAATTTACTTGCGATATAATTTGCGCGGTAACACGCCGACAAACGACACGACAGTTATTCAAACTTCGAAAAGAGAGAATGACAAGCGATTTACTTTTTTTTTCAAATTCGATACAAAATGTTGCCAGGCGAAATTATTAAGAAAAACAAGGGTACAATCCTAAACATTTCCGCCCACCAAAATACAAAGTATTTTCTTTCAAAACTTCTATAGTTTCTATCACTCGAAGACAAGATAGAACTCACTATGGCTAGGGGTAGTTTAATTACCGACTAATTCTAATATATATAATCTACGATAGTTCTAATTTATAAGACGACAAGTATAAGTTAATAAGTTTTTAGTTTTGCAAAGGTAGAGGACATAACTTAACTACCGGTCTTCTAAGTTCGCCAGATGCTGTACGAATGGTAACAACACGACAAATTCCATCACTCCCTGGATGGAGTTGTACCACACGACCAATTTTCCACTTCAGGGGGCTACATTGCTCATTGACAATGAGCACGAGAGTCCCTACGACAATATTTTTCTGGTGGTCGAACCATTTATGGCGTTGTTGCAAAGTGTGCAAGTATTCCAAGTGCCACTTGCGCCAAAAATCTTGATGGATCTTTTGCAACAACTTCCATCTCTGAAGAGGGCCTAAAGTTGCATCGACCATATTACCTTCTGGTAGTATGGTGAGCGGTTCCAGAGTGAGAAAGTGGCCGGGGGTTAAAACCGACAAATCATTTGGATCCGTACTGACAGGAGACAGAGGCCTTGAGTTTAACATCGCCTCTATTTGTGTTAGGACAGTATAAAACTCCTCAAAGGTAAGACGCTGTGAACCAAGTACACGCGACAGATGGGTCTTAATAGACTTCACGCCGGCCTCAGCTAGCCCAGAAAAGTGCGGGCTACCAGGAGGGTTGAAAACGAAATCGATTTGCTCCGCACGAGAGGCCTTAGTCATTAAGTCATGCAACATGTTAGATGCACCGATAAAGTTCCGACCTTGGTCTGAAATCAACCTGGAGCAACGACCTCGACGCGAGATGAAGCGGCGTAGAGCTGCCAGATAAGCCTCCGACGTCAGCTCAGACACAAGCTCAAAGTGCACTGCCTTAGTGGCAGTACACACGAAAACGCAAATATAAGACTTACAAGTGCGTAAGCCACGGCCACGAGCCAAACTAATATCGAAAGGACCCGCGAAGTCTACCGCGGAAGACGAGAACGGTTTAACTTGATTTATTCGAAACGATGGCAAATTGCCCATAATAGGAGGTGAAGCCACCTTGGGGCGAGCACGAAAACATTTCATGCAAGACGAAATGACTGAATTTATAGCCCTTTTCGATGACAAAATCCAAAATTCTTGGGCTAACAAATTTTGCAACGTTTGCACTCCAGGATGCATGAACCGGTTGTGATGATCCTCAATGATCAGCGTCGTTAACCTATGATCACGAGGCAATAACAATGGATGTTTAACGTCGAACGATAAATTTCCTTTGGAAAGGCGACCGCCCACCCTTATCCTTCCGA